>CM066329.1:205766132-206366132 GCA_033807585.1 Hydrophis major | reverse complement strand
TTCTTGAAGGAGGGGCCATTACCTTGCAGCCTTACTCCCAAGTTGCCTGTGCTGCTGCAGCTGCTCTTTCTTGTGAGCAGTCCTGCGCGCACATGCACTGGGCACAGGCTCCTCGGGGACCTCTTCATCACTGCTGCCAGCCCCCACAACCTCCAAAGGCAGCACCTCACTCTCTGATGGCCCTGGCCCCATCCCTGCCTCACACGCAAGCCCCTCATCCGAGTCCTCGCTCTCCGAGCCCTCAGCCATCCGCACCTGCTGCCGGTGAACTACAACAACAGGAAATCATGTTGCCCTAAATCTTTTTGCTCCTGTAGCACACACACCTACCGCTAACTATAATTGAGCCTGGCAATCATGATTATAAGTCATGACAATCATAAAGTGGGTCATCATTTGACTAGGCCCAATTTCATGACTTTTTTGCGGTGGTTGTTAAGCAAATGCGGCAGTTGTTAAGGGAACCCATTGTTCACTCTGGTTTTTTCTTTCTTTCTTTCTTTCTTTCTGGAAACCAGAAATAAATAGCAGATCCTCTCTCTCCCCCCCCCCCCCAAAAAAAAAAACCCTTTGTAAATTGCATAAAATGACAGTGGGATGCTGCAAATGGCTATAAATGTGGGCCAGTGGTTGAGAGCTCAAAATGCGGTCATGTGACTGTGGTGGTGGTGGCTGTCAGAACTTCAGAATTGGGTCATAAGTACCTTTTGGGGGGGGGTGTCTGTCGTAAGTTCAAGCAATTGTTAAGTGACCAGTTGTAAATCAAGGACTATCTGTGCTGCCATTGTGATTGTGCTGCTCTGCACTCCAGACAGCCTTAACTTACCTTCCCTTGGCTAGAATTCCAGCCCCAGCCAACATCATCCACCATGTGAAAAGCTTATTCCAATTAGCAGGCACAATAATTATTAATAATAATTCTGAATGACCTGCATTTTTTCTCACCTTTTTCCTAAAACTGTTTTTCTAAAGTGTGAATTGAGCAATTGACTGTTTGACCACCAGATGGCAGCAAAGAATTAAAGATGTTTCCACCTGTTGGCTGCTATCTCTTGATCCTTCAGATTTATGCTGTCTTTGGGTAGCTCACTGCTTAAGACAGGGGTCCTCAAACTTGGCAACTTTAAGACTTGTGGACTTCAACTCCCAGAAGGCCACAAGTCTTAAAGTTGACATCTTTGGAGACCTCTTGCTGAAGAGCTGAAGGAAAAGAAAGGAGAAGCCAGGGCCCTGGAAGCAGGGCTGAGAAGGGAATTATCCACAAGGCAGACTCAAAACATGCATGAGATACAGGGAATTTTCAACTCACAACTGTTTGTGCAGTGACCATTTGAAGTTACAACAGAACAAGTGGTGGGATTCAAATTTTTTTACTACTGGTTCTGTGGGCGTGGCTTGGTAGGTGTGGCAAGGGAAGGATACTGTAAAATCCCATTCCCTCCCCACCTCACTAACCTGCTTTCCAGCTCCATTCTCCTGTGCAGGGCAACCAAAGAAGACCCAGCCAATCAGCTGAGACTCGGGAGGCAGAGAATAGATGGGGGTTGGGCCAGTCAGGGATGGTATTTGCCAGTTCTCTGAACTACTCAAAATTTCTGTAACCGGTTCTCCAGAACTGGTCAGAACCTGCTGAATGCCACCTCTGAACAGAACTGAAAAAAGTAACTTACAACCAGTCCTCACACTTAAGATCATCAGAGCATCCTTGCAATTAAAATTTGGACATTTGGCAACCAGCATGTCTTGACAAAGGTTATAGCTTCCCAGGGACATGTGACCACCATTCAGTCTTCCCAGATGGCTTCCAACAGGCAAAGTCAATAGGGGAAGCCAGGTTTGCTTAACAGACTGTCGTGATTCACTTAACAATCAAAGCAAAAGAGATTGTGCAATTGGGCACAACTCATTGAACTGTATTGGAATGCAATGGAAATTCTAGTCCCAATTGTGGTGAGTCAAAGACCACCTGAAATTGTTTTCCATTTAAGGCAGGGAGGCTGGTCCATTTCAGAACATTCTTTAGGTCAGCCTAAAAAAGGAGGGAAGATGTATGGAAGCTGGGATTCCAATGTCCCTTATAGCCAGAAGACGATAGAGGAATGGGAGAACAAATCAGAGACCAGATGGAAAGGGTGGCCCCTCAGGAAACTGGTTGAACTGATTTCAGACCCGTGGGCCTCAGTCCACCTGCACATCTGGAGCAGAGGTGGGATTCATCAGGTTCTGACCAGTTCTGGAGAACCGGTAGCGGAAATTTTGAGCAGTTCAGAGAACCGGCAAATATCATCTCTGACTGGCCCCTCCTCCATCTCTTTTCTGCCTCCCGAGTCCCAGCTGATTGGCTGGGTCTTCTTTTGTTGCCCTGCACAGGAGAACGGAGCTGGAAAGCAGGTTAGTGGGGTGGGGAAGGAATGGAGATTTTGCAGTATCCTTCTCCTGCCACACCCACCATACCACACCCACAGATCCGGTAGTAAAAAAATTTGAACCCCACCACTGATCTGGAGGTAGGATAAGGAGGGAAACGTGATTTTTGGAGCAGAGCAATCAACCTGTCCTTGGGCTGCCTCAGCTACAAGTGGATGATGAGTTACAGGAGGTGGCATACAAGACATGTCCTCTGGAAACGGCTGATGGCTCTGCCTTCTACCAGAACAAGGAGGTTTTGTGTAGATTTGCTCCAATTCATGAGTCAAGAAAAGCACTTTGAAGATGCTGCAAAACTGTAAACTGTTTTAAGACCTTAGCAACTTGCAGAAGTGCGAACTTCAACTCCCAAAATGCCTCAGCCAACATGACTGGCTGGAGAATTTTGGGAAATGAACTCTAGACATATTTAAGTTGCCAAGGGTGGGAAACACTGTCCTAAAAGAAGGAATGTCAACCTCATGTTGCCAAGTCAGCCTAATGATTTCAAGCAATCCTAAGAGACAAGACGATGCCTGGTTGCCAGAGATAAACAAGGTTCACCCATTGGTCTGGCCAACTTCTGTGTATGAAATGCGGAAAGCTGTGTGGTTCTTTGTTTCATGCATCAAAAGATCTATTTTTTGAAGTTTTACCTCCCTGTCCACAAAGGAATGGCACTCAGAGCTTTAAGAGGAGCTGAGACCTAGCTGACCACTTAAGAATCTCGGCCTTGGGATCCAAAGATCACCTTCAGCTCTTGGGCTTGAAGGGAGAGTGCAGGCAAAGTGCAGAGCTGGCTGCTTTCTTTGTTAATGCCTGAATTTTGCCCAAAGCAGCCTTAACAATACTGTTTTAACTCCAAGCAGATAGCTCAAATTCTAAAGTTGTCATGTCCAACTTGTAATCCTGGACAACTAATAATGCGGCCCTACAAGATTGTACATTGTTAACATTATTATGTGATTTATATATTTATATTATATCAGAATGGTCAAACAAATGGCAACTTCAAATCTCAACAGATAAATGCTCTGTCTTACATATTGGCCAAAAAAAAAAATCAGAAAATAAAATACAGGCAGAATAGTCAAGACTTTGTTGATGATCCAAACTCTGTCAAGGATCTTGGAGTCCTCATCTCTAATGATCTAAGTGCTAGAGCCCACTGTAACTACATAGATGTGCAGAAACACAAGGCTTGCATTGCTTGCATTGTGAACAACATGAGGTAGTGAGGGGAGGGGGGGAAAGGTCGGAGGGGGGGAACTTGCCCCACTCACCCCATGCACCTGGCCTGGCCACCGAGCTGCTTCTTTCCACTTCTTTCTTCTTCTGCTTTTGGCTGCATGCAAGGAAAGCAGCAAAAGTCTTTCTTTCTCTCCCCCAAACTCCCACCAGAAATGAGTCTTTGGGACCCTGAAAGGCCTCCTGCTCCAAGAGGCTGCACCGACGCAACAAGTCTCACAAAGACTCATTTCTGACGGAGTTTGGGGGAGAGAAAGAAAGACTTCTGCTGCTTTCCTTGCATGAAGCCCAAAGTCTCTCTTCCTCCCCCCCCCTCCGAGAATGGAGCTAGAGACTATAAAGAATGATCGATCGATAGGAAAACAGGGTGGGGAATTTCCCCTGCAGACTTTTGGGGGGATTTTCCCAGGGTCCCTGGTCCATAGGATTTAAAATTATGAGTTTGGTAGTCCCTGCGGCTCTAGATGCCAAAGGCCTATATGCTGTAGTTGAACCAACCGTGAAAAGAAGTGCCGTGTGTTTTCAAAGGTCTGGGTGCTAGAGTATTTTTTGCATACCCGAAGCTCTAGTATAGGGGGTGTCAAACATGCAGTGTCACGTTATCGTCACATGACAGATCGCAACTTTTTTCCCCTTCGCTAAAATAGGGGTAGGCGTGGTGAGTGCATGACACATCCAGCTCATGGGCCATGCATTTGACACCCCTGCTCTAGTATAATTCGTAACATCTCTAAGCGAAGACTCCACTGACCATTGTGATCTAGCTGCAGAAGCAAGCATTGTAATATGTAGAAGCCCGATTCCTTTTTCCTGTGTCTACTAATTTAGCCGATTTAGGGGAGCTATGCAGGATCAGCTTGTATTAGTACTGGGATGGGAGAGGGGGGAACCACTTATAAATTTCAAAGTTGTTAATTGGACTAGAAAGTAAAAATAAAAATAAAAATTAACCTAAGAAGCAGCCTGTAAGTAAATTGCCTTTATAACTGCCACAAAAACGGCACAAATGGTAATAATCACCAAGTGTAAAGCTTGACTCAAGGGTGTCTTTATTTTATACCTGATAACCAGCAGGTGGCACCCAAGAGTCTCCAGCCGGAGAGACCAAGCAGGCGGTTCACAAACAGTTAAGTCACCTGAACACTTCAGGAGTTCAGATTATGCTGGTCTAGCACTGGCAGGAAAAGAAAGTCCCATTTCCTCACCATTCCCCTCTGGGCCCCAAAGAGCTGTCCATCTTGCATGTTCTCATCTCCCCTTTTAGGTGGATCAGCAGTGACCAAGTGGCATGAAATTACTCTGTGGCAGCTGCTTAATGATCTCCCAAGCGCAGGGCAGAGAAACCACAAGGTAAGAGAGGAAGAGAACATTGCAAGCGCAGGAGAGGAACCGCCTTCATTAGCCAAGGTCGTCTGCTACCTATAGCTTTGTTCTGCCTGGTTGCACCACTCCCAAATCTGCAGTGACAGTTTTCTGTGAAAGAATCCTCACCCCAGATTCCCTTTCTTTAAAGGGATGTCCTATATTTTCAAATAGTTCTCCTTTTTCTATACTAACTCCATTGCATCTGGCCAATGCTCCACATTTTTCAGTCCAAAAGATCCACTGAAGGTTAAAAACTTTTTTAAAAAATAAGCAGCTCTGTTTGCCACACCTTTGTACTGTTACCGAACAATTCCTCACTTTTGCTCGTCCAAACATGCCCCCCAATCTCTGGCGGCAAAAGTTTGCTGCCTTTTTCCTCAAGTCCCAGTTCCTGCACTTTGAACAGCAGGCATTAATCCACTTTCATGCTTATCGCTCTGTCATGAAAAGCTTCTCTTGTTGATTTCCACAGATCAAATTATTACTACAAGACCGAGAGCAGGGTGACTCATCTGGTTTTTAACCTTTTTTAATTAGCTGAACTCAAGCTTTTGATATGCCATTGAACCATTTCTTCTGGTTACTAAGCCAAGGAGTGGTGCCAGCAACTTTCTTTTCCTCCTTGAAAACAACTCTTAAGACTTAAGCAGCTGAAGCCCTATTTTCCTATCATTGTTAAGTCCTTAGTTAGCCACCAACTCTAAAAGTTCAAAGCACAGAGTCTGTCAGGTGGGAGGGAGGAGAAAAACTGGTGATCTTACAAGAGAGCCATTAGTAACAGAAGCTGCTAATGCATCTGAAATTCAGAAAAATTCACTGTTTGTGAGCAAAAGCAGAGCTCCCCATTTAGCCAGCCAGAGGACTTTGAGGGGGTCCTGGCAGAATATATCAGAAATAGTCACCGTTTGCTCCCATCAAACAAGGAAAAAAGATTCCAAGCTTGCCCTAAGCCATGCCCATCAAAGACACATGTTGTTGAACTTTCCTACCTACGGTTTTTTCTCTCAAGTCAAAAGTGTCCATGTAGTCCTCCACGTACGACCACAATTGAGCCCAAAAATCACAAGAGACATTTGCGAAGTGAGTCCTGCCCCATTTTATGACTTTTCCTTGCCACATCTGTTAGGTGAATCACTGCAGCTGTTAAATTAGTAATGCCGTTGTGAGGTGAATCCAGCTTCCCCATTGACTTTGCTTGTTAGGTCACCAGAGGCAATCACTTGACAACCGTCCTAAAAGTGAATCGGTTGTCAAGCCTCTGAACATAAATCAATTGTGACCATGGAGATGCTGCAATGGTCATAAGTGTGAAAAATGGTCATGTCACTTTTTTTCAGGGCCGTTGCAACTTCGAGCGATCACTGGGCAAACTGTTGTAAGTCAAAGACTAACGGTATGTTTGTCTCCAGGTTGTTAATGGGGTTTCAGTTCTCATCTTTCTTTGGGCCTCTATACAGCGGTGGGATTCAAAAAATTTTACTGCCGGTTCTGTGGGCGGGGCTTGGTGGGCATGGCAGGTGACGGATGCTGCAAAACCCCCATTCCCTCCCCACCCCATTAACCTGCTTTCCAGCTCCGTTCTCCTGTGAAGGGCAACCAAAGAAGACCCAGCCAATCAGCTTGGACTCAGGAAGCAGAGAATAGATGCGGGGGCAGGCAGTCAGAGGTGATATTTGCCAGTTCTCTGAACTACTCAAAATTTCTGCTACCGGCTTTCCAGAACCTGTCAGAACTCGTTGAATACCACCTCTGAGTCTATATATGCTTAAAGGCTCTTTCAAATTTAAGGTACTGGAAGAGACAGCCAATCAACGCAGCCCTGTTCCCTGCTCTCTGATTCAGTGAAAGGATATGGGAAGCCATCAAATCTCCCTTTATGTCCCAGTCTTGTGAGGTGCTCACTTCTAGGTCTGCAGCAGACAAGATTGCCACACAAAGCAAAAAGGAAAGTCACTCTCACTTTTGTCGCCCTGCTCTCAATTCAGTCCCTGGGACATAATGGGATTAGTTGGTTTTAAGGTGTTACTTTAGTGTGGCATGTGAAATAAGCTCAGTGATGTCCTTGTTTGCTTCAGAGCAGCAAACCCCCCCCCCCCCATTCAAAAAGGGAGCTTGTTGCTGACACAACAGGACTTGTGTTGAATCTGATATGTAAATAAATGCAGGTAGCTCTCGGTTTAGGACAGGTCACATAGCAGCCACTTAAACTCCCAATGGACATACTGGGGGTACTTATGAGTCAGTTTTGAAGTTCCAATGGTCACACGACCGCCTATCAGGCGCTTAGCAAGTGGCCCACATTTATGGCCATTTGCAGCATCCTGAAATCACATGAGCACATGTTATGATGTTTTTGCTAAAAACCAGCATTTAGTTCTGGTCTTTGGAAAAATCAGCCCGTAACAAACAATTGGTTCATTTAATAACCATGTCTTTTGACTGTGGCATTCCCTGAATGACTGCTATGAAACCATCATAAAAATGGCTCTGTCACATAGGTGACCCATTTTACAATCATTACAACTTATAGCCATTATGGTTGTAATTCAGGGATTACCTATAGGATATATGTCAGCTTGTTTTGTGGTTTCCTGATTTATTTTAGGTTTTTTTTTTTTCCATATATATACTACTAAACTCTCATAACCTTTAACAGGGCAAAATGCTGCATCGTAGGCCAGCAATTTTTGAACCAGAGTACTTCAAATGAGCTAACTTACAGAACTTGTACAAAATTTGCGACTTGTGACTCCCGGGGGAATGACATATAGGAAACTTGTGGCTGTTTCAATACTGCCAGGCTGTTGCTGCAGTCATGTCATCTCCATCTTTAGAATTCCATGACAGTTTCCCAGCCACTCTTGCAATCCTTCCTCCCTTCCTCACCCAGCAGCAACCACTTATCTGCCTGCTGGAAAGGAAAAGGGGAAGAAGGGAGGGGAGAGGGAAAGAGGGAGGGAAGAATAGGAAAAGAGGAACCCCTGCCCACCCTTCCTAGCCCATGCCATACCTCCATGTTCTGTGTGAATTGTGCTGCCCCACACACACACCTTCCTAAATGCAGACTTCCTGATCCATGCCACCCCTCTCCACTCACCATCCCTTACCTGCACAGCACATCTTGCACATTCCCAAGCACCTACAGACATCCTTCCCAACCTGAATGCCACCTCTTGGGTACTTCTGCAACCCCCAACACACACACACCTTTCTCTACCCACACCATCCCCTTCATGACCCTGTACAATAGATGCAGCACTTGTGATGCACCCCAGTGCACCCTTCCCAACCCATGCTGTCCAGCCACATGCCCTCCCCAACCCATGTGGCACCTTTTCCCCACACCTGTACACCCTTTCTAACCTCCATGGCATGTTTTGCATACTGCCCTATACCCCCTCTCCCCTTCTCTCCCATGACAGCAGCCACTTACTTGTCTTTGGTCTTGGAGGAGGGAGGGGGAGAGCAGGGAGGGAGGGAAAGAAGGAAAGATTTCCCTGCCAGATTCCCACAAGGAAACTCAGTGGGAAATCAGGCAGGAAGTCAGAAGCCATTATCACTCCCACTGCTTTTTTTTTTTTTTTTTTGCCCACCCTTGGTCACTCTGTTTCTCTGTGTAGTTAAGGAAATGCCTCTGAAATGATGACCCAACAGGGCACAGGTTGGTCTAGTATACTGCATGGGAAGAAAGGTCTCCATGAGTCCAAAATTGCAAAATGAGGGGCACAGCACAAAAGGCTCAGGGCTCTAATCAAGAGGCTGTGCCTGCCACCTTGCAGATTATGGCACGCATCTTTGAAGATTGCACTGAGTGAGAATAAACTTGAATTCAGCTCACATGATATGATAAATGTTCATATTTTCTTCACAAAGTAACGGCAGCTAACATTAGTGACTCCATAATTATAGTCTTTGGATATTTCATCATGGAACATGTCAATGACCACATAACACAGGTTTCTCAAGCATGGAGCTTTCCAAAGCTAAGCAGATTGCAATTCCCAAAACATCTAGTTAGCAAGGCCAATTATGACATGTCTGTATGGCTGTAACTTTGTTGCTTATATCCTAATGATTTTTATTGACTGTTTCCTAGTATGATTTGATTGCTTATTGTACCCTATGACTATCATTAAGTGTTGTACTTTATGATTCTTGGCTCTTGATGAATGTATCTTTTCTTTTATGTGCCCTGAGAGCATTTGCACCAAAGACAAATTCCTTCTCTGTCCAATCATCCTTGGCCAAAAAAGAATTCTAATTCTATTCTATTCTATTATGAGAGTTGCAATGCTGGTAGTTCTGGAATGGGGTTTGCTGGGGAATTCTGGTATTGTAACTTTTGGTTTGAATTATGAATTTAATAAGATTCCTAAGATCACCGTTCAAGGCAACTTTACTTCTGTGAATTGCAGTCTGAAGAGGTTCAAACAGTCCCGAGTTTCACAGCATCTCTGTCCAGAAAACAGCCATGTAGAATTTCAAGGATAAAACACAAGACTTGGACAATCTTGGTGATAACACATGATTTAAATCGTAAGGGCAGGGAGTTTTTTTAGAGATTCCTGTATCCTTTCAGTCCAACCATACACAAAAGCTGCAGGAGGTTGGAACTTTGCAGCAACATGCTGGGTGCAGGAAACAGTTCAGCAGGGGCCTGGCTTCGGTAGGCTGAGTTGTGAGGGGAGGGGGAGGTGATGAGAAGGAGAGATGCTTGTCCTTCCCTCAGCATTTCCCCTCCCAGCCCTGCACAGAAACCAAGGAAGCCGATGAATTATTAAACAGGCCCTCTCCAAGGCGCCTGGGTCAGACTTCTGTGCTGCTATAGGCTGTACACTGATACCCAGGCTGGTCTTCTAGAATTGACAGGGAACAGCTACTCAGTCTAGCACAGCCACAGACTCTCAACTTTGGACCAGAAGGTCAGAGAACTGAAGCTTTCCGAGACCTTTGCTTCCTTGTGCTGGATCTAGAAGGGTTTGGAGAAGAGTTTGAGACTCCACAAAAAGCTGCCTTGGAGTAGATGGTCATCAGCTCCTCCAGACACTCCTTGCAACCGGCCATCTTCCAAATTCTCTGTTTTGGAGCCATCTAATTTTCCTGCTTGGCATCGTCATTCCAGCTTCGTTTCTTCTTTTTATTCCTTCTCCCTGTTTCTTTCGTCCAATCCCAGCCCTTCTCTCCCCTCCTTCTGGCATCTCCCAATCTTACTTCAGCTCCTGTCTCTTCCTTCCCTTTCCCTAATGATTCACCTCTGACCTCCAGTGCTAAGAAATCCTGGGGGAGTCCTGTTAAGTCAGGGAAGGGGCTGCTGGCAAGAAAGGACAGAATGCCGATCCAGTTATTCTGCACCATCTCCTTCTCCTCGAGCCAAGAGAAACATACCGTCAAGGGTCCTGCTGAAAGAGATAACAACAAATCTCTTTATGACCATCACAACCCAGAAGGCTCAGAGAAGGACTCCAAAGAGGAGGAGGAAGAACTAGGAGAGAAAGATGAAGGAACAGCCCCAAATCTGGCAGCCTTTGCCAACAACTGTACCTTGCATGGCGCCAACCATATCTTCATAGGGGGTGGGTTTGGAGTCCGCCAGAGCCTCTGGGCAGGTGCGTTCCTGATCTCTCTGTCCATTTTCTTATCCCAGGCAGTTGGGCAGATTTTTTACTATCTGGAATACCATCATATCACACAGCTGGATGAGCAGGAAAGTCCACAGCTGACTTTCCCGGCTGTCACTTTCTGCAATATCAATCGCATCCGAGGGTCCCAGCTCACCTACAATTACTTGTCTTACATTTCACCGCTTTTGGGCTATGATGTGGGTACCTACCTGGAAGCAGGCTTCCCACTGGCTACACCTAGTTTTGACATGCCCGAGGAGCCCCTCAATCTGCTTAACTTTTATGACCGCAGCAGCCATCAGCTGGAGGACATGATGCTGGCTTGTCGGTATCGTGGGGAAATTTGCAGGCCTGAAGATTTTACTATGGTGAGTGATGATTGCCTAATTTCTGTAGTATCAGTGATGGGAAGAAAACTTAATTTTGCTGAGAGCTTAGCTGCTAGCTGGTTGGTAGAATACTTCCTTTCTGAGGATTAACTGAAAAAGTTACCAAAAAAGTAATCAAGTTTTTGACCTTCTCAGAACTTTTCTACAAGATGGATGTGAAGTAGCGATATATGGGAAGGACAGGAGAGAAAATTGGTCATAATGAAAAAGCACCTTTGCCAAGAACAGATTGTACCAACGTTAAGATTTATTTTGCCATATTTATTGACAGAAATAGGCTTGGAAAAGACACTACAGTCGAAACACCTCCCTCGGGAACAGAAACAAATTGATCAAATGACTAGATACCATTTTGCTTTAATTCTGCTCAAGCATTAAGATGTACTGGATTAAATTAAAACAATACATGGGTTTTAAACAGCATTCCGCCCATAGTTTCTGTTTAGCAATAGGAGTTAGGGGTTAAATGAAAAAGCAGATAAATGTTTCCACATCAATAGTAGGGACTTGAGGGAGTTATATTCCAAAATATGTTGAGGACACCAAGATTAGGACATACATCTGAAAGGTTTTGCATCTAGATCTAATCTGTTTTCTATTGGAAGGTGGGGAAAGCAGTTGTAAATAGTCAGTTAGGGTTCATCGTCCTTCAATTGCATTTGGGTGCTTCAGTTCACCGAGAGTGGCTTATTACATGATACTGTGACTATAATTAGTATTACAATGATCAATAAACAATTATGGAAGATGAGAGTTGCCTTTACATGATATCTACACAATCTGCTGAGTGACTTTTTTCATGCTTAAAATTAAAGCATTACTTGATTGAAATATCAACCTCAGATATCAGCACTAAAAACCTTTCTTTCCTGATTTTTTATTCTTTCTCTTTACTTATATACGGGAAATGTCCATTTCTTAACTATTCAATGTCTCAATATTTACATCCTATGGATAATTTTAAAGATCCACCTCTGGCTTGGCAGGCTAGCTTTCCACAGACTATCCTGATGCAATCTGATCCTAAAAATATCAGCCAGCACATTGACTTGCATCATCTATCATTGTATTGGTTGTCCATAATTGTTAAAAAAAAAAAAAAGGCACATTTCCTGGTTCTGTCCACTTATCAAACATGACTCCAGCCCTCCCCTTATGTTTGTGTGAAAGACTCATATGCCTTTCCAGATTTTCCAATTTAAGCAATGCGTGGGAGAGGATTTTCCCAGCAATAAATTGTTTTGTGTTGAATTGTTCAGAGAAGCAATGGTCTTGATTGAAAAGCACCCTACCATCATCTGTGCTGGAGAAAAATGTAATATGTATGATAATCAGTTAAATGGAAAAGAGTTAACAGCCTAAAAAAATAAATACTGTAAATTGGCTGACAGGTCAAGTTATTTCTCTTGAGGTTTGCAAAGAAGTGCTCAGCTTTAAATGAAGAAGAAGAGGGGAGAGGTGGCAGCTCGATCTATGTATTTCAAAGCATTTCTGCATTTTAATACACAGGAGCCCTGCTCAAAGGAATAGCAGGTAACCCTGCTTCTAGGCCATGCAAGGCACGGGTGAAGAGCCCTAATCCCAATCCTGGGATGAAGGCTCGTTTCTCCTACTATGCCATGCCAGATCCTGCTTTACAGTAGATTTTGTGTGAGTTTTACCTATCTCTGGTGTTCAAAGCAGGGGTCTCCAACTTTGATGACTTTACGACTTGTGGACTTCCACTCCCAGAATTGCTGGCTGAGGAATTCTGGGAGTTGAAGTCCACAAGTTGTAAAATCACCAACGTTGGTGATCCCTGCCTTAAAGCAATCCTAGGTTATTGTTTTTTCAGGTTTCCAGAGGTGCCTGAAGAAAAAGTGCTGCTGCTTTATGGAATTCACTCATTTGTGCAACTCTGAATCCTGAGAAAGAGTAGGATTGTTCTTACAAATAGTAGGGATGTGCGGGCACGTGCCCTTGTGCAAGGGGAAAAACAGTTCCTCTGAATCACTTTAGAAGCAAGCACAGGGTTCTCTTAAATGGATGCAATTCATGGATGTGTGTTTTAGCATCATCGATCAGATCAGGCAAATCTGAATTGCACTGAGATTATGGGCCATAAATGTGGGAGGTTTAACTTCTCTTTCTGAAGTCAATGGCTCTTCGTTGCTTTCTTTGGCTTTCCCTCAGCGAGCACCAATAGCATCCCACTTGAAATGCACTTAGCCACTTGTCAATATTAAAACTCACCCTGCTCCCAGCAGCTGCTGTTTCTATCACAAGGATAGAGTTGCAATTAAGCTCCCTGACTCAGAGAAATTGATCAAGCTTTATCTTTGATCTCACCCGCAGAAAAATTTATCTACTCAGCTGAACAGTTGGAATTTTTAACACCGTATCTTCCATCACTAGGAATGTCAAGCCATTTAATTCATTACAATTTTTTCTTTTTCTTTTAAACTACCATGGGATCCAGTACCTTTCTGGTCTCAGGTTCCAGTTCTAAATGCTTGAATGCACAGATGCTGATGCGAGCTATTCACTAAGACAAAAACATCTTTTATCTGCATACACAGAAATATTCTCATTTATGGTAGCTCTTGAACACTTTTCAGGAGTGTGTGTTTGAAAATAAATCCTTTGGCAAAGCAAAGAGAAGAATGAAATAGTCCAGAGGTGCAAGTGTGCCATCCAGCTGCACTCCAATGAGGATCCTATGAGCTCCAGCCAACATGGCTCTCCATCCGAGACGTGTCCAAATCTGAAAAAAAAAAAGTCCTTTCGTTCCCATATCATTCCATGACATTTCCTTGCTCCTGGCACCGTCTGACAAATATTTAGTGCATAGACATCCGAAAGCAGCAAAGCACAGGGACGAGAAAAGGATACAGTAAAACGCTATCTGTTATTATAGAAATAGAAAGGAGAGTGGGAGAGAATTCCTGTTAGGACATCCTAACAGGCTTCTAAAAAAGATTTTGAATGGAAGAGACAATTAAGGCCCCTTCGGGAATCACTGGCCTTGTAAAGGTAGACATTTGAGCTTGTTGATAGGTATCACAGAAGTCCTCTTTTCCTGAGCAAGGACATCATCGTTGACTTCTCTTATTCACCCATTAGGAAACTAGAGAAGTATCAATAAAGGATAATATTTGTAGCTCAGGATTGAAATGAGGGGTCCTTGGTGCTCTCTGAGCCTGCTTGTTTTTTTGCAGACATTTCATTAACCTAACTATGTACCATCATCAGTGCTAGTAAGGAGTGCTGTTTGCTGACCGTTTATATTCTGGTGTCTTGCCTATCTGTGTGGTTGGGGGCAGTCTTAGAGATTCTTTGGTAGGGCTGTTGACTGATAGCTTTTTTTGGCAATTCCTTGTTTGGAACATCATGAGGTGCAGTGGTGCAGTGGTTAGAGTGCAGTACTATACGCTACTTCTGCTGACTGCTGGCTACCTGCAATTTGGCAGTTCAAATCTCACCAGGCTCGAGGTTGACTCAGCCTTCCATCCTTCCAAGGTTGGTAAAATGAGGACCCAGATTGTTGGGGAAGACATGCTGACTCTGTAAACTGCTTAGGGAGGGGTGCAAAGTGCTATATAAGTCTAATCGCTATTGCTACTTCTGCTGACTGCCAATTGCTGGCAGTTCGAATCTCATCAGGCTCAAATTTGTCCTTCCATCCTTCCAAAGGAGGGTAAAATGAAGAACCAGATTGTTGAAGAAAACATGCCTGCTTAAAGAAGGCTATAAAGCACTATGAAGTGGTCTATAAATCTAAATGCTATTGCTATTGTTTACTTGATTATTGGTCTGAAGTTAACCTTGGAAATTTCCAGGTTCCTGCCCTGCTCCTTATCACCCCTGTTGTATTACATTTCTGTGTAATGGGCTTTCATCAGCTCAATGACTTGTGAGGAGGTGAGCCAGACTGTGACTTCCATTTTCCCTCCAGTGTGGGATTACAAGAGGCATTAATTTTTTTTTTGACAAGTTATTATGATTTCCTCTCAAAGGTAGTAAGAGTATAATAGAGCAGGTATAATCAATCTGTGGCAAAATAAAGGTGATTCTTGACCTATGACTGGTTGTTTAGTGATTATTTAAAATTATGACAAACCCTAAAAAAGCTACTTATGATCCAGATTCCAATATGCACCCTCCCGCCATGTCCACATGACTGCATTATGGGCTCAGCAGGCAGGCGGACCATGTTTACAGCAGTTTGCAACGCCCAGCAGCCACTTGATCACAAATGCAATATTTTTGTTTACTTCCGGTTTCCGACAAAACCGCCCCATAGTGAACAATGGCTTTACTTAACCACCACGGTGTTCACTCAATGGCTTCTGCATTCATTTTACAACTGCGTTTGCTTTATAACTGTGCCATTCACTTAATGACTGCTGCAAAAAAGGTCATAAAATTGGGTCTGGTCATGTGATGACTCCCTTTGCAACCATCATAGCTTCCCCTCCCCCCGGTTGTGGGCTTAGTTTTGGTCACAGGATGAGGATTATCTGTACATCTCCCAAATTTAAGAATTTAAGAAATTTAAATTTCTATGCCCAGGGGTGGACTTCAAAAATCTCAGCAATGGGTTCTCTGCCCGGTTGCTAGGTGAGCGTGGCCAAGTGGGCGTGGCCTAGTTAGCTTTCCTTGAACCTCTGGGAGGGTGAAAACAGCCTCCTCCGGGCTCTGAAGGCTCTCCAGAGGCCGGAAACGGGTCCATTTCTGGACTTCCAGAACTTCCGGGAGGCCCATTTTTCCCCCTCCCCGAACCTCTTTGTGGGCCCTGCACTTACCTCACATCCAAAACGGGCTGTGTGGAGATTCCTGGGAGGAGCAGAGTGGGAGGGGCCAGTCAGGGGTGGGATTTGGCGGTTCACCAAACCAACCATAACATTAGCAACACTTTATTTCTCCTCTGTAGGCCCAATCAGATTCAGCTGTGCTGACATGTAGTGTCTTTGTGTCACTTTGAATTGCAGAAACATTAACAAAACTTTAGGCAGTCCCAAAGGTGCTTTTTCAAGAGGCAACTAGACTTTCTAGTGTTTCTTCGAAGATGTTTCACTTCTCATCTTTCTGAGAGCTGAAGAAACTCCTTGGATGAGAACTTGAGAAGCGAAATGTTTTCAAAGAAAAACCACAAAGTCCAGTTGCCTCTTGAAAAAGCACCTTTGGGACAACCATGACCGGGATGACTGAGAATCTCCATTAAAAAATTAGGCAGGTTCAGATTTAGGCTACTTGGAGGAAACCTATTTAGATTCTTTCAGATCTAATTTGGCTTGGGATACCTCCAAATGCAGCATGTACCTACTGTATATGGAACAGCTCAGCCCAAAATTGTTGAATTACAATAACCAAAGAAGACTATGCAGAATGCAAAGACATATCTGTACAGTGTGAGGATATGTATGTCTTACACAGATCATTCTCTCTGTGTGTAACCTATCTCACAGAATGGGCTCCTATCCCCACAGAATATCCTCGCCATTTGAGGATAAAAGGGAAATGAAAACCATGACTGCCCAAACCATTTTGATTCTCAAGGCGGAACTTGAATGCATGCATAGCTTGCCAATTAATGGAGGAACAGTTCATTCCTCTCCCTCCCTCCCTCCCTCCCAGCTCCCCTACTCCAGATAGTTGCTGTTTTATTGCCATCTGTTTCCAAGAGCTCAACTGCAGGTTCATCAACTGCAATGGTAGGGATTGTGAGCGGGCCTTGCAGAGATTCAAAGAACAACAGACAAGGGCCAATTAGGGCTCACAGGCTTCAAGCTGTCCACCTGTGAGATCCTCAGAGAAAAGAGGAAAAGATGATGATGATGATGATGATGATGATGATGATGATGATGATGATAATAATAATAATAATGATAATAATAATAATAATATAAAATGCATGCGAAACACAATTCTCTACAGAAGACTGAACAGTAACTTTCTCTTTAGAAAAGGCTACCTTTAAATCATACATTATAAAAGCAGTGCTTTGTTGTTGAACACAGATGCCAATAGTCCATTTTTTAAATGAAAGTTCTTAAGATCCACAAAGGGATTTTGTCTCCTCCGGCAGTAATTTCCCACCAGAACCATTGTTCAAGCAGATTGTGGGGAGGGAAATATCTGAAGTCGTTCATTCCTGCGGTTATTCCCTTTGAGGAACCCCATAGATTTCTCATGCACATCGCATTGAAGAAGATTGAATTGTTGTTATACCAATAACTTCTTTATTGTCATCAGCCCCATATTAGATATCATTGGAACACTACAAATATAAAGGAAAGGCACTGGGAGAATACCAGTTCTCTTATTTACTGCAGCTGTGTCAAAAATCACTCAACTTAAGAATTGTTTCAAGGCGCTTGAATACCTTTGTCGTTCCATGAGCCTTCAAAAGATGCCTTGCTGATCTATACTGGGTGTAGTCACCCTCTATAAAGACCAAACATGTCTTCTAAGAAATACCTTAATATTTTTCATGGGCAAAATGAACTCAGATTCCTAAAAGTTTGATTACGAATCCAATGGCACTTAGGTCATGAACTGATTTCCTATGCTCTTTGCTGATTTGTGCTTCATAGAATTATTGTGTTCAAACTATCTAGAGAGGTCTTAGAGTCCAACCCCCCTGCAAAATGCAGGATTCACTACACCAGGGGTGTCAAACTCAAGGCCCACAGGATGCCTAAATCTGGCCCATGGGGCTGCCCTGGAAACAATGAAGGAACAGCCCACAATGCCGCCGCCAGCGAAAACGGAGGTTGGCTTCATTTTTGGCCATGGTGGTCTCTTGCAGTCTTCTGTCAGTGAAAATGAAGCATGCAGCTCCCCTCCCCAAGTTCTGTTTTCACTGGCAGAGGGCTGCAAGATGCCGTTACGGCCGAAAACAGAGCTCACAAGGGCCACACACAGCTCTCCCAAGTTCCGTTTTCACTGGCAGATGATTCCAGGATGCCATCGCAGCAGTGCTGGGTTTCAAAAAAATTTACTACCGGTTCTGTGGGCGTGGCTTGGTGGGCATGGCAGGGTGGGCCATTCCTGGGGGAAGGTTACTGCAAAATCCCCATTCCCTCCCCACCCCACTAACCTGCTTTCCAGCTCCGTTCTCAAGTGCAGGGCAACAAAAGAAGATCCAGCCAATCAGCTGAGACTCGGGAAGCAGAGAATAGATGGGGGCGGGGCCAGTCAGAGGTGACATTTTCTGGTTCTCTGAACTATTCAAAATTTCTGCTACCGGTTCTCCAGAACTGGTCAGAACCTGCTGAATCCCACCTCTGCATCGCAGCTGAAAATGGAGCTTGGGAGCCCATTTCCACTGGCAGAGCACTCGGGCCACCACAGGAGCCCCTGGTGTGAGTGCCATCAAGCTGGCCACATCCCCCTCAGTCCCCCCCACTGAGATCAAACACAACCCTGATGGAGCCCTCAATGAAATGGAATTTGACATCCCTGTCTTAGGCTATAAAGAGAAACTGGCAGAACTCTGTATCCATTTCATCTATGTAATAAAAAAAAGCAGGGGGGGGGGACTACTGACCCAGTTTAAAAAAGAAGTGCAGCATTTCATTGTCCCAGCCATCCAGGATAAGACAAATATGGAAGACAGTGACCAGCAACCAGAGTGAGAGGATGTTCTTGTCCCAGTTGGTGGAGGTTTACCCCCAGTGAAAGGACGCACAGGCTGTCACAACTTGGAAAACATGACTTTCTGTGCCTAGCAGGAAAAGACAGAGAAGGTGTCCAGGTGGGCTAGAAGGTACAGGTAGGCCAACAGCTTGCAATAGTTCATTTAGGGACCATTCAAAGTTACAATGGCATTGAAAGAAAGATAACTTATGGCCATTCTTCACACTTACGACCATTACGGCATCCCCATGATCAAAATTCGACTGTTTGGCAACTGGTCCATATTTATAATAGGTGCCACCTTCTGACAAGCAAAGCCAATGGGGAAGCCAGATTGATTTAACAATTGTGTTACTAACTTAACAACTTCAGGGTTTCACTTAAAAACTGTGGCAAAGCCCACCTAACAAATTTCTCACTTAACAACTGAAATTTGGGGTTCAATAGTAGTCATAAGTTGATGGCTACCTGTAGTAAAGAACACAGGGCTTTTGGAAAATGGCCAGGAACAACCTGGTTTGGCAGATCTGTCTTGTGGCAGAGAGAAACTGGAGGAGAGATCAAAAGAACTTCATACTGTGGTTTCCTCAGATTTAGCAACATCGTTAGATGAGAAATGTTTTAACAATGAAAGGACACATAATTCAGACAGGATGGACTAGAAGACCTCCAAGGTCCCTTCCATCCCTTCTATATTCTGAATCCTTTCCGAGGCTTTTGTTTCATTATAGAATTTTCCCTATTTTTTTTGTCCTATAGGACTAGAGCTTGTCTGAGAAGCACCTAAATAGAACAACCAAGGGGAAGGGGAAGGATTTTACTCTACCTACCTAAAAGCTCTTCTTTTGTGAATTTATAAAAATGAATCCATGCTGTCTTCCTATTAGCCTTGCATTGTAAATCAGGATTGACAGTACAACCCTTGTTGGTACTAAGACAGATGTGCTATTTCCAGAGACCACTCACAGATCCAAAAGGAATTTTTAATTAAGTAAAAATATATAATGCCCAAATCTGCTGAGATTTTTGTGTTCTCCTGAGCCAGTTATATTCATTTACTTATTTATTTGAATTTTTTATAGTTATCCAACTCTAATGAACTCTTGGTGGCATACAGAACCAAATAATCATAAAACAAAACTGCAAAGGCACCCTGGAATAAAATAATCTTAAAAATAATACAAATCAAACAAAACAGGGCCTCCCAAAATAAAGTAGTACATTCACCCCAGGTCTGAAACCAATTACATCATGTTATGAAAAGCCACAATACTAGTATTGCAGTGTTTTCTTACAAAAATATGTAAGTTCAAGAATGCAACACGGATAAAAGTTTGCAAGATTTGGCCGTCTTTCCAGATGTTAGGATTTTCTTTCTGAATATTCAGGCTGCACAAGCATGCAATAATGGTGATCCCCGCAAAGCCTTTGAATACCTGCTATTTATTGAAAGGGGGGGGGAAGGTATTCAGATTTTGTATTTATACAATACATAGTAATGATGGATGCTATAATGTAAATTAGTTGTAGTATGCTTACCTTGGTAAACTATCAAAATTACAGGAAGTAATGAAATACAGCCTTACAAGAAAAGGGAATTTTGCACACCGAGACCTGCAGGTGTGCAAAATATATTCACCCACATCCCACGTTTAATCATTCTTATTTGTTTTTTTCTAATAGAGTGTCATTTTCTGAGGAACAAATGCAACAGTATCCTTACATCCCTCAGGATTCTTGATAAGAAACCAAGGCAATTAAAAGTACATTAGAATATGAACCGATAGATAGGTCCCTAAGCTCACAAATTTATTTCGCATTTCACATTATCACAAAGACCATTTATCCCACACTGAAGGTAGAGTTTGCATCAAAATTGTTCTTCCACTTTTGCATTTATTTACAATCAGGGCTCCCCGTAGACCTAGGAGACTGATATCCAGGACTTCACCAACTGTTCTATGCAACTCGTATATGTTTATCCTGTAGCAGATGGTAGATGGCCTCAGATGATCCTCAACCCAGCTTCGTCTGCTACCCATTTTTCCCTGTGCAAGTCCTCTGTTCAGCCCACAGCATTTGCCTTTACAGAGGGCCTGAACTCCTCAATTGCTAGTGGGAAGGAGTTCCAGAATGCAATAAATGTCAATTTATTAATTCTCTGGTTCAGAGTAAACAGTACATAATAGCTCCATATTCCTCAGTTAACAGAATAATAGAGTTGGAAGGGGCCCAGGAGGTCTTCTAATCCAATCCCCTGCTCAAGCAGGAAATCATTTCAGACAAATGGCTGCCCAATCTTTTCTTTAAACCCACAACTTCTGAAGGCAAGATGTTCCACTGGTTCATTTTTCTCATTGTCAGGAAATTTCTCATTAGTTCTAGATGGGTTTTCTCCTTGATTAGTTTCCATCCATATTGCTTCTTGTTCTGCCTTTAGATGGATTGAAGAAGAGGCTGACAAAGCCCACCCCACCCCCACCTTTCTTGTGGCAGTTCCTCAAAAATTGGAACTGCTATCATATCACCCCTAGTCCTTCTCATGGTGACCAAAACTGGAGGCAGTATTCCAAGTAGGGTCTTACCAAAGCATTAAAAAGCACTTCACATGATCTTGATTCTATCCCTCTGTTAATGCAACCTAGGACTGCATTGGCTTTTTTTTTTTTTTTTTTGACAGCAACAGCATGCTACTGGCTCATATTTAAGTGGTTATCCATTAGGATTCTCAGATCCTTCTCACAGTTACTGTTGTGGTGCCAGATACCACCTATTCTGTATCTATACATTCGTTTTTTCTTGCCTAAGTGTATAATCTTATTTTTCTCATCATTGAATTTCATTTTGTTAGATAGGGTCAGTGTTCTAGTCTAGTTAAGTTCCTTCCCAGGGTCTTGAGCCTGGGGGAGTTAGATATTCCTGGCAGTTTGAGATCACCTGCAAATTTGATGAGTTACCCTTCTATCCTCTCATCTAAATCATTTCTGGAAATGTTGAAGAGTCCTGGGCCTAAGACAAAGCCTTGGGGAATCCCACTGCTTACTTCCCTCCATGTCGATGTAGTTCCATCGAGGACTACATGTTGAGTGTGGTTTGTCACCCAGTTACAAATCCATCTGGGGGTGATGCTGTCTATCTCACTTTTTTCTAACTTTCCAAGAAGTACGTTGTGGTATACTTTGTTAAATGCCTTTATACTTTATGTACAAGCAGAAGTGGCCTCCAAAGCACCTGAAGGCAGGACAAGAAGCAATGGATGGAAACTCATCAAGGAGCGAATATAGAATATAGAACTAAGGAGAAATTTCCTGACAATGAAAAAAATGAACCAAAAAGACAAATAGGCCTTAGCATAGGCCAAGAGGGAAAGAAAGGAAGGGTTGAGAGAGGAAAGAGGGAAGAGTAAGGGGAGGGGAGGGTAGAATAGGGAAAACAATTAAAATAAAACCATATTTTTTGTGACTGTCTGTAAGATCCTTTCTTCTTCAAAAATATCGTTGGCAGTGCTTTTCTTTATCTCTGCTCGGAAGCCCTCGGCCTTAATTTTCCTAGAAGTTATCTATCTTTGGTTTAGCCAATTATACCAAGGCCTGTTTGTCTTTTTGTTGTACATAATTTGTAGTTGTGTTGCTTTTTTAAAGGTAAAATTAATAAAGTTTTTTCTAAAAAGAAAAGAAAAAAAAATGAACCAGTGGAACATCTTGCCTTCAGAAGTTGTGGGTGCTCCATCACTGGAGGTTTTTAAGAAGAGACTGGGCAGCCATTTGTCTGAAATGGTATAGGGTTTCCTGCCTGACCAGCTGGTTGGATTAGAAGACTTCCAAAGTCCCATGCAACTCTGTTATTCTGTTATTACACACATATCCTGTCAAAAAATCAAAATTAATCTGTACCCATGCAGGTACAATGGTGTGTTCATCTGATCCGTCCCTGAAATTTCTGCCTTAAAATCAGTTTGGTTACTGGTTAAGATCTTGTAGTAGCTAAACTGTTGGCCGAGAAACCAAAAGACTGCAAATCCTAGTCTCCATCTTAGGTGTGAAAAACCAGCTGGGTGACTTTGAGCCAGTTATTGTGTCCCAGTCCAATCCACTTCACAAGGTTGTGGTTGTGGATAAATTAGAGGAAGTTGTATTGGTATGTAAACCACCTTGAGTTGCTTTTTAAAATAAAGCAGGATAAAAATCTAAAAATAACAGATCACAGAACTTATAACCAACTGCCACTCTACTGGCTATATGCAAAGTATTTATTTTTTTGCTTGCTAGGCACTAAAACCATCCATGTCATTATTATAATGTATTTGTTTTGAAAACTTGTTCAGTGACAGGAGGATCAAAGAATTTATCATACGGTATTCTCCTCAGACACTGACCACAAGCAGTTCCTCATAAGCTTAAGCTGACATGTTCAGTTTCTTTGTGTTCCTCAGATGGAGTACTAACTGGCCAACAATCAGCATTCTTGGGCAATTCTATACAGAAGGGAATATACAGTGCTTGAGGCTCTTGGCATTCTTGGGATTAAGAAGCTAAAATGCACTGTCAATGGCTTCAAGAGAGGTACACAGATTTTAGTCATTCCTAGTTTTATGAAACAAACCAGGTTCTTGTGATTCCATCTTGTTTGGATGTGGTGGACAGAAACTTTGCTTGTGGATCAAGACTGAGAGTTTCTCCATAGTTCCAAAGGATTTCACAGACTCGAGAGAAGCACATTTATGGTTATGATGAGACCTTTGCTTTGAACTTGCTTTCAAAGAAATAGTGCTTTTCCTCTTTGGATTCTTCTGCACATTTTCTTGAATTCAGTGATCTAGCTAGACCTTCAACAATAGCCTTAGCTTCTCTGAGAAGATTTGGCCAATAATGGTTCAGCTATTGGTTTCTTCTAAGTAGCTCATCATCATTTGTGTCGATTTCAATTCTTCCTCAATTTTAGAGAAAAATTTAGTGCTCCTCTGTAATTATTTACAAGAGAACAAGCGGTGTCATTGCTAGAGCTTGTGCCAAATTGTTGAAGAAAGAGAGAGGAAAGAGATTTACAGTTTCTTGAAGAATTCCTCCTCTTGTGGGGCTACACGAAAACACCGTTCACTTTCTGTCCATTTCCAGAATACATCTTGATTTTAGGACTCTTTCCCATGACATGGATATAACATAGATTCAGAGATTGTAGTCTCTCAAGGGAAAACAATGCCTACAGACTTTCAGCTCATTCTTTCTATGCCAAAATATATGGTGTTTGTATCCGGCCATTTGATGCTCCATGACAGATTCAAGATGACACATATAAATGTAATTGTAACTGTTGTGTTCATTACACAACATTAAAGTAAAAGGGAACAGCCTTCAATTAGAAGGCCAAATTTTGTTCGGCCAAAAACAAGTGTATTGTCAGTTAAACCATACTACACTACACTTCCTTTGCTTCTCTTAATTGCACGCTCTTTTCAAAAGTATCATCAGTGGTTCCTTTTCCAGAAACAACGTTTGCGAGAACGTTCCATTTTAGGCAATGTTGACAGGGAGTAGAATTACCCTTATAAGCAGTGGTGGGATGCTGCCGGTGTAACAACCGGTTCGGTGATTCGACTGCTTTCTGAAAAAAATTTACCTGCTATGTTACTACCGGGGAGTAACACAGCTGAGGAGCAGCAATCCGCTCTGCCACGCTAATCAGCTGAGAGGATATAGATAAGCACAGTGCAGAGGCGGCCAAGTGAACCGGTTTGCTACCAGCTGATCTTCAGAGCTAGGGATTCACCCAATCCAGTCTGAACCAATAGAATCCCATCTCTGCTTATAAGACTTTTTAACTTTTTCATAGGGTTTTTCTGGCTCCCATTCAGAAGACTCTGGCAGAATTCAGAATTATACAGGAATTGATTATTTTGATTACACCTTGAAAGAGACAAAGTGGACAGCAGAACAGGCCTAATGCCCTGTAGCTACAAGTGAGCCTTACTGTTTTCACACACTCATCATTTTGCAGCAAAGAAACGTGCGGAATGAGCCTTTGAAAGAATCATGAGGATATTTGCAGATGCTGGCTGAGATTCTCCGAAAACAATTTCCTCCCTTTGTAATATTACTACCTCTATCCCTAATCCTATATCTATATCTATACCATCTATATCTATATACACCCCAATCTGTGTCATCGCTGACCATTATCTGTTTATATAGGTGAAGAAGAATGACAATTTCCAAACTTTTCTTTATGTTCTTCTTCTTTGTTTATTCCACCAAGCCTGACTTATGTTCACAATTTTCTGCAGATGGTGACTACAGACTTCCTCAATGATAGTGCCACCAAAAAAAACCTCTTTTTTCTTTCTGCACTAACATTAGCTGTTTCACTCTGTCCAGCTTCAATTTCTACTCAATTGCACTGATCCAGAGAGTCTATGTCCTTTTGTCCCTCAGAACTCTTTACTTATTTCCTTCCTTTCTTTTTTCCCTGCCTTGGACTGATATGCCTATTTGACTTTTCTTTTCAATTACATAGACAAGAACCACACCATTTTTACTGTAAAGTCTTTTGAAATAGCTGGGCTGGTATCACAAAAAAAACTGTCAATTCATAAAACATGTCTTTGCTTATTTTAGAGTTGCCATGGACAGAAGGGGGAGAAAGAAATTTGAAAGAGCAGTGCAGCAGTTTGGAACCAAAAGTTGTCATGTATGCAAATGGACTACTCGAAATCCCCGTGCCTTGATTGGCTAAGGCGCGGGGATTTCTGATTGGCCAGGCGAGCCGCGCCTGATTGGCCCGATTGAAGTCTCCCGCGATTGGTTAAAGCCAAGAGCGGGAGACTTGAATCCCTGCCATTGGCCGCGGCCGCCGAAGCAAAAGATATAAAAGCCGCAAGCTTTTTGTCTTTTGCGGTTCGGTTCCACCAGTGTTAATAAAGAGCTTGAATTGAAAGTCACTGACTACGAGCATTAATTGCGGATACGACACTGGCGACGAGGGTGGGATCTCGCCATTGAACCGAACCCCGTATCCGTTTAAGAACCAGCGACAGCGAAGATGGCGAAAATAGCACCGCCCGCTCCCTTCAACCCCGCCGCCGAGGACTGGGAATCGTACTCGGATCGATTCCGGATGTATCTGGAATGCGCCGGCATGAAGGACGCCCCGGGCCCGCTAAAACGCGCCGTCTTTCTCACACACTGCGGACCAGAGGTCTTCCAGATGGCCAAGGCATTGGCCAAACCAGCAGACGCAACCGCCATCGACTGGGACGTCCTCGAGCCCATACTGAGACGCCATTACGCCCCCGAGGTCCCCATCCTGATACGGCGAAACGAGTTTTACCGCAGAAACCAAAAACCGAACGAGAAATTAAGCGACTTTGTCGCTGAATTACGGCGCCTGGGAGGACTCTGTGAGTTTGAGGGCCTTAATAGTCTCATCAGAGACCGCTTCGTGCTCGGGCTATGGGATCCGACACTCCAGAGCCGACTCATGGCCAAAGGCGACATCAGCCTAGCCGATGCCCTCACTGCGGCCGCAGCAGCAGAAGCCACCCGCACGTCAGCAGACACCATGCGAAGATCTGACGCGAAGGGCGGGAACAACAACCCCGCGAGGTCGGCCGACACCAGAAGCGAAGCGACCGCACACTACGGCGAATACCAATCAACCTCCAGCGCGTCAGATGACGAGGAGGACATACACCGTGTACAAATGGGACGAGGCGAACAGCGAAGTCAAAGAAGTCGCAGGTCGAGGACCAACTGCGCTGGTTGCGGCGGCGACCACCCCAGGTCAGAATGCCGATTCTTCGACGCTATCTGCAGGCATTGTGACCGACGAGGCCACATCGCCCGAGTTTGCCGCCAGAAAAAACCCCGCAGCCCGCCCAAACGGGAACAACTTGACAGGAAAAGAGAAAGCTCCCCGCCCAGAGCCAGAGAGCGCCAGCAAACGGGTCGATGGGACCAGAGACAACGATCACAAAGAAGCAGTGACAGCCGACGTAAAGAGGAAACCCACCAGACGGTGACCATTGGCCACGCCATTTCCGACGGAGCTAGAAAGGTTCACGTAGAAGTTCACATAGAGGGTCGACCATGTAAGATGGAAGTGGACTCCGGTTCCTACCTTTCTATGATTGCTTGGCGCGAAATCAAGCAACTAGTGCCTACACTACAAAGAAGAAACGTACCTGCCCAAAAAATCATCATAAAAGACTATCAAGGTAATCGCGTTCCGGTAGTGGGCACCAAGAACTTTAACATAACCTACAAAGGCCACACAGAACAACTGCCACTCACAATAGTCGACCGCGACCGCCCTAGCCTGTTGGGGTTACAATGGGTTGCTCCGCTTAACATCGCGCTGACAGGTGTCAACCACGTATCCATTGAAGCTTGGGAACAGCGGCTAACCCAAGAATTCCAGGAGGTCTTCAATGGAGAATTGGGCAAGTACCAGGGGCCCCTTATTTCATTTGATTTAGACCCAAGGGTTCCCCCGAAGCGGCTTAAGCCTAGAAGGGTACCCTTTGCATTAAAGCCCAAAATCGACGAGCAACTAGACAAACTCGTCAGACAAGGGGTGTTACAACCGACAGATCACGCCAGATGGGAAACCCCTATAGTGACCCCAGTAAAACCAGACGGGTCCGTGAGAATCTGCGGGGACTATAAGGCCACCCTAAATGGCGCGTTGCAACAAAGCGCCTACCCAGTCCCGGTAGTGCAACATTTACTGCACTCACTGGGAGGGGGCAAAGTTTTTGCTAAGCTCGACCTCGCACAAGCCTATCAACAACTACCTGTGGACGAGGAAACGGCAGAGGCCCAAACAATAGTGACCCACCGGGGGGCTTTTAAATGTAACAGACTTCAATTTGGGGTCAGCGTGGCACCAGGCATCTTCCAGAGCCTGATGGAACGCTTGCTGCAAGGCATCAAGGGGGTGGTGCCCTACTTCGATGACGTATTAGTGGCGGCGCCAAATGAAGCCGAACTAGAAAACCGTTTAAGACAAGTCTTAACGAAATTTAAAGAAACAGGACTTAAAGTCAAACGCGAAAAATGCCAACTTTGTACAAAGCAAGTAGAGTTTCTGGGCTACCTCCTAGACCAGCAGGGCATCCACCCCACAACAAAAAAAGTAAAGGCCATCAAAGAAGCCCCCACCCCAAAGTCCAAATTAGAGCTGCAAGCATTCTTAGGTTTACTAAACTTCTATAATGTCTTCCTACCTCAAAAGGCTACGGCGGCGGAACCTTTACATAGACTCCTGGACAAGAAGGCAGCCTGGACTTGGGGGAGACGGGAACAAACAGCTTTTCAAAAGACCAAAGACCTCCTCACCTCTGATGCCGTCCTAATGCAATTCTGCGAAACCCTGCCTGTAGCTGTCACTTGCGACGCATCACCCTTCGGCGTCGGCGCTGTCCTCAGCCATACCCTCCCAGACCAGAGAGAAGCACCTATCGCATTTTTTTCGAGAACTCTGACTAAACCAGAGCGGAACTATAGCCAGCTGGACAAAGAAGCTTTGGCTATAGTGGCCGCCGTTAAGCGTTTCCACGAGTACCTTTATGGCCGCCCATTCAAAATAGTGACTGACCATAAACCGTTGCTGGGCATTCTCGCGGGAAACCGTCCCACACCAAACATCTTGTCACCCCGGATGACAAGATGGTCTGAATTCCTGGCAGCCTACAACTATGAACTGCTACACAAGCCAGGTAAGAAGATATCGCACGCGGACGCTTTAAGCCGTTCCCCCTTACCTGACTCTGACCCTGACCCTGCACCAACAACAAATACCCTGTCCATCGAGTGTTTACCCATTACCGCATCGGACATAGCGAGGGAAACGGTTAAGGACAAACACTTAGCGCCAATCTTACATTGGCTACAAAAAGGCTGGCCGGAAAAAGACGATAACGAGACTTTTAAACCTTTCCGCCAGCGCCAGACGGAACTTTCACTACTGAGAGGATGTATCCTTTGGGGAGACCGGGTGGTAATTCCGACTAGATTACAAAACAGGGTCCTAGAGATGTTGCATGAGGGTCATCCTGGCATCGTCAGGACCAAAGCCCTGGCCAGGAGTTACGCTTGGTGGCCTGGCATGGACAAACAAATTGAAACATGGGTCGCCAAATGCCACCGGTGCCAGGAAACCAGATCCAGCCCACCCACGGCACCTATCCGGGACTGGGAGACACCTCGGGGACCCTGGTCCAGAATACATTTAGACTTTGCCGGCCCCACAAATGGGCACACCTTTTTAATCACAGTTGACGCATACTCAAACTGGCTAGAGGTGGCCGACATGAAATCCACCACCACAGAGGCCGTCATTAAAGAACTGTGTAAGCTGTTTGCCACCCACGGCCTCCCAGACGTCGTTGTCTCGGACAACGGGCCACAGTTTACATCCATCGACTTTGAACGGTTCCTGGCAGAAAAAGGCATCCGCCACGCATTAACGGCACCGGCGCATCCGGCGGTGAATGGTAGGGCGGAACGGATGGTCCAGTTTACAAAAAAGACCCTCCGGAAAATGGACCACGGGGAGATCAACGACAAGATCAACAGGCTGCTCTTCATACAGCACATCACGCCAAACACAACCACCAACAAGAGCCCTGCAGAGCTCCTGATGGGCAGGAAGCTGCGATCCCCACTCGACCGCTTACACCCAACCTACAACCCGGAGCAGCCCCCAGACTCCAGCTCCAGGTATCGGACATTTGAACCAGGCGACCTAGTATACGCCAAAAACATGACGGGGGACCCCCTATGGATCCCAGCCGTCATAACTCAGATCACTGGTCCAAAGTCGTACCGGCTCCAAACCACCGACGGGCGAGCCTGGAAACGACATATCGACCAGCTCCGGTCACGAACATTGACTAACCTCAACCCCCAAGACACGAACCAAGGGGGGAGGGAACACCCGGTTAAACAACCGCAAGAACAAATAAAAATTAAAAACTCACCAGAACGCAGCCTTCGCGAGTCACAGCCGGAGAAGAACCGTCTGGCCAGCTCTACCGACCCGGAGAAGCCAAGCGGGAGCGGCGGAATCCGCGACTCAACCGACCCGGTAGGCCCAGGCGGGAGCCGCGGCGAAGGAACCGGCCCGATCATCCAGCCGGTTCGCTCAGAGGCAGGAGCAGCCAAAAAGATGACCGCCCCTGCCAAGATACAACAGGAAAATGAATTGCGCAGGTCATCTAGGACTCGACGGAGCCCCGCCTACCTGCATGACTACACCACGTGAGAAGACCATACCAAGAGGGGAGGGGTGTCATGTATGCAAATGGACTACTCGAAATCCCCGTGCCTTGATTGGCTAAGGCGCGGGGATTTCTGATTGGCCAGGCGAGCCGCGCCTGATTGGCCCGATTGAAGTCTCCCGCGATTGGTTAAAGCCAAGAGCGGGAGACTTGAATCCCTGCCATTGGCCGCGGCCGCCGAAGCAAAAGATATAAAAGCCGCAAGCTTTTTGTCTTTTGCGGTTCGGTTCCACCAGTGTTAATAAAGAGCTTGAATTGAAAGTCACTGACTACGAGCATTAATTGCGGATACGACAAAAGTGAATTCCATTCTTAACTTGCAAAGATTATAACTAAGCTACCGGAATTTCTGCCGATTTAATTAGGGCAACTGCCGGAATCCTGACAAAAACATTAAGAGACAAAAAACTACATTTTGATGTGATGTTTTCCTTTGGAGCGTGACTAGAAAATAGGTATCAGTATATGCCAGATCTATTTCACTTTTGTATTTAGCTATAAATCTGTTCCATCCAGATTTAATACTAATACATTTTCCACAATACTCATCCCTTTTCTTAGTTTTTCCTGAATTTTTATCTAGTGCTTCTTCGGTATTGTATTAATGCCCTCTGCTGGCCAAAATAGGCCATCTTGTGTTGATTGCTCTCCTGAATTCTACTTATTTTATTGCATTTGCTCCAGAGATTAGATGGTGAACTTAGAACATTGTTCAAATATTTAAGAGTTGTTATCATCAACGAAGTAACCTAGTTAAATAATTTGTTGGTAAGAAGCCCATAATTGCTGTTCTCCTGATAGGGAGTGTTGTTAATATTTCAGCAGTTAAAAGCTGTAAAGAATGACCTTACAAATGCAGCAACTACCAATGGATAGAAGGGCAAAGAGAGGGATGAACTGCAGGTAAACTGCAAATAATATTTTTGCAGGCACATATTTACACACACACACATTACATTATATGCTCGATTGGTGAGATTTGCCTTTGTCTTTTCCATTAATGCTCTTTCATACATGTATACAAATAAAAAAACTGAATGAATTTCAATAATGATATTGGGATATTTTATTGATGATTGATAATGTGAGTTATTATGTAATATAATTATTCTGATGACTATGAAATGGATGCACAAAAGGGAGTGGTAAACCAACCGATACACTGTAAATTTATGAAGAATGTTATAATTTTTTTATTATTTTTTTATGTCATATTTTATGTCTTATATGTTTTTTGTCTGTTGTTAAAATCAATAAAACTTTTACCAAAAAATAAAAAATAAATAAAAGGACTGAATGCTAAGAGAGAAACCCAAACTTATCCTATCAGAACACGAGGCAATCCCTTCCCACTGGCCATATTCTCCACTTCTCTATTCATCTCTTTACCTCTCCCTGTTCTAGCAGATTGTGTGATGGTGTGAAAAATAAGCCAAGTTGGCAGGCAGCCTAAATCACAGGTGACAACAATCACTCCTCCAGTAATTGGAAATTAACTGAACCTGCTCCATGCTAAATCAGTCCACCTAACACGTCAGGAAAAAGAAAGTTAATGCATCATATGTGGAATCATTCTATTATCACTCTGTTTCTGCAGGGATAAAGTTCTGTGCCCTTGGTTCCTGAGATTCAGCCCTTGCCACCATCAGACCCTGTAGTGGAATATGGAAAAGCATACTATACTTGTAAACTGAGAAGATTTGGGTGTGTGGGTTTATAGCACATATTTTCTGAGTACGATAATCTACAGAGAAGCTGCAGTTGGCTTTCATGTCCAAATAAAGCCAATCACTGAACAGTTCTAGGGAACTAGGAAATTAGATGAGCTGGCCTCAAGCCTTAGGAGATTTCCAGAAGCTACAATGGTCTCCTTGTTTGTTATGTCACTACTTTTTTTTTTTATGTTTGTGAGACAATTTTGAACCCTGGCATCTGCCTGGACAAGTCTCAATAGCTTTTGGCTACTCTTTCTAAATGTGCTATTAGCAGATGATACATGATATAAAATACAGTAAATGCACTACACTCCCAATACAATATAGATAAGCCTTAGAGTTTAAACTGAATGTTTGAAAATTGAATATTGTGATATTTTCTAATCCCAATGGTTCCCACTCTTATAACAAAAGGGGAAATGCCTTCCTCCTTCCCCCAGCCATACCCTAATAAGATCTTCTGGGATCTATTCTGGTAGCAGGATCCAGCTAATGCGGAGAGCCCATGGTTGACTTTTCCTACATTGAGCAAGATAAGACATTCAGTGGCTCAAGCAGGGGCACATTTCCTACCATGCTTGAGCAACGTAGATGGTACTGCTCAAGACTGTGCTTCTAAGTGCGATTATGTAGGTAGTTCTCAACCATTTGTTTAGCAACCCCATTCAAAGTTACAACACCCTGAGAAATGTTACTTGCAACTGGTCTTCACACCTACAAGCATCACAGTATTCCCACGGAAACATAATCAAAATCCAACACGGAAAGTCAATGGGGAGGGAGGATTTGTTTAATGATCACATGAATAGCTTAAAACTTGCAGTGATTTGCTCAACAACTGGCAAGAAGGTCTAAAATCAGGCATGACTCACTTTTAAAAAGCCTTGAATAACAACAGAAATACTGGTCCCAGTTGTGGTCATAAGTCAGATTAAGTCTTCATTCAGTAAATAAAGCAAAACCAAAAATGGACTTTGGTAAATTGGTTTTCTGCTAGTGAGCATTAAAACAATTCCTTAAGTTGTTGCCTCTTAGCTTACAATTTTGGTTGGAATGCAGCATAAGGCCTCAGCTTGTGGCTGCACAATGCTTCTAGATGAACACACATGACACTTTTTTTTTTTTTTGCTTTGGTAAGGGCTTGTTGCCCACCATCTCCATTCTCATTTTTTAAATCGGATTTTTCATTGTCCTGCAAATTTACTTTACCAAAAATTCTTCAGAAATCTCTCAGCTCCACAGGGGTGAGGGGTTGTTCTTAATTTCTTGCAGGGTACAAGAGTTCTTGAGTGCATACACTGAAGTATTCATCAAATCACACAACTGTACATTTATTTACTCAGCCCAAATATAGTTATATGCTGAATTAAATAGCTTTTGGTATTTGTGTATACACACATACCCTCCCCAATCTTGCTGCATTGTGTGATTGTGTGTGTGGGAAAACTGCTTCTTGGAGAGATGAATGAAGAATGCCAGAATGTATGACAAGAGGAGAGAGAGAGAGAGGGAGAGGAGGGAACCCTGGTGACACAGTGATTAGAATGCAGTATTGCAGGCAAACTCTGCCCACAGTCTGGAGTTCAATCCTGACAGGGCTCAAGGTTGGCTCAACCTTCCGCCTTTAAAATGAAGGCCCAGATTGTTGGGGCAATCTGTTTACACTGTAAATTGCCCAGAGAGTGCTGCAAAACAGTATGGAGTGGTCAGGGGTGGGATTCAAATTTTTTAACAACTGGTTCTGTGGGCGTGGCTTAGTTGGTGAGTGTGGCCAACTCAATATCACTCACATTGAGACACGTATCTCCTCACCTGGCCTTTCAAGACTGTGGGGATGCTGCAACAGTTGTAAGTGTGAGAAATGGTCATGTCACTTTTTTCAGTGCCATTGTAACTTTGAATGGTCACTCCACACAAGCAAAGTACCAGCAAAGGAGAGGAAAAAAAACTCCAGAGAAGTTCCTGAGACAGGAAGTCTAATCCTGCCAAGAATGTAATAAGGATTAATGGAGAGGCAGTTTCTGTAAGCAACACCAGAATATTTCCTTCCTGCCTTCCTTACAGGAATAGGCCAGTAATTTCTTCTAACCAGTTCTCCGAACTGCTTAGAATGTTAACAACTGGTTCTGGCGAATAGGTGCGAACTGGTAGAATCCCACCCCTGGAAATGGTGTATAAGTCTAAGTGCTATTGCTATTGCCATCAAAGTGACCCAAGGCATGAAGTCATCCTGCCCAGCTAAAGCAAGCAGGCCTCTATAATGGATAGCCACAATATAAAAAGATGCTAGAGGCATATGATCCCTTTAGTGACCAGGCAAATACATCAATTCATACTGCATGGGAGAAGGCCTTGGTAAACCATCCCTGTATTTTTATCAAGGAAACCAAATGGATAAGAAATTAACATGATTGATGATGATACAGTGCTGGATAACAGGCCCCTCCTGTCAGCTGTTTCTCGGTGAGATTCTTTTGGATTACTAATGGCATTTATGACGTGGCTAGATTAAAGCCTTCAAGACGTCTGGTTACTAATGGTGCCAAACAGGAAAAGAAAACCTAAAGCTACAAAAACGAAATTACAGTGAGAATGTGGATGCAAAAAGCATGAACACAGGAACGTTCAGTGTTCTGCCTCATACAGAGCTAGATTTATAGCTGTGCAGATGCAGATAGATAACTCAACAAAGCTTCCATAACAAAGTTCATTTATTGGTACATCAGGTATCTTCATAACTCACATTTATGATGAAGTTCTTCTTTAATGACCAAACCTTTGTATGTCTGCCTTGTACATGAAAGATGGTTATCTCCTAACCCATCTTGTAGCGATAGAAGGAAGATGCCATGTGGTAGAGCGTTCAGACAAAGAATGAGGAAAACTCCCTTAACCCACCAAGGATCAATTCAGTGACCAATCAGGATTACAGATGTAGTCACATGAGATGAACTACATTTCTCAGGATACCTTTAACTACATTTACCATGATGCATTCCCTTAAGGTGACAGCTCACAATTCCGAAGTAACTATCCATCTCCCATAGACTGGCTGGGACAGCATATTCAGCATGGCAAAAGATGAAAAGAAACTGCTACAAATGTACATCTTAGGCATGAGTGAATTGAGATGGATCAAGATTAGACACTTCCAATCAGAAGGTCCCCCTGTTTATTATTCAGGACATTAGAAAGAAAGAGAAAAAAAAACCATGTTGCCTCTATAGTTTGGAAGGGTGTAGCAAGAAGATTACTTGGCTACAGTGCAATCAGTGATCAAGTAGACTTAGTAAATAACTCTTTATATGATGATCATCCAGATTTATGCTCCAACCACTGGTGCAGAATAAGAGGAGTTTGATAAGTTTTATGATTGCGTTCAATTTGCAATAGAACACACAAGCAAAGTGTGCTGCTTTTGATTGGAGACTGGAACACCAAAGGTGGAAATATTAGGAAGGAAAATATGCAGTACTTGGATTGCATGGTTTAGGAAGCCAAAATGAAGCAGGATAAGAACTTTCTAATTTCTGCCACTCCAGTGTTTTGTTTTTATAACTAAAGCTGTATTCGTGCAACCAAAACAATGCCTGTATGCCAGAACATCACTAAAGGGTGTGCATAGAAATCAAACTGATTACATCATAGCTAAAAGAAGGTGGAGAAGCTCAGTTAACACATAAACGACTAGTTGGGTGCCATGTGTGAAAAAGATCCTGATTTGCTCATGTGCAGGTTCCAAATTAAGCTAAAGAGGAAGAACCAGTTTTCACAATATGACCTTGAGCATTTACCTACTTTTTTCAGGAACTTCAAGAATAATTTTGAAGTCTGGAATCTCATTGATAAGATCTCATTGATAGAGAACCAGAAGAGTTGTGCGATAATTAAAAGTAGTCATTAGGGTTGTCAAAAGATGAAGAAACTGGACATCAAAACAAAACAGGCACATCCTATTGAAAATAGGATGCCCCTGTCTTTGTCTGTTAAGGGACTTCCAAATCTGGAGTCAGTGCTAAAGAAATGAACAATGGATTTAAGGTAATAATATACCCATGAAGTATAAACTGTCAGCCACTAAGCATTTATTAAAACATGATCAAAGATGGTTTAGAAAACAGCTCCAAACAAATAAAAGTCATAATCCACTGCTCAAAAAAATAAAGGGAACACAAAAATAAGACATCCTAGATCTGAATGAATGAAATATTACATACTTTGTCCATTACATAGTTGAATGTGCTGACAACAAAATCACACAAAAATTATCAATGGAAATCAAATTTAGCAACCCATTGAGGTCTGGATTTGGAGTTACACTCAAAATTAAAGTGATAAAAAACACTACAGGCTGATCCAACTTTGATGTAATGTCTTAAAACAAGTCAAAATGAGGTTCAGTAATGTGTGTGGCCTCCACGTGCCTGAATGACTTCCCTACAACGTCTGGGCATGCTCTTGATGAGATGGCAGATGGTCTCCTAAGGGATCTCTTCCCACACGTGGACTAAAGCATCCTCCAACTCCTGGACAGTCTGTGGTACAATGTGGCATTGGTGGATGGAGCGAGACATGATGTCCCAGATGAGCTCAATTGGATTCAGGTCTGGGGAACAGGCGGGACAGTTCATAGCATCAATGCCTTCATCTTGCAGGAACTGCTGACACAATCCAGCCACATGAGGTCTAGCATTGCTGTGCATTAGGAGGAACTCAGGGCCAACCGCACCACATATGGTCTCACAAGGGGTCTGAGGATCTCATCTCAGTACCTTATGGCAGTCAGGCTACCTCTGGCGACCACATGGAGAGCTGTGCGGTCCCCTAAAGAAATGCCACCCCACACCATTACTGACCCACTGCCAATCTGGTCATGCTGGAGGATGTTGCAGGCAGCAGAACGTTCTCCAAGGCATCTCCAGACCCTGTCACGTCTGTCACATGTGCTCAGTGTGAACCTGCTTTCAACTGTGAAGCTCACAAGGCGCCAGTGGCGAATTTGCCAGTTTTGGTGTTCTCTGGTAAATGCCAAACGTCCTGCATGGTGTTGGGCTGTAAGCAAACCCCCACCTGTGGATGTCGGGCCCTCATGGAGTCTGTTTCTGACCATTTGAGCAGCCACATGCACATTTGTGGCCCGCTGGAGGTCATTTTTCAGGGCTCTGGCAGTGCTTCTCCTGCCCCTCCTTGCACAAAGGCGGAGGTAGCAGTCCTGATGCTGGGTTGTTGCCCTCCTACGGCCTCCTCCACATCTCCTGATGTACTGGCCTGTCTCCTGGTAGCGCCTCCATGCTCTGGACACTATGCTGACAGACACAGCAAACCTTCTTGCCACAGTTTGCATTGATGTGCCATCCTGGATGAGCTGCACTACCTGAGCCACTTGTGTGGGTTGTAGACTCCGTTTCATGCTACCACTAGAGTGAAAGCACCACCAGCATTCAAAAGTGACCAAACCATCAGCCAGAAAGCATAGGAACTGAGAAGTGGTTTGTGGTCACCACCTGCAGAACCACTCCTTTATTGGGGATGTCTTGCTAACCGCCTCTGCTTTCCACCTGTTATCTATTCCATTTGCACAACAGCATGTGAAATTGATCGTCAATCAGTGTTGCTACCTAAGTGGACAGTTTGATTTCACAGAAGTGTGATTGACTTGGTGTTACATTGTGTTGTTTAAGTCTTCCCTTTATTTTTTGAGCAGTGTATTTAATCTAGCATCTTGATGCCTAGAGTGGCCCACAAAATGTTCCTGATGTTTTAAATGTAAAATCTAGAATCAATCAGGAACTTTTGTTTGAGCACTGTAGAAGTCAGGATGTTAATTTCACTGAGCAAGAATTTTGTTGTTTGCTTAATGCCACAGGTAGCTGCTATCCACATATGCACACAAGTGTCTGCACAAGCACAAGCCAATTTTCTTCCACCTGGTATTCTTATGATTTACTGAGGCTGTAATTCTAAGGAATGCCAGGCTGAACAAGATTCATATGGATTGTTTCAGTCTAAAATGAAAAATGTCATTTTGCCAAATTAGGTACTTTGAATTTAAGTGCACCTTTAGCTTTTTTTTTTTTTAAGGCAGCATCCAGAATGGGAAAAATCAAATTAAACTCTTTAGAGCAGTGGTTCTCAACCAAGGGTGACTGGATCCTTGGGGGGGGGGGGGAGTGCAATGTTGTCACAGGTGGTCCAGGAAGGCTTGAAGAAATGTTATGATTTAAATCTTGAGGTAAGTCTTGGGGGTCCTTGACTGGTCCGTGGCCACAAAAGGTATTTTAAGGACATCCGTGGTGAGCAAAAGGTTGAGGACCCCAGTTAGTTAAGTTCATCTGCTTCTTTCATTTCCCCAATTTATTTCAATTCTTATTGTATAATTCTATTATAATAAGAATAAATATTTTCATTCAGTTTTTCGTACATTGATCCTTCCACCTGAATTAAGTCTTGCATGTGGGGATATGTCCTTGAAAAGAATTTTTCCCAAGTAAAGATAAAAGTTTATGTAAAAGGTCAATTGTTACCCCAACTACATTCTTAAACCCTGCGGTTTTCTTTACTTTATCCAGAAATGGTAAAATAAATAATATAAAATCTCTGATCAGTAGGTGGCAGCAACACCTAACAAACTCAGCACAAGATATGGGGTTTTTTTGTTTTTTTAAGCTAAGGAAGAGTGCATGTTTACCTACAAACAGTAAGTAGAAATTTTGATTAAGTTTTCCTTTGACCTGTTCTAAGTGGAATAATGTTCTATATCTTCAACTCAAGGAGTGTTTGCAGATTTGTAGAAGCACTCTTGCCTGTTTATTACAGCATCTTTTTGTTCCAAGCTTCCACATGAATCTGAACAATTGTATTGATCGGCTCATTAAAAAAAGCCTGTAGTTAATGTGACTTTTAAATCAAACCACCACCACCTCTTTTTCCCCCCTCAGACTCATGCAGATGCCTGTAAACTAAACACATGAGCATGGTTCAAAGCACATTTTCCTTAATCACTTTGTAAGCTTTCAGAGCCATAATGCAGCACAATGACCTCTCTGCAGAGCTATCACTGGATAGTGTTCTGTTTGTTGATGCTCTTTAAAGCATCCAGAGGGAAAGAGTTACAAGAAGAGAGGGCAAGGAGGATAGTTGAGGCTATTGATCAGCAGAAAGCACTTGAACCATAATCTAATCAGTCTCATTACTCATCTGGCTTCCCAGTGTGAGATATTTTCTATTTTTATTCACATCAATGTAATCATCTTTGAATGTACCCAATTACATGTAAATTAGCGTATGAACTTTTGGGGTAAACCTTTCTTTATTAGTATGTAAGGGAGACTCTTAATTTTTCAATGGTCTTGTGTCAGCTCTAGGATAAAGGCAAGGGGCAAGCCACTTCCAAAATTTGTCAAGAAAACTACAAGGACCTATCCGAGCAGTTCCCAGCCTCAGGACTGACACAAAGGTACAACACACACACACACACCACACCACACCTTTTCTGGACACTGTCATTTTAACAGCTGGTCAGGACTATCTTTCTATAGTGGGAGTGCTACACGGGTGTCACGCCATCACATGACATATTGCGACGTTTTTTCCCCTATGCTGAACTAGGGTGGGCATGGCCTGTGCGTGACGTATCCAGCTTGCAGGCCACTAGTTTGACACCCCTGCTACTACAAGTCAAGCTAGTACAGCTTCCTGTCACTTGCTCTGTTCTACCTCTGAGGATGCCTTGTCAAACTTCAAATTACCTTTGCCTTATTCTGAACATATTTACATGAATGAAGCAAATCACTTCAGCCGCAGTCACTGCCCATGTTTATTTTCTAAAAATATCATGAGGGTCTAGTAAAGATTTAGGGTATTTGTGGAAACAAAATTACTCTAGTAGCAAGTATTTCCATTTTGTAATACGTTCCTTCCTTTTAAATGTTGTTTACAATTAAAATAATATTTTAACATTTAAAAAATAAAATGGAGAGCAGGTTTGGCGGGAGACCAGGAAAATTTCCACTGTTACCACGTTGGGAATCCCAGACATTGAGTTATACATGTAAAACATACCCGGTTTATCGCAGCAAATGAATCCAGTCATACAACCAGTAGAATTTAATTATACTGAATTTATAACAAACTATCCCAATCTAGGTTATGTAGGCTCTACGTAGACTACAGGAAGCATTTTGAATGGGGTCTGGAAATGGATTAGTAATTTCTGAAGTTGTTACTTGAGCTAAATCGCAAAACACGCTAAGCAACCATAATGGTTTGACTTGCACACCATAAGTTCTGTCACAACATCTTTTCCTATAGTCCTTGCCAAGCTGGAAGTCCAATAAAACACACTAGATGATTGGTGGAAAGTCAAAAGATAATTATTCACCCAAAGTTATCAAGTTGCTTCCAGGTAGATGGCTGCATAACACTTCTTTTTCTTTCCTTTTCTGTATGATTTTGAAGTTTAGAAATTCAGCCAAACTATGTCAATGGCATGGCATTATTACAAAGACTTCCTTAATTTACAGATAGAACAGATGCATCTTTATTTATAGCTAAATAAATATCTCTTTTATCTAGAACTAAAACAGATTTGTTTTTTTAAGCATAAGATATATATATCTTCCTTTACACTGATATTCTTCATTTTAGTGTCAGTATTGTTTCTAATGGAGAAGCAGCTGTTATACAAAGGGATTACTTAATTTAAACATAATGTAAACATGTACGAAAAATATTCTATCACTTCTCCCTTTGAGCCTGACAGAGTATCTAAGGGCTCATTAGTTCCTAGTGGAATTATTCCCCTTTGCACATTCCTCTAGGTCCAATTTAGCCCTAATGCAGTAGTGTGTAATGGTAATGTACTACAATAGGAAAACAAAATTTTGTGGGCAGGAAGGCACACAGAAAATAAGCAGTTCTCAAACAGTAAAAACTATTACAAAATGTTAACATAAAACAGGTAATAAAAATGACAGGCACAAAGAGATTTCGAAATTAGGTAGCCAAGAAGTGACAGACAGACAGAGATTAGAAAAGAAAGATAAGGAAGAATCAGTTTATATCAGGGGTGTCAAACTCACATTGTCATGGCAGCATCACATGACATATTGGGACTTTTTTTTTCCCCTTTGCTAAATTGGGCGTGGGTATGGCCAGTGCATGACACATCCAGCCTGTGGGCCAGGAGTTTGACAGCCCTGGTCTATATGATGGCATGAAAGTTGGCAGATTGTTGTATAACAAGGATCTTCAGGGGTCTTCAAACTTGACAGCATTAAGACTTCAACTCCCAGAATTCCTTAGCTAACATGACTGGAGGAGGAATTCTGGGAGTTGAAGTCTTAAAGCTGTCAAGTTTGAAGACCCCTGTTGTATAACAACCTGAACATAAAGGAAGACTTTACTTTATTGGTCCACTTCAGTGCAATGGCTGGAGTTAATAAGAGCGCAAATACCTCCTTAACTATCCCAAAGATGCTTTTTTCAAGAGGCAAGTGAACTATCTGGTTTTTCTTTGAAGTTTTGCTTTTCATCCAAGAAGTTTCTTCAGCTGTGACTGGACAGTGAGGAATGGAATTCCCCATCCATTCCCTACCATCCAGTCACAGCTGAAGAAGCTATTAATAGTGCTATTAAACCCAAGGAGTACCAAGCAGAGAAGTACCCTCTTTCGGGTAGACAGGGAAACATTGCATTATAAATGAATAAGGTACAGCACAGGACATATAAAACGAAAGTGTGATGTGGTTAAATTTCACCCCTGGGGGAAACCGGAAGCAGGGTGGCCTTGGCAGTATTAATCACTCTCTTCTCTCACAACAAACTTGATTCTAGTCACACCAGAGGAAATACATATATTTACTCAGGGTACAATAGAGGGAGCCAAAGGCACCTATTCCTAAAAATGCCAAAATGATGAAAGATTCACTGTACCATCATAAGGAAAACTCTGTATTTTCGCACTTACATTGTTTATTTAAAATAATTGTTGTTGCTTTTTTAAAAATAACATAAAAAGACAGAAGGAACAAAACATAGAAAGACATGCATTATCAACAAAAAAGATAAATGCTTCAAAATAGTGAAAAAATTGTTATAGTTCTATATGCAATCTCATGCAAATACTGTGTGTGTGTGTGTGTGTAAAATAAACATGATCTAATTTAATTTATCCCCAGATAATCAGAGGACAGAGCTCATACATTTCATTAAAATCCTACCTTCCTCTCTCCCCATAATTTTGGCACTATGATGGAACACGTGCATGGTGGAATTCTACCGGTTCCGACCAAATCAGGCAAACCCCTTGTTCCAATGTTCAGCTCGCTCCGAACCAGTTTTCCGCGATGAGGAAGTGAGCCCGCCTGCCTGCCCTTGTTCTTTTACTGTGCTTTATGCCTTTGTTTAGAGCACAGCTGATTCACACGGCAGAATGGTTTGCCGTGCCTCAGCTGTTTTCTTCACAGAGGCTGCAGTTGAAGTAAGTATGGGCTTGCCCTTTTTTAAATGCAGAGCGTGCGATCACCGAACCTGTTGTTATACTGGTGGAATCCAACCCCTGAGTATGTGCCAAAGAATTCTCCCCGTTAATATTTTCCACCATATATTAATGCATCCAGACTACACTGGGAAGTTGGGGGAGCAGTGCTAAACTATAGCATGACCAAGAAAAGTACCTATATGCTTTCATCAGAATTCAAGGATATGTTGACCTTTAAAGTTTCATTTTATTGAGCTCAGTGCTATTTCTCCATGTCCTTGACAAGTTGCTGTCCATTATTAGTGGACAAACAACTGTAGTCAGACTCAGCAAAGAGAAGTTTGCTTCGCTGTCTCTCTAATCACATAGGATCTGCCAACGGAAAGGGGTGGAAGACTCCCTGAGGACCTTAACAGCAGCAGTCTCCTTTGCAAAATCAGCAGAAAAGGCTTGTTGTGGCAGGAAGTAAGCGATCATCCTCTGCTTCTGGCGCTAGTATGGAAAGAGGTGGTGGGCTGCCAATCTGAAATACTAGAATTTAGGAAGTTTAGGGCAGGTCAGGCATATTTTTCTGCATAGCCTCTGGCTTGAATCATTGCTAGAATTCTTTTTACTTAAACTTTTATCAAGAATCCTGGATCGGATTCAATGGCACTTACTGAATTGTTGAATCTTGGTTCAGTCAGGGCTGCTACAACCAGTTCATCCCACAGGGGTGCCACATGAGGGAGCCCCAGTTGAAAAGTAAAAAGAGACGGAGAAGAAATACATTACATACAGGAATGCTGACTTTGCACATGCATTCTTGGTCACTGAGATCTGTACCTGTGACTCATTGGGACCCTGCATAACTTTTGTTATATAATTATTGTTGTGTCGGCGAAATGATGCCAGGAGTCGGTGACTTAGTGCAAAGCTCTTTATTGATCTGCTGGAACCGAACTGGCGAAAGGAAAAAAGCCCGCGGCTTTTATTCCTTTCGCCGCGGCAGCCGCAGCAGCCGCAGCCAATGGCACCGCTTTGAATCTCCCGCGGTCTGAACGGACCAATCGCGGGAGATTCTTAGCGAGCCAATCGGCGCGGCTCGCCTGACCAATCGGAGAGCCCCGCGCTTTGGCCAATCAAAGCGCGGGGATCTCGAGTATGTTAATGAAGGACAGAACACCCCTCGCCTCTTGGTTCAGTCCTTACGTTGCGTAGTCACGTAGGTAGGCGGGGCTCCGTCTGGTCCTACTTGACCTGCGCAACTCAGTTGTAGGCTGGATCCCGGCCGGTTCGGTCGGGATCTCCGTTGCTCCTGCTGCTGTCGTGGGAACCGGCTGGTCGATCGGGCCGGTCCTTTCTCCGTAGCTCCCTCCTGGGCCTTCCGGGTTGGTTGAGCTACGGGTTTCGCCGCTCCCGCTCGGTCTTTCCGGGTCGGTCGAGCTGGCTTGGCTGTTCCTTTCTGGCGAGGGGTCGTGATGGCTGCGTTCCGGTGAGTACTGCTGGTTTATTTTTCTTTGGATTTGGTCCCCTGGGTATACCCTCCCCCCTTGGCTTGCATTGCGGGGGTTGGGTTCGCTTGCGGTCCTCGACCTAAGTTGGTCGATGTGGCGTTTCCATGCTCGTCCGTCTGCTGTTTGTAGCCGGTACGAGTGTGGGCCTGTTGCTTGGGTGATGACGGCTGGGATCCATAGAGGGTCTCCCGTCAGGTTTTTTGCATATACGGGGTCCCCGGGTGCGAAAGTTCGGTGTTTGGTGCTTGAGTCTGGGGGCCTCTCCAGGTTATACGTCGGGTGTAACCTGTCGAGCGGGGACCTTAGCTTTCTACCCATTAGTAGTTCGGCTGGGCTTTTATTGGTTGTGGTATTCGGGGTTATGTGTTGGGTGAAGAGTAGTCTGTTGATTTTCTCTTGGATCTCCCCGTGGTCTATTTTCCGGGTGGTCTTTTTAGTGAATTGGACCATCCGTTCCGCCCTACCGTTCGCCGCCGGGTGCGCCGGTGCTGTCAGCGTGTGGCGGATGCCCCTTTCCGCTAGGAATTTTTCGAATTCCAGCGAGGTGAACTGGGGCCCGTTGTCGGAGACGACGACGTCTGGGAGGCCGTGTGTTGCAAAGAGTTTGCAGAGTTCTTTGGTCACGGCCTCCGTGGTTGTTGTCTTCATGTTGCTTACCTCCAGCCAGTTGGAGTAAGCGTCAACTGTTATGAGGAAGGTGTGTCCTTTTGTGGGCCCGGCGAAGTCTATATGGATTCTAGACCAAGGTCCCCTTGGGGTTTCCCACTCTAGGACGGGTGCTGTGGGTGGGGTGGGCCTCGTTTCCTGGCATCGTTGGCACCTAACTACCCAGGCCTCTATTTGTTTGTCCATCCCTGGCCACCAAGCGTAACTTCTGGCCAGGGCTTTAGTCCTCACGATGCCAGGGTGCCCCTCGTGTAGCATTTCCAAAACCTTCCCTTGTAGCTTTTCCGGAATGACCACCCTGTCCCCCCATAGTATGCACCCTTTTAACAACGAGAGCTCCGTTTGGCGGTTTCGGAACGTTTTGACCGACTCGTTATCCCTTTCCGGCCACCCTTTCTCCACCCAATGCAACACCCGCGCCAGATGTTTGTCTTTATTAGTCTCTCGGGCAATGTCTGACGCGGTTATGGGCAGGTTGGGTAGAGTCTCTATGCTGAGGGTGGTCGTTGTGGGTGCTGGGTCGGTGTCGGGTTCCGGTAGCGGCGAGCGGCTTAAGGCGTCTGCATGGGAGATCGTCTTACCCGGTCTGTGTATGAGTTCGTAGTTGTAGGCTGCCAGGAACTCGGACCACCTTGTCATTCGGGGAGACAGAATGTTCGGGGTGGCCCGGTTCCCTGCAAGGATTCCCAGCAGCGACTTGTGGTCCGTTATGATGGTGAAAGTCCGGCCGTAGAGGTATTCGTGGAATCGTTTTATGGCGACAACGATAGCCAGAGCCTCTTTGTCCAGTTGGCTATAGTTCTGCTCCGGTTTGGTGAGGGTCCTTGAAAAGAACGCGATGGGCGCTTCTTTTCTGTCGGGAAGGGTATGGCTGAGGACAGCGCCGACGCCGAAGGGTGATGCGTCGCATGTGACGGCCAGAGGTAGGGTCTCGTTGAACTGTATGAGGACGGCGTCGGAGGTGAGGAGGTCCTTCGTTCTTTGGAAGGCGGCTTGCTCCCGTTTCCCCCAAGTCCAGGTCACCGCCTTGTCCAGGAGCCTATGCAAGGGCTCCGCCGCCATCGCCTTTTGGGGTAGGAAAACGTTGTAAAAGTTCAGTAACCCCAAGAATGCTTGTAGCTCAGTCTTTGATTTAGGGGTGGGGGCTTCTTTGATGGCCTTGATTTTTTTGCTTGTGGGGTGAATGCCGTGCCAGTCTAGGAGGTAGCCCAGGAATTCCACTTGTTCCGTGCAAAGCTGGCATTTTTCCCTCTTTACTTTTAGCCCCGTCTCTTTAAATTTAATTAGGACCTCCCTTAGGCGACCTTCTAGTTCGGCTTGGTTGGCTGCCGACACTAGGACGTCGTCGAAATAAGGTACCACCCCCTTGATACCTTGCAATAGCCTCTCCATTAGGCTCTGGAAGATGCCCGGTGCCACGCTGACTCCGAATTGGAGTCGGTTGCATTTGAATGCTCCCCGGTGGGTGACAATGGTCTGCGCTTCTGCCGTTTGCTCGTCGACCGGCAACTGTTGGTATGCCTGGGCGAGATCGAGCTTGGCGAAAACCTTGCCCCCTCCCAGTGAGTGCAGTAGGTGTTGCACTACTGGGACGGGGTAGGCGCTTCGTTGCAGCGCGCCATTTAGGGTGGCCTTATAGTCCCCACAGATTCTCACCGACCCATCGGGCTTGATCGGGGTGACTATGGGGGTCTCCCACTGGGCGTGGTCTATGGGCTGCAGGACCCCTTGTTTGACGAGCTTATCAATTTGCTCGTCTATTTTGGCTTTCAGTGCGAATGGCACCCGCCTTGGTTTCAGGCGTTTGGGGGGGACGTTAGGGTCTAGGTCGAACGAGATAAGGGGCCCTCGGTACTTGCCTAGGTTTCCGTCGAAGACCTCTTGGAACTCCCGGGCTAGTTGCTGCTCCCAGCCGTCGTCGGTGATGTGGTTGACTCCCATGAGGGCAATGTCGAGCGGGGCGAACCATTGCAGTCCCAGTAGGCTTGGGCGGTCGCGGTCGACGATCGTTAGGGGGAGTCGTTCGGTGCGCCCCTTATACGTGATGTTAAAGCTTTTGGTGCCGACTACCGGGATGCGGTTTCCCTGGTAGTCCTTTACAATGAGTCTCTGGCTGTCTACGTTCCTCCTTTGGAGGGTGGCCACCAACCGCTTTATCTCGTGCCATGCAATCATGGAGAGGTAGGACCCGGAGTCCACCTCCATTTTGCACGGCTGGCCCTCGATGCGTACCTCGACGTGGACCTTCCGGGCGTCGTTGGTGATGGCGTGGCCGATGGTGACCGTCTGGTGGGTCTCCTCTCTCCGCCAGTTGTCGCCGCCTCGCGAGGATCGTCCGTTCCGGTCCCATCGGCTGTCTGAGGGGCGATCTCTGGTCCGGGGTGGTGTGCTCTCCCTCCTCCGGTCGCTCTGGTCCCATCGTGTCGGACTGCGGTTTTTCTTCAGGCGGCAAACCCAGGCAATGTGTCCCTTTTTGTCGCAATGCCGGCAGATTGAATCGAAAAACCGGCATTCCGACCTGGGGTGGTCGCCGCCGCAGCCGACACAGTTGGTCCTCGACTTACGACCTCGCCGGTTCCATGGGTCGTGCCCTGTCTGGAGTCGGTGGATGTCCTCCTCGTCCTCGGACATGCCGGATGCCGAGTGGAAATCGCCCTGGTGTGTTGTCATCTCAGTTTTTGGCTCGGTCGACCTCGCCGGGTTGTTGTTTCCGCCGCGGTCCCTCGTGTCCGGTCTGTGCATGCTGTCGGCGGAAGTTCGGGTTGCTTCTGCGGCTGCAGCTGCGGTGAGGGTGTCTGCTAGGCTGATGTTGCCCTTAGCCATCAGCCGGCTCTGGAGGGCGGGGTCCCACAAACCGAGCACGATTCGGTCTCTCAGAGCGTTGTTTAGGTTATCGAATTCGCAGAGCCCCCCTAGGCGCTGCAGCTCGGCGACGAAGTCGCTGAAACTCTCACCCGATCTCTGGTCCCGCCGGTAGAACTGGTTGCGCCGGATCAGGATGGGTACCTCTGGAGCGTAATGCCGCCGGAGAATGGGTTCGAGGACGTCCCAGTCCATCGCGGTCGCATCGGCGGGATTGGACAACGCTTTGGCCATCTGGAAGACCTCGGTCCCGCAGTGGGTGAGGAAGACGGCGCGTTTCAGTGGGCCCGAGGCGTCCTTCATGCCGGTGCACTCGAGGTACATGCGGAATCGGTTGGAGAACGATTCCCAGTCCTCGGTGGCGGGGTTGAAGGGGGCGGGCGGTGCGATTTTTGTCATCTCGGTGCTTCGTCTGGCTTCCGTCGGACACGTGGTTCGGTTCAGGGTCTGGATCCCACCTTTGTCGCCAGTGTTGTGTCCGCGAAATGATGCCAGGAGTCGGTGACTTAGTGCAAAGCTCTTTATTGATCTGCTGGAACCGAACTGGCGAAAGGAAAAAAGCCCGCAGCTTTTATTCCTTTCGCCGCCGCGGCCACAGCCAATGCCACCGCTTTGAATCTCCCGTGGTCTGAACGGACCAATCGCGGGAGATTCTTAGCGAGCCAATCGGCGCGGCTCGCCTGACCAATCGGAGAGCCCCGCGCTTTGGCCAATCAAAGCGCGGGGATCTCGAGTATGTTAATGAAGGACAGAACAATTATGTTTAATGAATTGTGAATCTTAAAGGTTTTAAGGTGGGACAATAAGTGGGATTCTGCACAAGGATATTTTGTATGCTGGCAGGGGTCCCAGCTCAATCAAGAATATAGTTCAGGAAAAAAAAGAAAAACAAGATTGCTTCTGCCACTAGGATAGCCCAATTGCTGCCAATCGAGAAAAAAATTGCCTACTTGTAAAATGTTGAAGTTAGGATTTTGTAGCCTTAAATAATGCAGGATGAGGTGGGGGGGGCAGTTATTCTGTGTGCGTCTAAGTACCCTGTTTCTCCAACAATATGGCCTCCCCCAATAGGAAGTCCCAGCATGTTTTATAGGCATGAAATGAAATTAAGGCCTATATTAAAACATGAGAAATGGGGTGGGGGAATGGTGGGGGGGGCTTGCCATTAGGAAGTACTTTTGTTGCACACCCAGATATGGTGCTGCCTGCGTTGACCCTGATACGAAGTGCCCCACCAACGCCGAGGTCAACATCCAAGCCATCACCGCCCGCCTGAAGATGCAAGGGGGGGGGAATTAAGTCACCCCCGAAAAGACGGCCTAGCCATTTTTGGGGGGCTCAAAAAAAATAAGACCCAGCCTTATGATATGAGAAACACGGTAGGTAATCTGGTGCCTCCCAGATTCTTTCTGTATCTTTAAAGCTATGACATTTTAGATCATATTTTGTATTGTATTGTTGTTGAACAGGTAATATCTGTAATGATTAATAGTAAATTTTACGTATGTTTATTGAGAAATTCTCTAGAGTTCAGTAGGATTGAAAGTGTAATTAGAGAGAGAGAGAGAGAGAGAGACCTATATTAGAGCTCAAGAAATAATAGTGTGTAAGAAGAGTAATGTGAAAACTCACTGCTTCTGCAAATAAAAGCATTACTTTCAGCAGGGGAAATTATTGCTTTTGTAATATTTTTTTTAAAGTATTGGCTGCATCTTTTCCATTCACAATCCCCATCCTGGGCTCAAACTGCATACCCTCTTGATCTCCAGGCAGTCTCTAGATTTATGGTAGCAATTCTCAAAGTGAAGGCTAAATGGCATTACTCTGTAACAAAAACAGTAATAGAGTCCTGGGGTATCTTAAAGTCTTTAATTGATTTATTATACTATAAGCTTTTGTAAATGGCTGTTTCCTCAAATACTTTAAGCATTATTTTCTTTCAAAGTCCAACATGAATAAATTGATTCATTTTTCTGGGTTTGTCCAATGTGCCAAGCTATAAAGTAATCAAACTGACTGGATTCTTTACAAAATATTAAGCCGTAGAAAAACTAACCAAGGTTAAACCTTGCTGGGCTTAATATGATGTGTGAATGTTGCTGCTGGGACTTAACTAATATATTTGAGCATGTGCAAAAATTTGTACACTTGTGTACATTTGATGTACATAGAAAAAGAGAATTGGTGGTAAGATTGCAAAACAGGAAAATCAAAGTATTGCAATGCAAAAAGTGCAAAAATAAAGCTTGAGCTCCAAATTTAAAAAGAGTTCTCTTCTGTTTACCTGGAAGTAAGTGCCACAATGTTCAATAGGAACCTATTCCTAAAAATTAGAGGTACATAGAATTGTACTGCAAATATTGGTTGTGATAGGAAAGACACAAACTACACAAGCTTCAGAATTGTGTCCTTTCTCTTCCTCCACACTCCCCTTACTCCATGGGAAGCTGGAGAAATTTGGATTCTGTGTTCTTGCTCAGTCTGCTGCCCACCTAAAAGCAATCAATAAAGCCTCTTGCAGGGGCCCTTCCTGCTTTGTATGTTTTTCTCTGTGTGTTCTTTTCGTCAGTGTGGACTCTTCCAGGCACACAGCTTTAAATAGGAGTTTGTCCTCTAAAAATGGCACGTGGCCACCCTGAACCAGGCCTGCGTTTCATTCCGCACTGTATATGCTTCTGTGAAAGCAGCCTCCACTTCCCCTCCCCACAGTGCAGATTCTCTTGCTTCCATCTGGCATATCACAAACTGTCCCTGACATCAGCATCTCCTTCGAAGGTTAACAATAGCTGATGTAGGCCTGTAAAACATACTCACCACTCTGGGCCTGGTTTGCCAGCATAAATGCTGTGGATGCTTCTCAACATACCTAGTTTTATTATTCATGCAAAGTAAATTATTCTGCAGGAGGTATATGTTTTCATGCAAAATAAAGTATTCTGCAGAAGATATATAAGGCATATGAAACATAGGGAACTCTCCAATACCTTGCCTCTGAAAAACAAGATAACATGTAAAACTAGGTGCCAGCCAGCCAACACTTGCTCCTCATCAGTGCTTGAATTTACTGTAAGGTTCATTGGCCTGTTACCCATTGTCGCAAACAGGTTAGTTGAGGGGGGCTATTATACGATATCCTTTGAAATATTTGTGCGAGCAGTATTTATTCCCCTTTCAAGAAACACTGGCAGCTTAATCAGTCCATTATTGTGTTCAGAGACCCCTTTTACTTAGTTTGGTGATATGTAGATGTCCTGCCCCCTTCATCAGGCATTCTGCCTCCTTCTGAAATCCTCTTGATTTTGTCTTACATTATGCGTTGACTTAGGCCTCTTCTCTGTAGATACAAATGCAGCATTTGCCTGGAGGGAAGGAGGTTTTTTTTTTCCAGAGTTCATTTTAACCTGTGATTTCTCAGGATTGGAATATCCATGCTTATGCTGTCTTTTGTTCTTCCCCTGAAAAACACTTTATAAGCAGATAATCCAGATAAGCAGAAAGATGGACACCCTAAGTGGACTATCAGACTTGCAATCTTTTGAGTAAACACAGAGTGCTGAAGCTACACCAAAGGGAACAGTGTCAAACTACTGTTGCTCCTGTCCAATTTTGGATCTGAGGAGTTTGCAGTGTGCTCATCTGATAAGAGATATGCACCCAACAGATCTATGGAGTGTTGTGTCTTCGGAAATGATGCCAGGAGTCGGTGACTTTGTATCAAGCTCTTTTATTGAGTGGGAACTGAACTGAGGCTATGGAGAAACTTTGCGGCTTTTTATTTCTTTAGCCGCGGCAGCCGCAGCCAATGGCACCACTTTGAATCTCCCGCGATTCGAATAGACCAATCGCGGGAGATTCCTAGCGAGCCAATCGGCGCGGCTCGCCTAGCCAATCAGAGTGCCCCATGCTTTGGCCAATCAAAGCGCGGGGATCTCAAGAATGCTAATGAGGGGACAGAACACCCCTCCCCTCTTGGTTTAGTCCTTACGTTGCGTAGTCCCGTAGGTAGGCGGGGCTCCGTCTTAGCCTACTGGACCTGCTCAGCTCAGTCGTAGGTTGGATCCCGGCCGGTTCGGTCGGGGTCTCTGCTTCTCTGGATGCCGTCGTGGGAACCGGCTGGTCGGTCGGGCCGGGCCGCTCTCCGTAGCTCCCTCCTGGGCTTCCCGGGTTGGTTGAGCTGCGGGTTTCACCGCTCCCACTCGGTCTTCCCGGGTTGGTTGAGCTGGCCTGGCTGTCTCTTTCTGGTGAGGTTTCGTGCTGGCTGCTTTCCAGTAAGTATGGTTGGTTTATTCTTCCTTGGTTTTGGTCCCCTGGGTATTCCCTCCCCTCTTGGTTTGTGTTGTGGGGGTTGGTTTTGCCCATTTGCGCGTCGGTGGTCTCTTGGGTGGTCGTCCTCGATCTTAACTGGTCGATGTGGCGTTTCCACGCTTGTCCGTCTGTTGTTTGTAGCCGGTACGAGTGTGGGCCTGTTATTTGTGTGATGACGGCCGGTACCCATAACGGGTCTCCTGTTAGGTTTTTCGCGTACATGGGGTCGCCTGGTGCGAAGGTTCGGTGTTTGCTGGTTGAGTCTGGGGGTTTCTCTGGGTTATACGTGGGGTGTAATCTGTCGAGTGGGGACCTTATTTTCCTCCCCATTAACAGTTCGGCTGGGCCTTTATTCGTTGTGGTATTTGGGGTTATGTGTTGGGTGAAGAGTAATTTATTTATTTTGTCCTGGATCTCCCCGTGGTCTATTTTCCGGATGGTTTTCTTTGTGAATTGCACCATCCGTTCCGCCCTACCGTTCGCCGCCGGATGGGCCGGTGCTGTCAGCGCGTGTCGGATGCCCCTTTCCGCTAGGAATTTTTCGAATTCTAGCGAGGTAAATTGGGGCCCGTTGTCAGAAACGACGACGTCTGGGAGGCCGTGTGTTGCAAAAAGTTTGCCGAGTTCTTTGGTCATGGCCTCCGTGGTTGTTGTTCTCATGTTGCTTACCTCCAGCCAGTTGGAGTAAGCGTCTACTGTTATCAGGAAGGTGTGTCCTTTTGTGGGCCCGGTGAAATCTATGTGGATCCTAGACCAAGGTCCCCTTGGGGTTTCCCACTCTAGGACGGGTGCTGTGGGTGGCCTTGGCCTAGTTTCCTGGCATCGTTGGCACATTGCTACCCAGGTCTCAATTTGTTTGTCCATCCCTGGCCACCAAGCGTAACTTCTGGCCAGGGCTTTAGTCCTAACGATGCCCGGGTGCCCCTCGTGTAACAGTTCCAGAACCTTCCCTTGTAGTTTTTCTGGAATGACCACCCTATCCCCCCATAGTATGCACCCTTTTCGTAACGAGAGTTCCGTTTGCCGGTTCCGGAATGTCTTGACGGACTCGTCGTTGTCCCTTTCCGGCCACCCTTTCTCTACCCAATGCAACACCCGCGCCAGATGTTTGTCTTTATTAGTTTCTCGGGCAATGTCTGACGCGGTTATGGGTAGGTTGGGTAGAGTCTCTATACTGAGGGTGGTCGTCGTGGGTGCTGGGTCGGTGTCAGGTTCCGGTAACGGCGAGCGGCTTAAGGCGTCCGCATGGGAGATCGTCTTACCCGGTCTGTGTGTGAGTCCGTAATTGTAGGCCGCCAGGAACTCGGACCACCTTGTCATTCAGGGAGACAGAATGTTCGGGGTGGCCCGGTTCCCTGCAAGGATTCCCAGCAGTGGTTTGTGGTCATTTATGATGGTAAATGTCCGGCCGTAGAGATACTCATGGAATCTTTTTACTGCGGCGATGATAACCAGAGCCTCTTTGTCCAGCTGGCTATAGTTCCGCTCCGGTTTGGTGAGGGTCCTTGAAAAGAACGCGATGGGTGCTTCTTTTCCGTTGGGGAGAGTATGGCTGAGGACAGCGCCGACGCTGAAGGGTGATGCGTCGCATGTGACGGCCAGAGGTAGGGTCTCGTTGTACTGTATAAGGATGGCATCCGAAGTGAAGAGGTCCTTTGTTCTCTGGAAGGCGGCTTGCTCGTGTTTCCCCAAAGTCCAGGTCGCCGCCTTGTCCAAGAGCCTATGCAAAGGCTCCGCCGCCGTCGCTTTTTGGGGCAGGAAGACATTATAAAAGTTAAGTAGCCCCAGAAATGCCTGCAGCTCCATCTTCGATTTGGGTGTGGGGGCTTCTTTGATGGCTTTGATTTTTTGGTTTGTGGGGTGAATGCCGTGACGGTCTAGGAGATATCCTAGGAATTCAACCCGTTCCGTGTATAATTGGCATTTCTCCCTCTTTACCTTGAGCCCGGTCTCTTTGAATTTGGTTAGGACCTCCCTTAGGCGACCCTCTAGTTTGGCTTGGTTGCTTGCCGACACTAAGACGTCATCGAAGTAATGTACCACCCCCTTGATGCCTTGTAATAGCCTTTCCATTAGGCTTTGGAATATTCCAGGCGCCACGCTGACTCCGAATTGGAGCCGGTTGCATTTAAATGCTCCCCGGTGGGTGACTATGGTTTGCACTTCTGCCGTTTCCTCATCAACTGGCAACTGTTGGTATGCCTGGGCAAGGTCGAGTTTGGCGAAAACCTTGCCCCCTCCCAGTGAATGCAGTAGGTGTTGCACTACTGGGACGGGGTAAGCACTTTGTTGCAAGGCGCCATTTAGGGTGGCCTTATAGTCCCCACAGATTCTCACCGACCCATCAGGCTTGATCGGGGTGACTATGGGGGTCTCCCACCGGGCGTGGTCTATTGGTTGTAGGACCCCTTGCTTGACGAGCTTGTCAATTTGCTCGTCTATCTTGGGTTTAAGCGCGAATGGCACCGGCCTTGGTTTCAGGCATTTTGGGGGGATGTTTGGGTCTAGGCTGAATGATATAAGGGGCCCTCGGTATTTGCCTAGGTTTCCGTCGAAGACCTCTTGGAATTCCCGGGCTAGTTGTTGCTCCCAGCTGTCGTTGGTGATGTGGTCGATTCCCGTGACTGTGATGCCGAGCGGGGCGAACCATTGCAGTCCCAGTAGGCTTGGGCGGTCGCGATCGACGATGGTCAGGGGAAGCCTTTCGGTGCGCCCTTTGTATGTTACGTTGAACTGTCCGGTTCCGACTACAGGGATGCGGTTTCCCTGGTAGTCTTTTACGATTAGTCTCTGGTTGTCTAGGCCTTTTCTTTGGATGGTAGGCACCAAGCGTTTTATTTCTTGCCATGCTATCATGGAGAGGTAGGACCCAGAGTCCACCTCCATTTTACATGGCTCGCCTTTGATGCCTACCTCCACGTAGACCTTCCGGTCGTCGTTGGTTGTGGCGTGGCCGATGGTGACCGTCTGATGGGTCTCCTCTCTTCGCCGGGTCTTGCCACCTCGTAGGGATCGTCCGTTCCGGTCCTATCTGTTGTCAGAAGGGCGATCTCTGGTCCAGGGTGGTGTGCTCTCTCGCTTCCGTTCGCTCTGGTCCCATCGTGGTGGGCTGCGGTTCTTTTTGAGATGGCAGACGCGGGCGATGTGTCCCTTCTTGTCGCAATGTCGGCAGATTGACTCGAAAAACCGGCATTCGGACCTGGGGTGGTCGCCTCCACAACCGGCACAGTTGGTCCTCGACTTACGACCCCGCCGGTTCCGTGGGTCGCGGCCTGCCTGGAGACGGTGAATTTCCTCCTCCTCATCGGAAGTGCCCGATGCCGAGTGGAAGTCGCCCTGGTGGGTGGTCGTCTCGGGTTGGGCCTCGGCCGACCTTGCAGGGTGGTTGTTCCCGCTGTGGTCCCCAGCGTTCGGTCGGCGCATGCGGTTGGCGGATGTTCGGGTTGCTTCGGCGGCTGTGGCTTCGGTGAGGGTATCTGCAAGGGTGATGTTGCCCTTGGCCATCAGCTGACTCTGGAGGACGGGGTCCCACAGGCCGAGCACGATTCGGTCTCGCAGGGCGTCGTTCAGGTTGTCAAATTCGCACAGCCCCCCTAGGCGCCGTAGTACGGCGACGAAGTCGCTGAAACTCTCACCCGACCATTGGCCCCGATGGTAGAACTCATGTCGTCGGATGAGGATGGGCACCTCTGGAGCGTAGTGTCGCCGAAGTATTGGCTCGAGGACGTCCCAGTCCATCGCGGTCACATCGGCGGGTTTGGCAAGTGCTTTGGCCATCTTAAATACCTCGGTCCCACAGTGGGTCAGGAAGACGGCTCGCTTCATGTGGCCGGTGGCGTGCTTCAGGTCGCTGCACTCGAGGAACATGCGGAATCTGTCGGAGTACGATTCCCAGTCCTCACTGGCGGGGTTGAAGGGTGCGGGGGGTGCGATTTTCGCCATCGTGGAGTTTCGTCTGGCTTCCGTCGGACACGTGCTTCGGTTCAGGATCAGAATCCCACCTTCGTCGCCAGTGTTGTGTCTTCGGAAATGATGCCAGGAGGCGGTGACTTTGTATCAAGCTCTTTTATTGAGTGGGAACCGAACTGAGGCTATGGAGAAACTTTGCGGCTTTTTATTTCTTTAGCCGCGGCGGCCGCAGCCAATGGCACCACTTTGAATCTCCCGCGATTCGAATAGACCAATCGCGGGAGATTCCTAGCGAGCCAATCGGCGCGGCTCGCCTAGCCAATCAGAGTGCCCCGCGCTTTGGCCAATCAAAGCGCGGGGATCTCAAGAATGCTAATGAGGGGACAGAACATGGAGGTTTTCTGGATGCCTGGTATGACGGGCCTCGTGGTCGCCATCCTGAACACCCAGTGTCTGCTGAACTTGTTTAAGAAGCTTGAAGATTCTGCATAGATCCATTCTTCTTCAGCACTATATGCAAAGAATAAAGCACAGGCTAGATTTTGTTTCCTGATTTGGTGCCTTTCTGTCATTACTAATTTTCTGTACATGGTCCATTGTTTCCTTCATGCCTTGTTGTTTCTCTTTGCTGTTTAAGGTGGGAGACCTGGTAAGAACTTGTCCCCTGGTCTTGCTACGAATTTCAGTGAATATCTTATTCAGACTGTTGCAGGATCCCAGGACGTGTATATTTACCCTTATTCAGACAGTTTCCAACACCCATTTGTCTTTACCACTAAACTTTCAGGTATGCCCAAAGAATCAATATTGCAAACATTCATCTTCCTGGGAGAGGATGGTATTAATATAAAGAGTATTTGTATTGAAACTTTTCCCCATCTGCTTTGACTGCTGGTATCTTTGGTACGTGTCCCAAGGAGCCCAAGTATCTCCTTGGTTGATCCATGCTCAAAACAGAGTACAAATTTTAATTCCTGGAGGTAAAAATGTCTATCTCCTTTTGTCCAGGGCCAGGGACTACTTCTTGTCTAAAACCAATTGCGCAATTTTACGTTATTCTGTATTCCCGTGCTAGGGACTGTAATCAGCCACTCACCTCCTCTTCCTCCCTCATCTACACAAAATGTAGATGAGTCTCTTTTGTCTTAAAATAAGAGGTGTAGGGTTATGTGCTTGCCCAGAAAGAAGCAAATCCAAATAAAACATTTGCGTCCCTTTTCAGGAAATCTCATCCAAAAGAGCCCTATGGAGAGAGTGGCTAGTGCAATGCAACTGCAGGAGGGAGAATCAAATAGCTCCTAGATGCTGGATAAAGGACAATTGTTGGTGGTTTTAACATATGCTTTCAATCAGCTGAATTGACTGCATAGGTGCCGAAGTTCACTTGAGTTTGCTTTTGCTGTCTGTCAAGCACCATTTCTTTCTAAATAACCACGTGCCACTTTTCTCTGTGTGCTATTTTTCTGTCTCTCTCCCTCCTTTCTTTCAGCCAACACCGCTTTCCTTTCTGTTCTTTCCTCTATTATTCAGCTAAGTCTTCCTTCTCTTAACCAAGCCAATGCCTCTGAATCATCTCCGTACACCCCCATTTCTCCTCTTCCTCTCTCTTTCTTCCCCTCCCCTTTTCTCCCCCTCATCTCCTTTTATTGCCTGCTTCCCTCCTGCCTGTCTTGGCTCTGGCATGCTCTAGGTGGCTCTTCGAGCTTGACGCTCTCCTTGACACACAGTCTCTTTGTAACTGGGAGAGGCTACTGATCCTTCAGCCAGCTCTCACAGCCTCCCCACCTCTTTGCAGTACCAGCCAAAGCCACTGAGATAGAGAGATAAGAAAGCAGCAGAATCTGAGCTCAGATGATGAGGAGAATACCACTTATTAAAGAGATACATCCTTCAACCCAGGCTGGCTTCTCCATCTCTCCGATTGCTAATATGGAAAACAGCAGGAGTGGCTGTGTTGTAGACCCACCTCGCTTTTCCCTGAAGCAAATCAAGTTCCACGGACTTCACCAGGTCTTCTCAGTGCACCAGTCCTGCCCACACCGTGCCTTTTGGCTGATGGCTATCCTGGCATCCATGGCCTTGCTGTTGACCTGGTCATCCAACCGCATCCATTATCTGCTTTCTTGGCCTGTTCACACCAAGCTGCATATCCTCTACTCCCCCAACCTGACCTTTCCCGCTGTCACCCTCTGCAACAACAACCTGGTGCTGCTACGTCGCATGAGTCGAGCGGATCTCCACCTCGGTGGCTACTGGCTTGGTCTCCTCAACAAAAACTTGCAGCCAGTGCCTGCTGTGCAGACTCTCCTGTGGGACCCCCAGTGGCTCTGGTTGGGCAACCTGCTGGACTTCTCCCATTATCTGCCCTCCTTGCCACCACAGGAGCAATCCACACAGCGTTTGCTGGACCGGCTGGGCCACCAGCTCGAGGAAATGCTGCTCTCCTGCCACTTTCAGGGTGAGCGCTGTGGCCCCCACAACTTCACCACTGTAAGTCAGGATGGGGAAAGGTGACTCTTGGTGAGGACAGCAGACAACTGTTGGGTCCTGCAGTTGCAAAGTAACGATTTCAGCAGGCTGCTGAAGTATTGGCATATCAATTGATCTTCAGGGGCCATTTTTAATTTTGGGGGAAGAGGCAAGGGCTGCAGCGGTCTGGCACAATGCAAGGTTGTGGGGTCATGCATGTAATGGATAGGGCCAGCTAGTTAACTTTTCACTGATTTTAGACAATGACTGGGCAGATGGCAGCCTGACATTGACCTTATGAGCCGTGGTGGTGCAGTGGTTAGAGTGCAGTACTGCAGGCTACTTCTGCTGACTGCCAGCTGACTGCAATGTGGCAGTTCTAATCTCACCAAGCTCAAGGTTGACTCAGCCTTCCATCCTTCTGAGGTCGGTAAAATGAGGACCCAGATTGTTGGGGGCGATAGGCTGACTCTGTAAACTGCTTAGGGAGGGCTGGAAAGCACTACGAAGCAGTATATAAGTGCTATTGCTATTGCTTATCTAGACTAATAAATGAAGCAGGTTCAGCCAATAGTTTAGAATGCAAGCTCTCAGTGAATAACAAAGCTGGGAAATCACAATCAGACCCTTTAAAAAGGTAAATGGCCAACCACTTCCATGCTGTGCTATTGTCAAAACAAAATGCTTAGTTGTGTTCGGATAGACATTGGAACGACATTCATCTCAAAGGCAAAAAGTTTGGGAATTTTCCTTTTTTTGAAACTATGTTCAATTGATTGTGTGTTTTCTGTTTCAGGATGACAGAAAACAAGCCTTTTATTCTCAGGATGGTATTCTGAGTAGGACTTTAAAAAAGAAGAGGATTGGACTGTATTGCACTTAGCTAACAATTGGGTTAACTTAGATGGGGGGGAGAATTTAGCCTGCTCCCTTGACGATAGAGCAAGAAAGAGAAGTGGTATTTGAAACTTAAAGGAGTACATAGAATAATAATTTTGCTTCTTCTTTGAGCCATGTTTTTTTTTTCATTTTGATGGATCCAGTGGAAAGGAAAGGGTCAGAGGTGTATATATTTTAGTCCTTTATATGTCTGCTGTTTCATTCTGTTCTCAGTGAAATTGGAATGTGTATAAAATTGGGTACCTTTGGAATTTCAATGTGCATTTCTTTGAGATGTGAACAAAAATCATGAAAACATGCAGCCAATTACATGCAGTCAATTGTGGGTCAGCATGTCTTTTAAGTACCAGGCATTTGGAACTTATATATTAATATTTTGGGCAACATTTTGGCCTTTACCACTTTAGCTATATAATGGCTACTTGGCTTGGCTATCCTTCAATACATTTCAGTGTTGTTATATTCTCTAGTTCTAACCAGGAATTCCAATTCCTTTCTAATCCTGAAATTTAGAAACAGAATACAATAGGCAAATTGAATAAAAATTCATAGTGTTAAATAGCGAACCTTCGACTGAGGAAGTGGATGGCAATTTAATGGAGCAACAAAGAGAAAGGGATAGTAGCATAGAGATAAGATTGAACGGTGAACTTATAGTAGGCTTCATACACATTGTAAAACCAGGAACTTTATTGTTCAAATTGTACATGGAACCTAGCCAAATATGAGAGTTTCCTGCTGCAGACGTTCACTCGCCAATCTCTGGAGTTCTGTGGGGGAGACTGATTGACAGCAAAGAGAAATATTATAATTACACTGTAGATTAGAAAGCCTGAACATAGCTATGACTAAAATAAATCCATAGCTCCCCAAGTACCAGGATCTTAGACAGTTGTGGCTTGTTCTGAAGCAAAACCAGATGACCACAAGGAAATGAGAACCTGATGAGACTTGTCACCGATTCACACATCCAACTACTTTTAGCAGGCCTGAATCTTGTGATTGTGGTCCAGTCAGCCATAGATTAAAGAAATGCATATCATTCCCTGTCCATAATTTGCCAATCGAAAACATGAGTCATTTGAATTATTAAATATTGTATCTGAGTATTTTTGCTGTCTGGTTTAAAAATGAACTTCAGTGTATTTATGTAGATTGTGTTTTTGAAGTTGAACTGTGGTTCTAAATGTATTCTATTCTTTCCCATTCCTGTTCTTTTCTTTCAGCAGAGAAAATGACATTAGCTTTGATGTTCTTCTGCCATCTAAAAAACTTTCATCCTCTTTATCATCTATATAGGCTGCCCTGAATCTTCTTGTCTGTTCTTTCCAACAGAGTTATTTTAACTTGTCCTAGTTATAGCTCAGGCAAATGTCAGGCAGGGAAACAAATATGCTATGCCCTTCACAGTTTCCTAGAACATTTTCATACTGTTAGTCTTCAAGCTTAATCTCCAGATGCCACTGCCATGTTTCTTAATGCCTTTCTCAAGCTTCCTCTTCTACACCATCTTGTTTCTTCTCCCCAGGAAACTGATAATGATTTCCTGTGGAGTTTTGCCTCCTTTGGTCACTCCAAGCTGTTGATTCTGGCCCTACTCTCAAACCTTTTGTAGCAGGAGGCCGTTGACTGTTCCAGAGAGAAAAACTGAAAAGATTCTCCTCAAATGAGTAAAACAAATCTCGGACTCCATCAAGAGACTAAACTGGGTAAATCAACAGTTTCAGTGAATAAAGAGAATGAAAACAAAGCCTCAAGTAAAGAGAAAGGAAAGCATAATGCTAACCGCAGGGGTGATCTGAGCAGGTGACTCAGCAACCTAAGCGAACAAAATGACAGACGCTCGAAGAAAAGAAAGGTGAGAAAAGATCTTTTCCCAAACCACAGCTCAGCTCAGACTTCATAGCTGATGGCTCTAACAGTCCCCCACTGACCCCAACATTTCTCAGTTTGCTCCTTTCTAGGACATACAGGTCCTTCCTGCCCAAGGAGCTTCTGAGATCATACTATCTATCTACTCCCAAACCACAATCTTTTATAGCAGTAGGCTAAGGAGAAGCCAAAATAATTCCGAGTTAAAACGTAAAACCATATGACTCCTCCCAAAAAGGTACACAGAACTGTAACATCTTCTCCCCACTTTTCATTTTTCAGCAAATACTATAGCTGAAGGAAAAGCAACAAACCCTTTTGAAATACTGTAGGCTCCTTTTTTGTTGATGCTGCAATCCTAAGTACATAATATGACATACTAGCTCTATACCCATGCTTCGCTACAAAACTATGTGATCAGGCTTAGTTTGGGGGGAGGAAAATAAGGGGGGGGGGACTCTGCCTCTGTCTACCAGCATCCATTGGTATTCATTTGGCTAGCGTCCTATTTGGAAAGTGAAACAGCATTTACTGTGAGAGCAAAAAGGAGACAGCAAGGAGCCTGGGTGTGGCTTAGCTCAACTGTTCTGTACTAAGGCTGGTTGCCTCTGTGAAACTAAAACTCCTCTCATCTGCTGCATTTGGAACAGATTTCTTTTCAGCTGGAGAGGGGAAGTAGAACTTAGCATCAGAGCGTGTTAATAATACTATACAAAATATTAATGCTATGGTGGTCATTTCGAAAAACCCTTTCTTAGTGAGCACCTAGAAGCCAAGAGGAGCATACATGCCAAATTTCAAGTTTGCAGGCTTTATGGTTCTGGAGATTTTGTGATGATGCATGAGTGGTATTTCACTTTTATATCTAGAGAAGATTCAAGAGTCAAGACAAACTTCTCCTTGAGATGTTGTCCAGCTGGGATATCTTCTTTTTCATTGCATTCTCCTTTACAGAAATTTTAATCGAATCTTCTTAAGAAGTATTGGAAGAATTATCCTTCTGGGTTCAGTTCCAAGTGGGGAAAAAGACACTGGAAACATGGAGGCTGTTTGGAAAGATGGTTTAATGGTGGACAAGACCACATGGCTTGGAGCTCCAACGTGAAAAGAACAATCATATGCTTCAAAATGAAGGAAAAGAAGGAAGGGCTGATATGCTGAGTGTGCCTGAGTTTTATACCCTCTGTTGGGATTTGAATTTGAGCTTGTATTCTGATTAGTTGTCAGATTCCCATGAGGCCATGCAGGGGCAACTCAGACTGTCCTGAGTCCCAGGCTTCATTGAACCTTGCTGGATGATGATGTAATGAAAGGGCTTTGGGAAATTCCTATTATAGCTCTACCTGGAATTTTTTGTTATGTAAAATCGGCTGGCCTAGGCCAGAATAATGGCCCATTAGCAAACGTGGGGGGGCTGAGTTTCTGCTTCTGAGGTGAGGTTCTGCTTCTGAGTTTCTACTCTTTTTAGGAAAAATATTCTGCCTTTTTACTATTTCTAGGATATTTCATTTTTTCTAGGAGAGGGGAGGGTGCTAACTTCCTACAATAGGAAACCCATTTCCCCCCCATACTGATTATCCTAAAAGCATAACAAAAAAAAATAACAACAGGATGCTTTTTAAAAATGCAGCAGTCATTAGCGAGCAGTTAATTCAATAATTAATAATTAAATGATTAATTTAAATATTTGCTATAATTTATGCATTATTCATAATTATGCTATAATTTAGGCTTCCAATCTACAAGTACATGTTTTCCTAAATAATTGAATAATTGCTTTGAATAATACATGCTAATTTGGGATTAACAAATCAAGAAGCATCAATAACTCTCAGTTATCTGGGTGACCTGTGCAGGGAATGGGGTCTTTGAGGGGATGGGAAGATATTAGATTTTATTTGCCTGAAACCCAGAGGGTAGCATTTGTATAGAGAAAGATCTTACTACCAACACTGTGGTTATCTAAATGTTCATTAATAAGAATGAGTATAAATTGTGGCAGTCATTGGTGCTTCCTAAGCTTGGTTGTTTTCTTGCAGATGTTTCATTGCCAAACTAGCACTGATGTTGTTATCTAGTTTGGTGGTGAAACATCCACAAGAAAACAACCAAGCTCAGAGAGCAGCAAGGACCCCACAGTTCAACCCTGGGCTACAAATATTATTTTCTATAAATTACCTGAATCTTGATGTCTTTGCAGGAATCTTAGTAACTATCAATACTTGCTTTCTATCCTTGACTAAGGAACAAGGATGTGAACTTTAATGGTTAATACCAGAGACAAGGAAATTGTGGGATTCTAAAATCAAGTGCAATCAAAAAGTATTCCCTAAAACCTCACTAGATTTAAAGCATTAGGTAATTCTGCAGAGCAGAAACCTAAAAAATACAAAAAGATAGTATAAAGTCTTGTTCGTACTTATGCATTCCAAATATCCATCCATTTTAACAGGTTCTCATTAGTCATATAAGTATACAAGATATATTTTTCCCTTTTAACCTATATCTTTCATATTTTGCTGTCTATCCATTGGTACCAATTATTCCAAATTGTATAGTATTCCGAGTCCTCTTTCTTATTCAGTTCCATGGTGAGTGTATCCATTTCTGCACATTCAAAAATTTTAAGAATCATTACACCTTCTGACGGTGTGTGTTAGGAATGTAAGTCACCTAATAGTTGGGTTGGAAAATATATAAACCAGGATAGACATTTTAATACTGTCTCTTCAAGGGAATGCTAAAAGTGTAATTGGGTGTGGTTCATCAAACGGCCATAAGAAGGAGCCTGAAACCTGGGTTGTTTAGTTCCTGTTCTGGTGTTTCTGGAGTGTGTGTTTTAGTCTCGGTGAGTCTCTGTTACTTCTGTTGGAGAGTTTTGCCGTTCCTCCTAATGACTGTTACTGATCGTTGATGTAAGTCTGTTACTGAACTGTTTTTGATACTGGACTTTGATATTTGGATTATCCCTGAACTGAACACTGACTGCTTTACCTGTGAATGACTTGGAATGCTTATCTTGAACTTTGCTAGAACGTTTATTGGAAGTAAAAACCTACATTTACTGTACAGTGTATCTGTGTGCTGTGTGTGTATTATTCAACATTATTCTCACTACGTCTCCCTGTATGCGCTCATTCTCCTAACAGGGAATTACCTCAACACTGGTTATGGCCCAAGCCATACCAGGCTCAGATAACTGAGAGTTAGTGTGAATACACAGTAATGTATACAGACAGCTGTTTACTGTTTAATTGTGGGTTACTATCCTGGTAAAGATGGCACAAGACACTTCAACAAGTCTATCACTGATAACCCAGTTGGATGGAACAAACTATGTTTCCTGGTCTATAAAGTGCAGTCTACTTCTGCATAGAGAAGGGTTATGGAATGTAGTTCAAGACCCAGCAGATATAAATGCTTGGGATCCAGCTAATGAGGACGATGCCAAGAAGCTTGCTGACTTTAACCAGAACAACGAATGAGCTCTTTGTATAATTGGACTAACACTGAGTGACCAGCAGCTAGTCTATATTCGCGAAGAAGAGTCTGCTGCTAGGTGCTGGGACAATTTGAAGAGGATTTATGTTCGTGACAGTGTAGGTGCACACATACATCTTACACATAAACTGTTTAGAGCATGTCTTCTGAAAGGTGGAGATATGTTAGCTCATTTAAACTTCATGAAAATAACTTTTCAGGAGCTAAATGGAAAGGAACTGATATTTTCAGAGCTGCATCAAGTTTACATCATTCTTTCCTCGTTGGATGAAAGTTATGATGATTATGTCTCTTCACTGGAAGTCCTGCCCAGAGATGAACTGACATTGACTGACATAACTGGAAGGTTGTTAGAAGAAGCAAGAAGATGGCTGGATAGGGACCAACTGAGGAAGGAGCAACCACAAGAAGAGGATTTGTCTTCAATTGCCTATACTGTTAGGAAATGTTTTTCTTGTGGGGCTAGGGGACATACAGCTAGATTCTATAAGAAGGGAAAACGACAGAATACTGGTAATCACCAAAAGGCTAAGAAGAATGTTAGTTTAACTATGTCTAGCAATTCAACTGTAAACCATGATTTGTGGGTTGTTGATAGTGGAGCATCACAGTGCATTACTAAAGATAGAAATATGTTTATAAAGATGTCCACAAGTAAACAACATGTATCATTGGCAAATGGATGGAAGATGAATGCTTCTGGTGAAGGTACTGCATATTGTTCTTGTATAAACGAGCATTTAACTATGTTATATGTACCTAAACTGAAATTTAATTTGCTATCAGTAAGGGCTTTAGTTAATATTGGTTATGTAGTAACCCTTAGGGGAGATAACTGTATAATAGAGAAAGAGGGTCAAAATGTTACTGCTACTTTAGAGAATGATTTATATGTGATACATGATGACCAGTTGAAGATGGCTAACTCAGTTTATAACAATGTTAAGCCACATGATGAATGTATACATTTACTGCATAGATGGCTAGGGCACATTAATTTCAAAATGTTGAAACAAATTGTTGAATTGTCAGAGGGAGTAAAATTGAAACCTTGTAGCAAGTATTTAAACTGTATTGCTTGTAGCCAAGAGAAGAGCAAGGTTATTCCTGCAAACAGACTTAATGGATTTAAGACCAAAGAACCTTTAGAGGTTGTTTTTGCTGACATAATTGGTCCTAAGAAACCAAATTTAGGAGGTCCCTGCTATATTTTGAGTATTATGGACCATTACTCACAGTACGGTTTCTGCTATCTCATGAAAAACAAAACAGAAACATTTCAACATTTCTTTAACTGGCTAAGGTTTGCTGAGAGAAAAATGAGGGGTAATTACTTTAGTTACTGATAACGGGACTGAGTTTGTTCAGAAAAGATTCCAAACTATGTTGAAATTGGCTGGTGTTGAGCATAAACGTTCTGCACCTTACAGACCACAACATAACTCGTTTGTAGAACGAAGAGGGCAAACATTAGAAGCCATGGCTCACACTATGTTATCTGATTCAGGTTTACCTGAAACACTGTGGGGTGAGGCCATAATGTGTAGTAACCATGTGTTAAACAATGTAGTTAACACAACAATTGGAGAATTGCCATTCACTCATTGGCATGACAGAAAACCAAATTTAAGTTACCTACACACATTTGGAGCTCCAGCATGGGTGCATATTCCCTCACAAGTAAGACTGAAAGGGCAACATAGAGCTAAGAAGTTATTTTTTGTAGGTTAGGAGGCCAACCATAGATCATTTAGATTTTGGGATCAAGGCACAGCTCATGTTTATTGTAGTGCTAGTACAAAATTTCTTGAGCACATTGGATGGGATAAACTGGAACAGGAATCCAGAAATGATATTATTATTGACACCCAAATAGTCCCTAAAGATGAAATAAGTAAACCACAAATAGCCATTAAAGAGGAAGAACAGGAGGAAGTAAGAGAACAGGCACAGGAGGAGGTAGAAGAACAGGAGCAGGTGGCACAGGAAAGTCCACCAGTAAGCCCTGTATTACCGAGATGTTCAACCCGTGTAACATGACCACCTGATTGATATCAGGCTAGTGTTGTATGCCAAGTGAATACAGTTCCAAGTAATTATAATGAATTGAAACTATATCCTGCTAAGGATCAGGCTGCTTGGCAGAAAGCAATGGATAAGGACCTGGAATCCTTAAAAAAGTTGGAGGTATATGAAAATGTTAAGTTACCACTAGGTAAACATGACATAGGGTGTAAATGGATTTATAAACTAAAGACAGGTGTGGATGGGACTGTTACCCATAAAGCCAGGTTAGTAACACAAGGGTTCAATCAGACAGCAAACGACTATGATGAGATGTTTGCACCTAGTCTGAAGGCTACTACATTAAGGGCAGCATTAGTGTGGGCAGCTAAAGAGAAATACATTGTAAATCATTTGGTTGTAGAGACAGCATATCTGCATGCACCGTTGCAGCACACTATATATTTAAAGAAACCTTTAGGTACAAAAAATGATAATACAACTGATTGCTGGAGATTGAAAAAGAGTCTTTGAAGCAATCAGAATATCAGAATATGAGTGGAACCAATGTATAGTTAAAGAATTAACTAAGATAGCTGGCATGGCTGATCCATGTTTGTTTAAAAGAGAAAGTAATGGTGTAATTTCATTGTTGCTATTGTTTACTGATGACATAGCATTAATCACAAAAACTGAACAAGAAGCTACTAAAATAATCTCACTGTTAGAAAAGAAATTTAAGATAAAACAGTTAGGAGAAATAAAACAATATCTTGGTTTAAAGATAGATACAAAATCTCACAGGCAGATAAAATTAACCAATTACTAAAAAGTTTTAAAATGGAACTTTGTAAGCCAACTAAAACACCAATGAGCCAGGAGTTTAGCAATAGTGATGTTCAAAGTCCTATTTTTTATAAGAACATTTTTCAGTCCTTGATTGGTAGTTTATCTTATCTCAGTAATTGGTGAAGGCCAGATATAGCATACTGTGTTAATCAATTAGCGAGATTAACGCTGAGCTGACTGAAAGGCACTGGCAAGTTGCTAAATGTGTGTTAAGATATCTGAAACAAACAATACATTATGCATTGTATTTGGAGCCTAAAGATGAACTGAGTGTAACTGCATATGCTGATGCAGGTTTTGCTGTAGACATAAATACACAAAAATCTACATCGGGCACTGTAGTATTATTGGGAAAAGTGTTGATTGGATGGAGGTCTATTAGACACAAACATTTAAGTTTGTCAACAATGGAGGCTGAATTCTCATGTTTGTCTTTATTATGTACAGATTTAGTTATAAGCAACTACTAATTAACATGGGAATTAATGTAACAGATTCTATTGTTATTTATGAAGATAACCAATCAGCAATACAGATGGCTTCAAATACTGCTGTTAAAACAAGAATGAAACACACAGATTTAATATATTTAAATGTAAGACAATGTGTGCAAAGTAAAATGATTAAGCTGGAATACTGTATATCAGAAAACAATAAAGCAGATCATTTTACAAAAGCCCAGGGTTCCATAAAGCATAAGGCTTGCTGCGTGGATTATGGATTTAGAATATAAGGTTGTATATATTGCCCTACCCAAAGGGGAGAATGTTAGGAATGTAAGTCACCTAATAGTTGGGTTGGAAAATATATAAACCAGGATAGACATTTTAATACTGTCTCTTCAAGGGAATGCTAAAAGTGTAATTGGGTGTGGTTCATCAAACGGCCATAAGGAGCCAGAAATCTGGGTTGTTTAGTTCCTGTTCTGGTGTTTCTGGAGTGTGTGTTTGAGTCTCGGTGAGTCTCTGTTACTTCTGTTGGAGAGTTTCGCCATTCCTCCTAATGACTGTTACTGATCGTTGATGTAAGTCTGTTACTGAACTGTTTTTGATACTGGACTTTGATATTTGGATTATCCCTGAACTGAACACTGACTGCTTTACCTGTGAATGACTTGGAATGCTTATCTTGAACTTTGCTAAAACATTTATTGGAAGTAAAAACCTACATTTACTGTACAGTGTATCTGTGTGCTGTGTGTGTTTTATTCAACATTACTCTCACTACGTCTCCCTGTATGCACTCATTCTCCTAACGGGGAATTACCTCAACAGTGTGGTAGACATTTTCCAAGCTTGTGCTAATGCAATTCTTGCTGCCATAATAATGTGTTTAATCAAATATTTAATCTTTTTAGGGTATTTGCCCTTAATAATTCCCAGAAGAAACAATTCAGGCTTCAACTCTAACCTACAATGGGTAATTTCATTTAGCCATGTTTGTATTTTGATCCAATATTTTTTAAATTTTCAGGCATAGCCACCAGACATGGAAGAAGGTACCTTGCGATTGTTTACATTTCCAACAGTTTGGGTTTAGATTGGGGTATATCTTTGCAAGCCTAGATGGCACTAAATGCCAATGATAAAACATCTTATATAGATTTTCTTTGTATGCAACAACTAAATTCTTTGTATGCAACATGATACTTAGAGTCTGCCTGACAAGTCCCTGAAGTTTTCTTGGCAAAGATTTTAGAGTAGTTTGCTATTGCCTCCTTCCTATGGCTGAGAGAAAGTGATTGGCCCAAAGTCACCCAGCTGGCTTTGTGCCTAAGGCAGAACTAGAACTCCCAGTCCCCTGACCTCCAGCCTGCCTGCCTTAAGCATCACACCAAGCAGACTTTCTATGGAGACAGACTTATATACTTATATATAAGTACTCTATAGAACTCAGCAGAAGGAAAAAACAAATTATGGCACATCATTACAGATAGACAATCTCTGCATGTATGGGGGTTTGCGGTGCAGAAAAAGAAACCTTGCATATTTCCTTTATGCAGAATGGTCTGTCCCAGTCTGTCTCTGAATTTTATTCTTTCAAGAATTTGGCACAAACATGTCAACAAGGCAGAAACAAGAATACCCGGACATGTCTACAAATACTTTAAGCTTTCCTCGAGTAGCAGTTGCCAAATGTTATTCCTTTGGCTATTTGTTATATGAATTGCTTGGCAGGGACTTTTATTTGGCCACCTGTAGAAGATGAATTACCCAGTAGCAGATGAGTATAAATGCCAACAGAGCAATCTGTCTTTTAATGGAAGATGCAACCCGTGAATACGCTCAGCTGACCTTGTATTTGTTCACTTTCACTGTGATTTGCTGTTGTTGTTATTATTGTTGTTCATACTGAAGGATGTAAGAGCACCACTGGGGCTAGCTACATTTTCTTTTTTTTTCCTTTTTTTTTAATTTTTATTGGTTTTTAAGACGAACATAGACAAACAAAACATAAAAACATCAAGCCATTTTCCATATGTGTGTGTGTGTGTGTGTGTGTGTATGTATATGTATATGTATATGTATATGTTTATGTATATGTATATACATACATACAGTGTGCCAGTTGGTTTACAAATTGTTTTGTGCTTCCATTTCGTAGTCTTCAATTACAATTACATTGTATATATTCTCATATTTTCAATCAAGTACTAAATACATTAATATCATTGTTAATCAATCATTTGACTATAGTTTTATTCATTCATGTTTTACGAATAATCATATTTTACTTAAATTGTTTTGTGACAATTCATTTTATCATCTCAAATCTATCCTACAATCATTTTGTAGATATAATAAGAAAAGAATACATCTTTAAATATTTATTATTTTCTAAGAATCTACATATTTCATTACCATGTTTTATTGTCTAACCATTGATAGAATAGATCCCAGATTTTATAAAATTGTTTATCATCTTGTTCTCTGATTTCAAATGTCAATCTACTCATTTCAGCACATTCCAATATTTTCTTAATCATTTCCTCCTGTGATGGTATTTTCTCATTTTTCCAATTTTTAGCAAATACAATCCTTGCCGCTGTTAATATATTTACAATCAGGTATTTCAATTCTTTACTATATATTTCAGGTAAAATACCCAATAAAAATATCTCTGGTTTCAAATCTATATGCTTTTTTGTCATTTTTTCCAACCACGTGTGGATTTTAGTCCAATATTTTTTAGCATCCGCACAAGTCCACCACATATGGCAATATGAGCCAGGTGTCTGGTGATATTTCCAACATTTTTCCGATTTGTTCTTGGACATTCTTGCTATTCTTGAAAAATGCCACCTGTAAAACATCTTATACAAATTTTCTTTATATGTTGTTGACATTGTCATTTTATAATTTTGAGACCACAATTTTTGCCATTTCTCTAGATCAATCCCATATCCAAAATTCTTCCCCCAAACAATCATAGTTTCTTTAACTTGTTCTTCTAGTTTAATTTCTAATAAATATCCATACAATTTTTTAATCACCTTTTCATCAGTACCTGTCAAAATCTTATCTAAATCAGTCAGTTTATCATAGAAACCTTCTGTTTTAGAGTCTTTATCATATCTTGAATGTATTTGTGCATATGAAAACCAATTCATCTTTATACCTTGTTCCTCTAATTTTTGTATAGATTTAAGTTCACCCTTTTCATTTAATATTTCACCATATCTAACTGTTCCTTTTTATATATTATAGGATAAGAAAATGCTTCAACAGTTGATAGCCACACTGGAATTTTCGAATAACATTGTCTTTTAGTCTTCTCCCAGTTTAACCACAGAGACTCCCATATAATATGTCTTCTAAAATACCCCTGTGATTTAGTTCCTTTATACCATAGAAAAGCATGCCACCCCAACAACAGTTCATGTCCTTCTAATGTCAACAGTCTAGTGTTTCTTAATGTTATCCATTCCTTAACCCACATCAAATTTGTAGCTTGGTAATACAGCTCCCAATTAGGCAAACCAAATCCTCCTCTTCTTCTAGCATCTTGCAAAAGCTTTAGCTTTATTCTCGCTTTCTTTCCTTGCCACATATATTTCAAAACAATTTTATTTAAATCTTCAAAGTAATCTTTTCCAAGCCTAATTGGAATTGTTTGGAACAAAAATAAAATTCTGGGTAGTATATTCCTCTTGATTGTTGATATTCTCCCTATTAATGACAGTTGTAAATTTTCCCATTTCGCCAAATCTAACGTTATCTGCTGCTTAAGTTTGATATAATTATTCTCTTTCAATGTACTGCATCTTGCTGTCAAATGTATTCCCAAGTACTTAATCTTATTCGTTACTTGAATTTTCAATAGATCTGCCAGTTCTTCCTTTTGTCTTGATAGCATATTCTTTGTCAAGATCTTTGTCTTATTTTTGTTTATTTTCAAACCAGCCACTTTTCCATATGCCTCTATCTTTTCTATCAATTTTGATGCTGTTTCTAGTGGGTCTTCTAAAATGAAAACCAAATAATCTGTAATCTTGCAACTTAAATTCTTCCTGTTTAATTTTTGATCCCTTTTATATCCTTTTCTTCTCTAATATTTCTGTTTAGCACTTCCAAGGTTAACACAAACAACAGAGGAGATAGTGGGCACCCTTGTCTTGTTCCTTTTCTTATATCAATAGAGTCTGTCAGTTCTCCCTCTATCATTACCTTTGCCGTTTGCTTATGATATATAACTTCTATTGCTTGAATAAATTTTTTAGTAAAGCCCATCTGTTCCAGTTGTAATAACATAAATCGCCAGTTCACATTTCAATTCACACAGGTTTGGATGCCTTCTGTGCATCTAAAAATATCAAAGCCATTTGTTTTTCAGAGTGTGCCTCACAGTATTCCAAAGTGTCCAAGATTACTATCATATTATCTTTAATTTGTCTCTTTGGTAGAAATCCATTTTGATTAGGATGGATAAAATTGTTTAAGTATTTTTTAAGTCTTTCTGCCAATATTGAAGCAAACATTTTATAATCTGCATTTAGTAAGGAAATTGGTCTATAGTTCTTAATTTATAATGGATCGGCCTCCTCTTTTGGGACAAGTGTAATATAAGCTTCTGACCATGATTTAGGTATCTTCTTCTTTAACATAACTTCATTCATAACCTCTAGCAATGGAAGGTTCAATGATTCTTGTAGTGTTTTGTAAAATTCTGCCGGAAGTCCATCTGGACCTGGTGCCTTTCCATTATTTTGCTTCTTGAGTGCTTCAGTTAACTCCATCATCGTTATATTGCTTTCTAACATTGTTTCAATCTCTTTAGATATCTGGGGTAAATTAGCATTCTGCAAATACTGTTTAACTCTTTCCTCATCAATATTCTCTTGTATGTATAGTTTCCCATTATAGTCTCATATGATTTCCTTCTTCTCTTCACTACCATAGCAAACTTGGCCTTGGTCATCTATTAATTGCAATATTTTCCTTGATTCTTTCTCCTTTCTCAATTTATATGCTGACCATCTACCTGGTTTATTTGCATCTTCAAAATAGTTCTGTTTAGCACCTCTGATTTTCTGTGCTAATTTTTCTTTTTCTATTAGACCCATTTTTGATTATATCCATTTTTAACTTAATGTCTTTTTTCTGTGGCATTTTCTGTAGCTCTTTTTCAAGTCCTTTATACTCATCCTCTAATGTCTTAGAGGCTAGTCTTTTCATGGTATTTCTTTTCCTTGTATAGTCTATTATCAAGCCTCTGGCATATGCCTTCATTGTATCCCATACATTCTGGATTGATGTATCTTCTTTTTTGTTTTCTCTAAAGAAGAAGGCCAGTTCTTTCTCCATCCACTGTGTGAAGTCTTTTTGCTTTAAAATAGTATTATTTAACGTCCATCTAGATCTTCTTTTTTGTCCTTTCCATTTAATTGTCATTGGATTGTGATCTGCCCAAATACTTGTTTCAATATTTATTTCTTGAATATTAGATAACAATTCTGTTGACATCCATATCATATCTATTCTGGACCATGATAAATGTCTATTTGACTAGAAAGCATATTGTTTAGTTTTAGCATTTCTTTCTCTCCATGTATCTTTATTTCATCTACCATTTTAAAAAAAGATTTAGGGAGAGTCTTTCTGTTTTGCTTTGTTGTTTTCTGTGCTGTATAGTCCAGTTTATTATCTACAATTCCATTAAAATCTCCCATCATAACTATATTAGCATAGTCCAGTTCAATTATTTTCATGTGTAATTTTTTATGAAATTCTTCTTGATTGTCATTCAGGGCATAGATTGCAATTAGGAGCGTTTTCATATTATTGTCCATTATTTCCACCATTAGTGTTTTTCCATCGTCATCAGTATAGATCAATTTCGCTGGGATACTATCTTTAATGTATAAAACCACTCCTCTTTTCTTGCATTGTGTCAAAGAAGTAAATATTTTCCCTAATTTTGGCTGTATCAACAGTTGTTCATGTTGCTTTTTGATATGTACTTCTTGTAGGCAGATTGTATCAAATTTTAATTTCTCTAATTTATGGAAAGTTTTCCTTCTTTTAACAGCTGAGTTAAGTCCATTTATATTAATTGTAATCAGTTTTTTCTCTTCCATGATTATATTTTGTAGTTAGGTTTAGCAGCTCTCGTAGATCTTGGTTCACATTGTTCTTTAGCTTCCACTTTTCCACCTACTGCACCTTCTTCTTTTTCAGTCGCCGTTTGGCAGTCCTCTTGGAATTCAATTAGTGAGATTTCTTTTTCTTTCTCTTCCTCTTTTCCTCCAAAAAATCCTGTGTAAAAAGATTCAGCTTTCTCAATTGAATCAATTCTATGTCTCTGTTCTTGCCATGTAAACATTAAACCTTCTAGAATCAGCCATCTATAATTCACCTCTTTTTTAAGTAGCATTTTGGTCAGAAATCTTCTCACCTCTCTCATTCTTCTGGGTACTTGTTTCAGGACCACAATCTCCTTGTCTTTATATTTCAATGTTTTCTCTCTTGCCACTTGCAATATTTGTGTTTTAATGGCTTTTTTTGTAAATCTGATGTGAACTTCTCTTGGTAAGCTATTTCTCATTGCATATCTTGTGAAGACTCCATAAACCTCATCTATTCCATCCATCATCTTCTGTTATTTCCAAAGCTTCAACCAAAATTTCTATCATTATCTCAGCAAGGTTTTGTCCCTTTTCTTCCTCTATGTTTTGGAATCTGAGATAAAATTCTGATCTGTCCATCTCCCATCTCAGCATCCCACTTTTATCTTGTTCAACCACAGTTAATCTGCTATCAATGTCTCCAATCTTCTTATCTTTTTGTTTATCTTCTTCATTTTTTTGGAATTTCTCATCATACTTCAACATCATTTGTTGAATGTTCTCCACCTTTTCATCAGTTTTCCCTGTTCTTTGTTCAATGTTCTCTGTTCTCTTTTCAATATTCTCTGTTCTTATTTGAATATATTGAATTCCTTGCATAATCATCTGCAGCATCACTTTTTCCTGTTCCTTTTCTTGCTGTAACATTATCTGTATTGAACATTGTCCTCCAGATGGTGAAGAGGAAGAAGTAGAAGTTGAGGAACCAGGGGCTGTTAGTTTCCCACTCATTTCAAACAATTCAAAATCTTCAGGTTCTTCTAGACCAGGGGTCTCCAACCTTGGCTCCTGGAAGCCTGGCGGACTTCAACTCCCAGAGTTCCACAGCCAGCAAAGCTGGCTGTGGAATTCTGGGAGTTGAAGTCCGCCAGGCTTCCAGGAGCCAAGGTTGGAGACCCCTGTTCTAGACCTTAATCCACTTGTGAAATAACCAATTGCAGTTCCAAATAAAAATGGTAGGAAAGAAGAAACCAAATAGAAATAGTAATATTATTATTATTATTATTATTATTATTATTATTATTATTATTATTATTATTATTATATTTCTTCAGGTTCTTGTATACCTTAACCCCATCGATTGGCTAGATAGCAGTAAAAACTCAAAAATGGTAGAAAAAAGCATAAACGCACACAAAAAAGAAAAAATTGTTAAATCCTGAAAAAGGCAAAAAAGTAAAAGGTAAAAAACTAATAAGGAGAAAAAAAAAGTTCTTCAGGTTCTTCAATACCTTAATCCAATTAAGAGGTCTCAGGTATAAAAGGATGCATAAAAAAAAGAAAGCCACAAAAAAACCTCAATATGTAAGGTAAATAGAGAAAAAAAATACAGGGGAGGGAGAGAGAGAGAGAAAAAGACTGCTCCATTTAAAAAAAAGGAAAGAAATCATTAATACTAAAGTTTTTCCTTTAAAATAAAATGCAAACATAAACATTTAAACTAGTAAGGAGGGGGTTTGTTAAGGTAGGAAATAGTGCAACTTAAAAAAGATAAAAAGAGCACACTGCACCTTGTTTGATTGTCCAAGGCTTTTGTTAAAATTTATAACTGTTCCCAGAGTCTTATCACCTTTTTTTTCTATAAGCTTCAACACCAGACTCCAGCTGTTGATAGAAACCCAGAAGAGCACCTGCAATAATACTCTCTCATGCTCTTCCCTCTATCTTATGAAACAGGCAATGTCCTTGAAAAGAAGTCTCAGTTCTTTCTCAGCTTTGGTCAAGAAAAAATAAAATATTTCCAAGCCTCTAGTTGGCAGTGTTACAAAGTTTCTTTTGCTTTCACTTTCCCCCTCCTTTTCCAAACAAAATATAATGAAAATTAATTAAAAAGGGAAAAAGATATTTAAAAAGATGACTAAAAGGGAGTCTCTCGCCTAAAATATTACAAAGTCAAAAAGGAGAGAAAGAATAGGTGGAAGAAGAAAAGACCAGTCCAGTTTCAAAATATAAAATCATGTATAGAAAATCCAGCAATGAGAAAAAAATAAATAAAAATATTACTTTAACATTCCTGTTTAAAATCGCCGCTTAATCACTTCTGACAAAACTTTCACAGATTCTTTCTTTTCCTTAGGGTGTCCTTTCAAATCTTAAAATAAAGAAAAAGTTCTCACCAAACCAGCACACTTTCTCTTTCCATTCTCTTTCGTTTTGGAGCTGTCCCAACTTCAGCAGCTTTAATGGCTGCCTCTTTGCTGCTGGCAAAAAGAGCTTCTCCTGGATCTACCAGGGACTTTGTGGTATCGCTGGGATCGACAGGATGCACTCTTTACATTCACCGTCTCTTCGGGACGGTTTAGATCCAATTGGACCATCCAGGAGCAAAGATATCGGCAGCAATCTCAAACCTCCAAGATCGCATGCCATATTGTCGCGATGCCAGCTCCGCCCTCCCGGGCTAGCTACATTTTCTTAAGAGAATTCATCAGAGATAGTTAGCTTCCTGAGTTGTAAAGTAAATGAATCCTGTCAGCTCCTTCTATGCATGGCACTTTTTAACCTGAGTTGTAAAGTAAATGAATCCTGTCGGCTCCTTCTATGCATGGCACTTTTTAACCTCCAATCCAGCACATTCCTTATGCCTAACAAGCAAATGGACATAATTTTTCACTAACCTGTGTCTTTGGTTCTCAACTGTTTCCCACTGGTTATAGTGGAACTGTCTGGCTCCAAAGTAGGAGGAACTGGGAAAGGGAGGAAGGTTCCTAAGGTAGTATCCAGGTTGTTCCTAAGGTAGTATCCAGTGTGTTCTCAGACATCTCTTCCTTTGCTCCTTCTGTGCTGTTCAGACAGTATATAGGTATTGGGAGTTGAGATAGTTAAGTTAGAATTGGGAGCTGTCCCCTTAAGGGAATGCCTCATGGTAAATGTAGTTAATGCATCCTGGGAAATGTAGTTCGTGTCATGTGGTCACATCTGTAATCCTGATTGGTCATTGAATTGACCCTTAGTTGGGTTGGGGGAGTTCCTTCACTCTTGCCTGGACCCCAGCAGCGTGCTGGTGCCTCACCCCCTTGCTCCTTTGTTATGCAATGAAAGATCACTATTCTTTTACACTATGAAGTCATCTGTGCAAAGAGTTGGATATTAAGATGAATCTCAACATAACTGTGAGTTATATTTGAGGGTGCCTTGTGAACCAATAAAGAAACTTTGTAGAGTTATCTGTCTGTCTTTATATTCAGTCAGCCAATTAAAAGACAGAACACCTTCCTTCAGCTGAATTGGCATTTTAAAAAGGATAATTATTTTTAAAGAGGAGCTGGCAACAAGATACTAAAAAGGAAAAAGTCGGGCCCCAATATCATATTTATTTCCAGGTATGCCTACAGAGACGATGTTTTCTTGGGGGTGGGAAATAAAGGCAAATTTGAAAAGAAGAGAAATCTGAAAGAGGTTCGTTATGATAAAAAAAATATTAAATGGATTATTTTTTCTAACTTTGCCTTACAAAGGAAAATTCAAGTGTAAAACCAAGAAATGCATATTATAATAAAATATCTAAAACCAAACAGAATATCAATTAGTTTTAAAAAGACAATCCAGTTTTCTTATTTTTTTTACCTGAATGTGAAAGATTGTGTGTGCATTAAGTGGTACCATTTGTGTGATAAAAATTAAATAGCTAAATTAAATGACAAAAATGAGTTTTTGAAAAATAAATAAATCTACAGCACGGCTTTCAAGGAAGCAAAGACTGTCCTTTATAATAAAGAACATGTGGTCACTGCAAGCATGCTGGCTCAGGAATTCTGGGAGTTGAAGTCCACAAGTCATACAAGGGCCATAGTTCCCCACCTGGTCTAGCAAATCAATGCTTGTGGCACATTTTGGAACTGGACAAGCCTCTCCCCCAGCAGCCATTTTGCAAGAGTGCCACAACATGCTCCCAAGTTCCAGAGGTGTCCACCAGGCCCAAAGAGTGCACTTACTACACTTGTTGAAAGACACAATGTGACAATGCTGTAGGTTATACTTTTCTGTTCTGGCTTGCTTTTGGTTATCAAGGCTAGGAGAGCCCACTGGCCTCCAGAGGAAGTGTTAGGCTCCTATCCTAAGCCTACTTTTTCTCCTCCACAGGTTTTCACTCGCTACGGAAAGTGCTACACCTTCAATTCTGGCCAATCTGACAAGCCACCCCTCATTGCCATGAAAGGGGGCACCGGCAACGGCTTGGAGATCATGCTGGATATTCAACAGGATGAATACCTTCCAGTCTGGGGAGAGACAGGTAAAAGTGCTTCCTCCTTTCCTATCCCTGCATCAGTTTCTCATTTCTCCTTGTGGCTGTGATGACCCAGAGCATGGCACAAATGTAACAAAATCCAAAACATAAATAAATGTCCTTTAATGCCTCCAACTTGGCCCCACAGTTCAATAATTCTCAGTTGGAGATAAAACGTATTCAAAAATAGTCTTCAAAAGAAGGCAATGCAGTCCAAACTTAATGAGCAGGTAGAGGTGAAATAAAAAACTAAAACTACAATGAAGAAATTTCCACAACGGACCAGGATAAGTAATTACCAACTTCAAGGAGATAACACAGCACAGTCTGTTGGAAGGACGCCAACCAAGATAACTTCAGTCCAAAATAACACACGCTTTGCTTCTGGCAACGTTGTGTTTTAACCGTCTCTCTTATATACTATTTTCCCCAGCTGCAACCAATGAGAGGGATCATGGCTGTTTCCTCTCTCGCAAGCCAAGTTGTTGCCTTCTCCATTCCTCCTTGCGTATCCTAGGATGCAGAGGGGATGGGCCTGGTTCTTCTTCTGACCGCCCACCCGGCCTCTGCCCCTCCCCAGCCTCCTCCACAACTTCCAGAGCCACACCTCCACTCCCTATCAGCTGTTCCACCTCTCCCTCAGAGTCTGACTCTAACAAGGGCATGACAGTGGCATGACATGTATAGTTCTGCACTGCCCATCCGTAAAAGTAAAGGTTCCCCTTGCACATACGTGCTTGTCATTTCCGGCTCTAGGAGGCAGTGCTCATCTCCGTTACAAAGCCGAAAAGCCAGCGCTGTCCAAAGACGTCTCCGTGGTCATGTGGCCGGCATGACTAAATGCTGAAGGTGCATGGAACTGTTTCCTTCCCACCAAAGTGGTCCCTATTTTTCTACTTGCATTTGTACATGCTTTCGAACTGCTAGGTTGGCAGATGCTGGGACAAGTAACGGGAGCTCACTCTGTTACGCTAGGGATTCGAACTGCTGAACTGCTGACCTTTCTGATCAGCAAGTTCAGCATCTTAGCCACTCAGCCAATGCGTTCCTTTACCCATCCTTAGTCAGCCTCAATTTGCCAAAATCTCCTCTGCCCCAAGTCTCCCTCCATTCAGTCATTTCCTAGACTTGCACAATCTCCTGAGATCCTCATCTTGCCTTTCCACATCTGTTTCCTTATTCAGCCTCCCCCTCTTCACTCCTATCCTACTCACCATAGCAACCGACTTAGCAATGCCAGCCAGGTAGCTGCCTCTTATCCAGAAATAGCATTTTGTTCTGCTGAGGGAGAAATGTGTTCTTCAAACTGCAGGAGGGGGGGTGAAACCAGAGTCCCTAATCAAAGGCCATCAAGAGGCTAAGTGGAAAGCATGTTTGTATTCCTAGCTGGCTTTCCATTTCTAGGGAGAGGGGGAGAGAAAGAGAGCTGTATGGGCTCTGCCTAGTTTTAAAAATGCTATTAGTATCCTTGGATGTGTGCCTGGATTTAATCTCTACCTTTGCATTAATGGAGAGAAAGACTGGTTTGTGTGAGCCTTTGGGTATTTTGATTCTGGTCAGTCAATCAGTCCTAAAACTGCTGCATAATAGATCAAGGAATGGGAGGGGGAGCAACGTGCTGCCAAAAACATCTCTTTTGGTATTTACTAGCCTCTTCTTTCTGCTTGATTTTAATATTTTAACACATCCTTTAGTTTAAAGAAATACATGGAAAGCTGGCATGCTTGCAAAGGGAAGCCTCAATTTCTAGATCATCTTTATTTATTAGAAGGCCTCTGGGTTTCTTTCTACAATGAAAACAGGAGGGGGGATTGTAGCCCAATGTTTTACTTGAAAGTGTGCCCAGCTGCTCAGAAAACAAAACAAAACAAAGAGTAAAGTCTAGAGGAATATTCAGGCTGCAAGCTTATCCATTTGCTGGTAAATAAATGTCTATAATTGATTTCATCTATCCTGGCAGTCATTTTGTGACGACACTTGAAAGAGGCTTCCCAAAGGCACTCACTGGCCCAGAAAGGTTGTTAACCCCTAATACAGGGGAAACTATGGCATGTGTGGGTTGAGAGGGTGCAGAGAACCTGCACTCCACGCCCCTGCAGCTTCAACTTCATGCTTCTCCTTGAGGCATGGATGCATCTCTTGATGTCCCTGGGGATTGGAGGGTGTCAGATTAAAAGAAAGAGCCCACTTCACTTGCTCTTCCCATGCTTTCTATCTCTCTGTGCCATAGATGAGACGTCCTTTGAAGCTGGGATTAAAGTGCAGATCCACAGCCAGGATGAACCACCCTTCATTGACCAGCTGGGATTTGGAGTGGCACCCGGCTTCCAAACGTTTGTGTCCTGCCAAGAGCAACGGGTACGTTGAAGATACATTTGCTCTATTTAAAAATATCTTCGTGTATCTGTACTAAAGAGCAGGAATGGTTTTACGATTTAAGGCACTGGGCTAGAACCAGGAGCACCTGGATTCATATCCACCCTTGGCCATGGAAACTCACTGAATTATCTTCAGCCACTCAGTGTTTCTCAGCAAAACCTACCTCACAAGATACATTTATTGAATAAAACATGTTTTGTTCCTATTTTATCATGAATAAAAATTGAAAGTGGTCTTATGTAAGCTGCCTTGGGTTTCTGGAAGAAAAGCAGGATAATGAGTGAATGTAAATTGTTGCAAGGAAAAAAAAAATAGAAGCGCCCCACATTGATTTTTCTTCCATTCTCCTTTGAAAAGAACAGCTTAGATTGAAACATCCCTGGCATCTGATCCCGCAATCCAGGCTGAGGACAGATGGCTAGTGCTACTGAGTAGGGGGCAGGGACTTCAGAGCTGTATCCTTATCTACACAAGGATATGCTATTGGTAGTATTATTTTATGTGTTTATTGCTGCCTTATTTCATTTGTAAACTCTACTGAGTCTGTATGTAGGACATCATCGTAACAGGCCAAATGGAAGTCTTCTTTTTGCCTTAGGAAAGATTAAGGAGATATTGACCTTCTCATTCTATCCTCTGTTGCTCAGCTTATCTACCTTCCTCCACCTTGGGGTGACTGCAAGTCAGTGACAGTGGAGTCTGAATTCTATGACACCTACAGCATCACTGCTTGCCGCATAGATTGTGAAACCCGCTATTTGGTGGAGAACTGCAACTGTCGTATGGTGCATATGCCTGGTAAGAAGGAAGGGCAGCTCTGAAGGGAAGCAAAGGACTGAAGTCCATAAAAGTGGCAATTGGGTTGTTGTTTTTTAAATCATTTTCTTATTGAGTCCTTTGCAAGATGAAGAGCTGATTTATGGGAGTACACTCCGGAATGTGCGCACTATTTTGATATTTAGATGATGGGCTAACATGCCACACTGGGTAACAACAGGTTGCCTATGTTAATGCCCACAGAAATGCCCAAAGCTGAAACTGGATTAGACATCTCCTTTAGGGTGGTATCCAGAATGAATCAGGAATATAGAGGACAACTGCATGGCTGTAATAAATGCAAAGGATCTGCAGAAGCAGAAATCTAATGTTCCTCAGTTGGATTTATCCCCCAGTTTTGCATTCTCCAGAATAACTGCTCTGTATTCAAAAGAGTAATGAAATAAGGTTCAGCTCCTTGAAGGTAACATTTGATTTGAAGCATGAGGTGGGGATGGGGGGGATAAGAAATGAATATTGACAGTTAAGTGTAGTAACATTAGGACAGGGCTGTCAAACTCGTGGCCCACGGGCCAGATACGTCACATGCTGGCCATGCCCATGCCCGGTTTAGCAAAGGGGAGAAAAAGTTGCGGTTTAACGAAGGGGAAAAAAGTTGCCATACGTCACGTGATGCCAACGTGATGCCGTGAGTTTGACACTCCTGCATTTGGGAGATACCAGTACATCTCAACCAGATACTGTGCTGAAACTCTGCATAGGCTAATAATCCTCTGCCCAGTCCAATTCTTCACCAAGTCAGCTGACTGCTGGCAGTGCTGGACAGCTCCTTTTGCAGACTGAAGCGGAGAGAGTGATTGCCAACTCTCAAACACCCAGCAACCACCACAGCCCAGAATTTCAACCATGCCCAAGAAGATAAGATGCTTTGCTGCAGATACAGTAGCTTCCTGTCTCTGCCAGTGCTCCTACATGAAGTAGAAATCATGTCACTGCCCTGTAATTGGAAGTTTTTTGTGCCACTTGGCACAATTCCTTGGTGCTAGTCATGGTGACAAGATGGCAGGGTTAGGGTTAGCGTTTAGTAAGCAAGCAAGAAATGAGAATCAGATGGAGTCATAAAGCACAGGATTTATAGTGTAGAAGATCCCAGATACTTACCTGGAAAAAAAAGAAGTCCCTGCAGATGTTACTTTGCTCATCGTTGCCGACTATAGGGGGCAGTGCTCATTTCCATTTCAAGGCCACTGACAGTCCAAAGATGTTTCCACAAACAGACAACATGACATCACCGAGCACTGTTTCCTCCCACTGAAGTGGTACCTATTTATCTACTCACAATTGCATTCTTTCAAACTACTAGGTGGGCAGGAGCTAGGTGAAGATGGGTGCTCACCCCGTTGCAGAATGCTTCAGTCTTGAACCTGGGCTGTCGGCTTTCCAGCTGACAAGCCCAATGTCTTAACCTCTAGCCATAGTACCACCCAATCTTCAACTGGACCTTCAGTTTAAAAAGTTTTGGGCAGCAGCAGTAGGATTACTGTTGCAATCAAAAACAATATTGCACTAGAGATGAATCAATATAAGAATGTGCCGTATAGCAATAGCATTCAGACTTATGTACCGCTTCATAGTGCTTTACAGCCCTTTCTAAGCAGTTTACAGAGTCAGCATATTTCCCCCAACAATCTAGGTCCTCACTCTACTGACCTCAGAAGGATGGAAGAATGAGTCAACCTTGAGCGGGTCAGAATCAAACTGCTGGTAGCCAGCAGTCAGCAGAAGTATGTTAATCTGCATAATATATTCAGCTGTGGAATTAACTATTGTAGGTTTTCAATTCTTTAGATGATTATGATAGTGATGATGATATATATACCACCTTCACTCTTATAGGAACCAAGGGCAATGTACAAAAGAATATGAAACCATCTTCTGTGTCTGCTTCTAAGCCATTTTACTGCATTACCTTCTTCCATTTGAAAAAAAGCTGGCAAATCAGTATCAGATACCTGGTTTCACAACATCTAATAAACAGTCTAATTTGGTGCATAATGACATAATTAAACCACCTGCAAGTGAAAAAAAAATGCTGAAGTCATGTGAACATTCCTTTAAAAAGCTGAAGTATCATTACACAGGTTAGCTTTTTCCAAATTGTTGATTTCAGATAACACAATTTCCACCATACTCTCCCAGAAGAATATGCTAATTCATATGATAATATCTAGTCTACCTGGTCTGTGCTATATACCTCAATAGCCCTAGCTCCTTAGAAGTATCACAGTGGCGCAATAAACTATACTCAGAAGGAGGGTACTACTTTGTCAAGACATGAATATTTTCAATTATTTTCAAAGTAAACACCAACATTGCCCCAAAGCAATGGAAGTAAGGTGTTTTACAGTTGCTGAAAACATTCTTTAAAAGTGCTTCTTATTATGGTTCACCTCTAATTATGACTTCCCCTAATTGAGCCACTCCCGGTCTCCAGTTCTAAGGCATGAGTCCTAGGACTCTTTCAACCGCCTCACCTTGGTCTGTAAAGAGTTTTTCTTGTTAATCAGAATACCTCTTCCAGATATGTAATTAGCATAATCCAAACAAGGAAGTGAATTAATTATTTTAGTCAGCTGCATCTCCTAGGGAGGAGTAGGCAGAAGAGCACAGACAAATTATGAGAAAATGGGGGATGTGCATGTTTCAGATTGAAGATCAAGCCTGATTAGAAATTGATATGGTCTCATTATTTAAGATATGATAGACAAGTAAAGGCATGGATTAATGCAGGGGTTTGAGTTCAGTTTTGGTTACATAATGCGACACTGTGTTCAGATTCACTGTAGGTTCTGACTAGCAAGGTTGCCTTAAGATGCAAAGAAAATAGAGCCAATGGCAATATCTTCATTAGGTATAGCATTTTTAATTGGACACTTTGCTTGCACAATGTATTAAAATAACATTTGCTCTCAGGAAAAATTGAGGACCAGTTCCTTTTTTAAATTTTATTTATACTTTTTTTTATTTAAAATACATAAGTGCTTAATAAACAGTGTATTGTCTGGATCTCAATTTACTTTTACAATATAATAATAATGATGGTGATAATAATATTGATAATAAAAACTAGATTAATAATATTAATATTTACTTATATATAATCCAATTCTTGCATCCTTTACTTATGCATACCAGTGATCTTTCATCTTCTAATTTCTACCTCTTTTATCTAACCATTGTTAAAACAAATCCCATGTTAAAAAAATATTCTGTTTCTTCCTTATCCTTTATTATTAATGTCAATCTATCCATCTCTGGACCAGTTTCTGATAACCAGAGCAGTTAAGCTGTAAAGCTTTTCCTGGATTATTTGAGGTAGGACACCTAGTATTAGAATACATCTCCTAAGAAGGAAAATGTTTTCCCTTTTCAAAGTGTGAGGATGGAAAGCACTAATGTTAGACTTTTTTCTGCTTGGTTATTTTTTTCCCTATATCTAGAATATAAGAAACAGAAATAATATCCCTACAGGTAGATCTCGCTTAATAATCGCATTGTTTGGTGATGACTGAAAGTTATAATGGTGCTGAAAGAGTGACTTTATGAGCAGCCCTTGTACTTAGACTGTCACAATGCCTCTGCAGCCATGTGATCAAGATTTCTGCACTTTGCTACTGGCAGGTGTTTACAACTGTTGCAAACTCCTGCAGTCACACAATCATCATCTGCATTCTTAACAGTCGGCTTCCAACAAGCAAAGTCAATTGAGAAGCCAGCAGTAAAATCCAAGCAGTGGTCATGGGATGTCTTGCTTAATAATTGCATCACTTAGCAACAGAATTGCTGGCCCCAATTGTGGTTGTTAATCAAGGATTCCCACTATAGGGTTTTTTTTTCTTACTTCTAGGTACTTTATAACACATAATTTGGTATATAGAAGGTTCATAGAGAAGGGAATCTGACAAACAGTGTCTGCATTGTGTGGATATTCCAGATATAAAAGTAACAGAAGACAGTGTAAGACATTAAAGGAGGGTTCATAACCCAGAAATAATAGAGGACTTATTTGCACACAGAACAGCCTAGTTTAACCGCTGGGACAGAAAAAAATTGGACATGAAAAAAAATGGCGAAGAGCACTGTGAAGGAGTGGCAGTTCTCTCATTTCCTACTGTGAATTTCTAGGACAGCGTTGATTTCAACTAAATATAATTCATCTTGACATATGTTTCACAAAGAAAGATGTAGAGGCAGCAGTTCTGGAAATAAATATATCAACTGTATCCATCTTTAACAACTTTTTAATCACAAAATCAAGATGGTCCCAAATATAAGTTCTCCATCTTTTCATTCAAATTTTTATGTAATTTATGTGATAGACTTCTCATAAAATCAATTTCTATAAGTGTTGTACAGGCACTTTAATATATGTCACTGACCTAATAAAAATACAGCTATACAACATCAATAATTCCAGGCTTACCAAATCATACATTGAAAAACCCCAACAGCATAATATAATACAATCATTAAAATATAAATATTGCCTTATTAGCCCAAAAGGAACAAAATAACTTAATTTGATTCCTCACTAAAAAGAGGATAGAAATATACTGTTTATATTTATAAACACATATACTTTTCCCCTCACCCAATAAATCTGTGCATATCACAACCATGTATGTAGATGTGCATATATTTAAGAATGTATATATACTTACCATACACCACACTCCTAAAATAGAATGCCAAGATAAAACAATAACCGATAAAACAAACACCTTAACAAAAGACAAGATATAAAACAAGTAAAGATTTAAACCAAGTAACTTAAATTATTTGGCTCTAAAATAAGACACCCTGTTTGTAAAATTATTTGATCCCTCAATCATTTGCACGTTTCAGATATGATTGTAAAAACTTTCCTCCCTCCTTCCAACAGAAAGAAAGCAGGATAGAGAAGGGAGAGGTTTGTTCCACTGGAAAGAACAAGAAACTGGAGAATAATACTGGAGATGAGAGAGAGGGAGAAAGGGAGGGAGGGAGGGGGAGGGACTATGCTGGCTGAGGAATTCTGGGAGTTGAAGTCCACAAGTCTTAAAGTTGCCAGGTTTGGACACCTCTGCATTAAGGGTTGAAATTCAGCAGGAATGAACTTTGCCATAATAGCTGCTTGCATTAAAGCATAACACCACTTTTATGCTCTTTTGCAGGTGATGCTCCGTACTGCACCCCTGAACAGTACAAAGAATGTGCAGATCCAGCCCTTGGTAAGGACCAATAGACATCACCTCTCCAGTCTCTTAAAATGAGATATCATGAACTGCTTTTGGTATTTTGTTATTTGAAATCATTGTGACTTCTCCCTTCCTTTGGGCTCTCCAGACTTCTTGGTGGAGCGAGACAATGATTATTGTTTATGTGAGATGCCTTGCAACGTCACACGCTATGGTAAAGAGCTGTCCATGGTGAAGATCCCCAGCAAGGCCTCAGCCAAGTATTTGGCCAAGAAATACAACAAGAGTGAACAGTACATTGGGTGAGTTTCTTTTCCTGGCTGAGTGTTGTCCTTGCATCCAACCCATCTATTACCTTTTTTTCTGAATTTCCCTTTCCTGTCCTTCACAAACTGGCCAAAAGAGAAACTAATAACACAGGGCAAAGCTGTAAGTATTGTCAGAGATTCAGAACTGAAAGACAGCATTGGAAAGAGGCAGATGAGGAAAGAACAGAAGCACAGCCATGCACTGAAGAAGGCACTGTTTGGCTCTTCCTTCCTATTAAAAACAATTATTTTAGCAAGTGGAAGGCACTCCAGGAGAACATTTTTTTCCTTTCCCAGTTGGTGAAAGGCACTTAAATACTCATATTGTGTCCAGTTGCACCCCTTCCTGGATCATGGGTCCCTTCTCTCAATCATTCAAACTCCGGTCATCTCACACTTGGACTACTGCAATGCACTCTACATAGGGCTATCCTTGAAGAGCATTCAAAAACTACAACTGGTGCAGAGTGTGATGGAGAGAGCAGTTTCCAGAGCTCTTAGAGTGAGCTGTATTATGTCATTCTTTTGTGAGCTGCACTGATTTCCAGTCTGCTTCCAGGTGCCATTCAATGTATTGGTGATCACCATTGAAGCCTGCATGGCATGAGTCCAGGTTATCTGAGGAATTGTCTTACCCCAATAGGACTGGCCCACTTCACCCATGCTGGCAGAGGGGGTATGCTGCAAACCCCATTGGTTAAGGAATTCTGGCTGGCGGAGTCCAGAAGAGCCTTCTCTGCTGTGGCCTCCCTGCCCTTTGGAACAGCTTGTCCCACAAGGTGAGATATGCTCTCACCCTCCCAGCCTTTCACAAAAGTCTGAAGATCTGGCTCTGCCAGATGGCTTGGGGCCCCAGTGTGGAAGAGATGGTTGATAGACCAGTAGAAGATCCCACCTCTCCCCTTCCCCCCCCCCACACACACACTTCGTTTGCATCTTCCCTTCACATCTTTAATTATAATTGTATTGCTATTAGCAACATTTATTTCTCATGGTTTTATTGTTTTTATGTTGTAAGCTGCCCAGAATCACCATCTTTACTTATAATTAAAAATTGTTGTTATTGTAAGCTGCCCAGAGTTGCCTATGAGATGTGGTGAGATGTGCAGCAAATAAATGTAACAGATAAAAGATTAGATAGGTAGACAGCTAGAAGAGGTAGATGATATAGATTATAAATGGATATGTAGGTAGGTAGGTAAGCAGACAGACAGACAGATATGGAGGGAGGGAGGGACAAGAAGGAAGGAAGGAAGGAAGGAAGGAAGGAAGGAAGGAAGGAAGGAAGGAAGGAAGGAAGGAAAAAGAAAAAAGAAAAAAGAAAGAAAGAAAGAAAGAAAGAAAGAAAGAAAGAAAGAAAGAAAGAAAGAAAGAAAGAAAAAGAGCTTCCATCTCTTCTATAGCCAATCCTGTTCTGAAGAAATATTCTACATATCCTGTGATGATTCCACAAACATCATTTGTAATCATCATTTGTTTTTTTGGGTGCAGACATATGAGTGTGTATCTGTTCTCACTTCTACAGCTATGGATGCTTGTTTTGCTGAGTGGGTCATTAGCCAAAACTCCAGACCTCAATATACTTACAGGATTCTTTGGTGGGCAGATTTCAAAGTTTGGCTCCCTTTCACTTCCCTTCATCTTATGCAGGGAGAACATCCTGGTTCTGGACATTTTCTTTGAAGCTTTGAACTATGAAACAATTGAGCAGAAGAAAGCATATGAAGTAGCTGGACTGCTGGGTGAGATCACTTTTTTTCTGATTGCCAGTTGGGGCAGATCCTGTAAATGCCAGGCTTCCAGGGCAGGGGGAACCTTTTGGGGCTCACTTCAATGTAATGCAAAATGTCCATGCTTCCCCTTTCCCCTCAGTGTGGGTTGGCATAACTGGGGATTACCCAGACATGGAAATTATTCCACTCAAGGAAAAGGCCTCATATATGTCTTCCTGTCTCTCCCATGCAGGTGACATTGGGGGACAGATGGGGCTGTTTATTGGAGCCAGTTTACTGACTGTGCTTGAACTTTTTGACTATGCCTATGAGGTGAGTTTTGGTCTCTGTTAACATGAGGGAAAGGAATACAACTTATGGCTTATAAAGAGGTAACCAATAAACATATTGTCAACTTGTAAAACATTTCTATGCCTGTTTCCAAGTTGCCAGGAGAAAGAGAGGGAAAGAACTGAAGGAGCATATATATGGTAAATAAAATCAGAAGCACATTCCAAGCTTATTTCACAAAGATTGTAACTTAGGCAACCGGGTGTTCTACCCACAAAAATCCTTTATTGGAGAATGTGGATGATGACATCTAGCCCATGAATGTGTTTTGTTGGTGATAGGTGGTTGTAAATTATGTGTCACAGAGTCGGCTTCATACAGGTCACGCCGGCATGTTGCTCCTAATAAATCTTTTGAAGTTTTTTGAAGCTTGTCTCAAAGCTTGTGATTTAATTAGGGTGATCACCGGAATCCTGACACTGTAATTCAGTTCTGAAGCAAACTTTTAGTACTCTTCATTTAAGAAAAAGGTTTTAAGTGTTAGCAATAAACTGAGTCAATAGGAAAGTAATTCTTCATCATACTTCACTGAAATGCACCGTTTTCAGAATTTCACTTCCATGTAGGGGTCACCTTAGGCTCATTTCAATGTGTAATTAGTGCTACAGTTCAATCATATGGAATTTTATTCACTGACGTACTGTGTGTACATAAGAATTCTAAATAATCCCATTAATAGTTCCCAATGATGAACATTTCCTCTTGTTCTTTCTCTAGGTTATTAAGTTCCACCTCTGTCGCCGTGACAAGTGTGAGAAGAAACACAAAGGGAATAACAGTGACAAGGGTGTTGCCCTGAGCCTGGATGATGTGAAGCGCCATGTAAGTGTCTACACCTCATAACAACTCTCGTCATCTGTCAAGTGGATGGCCTGGCTACACTCTCAATGATCATGGAATTTGTATCATTTTAATTGTGCCAAACTCTCTCAACCAATAAAGAATCCACAGTTTAGTGAAGCAGTTGAGATTTCTGTATTAGGAATCCTGACCATAACTATTGCCCTCTGGTAGAATTACACTTCCTATAATACCATACAACAAGGAATCCAGTTTTATTTATTTATATCTACAATATTAATTAAATATTAGATTAACTTTGCTAGGCCCCTAAATCTCAGGGTACCTTACAAATAAATTCAGTAAATGACCAGAAGCCATTTGAAAGCTCAATTTTCAATTCAGCTATTCTACACCTGTCCATGCTCCTTTGTGGTGGCTTACCATGGCTAAGGATTCTTCCCCATCATTATCTACTCAGTCCCTTAACTGTTTACCCAATCACTTTGAAACCTAGCAACAACCATTTTCTTCACTTCATCTAGTACATATTTATTTCTGGTAGGACAAATCAGTCTTTAAGAGCTAGTATAGCATGCCAAAAATACAACAGTTTAGTGGGTTGTATTCTAGCTGTGTTGCTACCCCAGGGCCTGACCGAAGAGCCAGAGTGTTACAGCTTTACAAAGTTTCAAGAGAGTTGGAACAATGTGGACCTCAGGTGGAACGCAGCTACCAATAGATTTCCTGAGTCATACAAGATAATATTAGCAATAGCAATTAGACCTATATACTGCTTCACAGTGCTTTATAGCCCTCTCTGAGCGGTTTACAAAGTCAGTATATTGCCCCAACAATCTGGGTCCTGATTTTACTGACCTCAGAAGGATGGAAGGCTGAGTCCATCTTGAGCCAGTTAGAATTGAACTACTGGCAATGGGCAGAGTTAGCCTGCAATACTGCATTCTAACCACTGTACTACCACAGCTCTTGGTGACACTGGTACACGAGTATCCAAAGCCTTTATCACCTTTCTCTATAAAATTTGAGGCAGGCTACTAATATAGTTCATGGAAATTTACATCCTCCTCCTCTAAGAGGAGGAGTACTGCAACCTCTCCTATAATGTGCACTGCAAGACTTGAAGTCTTCTTGCAATATCAGATTTCCAACTGTATGATGTGCTAGTCATGCACAGTTTCTTGTCATGATGACAAGATGGCAGGATGAAAGGATTTTTACTCTTTCGTCCTGCCATCTTGTCATCATGACTAGCACCAACGAATTGTGCCAAGTGGCACAAAAACTTCCAATTACGGGGCAGTGACGATTTCTAGTTCATGTAGGAGCACTGGCAGAGACAGGAAGCTACTGTATCTGCAGCAAAGCATCTTATCTCCTTGGGCTACTTGAATGAAACAAGACCAGTCTCTCAAAGGCTGACAGATGATGAGGAATACCTGGGGAGATGCCTTTTAGTCCCAGTCTGATTAGGTTCCAGAAGTTCAGCTGTTTTTTTTATAATAATTCCTAAACCATCTCCCCTTCCATGGCATGGAGTCTCTTGAACCCACAAATCCTGGACCTAGGGTCCCATTTATCAGTGTTTCTTTACCATGCTACTTTCGTGTCCATTCTGTTTACGCTCCTTTTTGCTTTCTCTCTCCACCTTTCCAGAATCCATGTGAGAGTATCCGAGGCCATCCAGCAGGCATTACATACGCAGCCAACATCCTACCTCACCACCCAGCCCGAGGAACTTTTGAGGATTTTACCTGTTAACTGACAACTGGATGTACAACTAACACTACCAAAGGGAAGGGGCCATGCTGAGCAGCTTTGGCCCAGCCCAGCCCGTGGACCTGCCAACCTTTTGCAGGGCCTCTATCTCAGACTACTGGGGAGGCAGCAGAATCCAGCCTCTCCTCATCCATCCGCCCCAGGCCAATGCAGCGATATGCACATGGAGTCAGCTGGACAGAGGTGAGGCTCGGCTGCCAGATCCACTCCAGTTTCTGCTCGTTCCAATGACGCCCTTGAACTTTAAACGTAACAGAAGTGCTGCTGGAAGAACCCTCCCCCCCTCCGCAGTATCCAATGGAGGTGAGGGCACAGCCTTCCCTGGTCCACAAACACTGAAGTCTTAACTGTGTGTCTCTCCTTCTGTATCTGTCATGCTCCCTAACCACAGCAAGCCTTGTGTGGCAGTGGTCATTGTGTGCAAAGCCCTCTCTCTCTCTCTCTCTCTTTTAATTCGAATGCCAAGAAGAACCTACAGGAACAGGTAGAGCCAGACTGCTTCTGGGGTATTCTGTTTGTAGTGGCTACTTATCTATCAAAAGGAAGTGCTGCTTCAGTTCTCTTCCCCTCTCCCTTCCAACTGTGCACCTTCCCTGGAGCAAGACTGCAACTGAACTGAGAGAGCCACTTCCATAGGACGTACCATTATCTGCTCATCTCATCCAACTGGCAGCTTCTCATTTGACCTGGCCTGGACTGTTTCTTCTTTGAGCCCTGGCCTATTCCATCCATCCTCCCAGTCCTCCCATCAGAAAGGCAGGTAGCAAAGCTGTTCCAAAGGTTACAACATTCACAGGATGAACTGTCTGGGCCCCTTCTGTCCAGGTTATTAGGAAAGATGTGATAATTCTTAAGTAGTGAGGTTCAAAGACAAGTCTGCCATTTCACTGAATTCTCTGTAATGTACAAGAGATTGTTTCCAAAGAAGTCATGCTTCAGGGTCTGTAGCTGCTAATGAGAGAAGAAAGCAATGCACCTGCCTCTTGATTTCCCATGGCAAAATGGCAACTTCTAGGATACTCCTGCAGACAGAAATAATGCGCTAAGATTACTTTGGCTGGCAGAAGCTTAGCACTCGCTTTAGCAAGAAAGAACAAAAGGTCCTTTTAGGGCAATGGTAAGGGTAGCTTGCTTTAGTACAGTGTGGAAATGATATTTCCCCTTAGCTTTTAAGAGCAGAAATAGCCCCTTATCACCCTCAGCCAAGATTTCGTAGGTAAGAATTAAGATGCCACTCTGAGACATACACAGATGGTCTCCAGGCAAAATGCATACTAATGATGCAAGGCATTTCTTTATTATGCATCAGCAGCGTACCGGCAAAATAAAAGAAGTTATGGGAAGAATTTCTCTGGAATATATTGTCAAGTCAGACTCCCTGTTTTCTCCTAAAGAAACTTCCAAGTTCTGTTTTATAACAGTCACTATTACAACCCAGCCACAGTCAACTAGTTAAGTGTTTCAGCCATTTAGTCGTGATACCATCAGTCAAGCCAAAATGAATGGCTTGCATTGGGAAGGAGCATTTGTAGGCTGGGAATGATGGTGGGCATTCTAGTAAAGCCATGGGTCTCAGATGGTGGCATGAGTTTCCTTTTTGTAGCAATTGCTTTTGTCTTAAATCTCCTATACAACCTGTTCATAGTGCCTGATACTTCTCCACCTGAAAAAGGCAGAGACATCAGAATGGAGGTTTGATTCCCCAACCCCACAATTACTGAATAGGCACCATTTCAATCCATATTAAGAAGAGCCTGGATGTGTGGTCCTGTGATGGTAGGCTGCACAGCCTACTCAAGAGACTGACACCACCATCAGTGAAGGGTTGTCTAACACTTGCTTCTCTAAAAATGAACTGACATGACCTTGTCTTGTAAGTATTCCACTTACTATATTCCGAGTCATCCTGGTGAAAAGCCTTTCAGAATTTTATAATAGGCTACAGTTTGATAAGAATGAGAATCAGAAAGAGCAGTGACTTCCCTCACCATAACCTTTAAAATTTGCTTCTGCGAAAGATGTGGTTAATATACTTTCTTCTCCACTGTTGTTAATTCAGCCATTCTCCAAGGAGCCCAAATCAACAGAGCTGTCCAAACTGTGATAAACACCCACTGGAATCTGGACAGGCTAAATCTGGGGAGAAATCTTTTTTTAAAAAAATCAGAAAAGTAAGCCTGGATTATCTGGGATCATCTGTAATGATGTACTGATGCATGTTCAGCCTTGCTAAGTAGCAGGAGATAAGGTCTACACTTTCTCTATGCTTCATGAGCTTACAAGTATAAAGAGAAATGGGAAACAAATGACTGTTTGATTACATTAAGGGAATTAATTCCAAGAACTGAGGAAGAAATAAGCTTCTGTGTATGTCCAGGTGTCCATTCACACCACCAAAGGATCTTGATGGTATTTGGACTTCCCACCCTCTCTGCCACATAAACGAACTGTATTTAAACTGCCTCTAAGACTCAAAGCTGCCAGATGGGGAGAAGCCCATGGTTACTGGGTTTGCTACCCCCACTTTTAGAGGAACTTATTCCCCTTTCAGCCTGGGTCACACACATAGCATCTAGTGCCTGCCCTAGTCTTTGGCACATCCAGCCTCCTTTTTTTAATATGATTAACTTAGACCTGCTTCATGTGCAACACCCAGGGCCAAAGTTCCCCTTATCTTTAAGAGCTTTTGTGATACAACTGCTCTTTTTTTAAGCTTTATTTTACTTGGATCCTGATCATTCCAGAATTGAATGTATTTGTTCATTGGGTGGGCTGTTGTGTAACAGATTTCCCAAAGATATTATAATCTACCACAGCCAATTTTTCCCCCACAAAACTTTCTAAAGTGTTCCTTGCCCAAAAGCATTTTGTTTATTCTGCAGTTTTTATTGGCTTCATTGTATTTTACTGCTTGAAAACTTTTGAAGATAGGGCTTACATTTTGACCTTCTGTCTCCCATTTGTCTATCCATTTTTACTATTTCATGCTCATGTTATATTTCTTATATATAAAATATGATTATATACAGTATATACATATATATATACACACAGACACATGTGTATATGTATATATACATATACACACTTGCATACCCGCACATATATGTCATGTCTATGTATATATCCGTTCAGTAGCATCAAAAGCCTTGATATTGTGCCATTATAACTTTTTTCCAAACTACCAATCTCTGAATGCCTTCAAATGTATAAAATGTTGAATTCTCTCTGGTATATGTACTATGTACACATTTTCATAGGAAGCACAACAAGAAGAAAAACGCATTGTATATCAAAACTTGCTCCTCTAACAATGATATAAAGGACAAAACCAAGCCCTGGAGACTCAGCCTTTTCGTCTTTCACTTTTCTTCAATCTTTCTTTCTTTTCTCTCTCTCTCTCTTTTTCTTCATATTTTGATATCTTCCAACATAGGAACATCTTAGAAGAGAGATGAAAAAGTCAACTGTGCAATCAAATCCCTATCCCTTTTTTGTGTAGCACATACAACATAACTAAAAAAGGAAGGGCTCTCTCTGATTGTCACAGTTGTGGCTGACATTGTGACTTCTCCACCCCAGCAAATAACCCTGCTGTGATAGCACCATACTAATTTAAGGTGGTGAGATCAACAAACATCAACAAGCAAAACCAAAATAATAGCAGTTTTTTTAAAGGCAACAATTTTGGTCAAAATATGTAATGCTGAAACTCTCCAGCAACAAAGCAGAATAACCTTCATTCAAATGGTACTAGGTAAGTTTTTCAAAAAAAAAGAACATTTGATTAGTTTATGTACCATGCTTTAACCATGTTTACTGAATACATCAGAATTCATGCAACACAGACATTAATCATATTTTACAAATCAGAAACCATAATGGCTGCTCTCACAAAATGTAAAGCACAATATTGCTTAGTGTAATGTAGGAACATTGTCTCTCACTATGTATATTTGTGTGTAGATGCGTGAATAGATTTCAGTGTATAATATGTGGAATTATTTTAGATACATCTGAACAATGCCACCTCCATCTATATATGTTGTCGGTCAGACAAAAGAGTTATTTGGAATGCTTGGTCACTCATTACTATTATAATTTCGGAGTCCTTGCTCACAATTACAAACACATAAACTGCAAAACTGCACTATAGAGGCATTGAGCTGGTTTCCTTTTTATAAGTATCATCATCTTAGAAAAGTTGGCAGAATATAAAAAAAATGAACGACATATTTAGGAAAACATCTGTCACTTTTTAAGAACAGTTGTACAAGTCATCAGCAAAATCTTTGAAACACAAATTAACCATCACATTTTAGCTTAAATGTGTTGGGCAAATCCAATCCAAGTCATTAATTTATCATTCAGAAGATCATGTTATTCAGAAAATCACATTAAGTAAATTATAACTTTATGTATGTCGTGTGCATACAACCATAGGACTACATATTAATAATACCAATACCGATTAGTACCAATATGGGAACGTGAATGGAATGAGATCATTTCACCCACATCTTGGAACACTTCATGGTGTCATCTGGTCATTGTGGAAAACAAAATGTTGTCCTGAATAAATCTTATTTAACATAGATTTTGTTATGTACCCTGTCGTTTTGGAAGTTGATGCTAATATCATTCTTTGAGGAGACAGCAATATTTTTTTATGACTGTCACTACACTACTGTAAGTGGAATATTTGTATGTTGCTGGCATAGCACCCATCTGCATAAAACTCACATTTAGACTGCCCAACAGTGGCAATTACCATTTATATATCAACTGATATCATTAATGACTTTGTTCTCTGAATCTTCATTGCAATTTGCCACTCAGAATTAATTGTCCCACTTGTGTTAATAGTATGAAAATAAAATGGCTGATTACAGCTACAAAACACACATAGGATAATGTAAGCAGGATCAGAACAGGGGAGGGAGATTTCCTTAACCTAATGCCACGTGCAGGTAATGAGCTATGCAGGCGGAGACATCTTAGGAATTGTTTTTCTCAACACCTATGACTAAAATAGTGACATGGCTATAATAAATAGCACATGGGTTCTTGAAATTCCTCAAATTTTAATAGGTTGCCTATAACAGCTAAAACCGGATACTCTTGAGTCTGCTGCCAATCTGAACTATTTGATGATGAGCTACCATTTAGCTCAGCCTATCTCATGTGATTACTGGTGTTCCTTGTGCGGTTTCAGAACCGTACCTCAGGTTTGGTCTGATACCCCAAACAAACCAACTATTCTTACCATCCTTGGAGGCTGAATATGTAAACTATTAGGCTGTAGTTACAAATGGACAATGAGATAGATGGTCACATGTGCAAACACTGACATTTTGATAAGGCGTGTCCTCAATACCTAGTGATTCTAGCCCGATCTTTTGCCCTTTTCATGCATAAGCTGTTCGTTCAAGTTGCACCTTTTTCTCTTTGCCAGTTATTAAGCTGCTTCCTCATTTGCTTAAAAGTTTTGCTTTTTCTGATCCTCCACTAAGAAAATGCAAGTCTGGGATTCTTCCTTTTTTATATTCCCAAAGCTATTCAGTTATAAATTTGCTGGGGGGGGGGGAGGAGAGTTTCTATCCCGCTTATGACTTTTATATTATATGCTTATGCTGTTACACTTTGGGCCATCATTTTCAAAGCACCAATTTCTACTTTTCACTTGCTGCACATTGGAGCAAAATAAAATAACCTAGCAGTGCTGTCCTATGGTACACAGTTGAATGGAGAAAATATTTTGCTAATAAAACAGTCTGAGGACAGTGAAAATATCTGATCTCAAGATGTTGTAGTTTGCCTACATTTACAACTTACCCCTGACATTGATAATACTAGTGGAGGTGATCGAAACTGAACTCCAATAACATCTAGAGTGCCATATACATTCTACTTCTTCTGCACAGATAAAGACTGTGGAAATCATAATTAAGTGTGATATTAAGAAGTAATTGCTCTAGTTAACATACAATAGGCATTAAGAAAAGCCATTGTTCCTTCCATTCAGTCTATGAGACTGAAAGACATTTTCAACATTTCTTTCCAAGTCTGCACCATATGTGTAATTACTTTTGCAACATAAATATGGAATGGGATAAAAAAAAAAACTAAACCTGCAATCCTATGAACTCGTTTGACTTAAACCCTAGCATATCAAATAAACAGTGGAACTGTCATCTGAATAGGTATGCATAAACTCTTATTTCACATGTACTAAAAATGGTAATTTCCATGCTATCCAGAGTTTAAATCAATACTAGACCTTGCGAGAAGTATATAAACATTGGCTTACTAAAAAAACAACTCAAGAGCAAAATCTGATAATCCCATATGCTCCTACTCTACATTCAAACCTTCTCTAATCCTGGTTCAGTTTTAGTGTGTGCTAAAGTAGAGTGAATTAAAAGACATTTTTGCATGACTAGGATATTTCTTATCTTTATAGATTTGGGAAAATATATGAGTCCTGATTAAACCAAAGATTTGGGGGGGGGGAGAGAGAGACAAATAAATAATTTGCGATACTTTTGTATGATGGTGGTTCACGTGACCACGACCATACTATTAAAGAAACATACAGAATGGAAAGCACAGGGCAAATAGTTAATATCAGTGCATTCTTTTTAATGTGTTTAGCCAGTCAGTCATTGTAATTATTATTTCAGGGGCACTTACATTAAGCCACAATATATACAATCATAAAATAACAATGCCTACATTGTGCCATTACAAATCAGCATTATGTATCCCATATAGCATCTGAAGCAGCATCACCATAAAACATTTGGGGAAAAGTAACATGAAATAATGGTCTTTAAAGCCCGTGAAAGTTTTAAATTGATGGGTTCACACATACACATTCCAGATAAAGTTGTGCTGTAGGGCAGATACATAATGAGGAGCCTATTTCTCATGTCTCAACCTGATTTCATCCCACCCCCACACCAGCGCACCTGCCATCAGGTCCTCAAACGTTCTTCTGAAAGCATTGGCAAATTCATACAGCGAAGATGTATGCACATAGAATGTCCCTCCCAAAGACTTTCCTAGAGATATAGGCTGGAAAACAAATGCTGTAGGGAAGTTTAGCTGTTTCAAAGCTGCATAGCAGCCTTTCATTTTGTTCCAAAAAGCAGCCATTTTAAGGGTTTCCTTATTGGCTTCTAGGAGACAGAAGAAAAAGCAGCTAATTGTAGAAAAATGATACAAGTTTTTTTTATCTATAGCCTCTACCTGCCCAAAGAGGACTTGAAAACAAATATGGCTTTTCAAATATATTAGGTACATATATTGTCTTAATCTTGGCTTCTCCATGGTCATCCTTGATTATCTGCTGGAAAGCAACTTGTTTCAAGTTCTAGTTTCCCTTTCAATTCCAGTCATAAATGTGCAAGCTGATTCCTGATAAACGTGTGGCATCTTTATGAGGAAGTCACTGAAGATAAGAAGAAAATTGCCAAGCGCAAATACTGCAGCCAACTGTGCTATGAAGATGATAAGTGCAAGTGCTTATGAAGACTACAGAAACTGTGACAAGTATGCTAATCCAATTCATACTTATTTGCACAGAAAATGTGCCAGAAAATTCACATCTTTAGCAGCATACTATGTTGGCCTCTATTTACATGCATTTCCAATCTGACAGGGGAGCCAGCTGCCTAAGTTTATCCCATTATTATACCATTTACGCTTTACAAAATATGAGAAAAGAGAGGAAGAAAAGAGAAACAGAAGCAGGAATAAGCAGAAAAAAAATCTATCAGTGTATGCATACTTGACTTAGTTGCAGCAACACAGTAGAAGGTAAAGTGATTGGCGCAAAAATCCTCAAAATAAATATTTAAATCATCACATAAACAAAAAAAACACCTTTTTTGACTTAACCACAAATTATGCTGCTCCAGAACCTAACAATCTGTTCTATAGTTCAACATTCCCTAACTGTATACCTTCCAAATATGTTAGAATACCATTCCCATCAACCTCAATCAAGAAGGCACTAAATGTTTAGCAAAAATTGCTACAACTCATCTGGACAGGAAAGATGCAAGTATATGCCCCCAAATAGTAATGATGGTGTCCCTAAACTGCATTTGGCAGATGACAAGAAAGCAGATATTTAACAAAAGAAAATTTCAAAGGTAGAATGCAATGTGGCAGCCATATGGCAAGGAGGAGGTGGAAATAAAGTGGAAGAGTCACAAAAGAACTACGTTACAAAACCTAATCACATGTAATTTTTGTGAACAGGACAGGCAATAGACATAGGATGCAAGATCCTGAGTTTGTTACCTATGTATATTGTCTGTTCATGCATTTTAGATTCACTGAAAGTAAATGACAAAGCAAAGTGCCATTTGTACACACTTCAATAAAAATATAGATGCAACTCAGTGTCTGCCTTGTGTATGTAAACTATCACTAAAGATAATAACTTAGTGTTTGAGAGTATTCTGGCAGACTACAATGAGAGACAGAATAGCAGAATCTTCTGGTATGTGTGTGTGAATTCATCATTGCATGTCAAATATGTTCAGGGTGCCAAAAAGAATAGGGATTCCCAATGAGCTTTATTTATCTGGATTACTGGGATCTGTAAATCAATCCAAATTAACAAAAATGAATACCCATATCAACAACTACCCAAATTCACAGTTGGATAGTATTTTTATTGAGAACTGTCCCCCAAAGCACACCAGCTTTCAAGTTTTCCAAAGCTCTTCATCAAACAAAAAACCAAAAAGTTGGAGACTGTAGAGATGTCTTAAATTTAGGCCACAGTTTGTGGCCACAAAACCTGTATTTTAGAATTCAGATTAAAAAAAATCTGGCAGCTCTGCACACATCTTGAAACAAAAAGGTAAATTTCATGAAGCATGTTATATATAGGTAGTCTTGACTTACAACAGTTCATTTAATGACCGTTCAGTTACAATGGCACTGAAAAAAGTGTTTTATGACCATTTTTCATACTTATTTAGATTTAGAGTTTATTTGTCATTACACTCGCAAGTGGGTGCAACGAAATGAGGTGCTCTTCCACAAGTAAAAACTGGACAAACACCACTAAAAGAAAAAAAAATTAAATTAAATTAAAACTGAACACAACCAACCATACAATGATCTCTATGCAATTTAAAAATGTAAAACCCCATTACTCTCATTCACTTCCACATGACCTTTGCATCATCCCCATGATTACATAATCAAAGTTCAGTTGCTTAACAATTGACTCACATTACCATTGCAGTGTCCCAGGGTCATGTGATCACCTTTTATGACTTTTTGGCAAAGTCAATGGGAAAGCTAGGCTCACTTAACCATCTTGCTAATTTAACAACTAGTGATTCACTTAATAACTGAATCAAGAAAGGTCATAAAATGGTGCAAAATCCATATCATAAATGTCTCACTTAGCCACAAAAATGTTGGGCTCAATTGTGGTCAAAATACCTGTACTGTATTTTTACTAGAGTGATTACATCTGTCTCAACAAAGGTAATTTTTTAAAAGAAAAGGAACCGCACTGAAATGTGAAGGCATACACCAATTTCAAAACACCGCTTGCTTCTGCAATCCCAAAAATATACTTTCAATTTTGTCTTCAGGTACTAAATCCCTATTATAATACATGACGTAATTCATTCATTTTTATTTTTTTTTACTTTTGGCACTGCAATATTTTGGCTTTCCAAAACCATAGCGAAAGATTACTTAAAGTTTTAGAACAAAATGAGAAAAATCCCTGTACAGGACGTTGGGCATTAATGGATCCATCACGCGGAGACTGGCTTGTTCACCTGTCTCCATGGCTGGACGTTTCTTCGCCGGATTTAATTTAACTGAGTTAAACCAGTTGCATTTCGAGCAGTGGAACTGAGATCCTCTGAACTGAGCGCATTCCCCTTAATTTTGGAAAAGGAAGTAACTTTTAAGGGCGAGATTTGCTTCTCAGCCTTTCTCTTCCGCCAGCCTTTCGCAACAACCGGCACGAGACCCAGCGCGCCTCTCCTGCGATTCCCTCCTTCCCCGAGAAGCCGAATCCGGCGACGCTCTATCTCCCGCAGACTGCGTGTCTATGATAAAGCCATACTAAATCATCCAAACCCCACATCCGCCCTCCGCCTGGTTTTGTACGGCCGAGGGAGGGAAGATGGCGGCGCGGGCGGGTTTCCAGGCTGTACCTCCGAGCGGTGGAGGCAGTGGAGCCGGCCCTGGGGCGGGACCGCTAGGACCAGGGACGCCGGGGCCTCCCGTGCGGATGGGCCCGGCTCCCGGACAAGGAATGTACCGCTCCCCTTTGCCCGGCGCTGCATACCCGGTACCGGTCCGGCCCGGCTGAAAAAAAAAAAAAAAAGAAGGGGGCGGTCCTTGGTTTGGGGCGGAGCTCTTCAGGCCAGGCGTGAGCGCGGGATGCTGCTCTGCCACTGAGGGGGCTGGTGGTGGTCGACGGGGGGAGGGGGAGGCGGCTCGGCTGCAGTGGGCGGGGCTCGGAAGGGAAGAAGAGGAGGAGAGCCATTCCAGAAAGATGGAGGATGAAAGGCGGCTGCTGAAAGGGGGATCCGCGGCTTAAAAATACATATAAAAAAGAGAGCGAGAGCGGCTGACAAAGAGAGGGACTATGGGGGTGAGGCTGCAAGGGCAGGGTGCGAGGAGAGAGCTCAGGGGGCTGCGGGCGTCGGGAGGGACCGCCTGGCTTTGTGGTTGGGCGGGAGAAAAGAAAGGAATGTGAGAATGGACCTAGAGGAGTGGGGGCGGGGAAGGCATTGTATGGCTCTGGGGTTAATGGGGGGATGAACATCTAGGATGCGAAGAATTTCTGAGTGAAAGAAATACTCCTTTGGTTTTGTTCTTGCATATTATTGCTTCCCATTCAAATATCAGAAATATAACATTGAGATACAGGAGTAAAACTGCCCATCTCATCCAAGATCCAAATTCTACAGAGAGAGAAAAAAATCAGAAAGTGATGGCGAATAGAATAGAATAGAATTCTTTATTGGCCAAGGGTGATTGGACATACTAGGAAATTGTCTTGGTGCAAATGCAAATTGAATAATAATACTTTTTTTCTGAATTATTTACTCCTGTAGGCAGGAGTTGCATGGCTAAGTGCTTCCCAAATCAGAAAGTGGTTTTTGTAGATATATGTAGATATAGATATATAGATACGTTTCGATCAAACATCATTTATCGGGGAATGGGAATACTGAATCTTCTATGAGGTGTTTTTAAAAAGAAAATTATTTGAGGATTCTTTTCAAAGGTGCAGAGAATTTCTGTTGGTGAACTGATACACTCTGAAAGCAGGGATGCTACTTGATTCTGTTGCAGCTGAGGGCAAGAAGCAGCAGTTGAATTCTTACGCATGGCAACAGTCAATTTGTTTCTTTTCTTAGCGCCCTGGAATGTTGCCTGGTAGCCGCATGACTCCTCAAGGACCTGCAATGGGACCTCCAGGCTATGGTGGGAGCCCTTCTGTCCGACCTGGGATGGCTCAGTCAGGAATGGACCAGTCTCGCAAAAGGCCAGCTCCTCAGCAGATTCAGCAGGTTCAGCAACAGTCCGTGCAAAACCGAAATCACAAGTAAGAGATTCCTCTTTTTCTTTTATAGGCATTCTGGCATTGAGGAATGTCAGTGTTCTGTTTTAAGCCAGAAATTTTTACTTTGGTTCTCAACTGCTTTCATACTCATAGTATTTGTTACTCAGTGCATTTTGATGCAAAAATTTGGTCCCGGTACTCATTGTTTGTTTGGTACTCAACTCACAAGCTAGAACTTGTTGAGGTTGGCTGCCTTATGACATTATTCCTTATGGAAAGAATTTGTTTGGTACTCATCGTGCCTCCCAGAACCAATTAACAATGAGTACCAAAGTACCACTGTGTCTCCTTTGAGACACCATCCTAACTGTATTGAATTCTGCAAATAATTCATTCAAAATTAGAGTGTTCTCATTAAAGACAACTCAGGGGTTTTAGCTGCATCCATACTGACAGACATTTTTAAGCAATCTTCCAGCAACACTGGTTCACACTCCTTTCATCAAGCTGAAGAAACTGGAAACAAATTTTAGTGCAATCTAAATATTAATATATTAATATAATTCTTCCCCCTATTCATCCTGAACAACCTACACATTCATACTGTAATTCTTCCAAATTAGCATTTGGTTAGGTATTTGCACAGAGCACTTTCTGCGTTTCATGTGGTTTGTACAGATGGACTACATTGTGTTACTTAATTTGAGATCCAAAATAACACGGAGTCATCTGTTAGTGTTTTCTGTCACTCACAGATCCTGGTGTGTTGAAGACCTATATTAAGCCTCTGCAGCAGTTGTAAAATGATTTCCTCTGTTAACATAAATCCAAATTCTGTAATTCTACACACATTTCTTAAAGAGCATGTCCCATTGAAATCAGTGGAGCTTTCTTCTGGATTGATATGCTTAAAGTTCCTAATATTGACTTCTTCAAGAAAGCTTTACTCAGTATGGCTAAACAAAAACACAATCCCAAATATATTTGTTTTCCTATGTGCCTAAAACAAACTTAGTTTCAGCAGAACCAATAAGGATGTTCTTAAACATGTATCAAGAATTGATATTTATCATCCAATCTTTCTGTCTTTGTGCAGTGCCAAGAAAAAAAAGATGGCAGACAAAATTCTACCTCAGCGGGTGAGTGAAATTTTGGATGTTTGGACTGGCAGTTACTGGTAGCATAAAGGCTGTGCTGATTGACTGTGCTGCATTGAATTCTAGATCCGGGAATTAGTACCCGAGTCTCAGGCATACATGGATTTGTTGGCATTTGAGAGAAAGCTGGACCAGACTATTATGCGGAAACGGTTGGATATTCAGGAGGCTTTGAAAAGACCAATTAAGGTAAGGAGGAAGGATGCATACATTCGAAACTCACTTATCTGTAGCTTTCCTAAAAAACTAAATAAATCTACTGGGTATATTCACACATCATCCTAGCATCATTGGCTAGGTTTTAACTTATTGATTGAATAAACTGCAATACTTGGGTTCATTATGAAATGCTCCGAATCTAAAAAGGATTCTAAATATGGTGCAACATACTTCTAGAATATTCCAAACTGCACCATTTTAATAGTCCAGTTGGGGATTGGAATGTTGCAGGACAGAATATTTTGCATATCCCTAGTTTATACTATACACCTAAGATATAATCTTAAGAGATCACAAATGTGGGTTCACCATACCAAGATCAACAAATCACATGATTAGCGTAATATGTGAACTAGGAACATATGCATAGTGAAGGCAGGGTGGTGGCAGCGGTGCTCTCCATTTATCTCAGGTCTTCGGTCTTTTTTTTTTTTTAATGTATATAAGCTACTGTAACTACTATCCCATCTCCTGAGGCAGCCGTGGCCTCAGTTAGCACCACTGCCAATTCCACTACCTATCCTCTGTTGGGGAAGGGATACTTCATGTTGACAATGCTGAGAGGGAAGCCATGCATCACTCAGGCTGTGGGTTGTGATAGCAGAAGAAACATCTGGGAGATACGTCCTTCTTTTCTCCCATCCATCCTCCATTGTTGCAGCCTGGAGGAGGGGATCAATTCCTGCAGTGCCCCACTGAAGTAGTTTGTCTTATGGCCCAGAAAGCTCTTATTCTGCTAGTACAAAGTTTGCTGCTCTGGAGGCTCAACAATAGACACGTCAAGGTTCTTCATTATTCTCCAGCATAATCTATATCTGCAAAATAACAAGCTTTTTGCTTCATACTTTTGCTGATAGCAGTAAGCAGTTAAGTGTCACAAAACAGGCAGAAAAATGTGTAGCAATTTTTAGGCTTCCTCTGACTCAGCTGCTGCTACATAGGTTGTGGCTGCTACAAACAGAAGGTGCATAGATCTCTGATACTTTTAATTTTATTAAACTGCTTTTTTCTGATGCATTAATAGCTTTTTTTTCTATCAGTTTTCTGAATTACTTCTTCTCTTAGCCTTTTATTATCAAATATATATTTCCCTTAACCCCAGTATAACTTCTCTCTTATATCTGGACAGTTAACAGCCTTAAGATCTCCTGCAGTCCCTAGTTTTTACCTCAAAAGACCTTTGGAAGCAATTACTTCAGATTCTGACAAGAGTGAGCTGTCCTCCTTCAATCTGTCTTGTGGGCAGTTAGAAAGCAATAAAGCAAAAAGAAGGAATCACATACACACACACACTTACCTCTGGTTTTCAGCCCATCTGTTATTAGCATGTGGTCTCCGACCGATGCCTGCAAAAGTCTTCTTTTGATCTGCAGCGTAGTGTCTTTAATTTCTTGACCCAAGCTTACTGATATGTGCTAGGCGTTATTTCTCTGGAGCTTCTTCCAGAACACCTTGTATAAATATGTATCTTGCTCAGATGCAGAGATTTTTGAGGATAGAAATACTGTTTGGGAAGGTGAGGGAATAATAGTAGCAATCTCAGATGTTGATTCTCGTTTTCACATCTGTGGGATTCTGTTCCTTTTTAGCAAAAAAGAAAACTGCGCATTTTTATCTCCAACACCTTTAATCCCGCCAAGTCAGATGCAGAAGATGGAGAAGGCACTGTAGCCTCATGGGAACTCCGAGTGGAAGGACGACTCTTGGAAGATGTGAGTGAAGAATGGAATTAACATCACCACATACTCCTGTAGAGAGTTTAGAACTGAGTTATTCATTCCTGATGGTCTTGGAACTAGTTAAGATGGGGAGAGAACATTACAGGCTTTAGTTTAGGCAAGTGTAAGAGCAATGGCCAAAGAAATATTTTTGCGCAAATCGTCATAAAATTTTCTGAAATGAGCAATTCCACAACTTAGATCTCTCTGCAGTAAAGGTGCTCCTTGCTTCATGCACTTAATTATTGCATTCTTCTGCTGATTGGAGTTTTATTGTAGTAGAGAGATTAGATGTAAGAGCTTTCCCAGGCACTACTGTTAAATACTATTGGTTAGAGTAGTTTTGGATGGCATGATCCTCCTTCACTTCAGAAAATTCCCACATTATTCTGAGGTTTGCAGGTAGTCTGAGTGCAATTGATAAAAAAGTGAAAGACATCTAATTTTTTGAAATAAGGAAAGATGTAAGAAATTTTAGTTGGCCCTACATTATTGTAGAAAGGTCTATGGCAGGGGGAATTGGGCATATAAAATGTTAGAAATATATGCAAAACGATGATCAGTGTTAGATACAATGTTATATATTCCCCTGGAGAAAAATCACTGTGATGGTTCACTGCTTTACTTTCTGAGGTTTCAATGCTGTTGGTAACTGTTGGCTATTGGCTTTGTTATCTATAAAATGATTTTTCTTCCCTTTTTTCCTCCTGCAGTCTGCTCTCTCCAAGTATGATGCTACCAAGCAGAAGAGAAAGTTCTCATCCTTCTTTAAATCTCTGGTGATTGAGCTGGACAAAGACCTCTATGGCCCAGATAATCATTTGGTGGAGGTGAGAGGTTTCATATCTATATATAGTAGAGATGTGCAACATTTCTTCCCCTCAGATATTCTAAAAATGTGGGGGAGACGGGACCAAAACTATTTTTCAGTGTTTGCGTTTAAAGTTAAATTGTGACAGTTTTCCAGTTATATATTTAATACTTTCTAGCAACATTAAAATTAAGGTTTGATAGCATCTTTGGGGCAAAATTTAGGGAACTGCATGCTGGATTTGGCCTCAAGTTGTGTATTTCTCATACAGAGCAAACAAGATCACATATAAGAAAAGCCATTTATGTTTCTGCAGATCTTCCAGTGTCCTCCTTTATCTGGTTCTCCCTTTGAAAGAAGCTCAAGGCAATTTATGAAATGTCAACTTTCCTCTTTCCTGAGTGCTTTTCCTCATAGGGCTCCATGTTTACCTGTTCCAAAGTTTTATTTCATGGGTGGGAATCAATTCCCTATGCAATATTGGTTCTCACACATTTTGTTTCCTCATGGAATGCTTTTTCCTACTTCCCCCTTCTTTTGTACTCTTTTCCTCCTAGTGGCATAGGACTGCTACAACCCAAGAGACCGATGGGTTCCAGGTGAAAAGGCCTGGCGATGTGAATGTGCGCTGCACTGTCCTCCTGATGTTGGACTACCAGGTAGGGGGCATTCCTCCAGCGGGCCAAAGGGGAGGAATTTTTCTCCATGCCATTCAATTCAGATTGTACCTCAAATCAAAATATTTATTTAAAACCATAGGTCAGCATAAGAAAGGTAGGATTGTAAACAATATTTTTTTTAAAAAAAAAAACCCAAATTACACATTTTTAAAAATATATATATAAAATACATTTTAAAAATATGTATGTATATAAAACAAAAGACTAGAAAATAACATAGCGAAGGGTAAAAACATTAGATAAATACAAGAAAATATATGGCTAACTAAATCTATTACAATACAAAACATTCTTAACTCACACCTTAAATATTAAGGCTGGTTATCACCACCACCACCACCACCCAAAAAAGAAAATATTCAAATTTTTATTTTGGTTTTTGGTTTTTTTTTTTTAGTTTTTATTGTCTCTTTGCAGCCTCCACAGTTCAAACTAGACCCACGTTTGGCTCGTCTCTTGGGAATCCACACCCAGACCCGCCCAGTAATCATCCAAGCTCTGTGGCAATACATCAAGACTCACAAGCTGCAGGACCCTCATGAGCGGGAGTATGTCATCTGTGATAAGTACCTCCAGCAGGTAAAAGGAAGGGTAACGGGCCCCAGTCCTTGCTGTCATGCTGAAGCTTGGCTCTTTCTTAGTGAATTTCTCTTTGAACATGCAGATATTCGAGTCTCAGCGAATGAAGTTCTCAGAGATCCCACAGCGGCTTCATGCATTGCTTATGCCTCCAGAGCCAATTATCATTAACCATGTCATCAGGTAAGAAGTTGTATAGGGAGAGGCACTTGAGACTTTCTCGAAGAGATTGGACTGCCATTTGTCAGAAATGGTGTAGGATCTCCCGCTTGGGAGATGGGGGATGTTTCAATGCATGCTTCCTATTTTCAATATTACTTCCTGCTGTGAATTATAGCACAGGCTAGAATTTTAAAGTGTGATTCACTTTAGTGTTTCCAAAATAGTTAGGTAAACATTCTGGATCACTTTTAAGAAAGGGAAGGGGCAAAAGTAGGGCAAAATTATCTGGTCGGATATTTGGCCATGGATAGAGAGAAGTTTTGAAAGCAGTGAAGAGCTATCAAAAATTGAAACCTCTCGGTTTTCCGGTTCCGCGTGGCTTCGGTAGCAGCAGGAATTCGCGACCGTTCGCGATTCCTGCTGCGCTTGCCGCCAAGGTACCCCCGGTCCAAATGGGTCAGGGGGATATGGCTGCCCTGTAGGGACAGCCGAAGAGAGAGGGGAGCCGGACAGGGGGTTGGGGGTGTCGCAGACCCCCTCCTCGTCTGGAAAAACCTCTTTTTCCCAAGGTGGTGGAGCGGCAGTCAGCAATGGCCGCCACGAAGAAGCCTACAACCAGGTAAGATTGTGCTGGAGGAAGCAAGCACAGTGAAAGTGCTGGCTGAGCCGGGTCAATCAACATCTTTTAAATTCGCTGGAACTGAGCTGTTTGAATTGCTGGAGGATACATTGTATCCCTAAGAAGATCGAAAACGGCGGAGAAGCTGTTAAGGGGAACTTTTTTTTTTTCTTCACTCTCCCACCCCATGGAAACAGCAGATGAAGATTTGAAATTTGTTTGGGCACTGAAGGTGAACTATTTTGAAAGTTGAAGTTAAGGGACAAAAGAGGTCTTGGACATTGGACTTAAAAATTTAAGAAACTGGAAAACCCTTATTAGAGGTATGGATTTCTGATCATTTAAAAATTGATGTTGCAAATGGGAAGGAAGAGGAAAAAAATTGGAGCAGAAGTGGAAAAAGGAGGAGATTGCCTAGAATCTCAAAGAAAGATATATGGTAATTGGACCTCTTTGATTAAACAGTAGCCCCAGAAAGAGAAATAGAAGAAGGAAGAAAAGTATTAACTTTTGGAACTTTTTTTGAATTATTTTTGATTAAAAATACTTGGTTGGTTGTTTTGGGGAAAGTTTCTCTTTTCAGGATGGCATCGCTTGTGGATGAACTAAAGATTGAATATCAAAAATATAAAAAGGAAGAACAAGATGGAAAAGATACTTTGGGCACTTTATTTCAATTTTTAGAAATGGCGTTATGTACTTATGAAAAGTTGATTACGCAGCAGAATGACTGGGACAAAGAAGAGGAACAAGAAGCCATCTTTGATGAACAATGGATTTTTTCCGGGGAGGAGGAGAAAGAGGATAAGAAAAAGGGGATTTTAAGGTTTGAAAAAACAACCAAAAAAGAGAAAAATGAGAGGAAAGGTGGATGCAAGGTTAGAAAGCAAAGGAAAGGGGGTAAGAAAAGGGAGGAGGAGAGACAAAGGGGTAAAAAGGGCAAGGAGAAGAATAAGCAAGAGAGAAAGGGGGGGAGGAGAAGCCTCAATGGTGGGAAGCAAGATTTAAAGAAAAAAAGTTTATTTAGAGACAATGGGTGAATCTAATTAAGGATAAAAGGGGGATTCTGGAAGGTACATAAGATTGTGTTTTTATATGTGTATTTAGAGTATAAAATTTATTGTGTAATTTTAGAATTTACTAAACAGAATCCCAAGATAAATTAAGTGTTATATGAAGTACTTTTAAGTTAGGGTAATGAGTTAAAGGCGTCACTCCAATTAGTGTATAGGAGAAGTATATAAAAGAAAAAAAATGAATGGATAGTTGGAAATAGAACAGACAAAGAATGTTATTGAAAATGGTAATAAGATATGGAAGGATATATAAAGGTTTTGTTATGTTTTTTTTGGGTTTATATGTTGATAAAAGGCAATAAAATTTTAATTAACAAGAAATAATTTGGATGAAAAGGAGAAGTTGGGATAAGATATGAAGTTAAATAGATAAAGTAAATATTGATATTATAATTGGGAATCATTATGTTCTATTGGTTTTCTTCTTTAATTATTGCCTTTTTTTTTTAGAAAAGAAGTTATAAGCTGTTATGCCTTGATTGTTTGTGCACTGTTTTTGTAAAATTAATAAAATTGGTTTATTAAAAAAAAAGAAAATGATAATAAGGTATGGAAGGATATATAAAGTGAATATGATGTTTGAATTTGTGTCTGTGAGAAGAGTTTCAACCCGGGATCAGGCAGCCTTCAGAAAAGATGTTTTAGTTTTGTTTTTTCTATGTTCTGTGTTTTGTATGTTTATGAAAGGCAATAAAATTTTAATAAGCAAGAAATATAATTTGGATAGAAGGAGAAGTCTGGATAAGATATGAAGTTAAATAGATAATGTAAATATTGATATTACAATTTGGAATTATTTTGTATGTTCTATTGGCTCTCTTCTTTAATTATTATTATTATTATTTTTTAGAAAAGACTTTTCAAGTTGTTATGCCTGGATTGTGTATTGTTTTTGTAAAATTAATAAAAAAAAAATTTAAAAAAAAATTGAAACCTCTCATTAAGAAAAATTACACCATTGCCCCACATGCTCTGTGTTGGAGATTGGGCAGGGGAAAGTGGGGTTAGATGTTTCATTGAATGGGGTTAGATGTTTCATTAAATTTAGCATTTTCTCTCCTGTTCTTGCTTCCCAGTGTTGATCCAAATGATCAGAAGAAAACTGCTTGCTATGACATTGATGTAGAAGTAGATGATACTTTGAAAACCCAAATGAATTCTTTCCTACTTTCTACGGCCAGCCAGCAGGAGATAGCTGCACTGGATAACAAGGTGCGAGTTCCTGGAAAGGAAGTTGGTTCCTTTTCTCCTGCCCCCCCCCCCAAAAAAAAAATCTTTCACTCTGTGAGGGACACCTGAACAGTAACACTTCCTCTCCCCTACCTAGACTTCACTGTGTGGTTAGACGTTACTTCAGTTCCTTAAATCATTGCAATCCATTAAAGTAGCAAATAGTACCAATATTCATTAATTTACCAAAAAAATCAATCTTTGTGAATTCTAGTTTAGTTTGGTTGTAGTTTTTCTTTCCCTTCCTATAATATGAAGTTTGGCCCTATATCGGTCTCCTCAGAGTATATCTGTTGCCTTCAGTGGGTTTTGCCTCCAAGGGAAGTATACAGCAGAGTGGCATCTTTTTTTCAGACAGAGTAGGAACATAAGATTTTTTTTTGTGATGTTCCCATTGTAGCCTGTGAAAGTAGGTCATTAACTTTTAGATATGTATACTGTAAATGTTTATATTAAAAGCTGTTGGGTGTATGGCTGCTAGAATATTCAAATACTACCAGGAAGATGTCTTGTTTTTTCACAGTTTTGTAGTGGACTTGCAAATTAACCTGGATTTCTCTGGTTCCTGGCCAGCAGTGAGCTTTTCTTTGCCTCTGAGAAGATTGCCCAGTGACAGGCATTGAAAGATTAAATTAAGCAGATTCTTAGCTGTAGGATTCTGACTCCAGGCAACAGTTGAAACATCCACTCCTTTATCCAGAATAGAAAGAGCTTATAAGGAAGGGAGAATGTGACATATTTGGGTTGGCCCTATAGTATTCTAGTCATAAAGCCCTTTTTTCTTAACCTGAATATCCTCTGGGTTTGAAATTATGTTGCATAAACAGTGAATAAGTTTCACTGTTAATATAAGACAATTGCCTTGTATAGATGCGTAAAATCATAGCTCTCATGTCATTTCACTTCTGGATAATTGTTTTAAGTATTCAAGGTTCTTCGGTTATGAAAATGAAATCATATATTTTTGATAATATGTATTCCTTTACTGATAAAATTGCCATGAGATGGTATTAAAGTTATTTCGCTCTTGAAGCTATAAAACTAAAGAACAGTATGGTCTAGTGGTTGCATGGATACAAGGAAGGAAAGAAGGTTGGAACTAAAGAGGCTGGTTGACTCCGTGTCAGGAGCTACAGTCTAACTATAGAAGTCTGTATCTCTGAAGTAGCAATAGCACTTAGACTTATATACCGCTTCATAGTGCTTTCCAGCCCTCTCTAAGCAGTTTTATAGAGTCAGCCTATCGCCCCCAACAATCTGGGTCCTCATTTTACCCACCTCAGAAGGATGGAAGGATGGGTAAACCTTGAGCTGGTGAGATTCAAACTCCTGGCAGTGAGTAAGCCTGCAATACTGCATTCTAACCACTGCTCCATCACAGCTCATGAGTAGATGTAGATGTACTTTGATTTGTAAAAAGTACAAGAGACTGAATAAATGAAGGGGAAGGGATGGGATGTATAGTGGATTGCAGTCTTACTCCATGTGCATTTTCCAGGACCAGCTATCTAAATCAATCCCTCTGCCTGTACCCAGTAGCCCACTTCAATAGAGTTATAACCCTATTCTTTTTCAAATGTATTTGTGCGGTATTTTTTCATCTCAGATCCATGAGACCATAGAAACAATTAACCAGTTAAAGACCCAGCGTGAATTTATGCTGAGCTTTGCCAGAGATCCCCAGGGTTTCATCAATGACTGGCTGCAGTCCCAGTGTCGAGACCTGAAGGTGAGACGACTTTGAGGAAAAAACAGACATGGTGCGTGCATGTGAGAGAGAGGGAGAGAGAGAGAGAGAGGGAGAACCCTTGCTGTGCCTTCAGTTTTTTTTTTTAAAAAAAAGAACAAAACAACACACCGTCTGCCAGAGGGATAAAACTGAGAGCCAAGACAGGTATTTCAGGGAGAGCAAGATGAGTAACTGGAGATTTTGCTCACCTTCAGGCTATGACGGATGTTGTTGGGAACCCAGAAGAAGAGCGCCGAGCTGAATTTTACTTCCAACCTTGGGCCCAAGAGGCTGTATGCAGATATTTCTACTCTAAGGTAAAATGGATCCATCCAGTGGGCTCTCTTGTAAATGGGATCTCTGGAATGGGACCCAACAGTTCAGTCAAGATCCTTCAGTCCTGCTGTGACTGGTGGGCAGATTTCTTTTTTCTGCTTCTGCAAACTGAATAGCTAATGGAGTCAAAGAGTCGACAAGTATCCCTTCCTCTGCTCCTGACCCTTGCTCAGACTAAAGCAGGCTTCCAAATGTGTGGTTCTGCAGCACTAATCCTTGGCTGTGTGGGCTGTGGACAGCAGGGGTAATTGTCATAAATTTGGAAAGTTGGGGAAGTCTTGACTTGGGCCTCTGGATTGCAGTCTATTGCTCGCTCCCAATGCTTGAAAATACCAGCGGCAGTTCTGTTCCTTTTTTTTCTTTCTTTTTCTTTTTGTAATCTGTGCATAAAGATGGTCTGTCTTGCTTCTTTCACAGGTTCAGCAGAGAAGGCAAGAACTCGAACAAGCTCTGGGAATCCGCAATACCTAAAAGAGCAGGCCTCCCAACAGGCAGCACCTCTTAATGGCTAGAAATACTGCAGGGATTCACTGCTCAGGCCTATACAATTCCTATTCCAGCACAGAACCTTCCACTAATTTCCAACCAGCATCTTTTCTTTCCACTGATCCAATGGACTCATCATTGGGGATGATGATGATGTTGGTACCCAGGCCAAGGTCTTGCATTTCAGCCTGGCTCTCCTTTCTTTTTGAGCCCCACACACTCCCCAGGTCCATCTCTGCCTGAAGTTCTTCCACACTTCCATTCAGCTTCCGTTCAGAGCCTAGCATGGCAGCCCAGGAACTCTTCCTCCCTCCCCCAGAACAGTCGGCTTGGCAGTTTCTGTGCACGGCAGGGCCCCAGTTGGAGGCAGGTTTCTTATACTTTCTGGCCTCTCCTGGGGACAGGTGGGTGGGAAGTCCAGTACAGATCCGATCGGTCTGTTGGGAAGGAATGGACTCTCCCTACATGTGTGGCCTTCAGGGAGCTGCAATCCAAGGTCATGATCTTTGTTTCAGCTAAGGTACCTGATTCTGTTTTTTTTTTTTTAAGGGGAGGGGATTCTTGGCAGAGGTGCCATGTAGTCATAGGCCACCATCTTGGTCACAGTGAATATCCCAAATCACTGCCTTCTAGGGTAGAAAGCCTTTTTGAATCCCTCAACTCCTTATCTCTTCTACCTCCCCCCCCCCCCAAACTCCCCAGCACTAATTCTTTGGATCTATAGTGCTTGGTAGGAGATTAGTTTCCTTCAGACTAGAGTTGTTCTCCTTTTGACTTCCTCACCTGACTGCACAGAGCAGGTTTCTGGGGCAAATTAAAAGGTGGGGAGCGGAGTTACGCAAGCAGGTGTAACCAAGGCACAGCAGAGCAAATGTCGCTGTGCAAAAGGGACATTTCCCTTCTGGTCTCTGTTTTCTTAGTCTTGGTCACCTATGGGTAGAACTGGGTGGAGATGCTGTTGCATCTTTCTGCTGGCTGGTTTTGGAAACTGTCATTGCAGCTGGACGGGTCCTGGCTGCTTGTATTCTGACACTATCTGCAAGAATCAAGTTACTGACAAGCCCCCCTCCATCTTCTTCCATGTTGAGAATGAGGCTAGGGACTGCTCTGAATTCAGAAACCCTAATCCGTGCGCATGCACTCATATGTCTACCTTTGGAGAGAGAGATTCTGACTGTTCAATCTTGTATTTGCCCTACAAAAGGCACCTTGCCCGTCTGCCCCTCCTTGCTTTGTGATCCTGGAGAATAAGACCCCTGGTCCCTTAGGTGGCTCTCAGGGCAAGTATACGTGAACTAAACTCTGAGATCAGCTGTCGCTGCAGACTTCTTAAATTGCTCCTTATGCTTTGCATTCTGTGGTTCTCTCCTCTTCCCCCTCTTCCCCTTGGACCAATTTTTTTGTACTGTATACTTTTAGATGTCACCCCATTTTAATAAAAGCTGCCTCTGAATGAAAGTGCTCTCTCTCTCTCCGTCCTTTTGTAATACAGAGCTTGCGCTGTCTTTTCTTTATACTTTCAGTAGGAAACACTATATCGTAACAAAATAACCTCCTTTTTTAATCCTTAAAACTTTATACTGATGGCCAAAAAAGGCTAGCTAGAGGAAAGCTCTTACATTGGCTGAAGGGGAAAAAGTTTTGGATAGTGTAAGAAAACTCTGCCTCTATGTGCCTGCTTAAGCAATCATTGGAATATCTGGAGTGTGTGCAATAGTGAGAGATAACCAATATAAGGATGAGCAACTTTTTGGTATGGGATCAGAGTTAATACTGAGGACGGAGTAAAGCAGCCAGTTACTTTACATGCAGTAGGATTGGGGTTTTTTCCCCTAGGGTTTGGAGGAGTGGGGTCTTTTATTTTGAAAATACTCTGTGCTACATTAGGATTTATATAATGCTTACTTCACCACTGCAGGAAGTGTGTGTGTGTGTCTGCCACTAAAATTTGGTAATGTGGCAAAAAGGGTTCCTGGGTTTTTCAACGAAAGGGATTGAAGAACCAACCTTTCCTTACATCAACATAGTCAAAAATTCCTTTAATCAAAAATACTGTATCAGTCTTTTCACAAGAGTAAAAGGGAAACAGATCCTTATTTAGGGAGCTTCTGAGCTAAATTTCAGGAGAGGCAGATAAGATGCAGTGGAAAAAGTGTTTTTGTTCTTTTTATAGTCATTCAGAATGGGTTACAATTAACCCAGCTATATAGAAGTTGCCTGTAGGAGCTAAAACTGAAGGTTACTGAAAATGAGAGGATCACAAACCAAGCAGGAAGAATTAAAACAAAAACAGCTGTTGGCAATGTTTCAGCAGTTAAGAGAATGTGGATTGGAGCCAGGAGCAGATGAGTATTAAATAGAGCCCTCATTTCTCTCAGTCATTTTTGTAGTAAAATTGGATTTTTTTAAGATACAGGTAGTCCTTGATTTACAGCAGATCATTTAGTAACAGTTCAAAGTTAAAGTGGCGCTGAAAAAAAGACACATGACCATTTATCACACTTAACCATTGTAGCATTCCCCTTGGTCACATGATCAAAATTCAAATGCTTGGCAACTGACTTGCATTTATGACAGTTGCAGCATCCTGGGGTCATGCGATCACCTTTTGCAACCTCCTGACAAGCAAAGTCAATGGGGGAAACCAGCTTCACTTAACCATGTTACTAATTTACTTAACTGTGGCAAGAAAAGTTGTAAAATGGGGCAAAACTCAAATGTTTCACTTAGCAACAAATTCTGGGCTCAACAGCCATACATTGAGGACTACCTGTACTCAAAACGTTGATTGTATGTGTACCAGAACCAGGCAAGAGAGGCAATAGAATGGCATGGAATTTCCCATTTCAGACAACTTGGAAAGTTACATTTTTAAACTGTTTAAAATGCCATCAAACAATTACTATCACAAATCATTTATTTCAATATATTTATCTCATGTTTTATGATCCCAGGGCTTTGTAGTAATCTAATCTGCCTGTATATAGTTAAGCCTGGGTGTGCCACAAACAAGGAATGGGAAAGAAGAAGGAATAAGCAAGTTGCATTATGAAATAGACTTGGAGTAACAAAAACAGAAGTTAATATATTAATTTTGTAAATAAAAATACCATAGTGTTCTACAGGTCAGTGAATGACAATGGATGGTTTTAAGATTGAACACAGTTTGAAATCATGTGGCAATCAAGAATGCATGGTTTGTAATGCTTTGTAATTTCTCTTGTTTGGGTTTTGGTGCTAGTCAAACCAGAGATGCAGAACAAAAGTAGTGGAAACCAGGAACCAGCCAAACGACTTTGCTCACATGTGAGCCTGTCCAACAAACTGACTTAATGTGATGTTTGAACGCAATTGCTGAAGCCATTAATCTAGACTACACTGCAAAAATCTAGATAGCAGTAAAGAATTTGAGTTTCCACTTTCTCAATGCAGACCTTGTAGTTGTAGCCTGGATTTTGGTAACTTGAATCTAATAGCCTTAATGGATCTAATGCATTCACTCACTTTATTTTCTCCTGGTCATTTTAACATGCCTGGTTTACACCACTTTGATTAGTGGTTAAGACACCAGACTGGAAAGCAGGATACAGTGAGCTCTAATCCCTTTAGGCCAAAGATCTGCTGAGTGACCGTGAGTCAATCCCTCTTCCTTAGCCCTGGCAAAGAGGCAAGGGAGAAACACTTCTAAACTTCTCAAGAAAACTGCAGGAATGTTCCCAGGGTAGGCACCAGGAATTAAAACTGACTCAAAGGCACATTTTATGAAGATCAGGTTGTATCTAAAGGAGGTTGTTGCCCCAGATGAGAGAATGTGACACTCTGACATGGACACACACACCCTAGTAGTGGTAGTGCTGCTTCCCATTGACCTGCCAGGAGAACAATTGACTTGCAACCCTATAAGCATCACCTAGAAGGTTGGTCCAGAATGGTGACCCTGGAAACTGCCTGGGCAGCCAAGGGACTGTAGCCATGTCAGTAGATCCTTCAGAATGATATTGTCTCCTGAGAGCTGCACATTTTCAGCGAAGCAATTAGAGCCACAGGTTGGCTTTTTTCTGTTAATAGTTAGGGCCAATCCCATCTTCATATTAGTATTTGTTAATTTTGGCTCCAAATCTAGACTACAACTCTTGCACCTACTGCTTTCTTTTTATCTCAAAGTAAAGTTTATATGTTTTCCCCCCTAAGGTACTACTTCTCAAATGTGGGTGAATTGTTTTCTTATCTGGATAATGACACACAAACCCATTACCCAATCACAACAGGGACATTTAAACTGACTTAAAGGGTGTTTTTTTTAAGCTACATTGAGTTAAAAGGACTCTGATATACATTTGGGTAATGTAAGGGAAAAGTTTAGGAAACACTGCCCTATGGAGTCTCCGTAATATTTCCAACTTTATATCATCATTATATCATCATAGGATCATCTCTCCTGTTTCTCTTAAAGATAGTTTTTCTAGGCACCAGATCATCAGTGTGGCTTCCTCTTCCAAAGCCTGTCTGGTGCTTCTTTTAATTTTGCAAAGCAGATGGCGAACTGGCAATACTGTCCTTTGTTGTCTTATTTAGGAGCATGCTTCACTGAGTCCTTTGTAGATGTACGTAAGATTGCAGCTTGATGGACTTTTGTGCTCTGCATAGGATTTACTGGCTGCACAGCATGTGAATGATTTTTTGTTTGTTTGTTTAATCCATGAAACTAGCACGGCCAGAAAGGCGGAGTCCAGAGTGCAATTTTATAGCTGGCAAGTTGCTAAACCCATGGGCCTCTATGCTACTTTCAAATGTCATTTCAGATAGGAATTTATGGTTATGGCCCTCGTAAGGAGATATCTTCCTCATGTGGAAAATAATCTCGATCTGTGCCACTGAACTGAATTGTTTCAGTATCTTTTTTTTCCCTTCCCCAACATGGTTATCTGGGGGTAGAACCTCTCTTTCTTTACATAGGAAACTAAAACATAGGATTTCAACAACATGCAAATGAAGAATGAAAACTTGTTACCATGTGGTATTATGAACACAGTGTTAGAAGGGCTCCCTTTGGCTTCCATTGCCCATAGCCCTAATACTTCATTGAAGGATGACAGAATTGGCAGTTCTGGAAAGCAATTCATGAAGCCTCTTGCAACAGAATACAGTATACCACTTTAAAAGAGAAAGACCCAAATGTGAACATTTGCTTAAAAGCAAGTTAGAGATACAAATTAGCTGTTATCCTGTTAACATGATTCAACAATAGTGACAATGAACTCTTAACCATGCTCAAAAATGTCACTCAATCCTAAATCTTGTCCTTGGATTCCGAACACCAGATTTGAAGGGAGAGGGGCAGCATTTAAGCCGCGAGATCCTTTTCCCCCCATTTCTCCTTGCTTGTACTGGCAATGGTTTTTTTGGTAGATATGCAGCAGCCCAAGAGTGGCTCTGATTAAATTCCCACCCCATCCTGCTCCCAGCAAGAAGCGCCCCGAAAAGTCATTTGCACGGAGAGGAACTAGGGTTTGAAATATAGCAGGAATATATTAGCAGGACCGTTTTTCATTATCCGGGAGGGTGGGATATTGCAAAAAACAAAAACAAACAAACTCCACAAACCACGAACAGGGCCAGAAGCATTTTAAAGTAATTAGCATTTACTAATACAGCAGCCAGCATACGATGCCATCTGTCGTAAATATATTTACACCGCAGGAATGCAGTCTATGGTCCCTGGCTTTTTCGAGCAGCTTTCTTTTTCCTTCTCTGCGTACGATTCCCCGAAACTCTAACCAAATGCTTGCCTTTTTTTTTTTTTGCACCCCGCCTGGAGAAGGGCGCTGGTTGGGGGCGCACAGAGGACCGGGGGGTGGGGGTTGACGCGGAATGAACCTGAAAAAGTGAGGGGCTCCCCGTTCCGAAGCCTCAGTACGGCTCCGCTGTGGCGTCCCACCGGTGAGATTGACGTGGAAGGCACGAAAAACAAAACTCCTTCGGCAACGTGTCGACCTGCCTGTCTCCCAGCCTTGGAGGGGGAAATAGGGAAGGGACGTAAAGACGGCGGTGCTTGGCGAGAGCGAGCGGGCGGCCTCCAGCAGAGGCTCAAGCGCGCACTTCGCGGCGGCCCCGATCGCCTTTCTCCGCCTGAGCGCCGTTTGGGCGGAGGGCGGGGCCGGCCAGCCGAGGGGTTATAATGCCTCCCGAGGCAGGAGCGCGGCTGCCGCGGCTCGGGATTCAGCGTTCACGGCCATGGGCGGAAAGAAAGTTTGCATCGTGGGCTCCGGCAACTGGTGTGTGTGTGGGGGGAAGGGGGCGGCCGGGCCTGGCAGCGACCGAGGGAAGGGGCGAAGAGAAAGAGAGAGAGAGAGAGCAGCGGGTTGGGGAAAGGAAGGCGGGAGTGGAAGGGTCAGGATTTTTGCTGGGGGCCGCCGTAAACTTCGATCGCAAGAGCGACGAAGAGTTCTGTGGCGCCTTGGGGATGGCCGCGTTTCCTCTGGGCGTAAATCGGCGTTCGCGGACTAGCGTGGCACTTCATGCAAGGTGCCGGGAGCGGACGCTGGCGACGTTTGTCTCGAGTGCGCCACGAAAGGCGCGAAGGCTCGCTTTGGCTGCAAGGGACGGAAACGGCGACCCGTTGGGTTTCAGAGAGGGGCCGCCCCTGGGACAGACACTCTCTCTCTTTCTCGCCGGCTGGATCTCGCCTGCGGGAAGGGGAGCAGGTAGTTTCCCCCCCCCCCCCCAAAAAAAAAAACCGTCTTCAGAGAGGCAGGCTGCAGGTGTCTGAAAAACCTCCGAACAGTTTCGGGGTCCACAGGGCAAGGGCTTATCCTGTGGCTGAGGCAACACAACCGGAGCGTGTTTTTTTTCCCCCTGCTAAGGTGCACATGCCTTGGGTTGTATGCATTTTGCTGCGAGATTTGGTTGATGGGTTGAATATCAGGGGATAACATTTCTTCAAAATTCTCTGAAAAAGAAGTTTCTAGGTATAGCTTCGAGGTAGCACAGCTCCCGTTTGCAATTTTAATGCATTCCAGTCCCAGACTTGTAGTTCTGTCCAGCAAAAATGGTTTTCCCCAACCCCCAGTGCCTTCCAGATATATAAGGGTCTTTTGGGTTGCGACTGCCCTCATCCTGGGTCAGCAGAGCCATTGCCTTCACTAAGCCTTATTTATTATAGCACCATGCATTATTGAGCAGGGGGTGTCACCAGTTGGTGGATTAGAGCTCACTGGTGCCCTAAGCACTGACAAATCTTGGTGCCCTGCTCTTTTGTACATACAAGATTTTTTTACAAATCTCCATTGGGTTTTTTTTTTCTTTCTCAACTTTGTGGTGCCCCCTCCCCCCACAAGCATGTGCTTAGTCTGCTTAATGGTTAATACGCCACTGAATGTCGCCACCGATAAAACTTTCCATACAGTTGTAAAACAGAAAGTCCTCAAGAGTCCCTCAAAGTCTGCTGAACTCCTATAAGATACCTATATATGTGGGACTGGGTGAAATAAGTGTCCCATCGGAGTGGCTTTGACTTCACTTTCAAGCTGTGTCCTCTCTGCCAGTTGTTTGTTCCTGGCCATTCAGCTGGATCAGCCTCTTCCCTGAATGGTCTGTCCTTCGTTACCCTTCAGTTCTGCTAAATTTCAGGTCCTGCGCTCTTTAGTAAGCCAAGACAGAAGAAGATCACTTAAATCCAACCTATCTCTGGAGCACCAAACGATCAGCAGCTCTCTTCTCATGCTTCTTCCCCGTTGACACCAAGATGTGTAATTTGAGAATGGTGGGGAGAGCTGCTATTTGTGTTGTAGATTTAAAAAATGCATGTCTTCTCTTGCTTGAAAACTCTTTCACTCAACAGTAGCAAAGTATATGTTTCCAGAGTCCTGTATATAGTTCTTTGAAAGGGATGATCTGATGGGATTGGTGTCTGTTTTTAATTTAGTTTTAATAAGCCCTTGCAGTTTTCTCTCTTGGTATAAGGGCTCTGCCGGTATATTGCAGCAAAAAGAATGGAGACTTTTATGGCATCTGAAAAGTAAATGCACTTAATTATAACATTAAAATCCACTCCATCTAGTATCTGATCTATTGACTAAGGGTATCGTTCATGGTCAAAGCAAATTGTCAGCAATTCAAGAAATATTTGCTTTTTCTTAGTCTTGTTATTTCAATCTGGATCTGACTTTCCATGCAAGAGCCACTCAAGCTGGCCACCACATGATTTCCCAGCTGGTTTTGAGCCTTTGTGGGGTAGTGGTTAGAGTGCAGTACTGCAAGCTACTTCTGCTGCAGCCAGTTGCCTGCAATTTGGCAGTTCAAATCTCACCAGGCTCAAGGTTGACTCAGCCTTCCACCCTTCTGAGATGGGTAAAATGAGGACCCAAATTGTTGGTGGGGGGCAATATGCTGACTCTGTAAACTGCTTAGAGAGGGCTGGAAAGCACTATAAAGAGGTATATAAGTCTAAATGCTATTGCTATATTATGGCACAATGGCCTCCCAGGCTCTGCAGAACCTGCAACTCCTAGCAGTCACAACCAAACAGGGCTAGCTGGAAGGGCTGCTAAATGGAACGGTTCCTCCAGTTGCAAAAAAGTTGAACTTTGAAAATAATCTCAAGGAGTTCAGTCTTTATGTCACAGTCCTCTCCAAGCTGAGACCCTTGCTAGAATTCTGATCTCATGATGGAAGAATGTGGGGGAAACGTAGCCCAAGAAAGAAGGATGATTGCATCTCTGTCTCTCTTCCTGCTGCAGGGGTTCAGCAATTGCCAAGATTGTGGGCAGCAATGCAGCCAGACTGGAGATGTTTGACACCACTGTGAAGATGTGGGTATTTGAAGAAGAGATTGCTGGCCAGAAGCTCACTGAGATCATCAACACACAGCATGAGAACGTCAAGTATTTGCCCGGCCACAAACTTCCGCCCAATGTGGTGGGTTTGGCAAGCTGGAGGGGTAGCATCAATTTTTGGGGAACTATACTCTAAGTTAGAGCAAAACAGATTTTTCTCTTGAGGCCTGCTTTTCAAATTAGATCATCACTGGGCAGTTTTATTTATATTTACTTTTATCTCACAGAAGGCATAGCAGTAGCTTCATGATGCCACCAAGGCTTTGAACAACTGCATGCACTCTATTTCCCCACTCTACTTGTCTTCCCTAAGTGTATTAATATCTGAAAACTCAGGTCAAAGTTTTTCTTTTGTTTCCCTAATAACAATTCCTGGGAAATTGTGTTTCTGTTGCTCGGGAAATGCTGTATACAACCTTGAGGGCAGCGGTTATCACAAAACAAAACGTATCCTGGGGGTTGGGTGCCCAAAACCAGTAATGTAAAACTTTATTTAAAAAAATAAAATTTTAAATTAAATTATTTTAAAAAGATAAATGTATATACCCCAACACTGCTCAGAATGGCTTAGAACAATGAAAAATGAAGCATATAAAACATAAAAATAAAAACAGTAAGTTTTTAAATACATAATTAAAATAAATCAGAATTCATTAATGAGGCTGAACATCCTGTATGTGCATGCAGATGTCAAATAATGAACTTCCTGTCATGCATAATTGACATTGGTTGGGGCATCTCATCTTCAGAACAGGGAACCCTGGTCCTTGTATGTGATTAAAAAGCTAGGAAGTGACGTGCTGTGGGAATTGTCCACTTGATCCACCCCTTAGAGACTTGCATTGCAGTTTACAAAATGATATTTCATTCTCATTATTGTGTTTATATTATTGTATTGCCCAGAATCTTAGAAAGTGGGCTTTTATTGCAGCCCACTGAACGTGAGGCTCAGCCAGCCAATGGGGTCCACTCAAACCATCCAGCAGTCCCTTCAGGATTTCAGGTAGAGAGAATAAAAACTTTAACCAACTCTCTGAGGAGATGCTGGGACTGAACATAGAGCTTTGAGATTTAAAAGGCATGCTCTATTAATTAGCCATGGTTTCACTCTACATAGTAGACTTCAGATTATCAGATGGACACCTAGGAGTGTACATCTTCCTCCTTCCCACACAGCGATTTAACCATGTCTCTAATTAATATTAGCTCTTTTTAATTATGTGCCTTTAATTACTGTCATTTTCGTAATGGCAAACCCATGCCTTGTAGCTATTGCTGAGAAGTACGATCATCAGCTCGAGTCCTAACCAGGAGTTGCACTGTACATAGAAAATCTTTTTTTTCAGTATCATCTATAACAACTAAAGGAAGAATTTGAGATATTCCCATCATCTTTAAAATGGACAAAATCCTGCTTAAAGCTGAGGAACCTTCAAAACTGTACATTTGAGAGAAGAACCAAAGCAGATGCTTAACTATTGCTTAATTAATTGAAATCTGGGGAGATTTTAAAGTTCTTGGTTTGGGCTGGAGTTTGGCCAGGGTCATGGATTGATTCTCCCGCTTAAAGATAAATAAGGGAATTTTTGCCAAAGCATTTCAATTCCTAGCGACTTTTTGAAATCTTTAGTCATTATTATGCAAAATATATAATGATAAATACAAAAGGAAGGGTAAGGGAGAGAGAGAGAGATTGATTGCAAGAAATTTCAGGTGGCTCAATATTTGTGAGATTTTGACAGTTTCCATTTCTAGATTATTTTAAATTTCTTGAAAATCAAGCTTTTTCACCCACAATGCAAAGTTTTATGTTGTTGCTGGATTCTTGTTTTAAACAGAGCTGGGTGGTGTTTTTTTTTTTACTTTTATCTGAATTTTATTTTTTTATTTTGTTGGTTGTGCATGCTTGAGTATTGGAACATGCCACAGCCTTTAAGCCTTTAAACTTCCCCTTTAAAAAAGGGGGAAATGAAGTTAAACTATTTAGGAATGTCAAAGTATTTAGTCTATCTACTTCATCTTCTCCGGTCCTTCTTAGTGTGTTGGACTATAAGTTCCATTAGTATACTAACTGAAACTTGGGGTAGGTTTTGTTTTTTATTTTGTTTTCAGGGTGTGATAGCCTTTGAGTCAGTCTCAGCTGCTGGCAACTACCTGGAATTGTCCCTGCAGTTTTCTTGGCAAGATTTTTCAGGAATGTTTTTCTTGGCTTCCTTCCTAAGACTGAGGGAAAGAGACTGGCCCAAAGTCATGGAGCTTACTTTTGTACCCCATGGCAGGACTAGAACTCACAGCTCCCGTTCTCCTCCCCTGGGTGTCTAGTCTGGTATCTTAACCACTAGCCAGTTTGGTGCACTGGTTAAGACATCGGTCTGGAAACTGAGCTTGAGTTCTAGTCCAACCTTAGGCACAAAGGCAGCTGGGTGACTTTCTCAGCCCTAGGAAAGTTTGCCAGACAAACTACATACAAGATCTTGTCTAGGGACTCTCCAAAAATTAGACACGTTCTGTCTCAGAGCGTCCTTGTTCACTTCTTCTCTGCCATTAAAAGGCTTATGGTGAGCTCCTACCCAAGGCTCACCTTCTGCAGTGAGGCCTTGGCTTTGCCAGGAGCACGGCCTTAGATGGCTGGCTACCCCATTATGGTTGCAACTTTCTCTAAAAGCAACACATGTGGAGCCCCCGCTTTTGTTTTTGCAAGAGTCTGCAGAAGAAGAACTTTCATTGTCTTTCGTGCTATTGCTTTCATTCACTTCCCTTATTTTATTTATTTGATTTGTCAATTGCTTACAAGATAATAGGTATAAGTATAAACAAAGTAGTGAATACATGAAATGGATAATTATAAGAAAAATAAAAAGATACAATAGGACAGGGATGGTAGGCACGTTGGTGCGCTTATGCACGCCCCCTTTACACTTACAGTGGTTCTGCTTGATTTAATACGAGCTGTTTTTTTGCTGTTTTAATAGTTTGCTTTATTGCAATTTTATTAAAATAATAATGAACAGAAATTTAGAAATTACGTGAAAATGAAAAGTTGCATGCTATTGGTTACTAGTAATGCTATTTAGCTTGTAGGGATCACCCTGTCCCCATCCCGAAATCCTTTCATCACGCCCTGGCATTAGTAAAGCAAGCTTGTGCCTCTTCCAGCAAAAGGAAGATCTGGGAAGATGTTGCCTTGGTAACAAAAGTAATAAATAAACCTGTCACTGCTTACCAATTAATTTGGTTTCTTGGGGCTTAGCAGAGTGTCAAGGAAGCCCACTTGCTAGAGGAAGGCATTACAGCCATCTAAGCTTTTGCAACAAAAGGCCATTGTGCAACTGCTTTTCTGAGTGTTCCAGCCCTGTGTTCTAGCATTGGTATTGATGAATTAGGGCAGAACATAAATATTGCATTCAGTCCTCAGCATCTCCAAGAAAGACTAGAAACAGTCCTGCCAAAAACAATGGAGAGCCCACATAGCTAATACTAAGCGAATAGGTTGGATCTGTTGATGGTAATAAATGTTACATGGAGTGACATGGAGGACATCAAATTAAGGAAGGGCAAACACAGAAAAGGCTCTTCTGTTCGTCCCGTTTTTTAAGTTGGATCTCCACCCTAGGAGTCCTTTCAGCATCCCAGTAACATGCCTCTGAAAGCTCTCAGCCCATCAGTATCCTTTCCTAGCTTGAGGGATAGAACTAGCTGGAATGGGCGCCATGTCAGATTTGTCCTAGAATTCTAGCAGGCCATTCATTCCTAGCAATCTGGATAAAATCATCTGTCCACTAAGCTCCTGAAAGGAATTGCAAGCGTTCCCAGAGCCTCCAACACTGCCTGGGTTTCTTCTATGGCCCCAATTCCTTTTGATATTCAGTCTTTGGGATGACCCGACCAGAATGCTGTGGCTTTCAAGGAGGATCAGGCTAAGAATAAGAAACAAGTGTCTATCTAGCATTTATGATCTTCCAACGTGTGAGCAGCAGCTGGTGAAATATTCAAGCATAATCCAATGGAGCTTCTTTCTGGCTTGAGGCTTTCAATTTTGTTGAGCTCCCTCCCTGCTTTTCATTACTATATGACACGCAGGCACATAATAACTGCCAGCAAGTTGCATAAATATATGATTTGCATTATTTCTACAGGCCAGCATTCAAAAGCAATAAAGAGCTTCATGAATATGTTGAGTGTATATGCAAGTGTCCACCAGATGAGTCCATTTTTAGTTCCCCCTCTGTGCATCTGAACGAAAGCAGCGTTCCCTCTCGGGCCAACAAGTTGACTTCTTTTTCCTGGCTCCTGGATTGCTGTAGGTGGCTGTGCCTGATGTATTAAAAGCTTCCGCTGATGCAGACATCCTCATTTTTGTGGTGCCCCACCAATTCATCGGGAAGCTCTGCGAACAGATGAAGGGACATATCAAGAAAGAAGCAATAGGCATCTCGCTCATCAAGGTGTGAGTGTGGCTGGGGGCAGGGTTGGGGGATGAGTTGGTATGACCTTTGAAAGGAGCAATTGGAAGGCTTGGCCAGGCTTTGCTGGGAGGACATTTCCCCACCTTATGAACGGATAGAATGAGGGAGATATCTGCAATTAACTTTAGTAAGATATCTGCAATTAACTTAATTTTAGTAAGGATACGTCAAGTCAAGCTGTGTTTTATTAGAGAGCTGTACATGACTTGGCCACATGATTCTACCCTGAGCTCTGATCTCCAGTTCATGAAGGAAATATGAAGTTCCTGCATCCAGCAAACACAGTCCTCTCAGTGAGATGTCTTATTATTTTAATTCCTTCACATGGAAAGGAAGAATGGCTAGATCTAAAACGATTTCTGCAGCCTCTTTCCTCTCCCACAATTATATTGGTAACAATCACATAGTTAAGCAGGGCAGGGGCTAATTTGTTTTAATGATTTAATTTTATTGATTTAAAATATTTCTATTCCGTTACACTGCTGTGTGTCTCCTGCCAGTTAGATTAATTTGACTGTATTTAAAAGCAGTAATATTAAGGTGCTATTCCAGAAACTATTCAGTGGCCATCATGAGCTCCGAAATGCCTAAGGTAGCTGAAAATATTTTAAGCATACCAAGTTGGTGCAATGTTTAGTTTATTTTGAAAATGAATAGAGGTAACTTAAAAATTTCAAATTAGAAGGAACCACCCCTTTACAATTAATCAGAAAGCCATTTTTGGTTCTCAGCAGTCACTTATCTATACCAGCTAATGGATAGCTCTGGATGGCTCGAATCTGCCTCTTCTACTCTTTTCCAATGGGTTTATTATAGTATATATTATTATAAACCATTTCATCAGGAAAGGGGGTGCTGTTCTTGATAGGCAATCATATCAACATTGTCAAAGAATGTGAAAGTTGTGAACAGTGAGCTCAATGTGAAAAGGGCAATCCGTTTCAAGCAGAGCAAGGGTTTACTTGTGATATTTAGTGGCATCCTAGTAATTTTAGCAAATGATATGATGAGAATCATATCAAATGATATGAACTGTCTTTACATTAATGGAATGCCTGGGAACGTACTTAAGTCCTGAATCTTATTGCTGGGGTGGCACTGAGTTTAGTCAAGCAGGACTATTGCAGAGTCCTAAGTCGAGTTAATTGATTTGACATAACTTGAATGTTTGGCTTGCAGGGTGTGGATGAAGGTCCTGATGGGCTTAAGCTGATTTCAGACATCATCCGTGAGCAACTAAGCATTGAAATGAGTGTGCTGATGGGAGCCAACATAGCCAATGAAGTGGCAGAGGAGAAGTTCTGTGAAACCACCATTGGTAATGGACTTGAGTTTATGATTCATATGGAAAATGGAGACAAGCTGGAAATCAGCTCTCCAGATACGTGCTTTAAATGTTATGCAACACTCATAGGATGTTCCTCCACCCTTCCTTGTGGATTTTATTATAGGGACACGGTTGTAACAAAGAGCAGTTCCACCCAGACATATTACTGGCTGCTGCTGGGAAACAAAGATGGCCATGTACCATCCCATACATTAAAGATGCACTTTTAAATCTCTCATTGAGCTGGCACTAATTCCATCATTCCTCCTGTGAGTAGCAATAGCTTTTCAGACTTTTATACCACTTCACACTGCTCTACAGCCCCTCTAAGTGGTTTAACAGAGTCAGCCTATTGCCCCCAACAATCTGAGTCCTCATTTAATCAACCTCAGAAGGATGGAAAGCTGAGTCAACCTTGAGCCGCTGCAGTATTGCATTTTAACAACTGCGCCACCACGGCTCTTACCACGGGTAAGTGGTAAGGAGAAAAATGTCATGCAGGACCGGGGAAGCCACTTTGCAGAGTTTCATAAAGCACTTGTCTTCTCCTAGTAGAGAAGATTTGCATCAGCTGAACCAACAGACGGTAAACAAAGAATGCACAGAATGTTCCCCCATGGTCTAGTGCTTTGCTTTGCTTTCTTAAAGGGAAAGGAACCAGGCATAATTCAAATAGAGACCTTGTCAGACTAGAAGGTAGGGTGAAAGTTTTCTCTCAAGGCCCGTTGCAGGCTCAGTCTACAGTTGCAATCTAGAGAGATTCTCCCATTCTGGCTAAGGGTTAGTCCGGGCCTGTGTAGAAATGCACTTCCATCCTTCTTTCACTCATGCTGTTCCTCATTTTCTCTGGTATGCAGGCATCCACATAGCAGCTAAAAAGCAAATGACAGCAACAGGTTGGGAGCTGGACTGTCTTGGCCACCTTCTCTCTTACTGCATATCTGATATCAAGAGAAGGCAATAGTAATATTAGACCCAGCCATGAGACCTTACACTGCTACATACACATTTTCCAGAGATCCTGTTGCATGACTGCCACAGGCACCACAGTGCAATGCAGTGCAATGCAACACCGTTTTGAGAGTGAAATTTAGGCTGGTTGCAGCTCCCCCTCCCCCAACAAAAACTTGTAGCACCTTCAGGATTAACAAAGATTCATTGTTGACCCAAATGCCCTTCCGCCGACCCATTCCCCATTATAAAGCAAATGTTGATCTTTGTTTAGGGTTTCTCCTATTCCTCTTCTTGATAGGTTATTGTCCAATAGTACCTCTTAGTTTGAGAGATCAGTTTGCTTGGAGTAAGGAAGAAAACCAATGCAAAAATCAGTAGTCAACATAATCTTGATTACATGTTTCCTTAGCTAATCAGCTGGCTTTGAGTGGTGCCAAGAATTCATTGCTGCATTTAGAATTAGAATGAATGAGCTGGAAGGGACCTTGGAGATCTTCTAGTCCAGCCCCTATACTATTTCAGATAAGTCACTGTCTAGACCTAGGGGTGTCAAACTCTTGTCATCACAGGTTGTCATGTGACACATTATGACTTTTTCCCCCTTCGCTAAACTGGGCCTGGGCATGGCCAGCACATGAAGCATCTTTATACCCCTGGTCTAGACTCTTCTTAAAAACATCCCACGATTTCTAGAGGCAAGCTGTTCCACTGGTTAATTATTCTCGCTGTTAGGAAGTTTCTCCTTAATTCTAGGTCACTTCTCTCTTTGATTAATTTCCAACCATTGTTTCTTGTCCTGCCCTCTGGAGAATTCCCCCTTTGGAGAATAATTTGACTCCCTCTTCTTTGTGGCAGCCCCTCAAATATGGAAAACTGCTATCATGTCACCCCCTAATTCATCTTTCCCTTGGGCTAGCCAAACCCAAATCCTGCAGCCGTTCTTCATATGTTTTAGTCTCCAGGCTTTGACCATCTTAGTTGCTCTTTTCTGAACTTGTTCCAAAGTCTCAACATTTTTTTCTCAACACTGGATGTTTTTGTAGTATGGGGACCAAAATTGGTTGCAGACTGGCAGTATTCTAGGTGTGGTCTTACTAGGGTTTTATAAAGTGGTACTAATTACTTCACATGATTTCAAATTCTGTTACTGGTGAATGGCAGTATTTCATCTCTGGAAAAAAGCAGCCCTCATCATCCAAGATGTCTTTAGCTGTGTAAGCCTCTATTCTGCCCCCTTTCCTTGGATCTCAGGGACTTAACAGCACTTCTCTCTACCTTTCTGATTGCTGACAGTTTCCAAGGGACAAGTCATGGCCTAAGCTCCAATATATCACTAGGTTATTGTGCTTTCCTGCTTGTTTGGGGGGAAATGTGTACATCTGATCAGCCCAGCCTTGACTGTCAATGCTAAATCCCATCACATTTTTTTTCAGTTTATTTTAGTTTATTTAGGATGTTTTGGAAGGCTTTAGTTGGTTTGTCTGCTATGGTGATGCCTTGTGGTTTTTACTGTCTGTTGGTGGTTTCTGAGTTTTTTTTTAATATATGGCAGTTAAATGTCTATGGAGATTGTTGGACATCCAGGTCATGGTTGTCCCAAAGGTGTTTTTTCAAGAGGCAAATGGACTTTCTGTTTTTTCTTTGAAGATGTTTCTCTTCTCATCCAAAAAGACTCTTCAGATCTGAAGTAGCTGAAGAAGCTTCTTGGATGAGAAACAAAATGTCTTCAAAGAAAAAAAAGAAAGTCCAATAGCCTCTTGAAAAAGCACCTTTGGGATGTGTGTTAGTGTTAACCTTTTCGCCACTTGTGTTGGTTGTGCTATATTGGGTTGAGCGGTCAGGCACTTTTTGATAAAGTTGCATGGGTATCCATCCATTTTATTGGAAGATGTATAGATTGTCTATTTCTTTACCTCACAACCGACACAAGGATAGTGTGAAAGGGACAAAACTCTCCAAAACATCCTAAGTAAACCAAAAGACCACAGCAGCCCCAAAAGAAAAGACAGGAGTCATTCTACAACATACAGTTAAGAACTGTAACAGCCATTATGTAGGACAAACAGGCAGAAAACCAGCAGAGTGCATCCATGAGCACCAACTAGCAGTTAGAACACATGTTGAAAACTCCTTGATTTCATAACACATGGGTAGACTTAACCATAGTTTCAACTGGGAAACAATAAGCATCCTAGAGCAAGCTAAATCCAAAAATGCTTGAGAATTCCTGGAAGCTGGCACTCAGACAAGTCAGCCATCAACAGGCACATAGAAATAAAGAACATCTACGTTGGCTTGAGGCTTTGGTGGGAGAGTATCAGGGTGAAGGTGGTTGATACAATAACAGTAGATCACACCTCCCCTCATCTTACTCCTTCCCTCCCCATCTTTTAATTGGGTGCAGTCTTTGGATCCTCACAGTATTTTATCTTTATTTTTTAGCTTTTGTACAGTTTTTATCTTTTTAAGATTGTAAGCCACCAAGGGCAACCCTGTGGTAAGAGGAATAGCCAACAAATTTTACAAACTAACCAACCTCCTGCTTCTTTTAGGCTGCAAGAACCTACAGCATGGACAGATTCTGAAGGAACTGATGCAGACACCTAACTTCCGGATCACAGTGGTGCAGGAAGCGGACACAGTTGAGATCTGTGGTGCTCTCAAGGTATAGGCATTAATCTCCCCCTTCTGGAGACAGAGGAATGGCCAGAAGCAAATCTCAAGCTATCATTCAGGAGGAGTTTGGTTAAGGCCACTATTTTCTCTACCATACCTGGAGATGGTGGTGGAGCAGGGGGAAGCTGGTACAGATACATGATTAACTGGAATGTGGGGCTCTCAAGCACAAAGTCATCTCAGTGGGCTCATTTGTAACTTTCTTTGGCCACCAAAGTTTGCTGGGTTGAATTGATCTGCAAAGCTAGCTAAGTACCAAACCTTTCCTATTATCAACACTTTGCATCCTTTCTTTCTCCCAGAACGTGGTTGCCGTTGGAGCTGGGTTCTGTGATGGGTTGGGCTTTGGAGACAACACCAAGGCAGCTGTCATCCGTCTGGGCCTGATGGAGATGATTGCTTTTGCCAAGCTCTTCTGCAAGGGACCTGTCACTTCTTCCACCTTCCTAGAGAGTTGTGGGGTTGCTGATCTAATTACCACCTGTTATGGAGGCCGTAACCGTAAAGTAGCTGAGGCGTTTGCCAAGACTGGCAAGGTAAGCAAGCCATCAAGGTCTTTTATGATTCAATGGTAAGATATGATTACATAAGTCATAGTTTCTGGAAGAAATCACTGGTTGGTTGAGTCCACCTCAAAATGTCTGAATGCATCAGGGAGCGAGTGCTGATAAACGTTAGCAGGATTTACTTGCATATTTACATGCCATAGCACACCCTATTATGTTCATTGCCATCTTTCCAGTGTACTCAAATCCTGATTCCTGCTAGTATGTGAGGGGGGAAATAAATTCCTCCTACAACCTTTTCTCTTCTCTTTGGAATGACTGGACCACTAGTGTGACATAGCTTGTGGGGACAGATGCATTAATATAGTTCAGGGGTCTTCAAACTTGACAGCTTTAAGACTTGTGGACTTCAACTCCCAGAATTCTTCCTCCAGTCATGTTAGCTTAGGAATTCTGGGAGTTGAAGTCCACAAGTCTTAAACTTGCCAAGTTTGAAGACCCTTGATCTACTTGAATCATTTCACCAAGTGCAGCAACATCTCAGTGGACTAGCCTGTGACTAGGAACATGCTTATTTCTGAACGGGGTTTTTGAAGGATGAACTTGTAGTCTAGAACCAGAATGTGATACCTTGATTGAACAGCAATGTTGGAAAAATAGTCGAGACTCTTGAGGGCTTTGCCTAACTATGGGGAAAGGAATAGTGAGATCATGGCTTAATAATTCAGCTCATTTAAAAATGAAATACTGCATGAGAGAAATAACTGGAATTATTGGGAGGTGGGAAACGCACAATAGGAAACAAAAGGAACTTGAAAAAGGCATCTGGAATTGAAGGGGTTTGGATTTAAGGGCATGAAGGACAGAATGTACTATAGCAGCTGAAAACAGCTCAACAGATTACAGTTAGTTAGCAACAGCAAGCACTTAGACTTATATACCACTTATAGTGCTTTACAGCCCTCTCCAAGTGGTTTACAGAGTCAGCATATTTCCTCCAACAATCTGGGTCAGAAGGATGGAAGGCTGAGTCAACATTGAGCCTGGTGAGATTGGATCTGCCAAATTGCAGGCAGCTGTACTACTGCACTCCAACCACTGCACCACTCTTTAGTTAATTAGTTAAAGTAGGTATATGTATGAAAGTCAGTGGCTGCCAAAGAGAGTATTCATGGCTGAAGTGGAGACCCTTTCAGTTTGCAAGTATTTCCTGAGAATAATTCAGAAAGAGATTCCATCTGCATTACATGCTCTGCAAAGATATCGACACATTTTGCCAAGGGCATTGGAAATATATAATTAATTGTTGCAGTGTTTGTTCTGATTGCAACATTGAGTATTTCATGAAAACTAGTATTTATGTCAAATATGAATTTCAGAGGTCAAGGCCTGGAACTGAATTACAAGATGAGTAAAATTTGCCAAAAGAAGCTTGATATCAGAAGTGGCTGAAAAGCACAGAAAGAGTAAACACCTTGGTTTCAGGCAGCAAGGCTGTTGGTGAACCAGTATGTGGGAGTGTAACATAAGCTTCTTTGCAGTGCTGCAGAATTTGGAAAGCATCTTTCAGATGGCATAGAGGATCTTCTGCAATATTGCAAAAAAGGGCTCCTGCACCACGTCTCCTGAAACTATAGTACAACTTAAGTTCATCCTCGTTGATGTGATCCAAATTGAGAAGTAATTCTAAACCCTGGCCTTGGAGAGCATTGGCTAATTTCATGAATGTTATTTTTTAAACTCCAAAATAGAAACATTGATCTGCTATAAAGCAACAATGTGCCACCTCTGGGTGGCTGGAGACCAAATGTATTAATTTTTGAGAAGAAGGAGATCTGCATTGAGGAGATGATGATGAGGTTGGTGGGGCTAGATTATGCATCTAGGTGGGAGTGGGATTTCTTTTACCATGCCATACCATGCCTGCATATTTAAATTATATTAAGACTATTTTAGAATGATGTTGCGATTTTCATGAGTCTACTGGTTACTATGCAGAGATTGGGGCAATGGTGCACATGTGCTAACTGGTATTTATGGTTCAATGCAACTCTGACTTTTAGGTTGACCACTCTAAGAAGAGATGTCCATTAATGTTTGTCTTATGTTGCATTATACTGCTATGACTTTTCACAAATAATCCTGGAAAATCATGATCAATGAGGATGCCAAAATCTGCTCTCTAAATCGGGGGTCTTCAAATTTGGCAACTCTTAAGACCTGTGGACTTCAATTCCCAGGAATTCTGGGAGTTGAAGTCCACAAGTCTTAAAGTTGCGAAATTTGGAGACCCCTGATCTGAATCATACATGCAAGCATAGTTTTTGATTATTAAACCATAGGCTGCAGGGTGCCCCTAAGGAGAAACGAAGACATGTGGAGTTTAGATGTGTTCAAAGCAAAGGAAGCCACTGTAATTTTTTTTTCCTTAGGGAGTCACCAAGAAAGGCTCAATAAAAGCTATTTGGAATATTTAGACCATCACTCACAAGTGGGGCTTTGTCTTGTATTTCACAGTCTATCGAGCAACTGGAAAATGAGATGCTCCATGGACAGAAACTGCAGGGTCCTCAGACATCGGCAGAGCTGCATCACATTCTGAAGCCCAGGAACCTGATAGACAAGTGAGTTCAGCAGCCTCCCTTCCTTCCCATTCGCTTGGCATCAGTAACTGGGCTTTGCTGACACCCTGCAAATTTGTGTGATGGTTGATAAGCGTGGCCAGCCAGTTAAATAATCTGTAACTAGCAACTGCCAGCTCTTTAGTTGATTAGTCAATCATTTAGGACATTAGCATTAGATTACAGATTACAGACTATCTTGATCAATAAACAAAAGTTATTATTTCTATATAGGAAATGTCATCTTGGTTTATTCACTATAACTGTATTTACCTGAAAGAAAGTCTATTCCTCCTCCCCCCCCCCCCAAAAAAAATAACTTTGTAATGAAAAATAATTTTGTTCTTTCTGTCTAGCCTTTCTTGTGGGATAGAACATTAAGAAAGGTTCTCTTTTGGTCTGTTTTTAATAATTTTTCTTCAGTTTGTTACCCGTATCTTTTTCCTTGCAGATTCCCACTCTTCACTGCTGTCTATGAGATCTGTTATAAAAACAAACCTGTTTCTGAGTTCATTACATGTCTTCAGGCCCACCCTGAACACTTGTGACTGCCTTTAATGTCTCTCCAGCAAGAAGTAGAAAGATCTCCCCCCACCAGCTTCATGACTGCCACCCCAACAAGGGAAAGGAACCCACAGAGACCATGGCAGTCTAAAGCAAAGCATGCTTCGAGGCATCCGATGCTCACCAACCATAGAACTTGGATCAAAGGAGGAGATTCCTATCTTTTTCCAGGCCTGACTTCAGTATCTGCTTTGTTATCTAGGTTGACAATCCTGCCTGTCTCATTAGGTCTCAGTTCTTGTTAGAGTAACAAGAACTTCCTCTTGTATTATCCAGAGCAGCTTTGGCCCTTACCTTCTCTCTTAAAGAAACATTTCCTTGCCCTGCCTCATTTCTGCTCCATTTCTCTGACCTGAGTTTAACTGGATCCAGACTGGATTCTTGATAGTTTTATTTGGCTAAAAAGCCTGTTAAAACCATGGAGTAAATTCTTATTTTGCGCCTCAGATCAGACATACTGTACCAGCCCTCTTTAACACTAAAAGCTAATTCCAGGGTCCTTTTTTCAAGACAAGGTAAAATCTCAGTATTCTTGAGTCCATAGGTTTGGGAAAGCTCATCATGAATGTGAATCTTATTTTGAAGAATAAATCTGGAAATGAGAACTATTTGATTCCTAGCCTCTGTAGTATACACAGACCAAGACTAAGGGGAATGATACTAAACTCTCAACAGCATGGATTTTGAAAACTTGGAAAGAGGAAGACTCAATGTAGAAGGAATATTTCGGCACCAGAATTGTAGTTCATCTTTATACAAGAGCTTTAACTGTCTTTGACATGAGAAGTAAGAAAGTGAAGAAGTGGCAATACAAGATTCTGGCAAGTAAATGGGTGTTCTCTTCAGTCAAGTGAAAATACTCTTAACATGTATTCTTGGAGGCTGAGATCACATTTGAGAATGTCCTATTAAATACAGTTAAGTCTTTACAAATACTTATTGCATTTGGTAGCACCCAGTATCAGGGATCTTCTGAAATACTGTGGTTAATCAAAAGGGTAATTGCTCTCCCTTCAGAGATTTCCAGACACTTTCCTTCTTTCTCTACTTCCTATAAAATGGAGATTCTCATGATTGCAAGATCAGAACAAAAAAAAACATGAAGTCCCTGGATACTTCCTGTTCTGCTAGCTTTGTGCCAGAAAAGTTCTAAGGCCAGAAGCTTTTAGGCTCCAGACTTGGCACCAGAGAGTAGAAAGTGGTTTTCCTAATGGCAGAAGGCTTTCCCACCATTTTTGCTCAGATGGCTTTCTCCTCCCTGAAGTGACCTTTCCAGTCCTGCCTGTCTCCCTATAGCAATTTAATCTGCTGATGGGGCAGAAGTCATGCCTTTTATTAGACACTCAAGATACTCTTTGACCTTTCTAATCAGTCAGTTAAAAGAAATTAAAGGGGGGGGGAGGAGAATATTTGTAGCCTCATAATTTCTGCCACATGGATTCATACGATTCATGGGACATCATGAATTCATACGATTCTAGGAACTTCTCTAGAATGACTGTAATTGAAAGCACAATTATTATATATTTTGTAAAAATAAATTCCACCTGCCCCCAGAGAAAACCCTGTACATAAGGGCATGAAATAACATACATAATATCATACTATGAAAACTTAAGGGAATTTGGATTCTCAAATGAAACAAACAAAATGTTAAAAAGTTAGACTATTTATGTAGTTACTTACCAAGCACATCTAAATTATATTAAAGTAACCAAAATATTTTTACAATCCCCAAGGCGTGTCACAACTTCTGAGCTCTCCTCAAGTTTGGATATTGAAAGTTGAAAAATTTGACAGGCCCTAAATTCTTATAACACTTCCAAAGAGCTCTAACATGCTAGAGGGACTTCTTCCAAGTTATCCTCAATGTTATCTCAAAATTTATTCCTTTTCCCACCAAGAAAAAGAAAACAGATAGTTACAGTCAAGTAATTAGTTTGAGGAGGACCTCCTGCCAAATGAAGAATTTCAGCCACGCTTTTTCGGCAAGATGAAGGACTAGCTTAGGGCATTCTTAATTTTAGCCTGTTTTCTTTCTTTCTTCTAGTTTAGCAAAAGGACAAGGCACACTTCTGCATAGCAAATTTTTGTAGAGAACCACAAGGTGACCCTCCACATGAAGAACAAACACAGCTTTAGTGAATCATTTTTCCAAATGGCATTTAAAAGCCGGTCTTGGCAACATATTCATTACACAGCTCAGAAAACATGGGATTTTCACAGAACCATAAAAACAGTCCCAAGAGATTTTTTTAATCAAAATTTCAAAAATACTAAATGGAAAACATGTGCTTCTATTGCCACATTTAACAAAATAGACATTTAAAAAAAAATACCAAATTTCTCTGCATGCCAACTGTTCTTGGGTTGTCAGATATGTATTGAAAAATACTGGAGCCAATTAGCTTATGAAATATAATCAACTAAATTCCCTTTTTATATGAAACTTGATCAACTTGGTTATTATTCAAAGGAAATAGCCTTGAACATATCTTAAGTGAAAATACCATTTCTACACTGGCTTCAGCATAGACATCAATAAAATTAGTATTTTTCACTTTAGCTATATATCCTTCAGAATCTCACCTTCCTGATTTTTTTTCAAATGGCAAAATCATCTCAGGCTTTAGACAATATAGAAATATGTGATTAATGTCTGTAATATTTCCAAGCATGCTCACAAATGACTCATCCGGTTGATGTTTGTTATTATATTTGTCTTGATCAATGCATCAGGGATATCATGCAAGTATTTAGGGCAGTCAGTTGGAAAGGGATCTTTCTACTAAAATTATCTATATAGAGCAGGGATTTAAAATATATGTTTTTGAACCACTTGCTAAATTTCCAAATTTTTTTAGAACTTACTGCTGTGAAATCTATAGATTTGCTTTTTAATTTGACAACTTTAACTGGCTTTCTATTGTAACAGTAGTTGGTGGAAAATTATCATAATGCTGACCACTGCTGAGAAATAACACTTACTTAAAAGAAATGATGAACTGCCCAAACAGAAAAAGCTGTGCTCTGAAATACTCCTAGGTTTAGATGGCAATTCTCCTGCCCTTTGCTGTTGCTATATAAAAAGTTGCCATTGCCATTTGGAGTTATGTTCTGCTAGCACAGCAATCTGTTAAGGGCTGTTCTCAGTCTTGAAAAGAAACAGTGTAAGCTAGACAATCCAGTATTTGGTGGACTTGGGAGGATAAAGGCACCATAGTTAGATCCTTCTTTCTCAGAGAAGCAGACTGTTCTCAGAATCTGCAAATGATCATTTAGTCAAGCAAAAACTGCATACAAGGCTACATATTTTTAGAAGGTGTAAATCTGTTTAATGAAAGTGTTGAGAAGACAAAATTAACCTCTTTCACTGTTTCCAAGGTGAAGAATAAGTAAAACTGTATTTTTAAAAAAAACAAACATCACGCTAGAACAGATCCAGAGAAGCGTGCATAAACAAGCACAAGTAGACCTTGTTCTCTGGCAACACATAATTAAAAATAGCCTTATACTTCCACGACAATTCCTTGGAGACAGAAGTGAGATAATTAATACAAGGCACATGAGCAAAACTACATGCTCTGAATTATGAATGTAGGCCTCAAGTTTTTGAGATGTACTAAGTATCTTTCAGTATACATGTAATTTCAAGACTTCTTTCAAGTACACATCCATGGTATCTAGAAAGAGATGCAGATCCAGAGATGGGTTGTTGCAGCAAAGTAATGTTATCTTCTTTCCAAACCACCATATCACCTTCATATATGTCACTGAACTGAAAGGCTGTGCCACTCAGCTGCTACAGAAGTATTGAATGGCTCTGGGATGGCAAAAAACAAACAAACCTAAAAGCAAGTAGCTATTGGTAGTCCTTGCTTAACAATGATACCTGGGACCAGAAATTCTATCGCTAAGCAATGTGGTTGTAAAGTGTGAAGTCACATGTTACATTGCTTAGCAACAACAATCCTGGCACTTCCCTTAGTGGTGCTTGAGCAAGCATATCCTCACAACTTCCACAACAAGCAAAATCAATGGGGAAACCAGTGGGAAACTGCAAGACCCAGGTGGCTTGCAAACAGGCCCACTGCCAGGTGAGGAAGCATACAGAAAGGAAAGATTTAAAGATTCAATAAAGAAAAAGAGTAACAGGAATATATCATAAAAGAAATTAAAAGCAAATGATGTACAAATGATGTTCATATGACTGTGGGACGCTGGGTATCATAGATGCACACCGGTTGGCAGATATCCATATCCTGTGAGTACAGTGACACTATGACAACTGCAACTTCAAGGATTAGTCATAAACCTCCTTTTTCAGAGCTGTCATAACTTTGAAGAATCACTGAACAAGTGATTGGCAAGCAAGGACCATCTGTACTGACTTTGCAAATAAAATGAGTTTGACTAAAACATTTTCTGAATAAGAAGTACCACTAAGTACATTTTATTAAACTCTTTCAACTTTTCATTTATAGTGCAATGCAAAAGCACAATGCAAATAATCACAATTGTGATTATAATTGGGCTGGCTACTACATAATGGGAAATGAGGTGCCAGATGTGAAATATTCTTACTGTTAATTGCTGTCAAAACAGATAGCCCTATGGATAATTGAATGAATGAATGAATGATTGGCCAAGTGTGATTAGACACACAAGGAATTTGTCTTGGTGCATGTGCTCAGTGCACATAAAAAGAAAATATACATTGGTCAATAATTACCGTGTTTCTCATATCATAAGGCCGGGTCTTTTTTTTTTTTGAGCCCCCAAAAAATGGCTAGGCCGTCTTTTGGGGGGTGACTTAATTCCGCCCCCCTTGCATCTTTGGGTGGGCAGGCAGCGAGGGTTTGGATGTTGACCTCAGCGTTGGTGGGGCACTTCTTATCAGGGTCAACGCAGGCAGCACCATATCTGGGTGTGCCACAAAAGTACTTCCTAACAGCAAGCCCCCCCACCATTCCCCCCCATTTCGCATGTTTTAATATAGGTCTTAATTTGGGGGGAGGGGCTTAATTTCATTTCATGCCTATAAAACATGCTGGGGCTTCCTATTGGGGGAGGCCGTATTGTTGGAGAAACAGGTTATTTAATTATCTCTAGAAAGACATCACCTTGCTGGTCTTTCCTTTCTGTATTTTCTAAGCACAATACCTTTCTCCAACCTTTCTTTTTGCATCATATGTCCAAAACTGGAAAATTATAATATAGTTATGTCTGATTTCTTCCAATAATGATTAATTTGTTCACCAGCAGACAATAGCATCATTTGCACTTTTAACCACCAAGTAATTCTGAAGAATTGATTTTATTACCAACTTATTTCTTCAATGCCAACTAAAGACAGTGGCATATTATCTCTAATTTTGCCCTTATCAAGACTTCCTTCCTCAGTATATTATTAATTTCTACAGATGTGACAGCATTAGACTGTTGTAACAAAAAACATATTCTTGGAATATTTAGCTTTCACTTAAAAAGTTCTTGAACTCTTCTACTTTTATATTATTCCTACTGTTTTATCATTGTGAAGGTTTTACTGATGTAAGTAGCATCAAATTTTCCCAATCCCATTAAAATATGTCACAATAATATTTGACACATTTAAGGTAGTGCATTTTCCATATATCTTAACCATATCCCATTATAAGCAAAAGGAGCAGTCTGGACTCTTAGGGCATGGCTTAAAGGATGTCGTTTTGCTCACTGAAGAATAGCAGCCGGACCCTGTTTATGCTAGTTTCAAGTAAATATTAAAGCAATATGAAACATCTGAGTATTAAAATTCAGTCTCAAGTGGCTTGGAAGAAATAGAGCTCTTTCTCTATTTCCACCGAAAAATTCACACCCACCACATGGTGGCGGGAGAGTCTCTTGGGTCCTTGCAGCGTCCGGATTTTTGCCAGCTCTTACACTGACGGTAGCCGTCATCCTACTCCAGAGCGACGCCAGGAAAATCCCCAAGTAACCGTAAAAATAGCATGGTAATAGCATCCGTTTTGTTTTGTTACAATGTAAATGTGAGCCAACTCTTCACACCTCAGTTCCAGTGAGGATGAATGCACCGTCGGGGAGACCTGGAAGCCCAGGTTAGGAATAAAGCGTCACGGAGAACACCTACTTATTGTATGTGGTTGCTTGAAGTCGTAAATGACTTGAGAGTACCTCAGCATAAACAAGTCCTCATTCACCGCGATAAAATGCCTTTCAGTAGATCTTCCTCTTTTCATTTTGGACTTCCTAACTTGTGATCCTAAAAGGGCAACTTCCGTGTTCCCTCCGTTTCTAATCGCGTGTAAAAAAAAACACTAACTCAATGTTAACGGTATTGCGGCGCTTCACTAGCACTATTTATATTGCGAAAAAGCGGACCGCGAGATACCAATAAAGGATAAAGATTGGTTATAGGAACTAGCTTATTACCAACTCGTGATCGTCTGTATTTTGCGCCTCGGGCACAGTATCCCTATCTACGTTAACACGTTCTTGCCAACATGGAATCAGAGATGCTGAGGGCTGGTAAACTCATTACAGTGGGAAACTACAAGCCCCAGTATGCACCGCAGCATCGGTACAACCGAATGACAAGCCTCGTGAAAAGATACCGGTACACATAGAGTTATAGCAGTAGAGTCAACCGTGCAATACAATATGTTATCGCCGTTATTATCGCCGTGGATTATGGATCTGGATTCCCCGAGAAAACTGACCACAGAGACGCTTTTAATACTCGAAACGAGATGGGAGGCAAATAAATCTAATAAATAAAAAGTATAAATAAAAAGCATACATAATGCATCGAGTAGCATCGTATCTTGCCTCCTGGCTAAAATTTATTAATCTGAAGTAAAATTGTAACCATGGAGAAAAATCTATGCGGTCGTCAGGAAAACAGAACTCCGCTGGCCCGTAATTAATGTTGTAAAGCACATAGATACACGAGTGTCCGTGCAACTTGGCGGAAGACCGGATTTTTCACGTTCTGGAGCGCCGGGCGTGGAACACGAGGTTTGGGCTGAGGTAATGAAAAGGCTGCTTTTCACACTTGCGGCCATTCAACGTTGTAGGGGCTTCGGCGTCTAATTTGATAAAAGCATTTTTTTTAACATTTCCTCCTCAAGTGAAACCTAAGCTCAGAAATTACCTCAGTAATTCCCTCTCGGTTGTTATCTTTGAGTTTGCACGAGAGCATGAAACCCAACCCAGGTCCATGTAGAGCAGGGGTCCCCAAACTTGGCAACTTTAAGACTTGTGGACTCAACTCCCAGAATTTAAAGTTGCCAAGTTTGGGGACCCCTGATTCGGACACTGAATTTTAGAGGGATCGTTCACGCTCCTGTTCCGGAGGAAGGTTGGAAGAAAAGGAGAGCGAACGGAGTTTTCTCGGACGCCTTCAGTTTTGCCAGCCAAGGGTTTCGGAAATCTCCACTCCCCGCCCCACGTCTATGCAAGCAACACGGCACTCCTCCTGATCGGAAAGCCTCCCCCCCCCCCGCCCCAAGTTAGCCGAGCGAAAGTTACTCCGCAGCCGCGTTGAACTCGGAAGTGCAAGAAGTCTGCGTTGCGCGCAAACAAAGCCGAGCAAGCAGGAAGAAAGCCTTGCGGGTATGTTGTTTAATGACTGGCGGCGGTATATAACGACGGTTGAAGGGAAAGCGTTATACTAAATACCGCTCGGAGCCCGCCCCAGCGAGAAGGTTTTGGCTGCTCGCGTTCGCAGCCTGGGCTTCACGAGACGTGGGGAGAACCCGGCCCGGGCTCGTCCTGACTCTCTTGAGAGCTGGAGGGTTTTGTAGGAAAAGGCGCATTTGATCCGTCTGTGTAACAGCCAGAAAGCTCCGTTGGGCTTTTTTTTGGGGGGGGGGAGGGGGAGGGGGAGGGGGATGCGCCTTTGATTCTGGCTTGGTGACCATACAGAAAAGTCCGTCAATATTTTTTTTTTTTTTTTGAGGAGGGGTGTCAAGATTTTGGAAGCGATTTGCTCGTGTCTACTTCCTGGATGTCTCAAAAGTGGGTTGGTTTGTTTGTTTCTCCCCAAGAGTCAACTGACCTTTCCGCTTTTTTCTTTGAAGATGTTTCGCTTCTCATGCGAGAAGCTTCTCCAGCTCTGACTGGATGATGGTGGGGGGAATAGGATTTATATTCCTCGCAGACAACTGGTCCAGTGGTGGGATTCAAAAATTTTTACTGCCGGTTCTGTGGGTTTGGCTTGATGTGAGTGGCAGGGGAAGGATACTGCAAAATCCCCATTCCCTCCCCACCCCACTAACCTGCTTTCCAGCTCCGTTCTCCTGTACAGGGCAACAAAAGAAGACCCAGCCAAATCAGCTGGGACTCAGGAATCAAAGAATAGTTGGGGGCAGGGCCAGTCAGAGGTGGGATTTGCCGGTTCTCCGAACTACTCAAAATTTCTACTACCTGTTCTCCAGAACTGGTCAGAACCTGCTGAATGTCACTTCTGCACTGGTCGTTTGCATTCCTTTATTAGAGGATTGTTGAGGCCACCTGGAAGTTTATCTCTGTCCTCGGGATCAGCCAAATGGTGCAAATGGGTGTGGAGCCTTCTTGGGACTGTTGACTGTTGTGTGGTGGACTGGAGATAGATGATCTAGGGTTGAGAGAGTGTGACTGGCCCAAGGTCACCCGGTTGGCTTTGTGCTTGAGGAACTTGGGCTGTTTTGATTTCTAGCCTTCAAGGTGACTTTAAGATCTCATAATCCTCAGATAGGAATGTGGTAAGGGAGTCTGAAGATGATGGACACTAAATTATAATGTATTTCCTCAACCAAGTTGAGAGAAGATGAAAGAAGGGAAGCTCAAAAGTAATATTAGAAAGGATTACAGGTAATCTGTGACTTAATGACCATAACTGAGTGCAGAATTTATGTTGCTAACTGATAAATTTCTTAAGTGATTTTTGTCCCATTTTATGACCTTTCTTGCCACATTTGTTAAGGAAATCACTGCAGTTGTTAAATTAGTAACATGGTTACTAAGTGAATCCAGCTTCCCTGTTGACTGCTTGTCAGGTCGCAAAAGATGGTCATGTGATCCTGGGACACTGCAACCATCATAAATAGGAGCCAGTTGCCAAGCATCCAAATGTAAATCACGTGACCACAGGGATGCTGCAATGGTCATAAGTGTAAAAAATGGTCATAAGTCACTTTTGCAGTGCTGTTGTAACTTTGATCACTAAATGAACTGTAGTACACTAAATAAACTGTCGAGTACTTCACAGAAAGCATAGTGGAAACTTGGAACCAACTTTTGATGGTTAATGGGTCAATCATCAGTAACTGAGTTTATGCTTGAGATAAACAGATGTCCACCACTTGACAATAATTAAAAACAAAAAAATAAATTAAAAAGATAATTAAAAGCTCAAAGGGTTTTTAATGGACCACTAGGTATTTTTTGTCATCAATTTTCTGTGTTTCTATGTAAGCATGAGGACATCTAGATTGAAATTTTCTTCCCAAATTGCAAAATTCAGTGTGACTTCAAGCCAGTTAAGAGCAGATTTAAACATAATGCACATATATTGACAGATTTAGATGAGATCATATCCCATTTGTACTAATTTTATTGGAGGTAATTTAAGTATTGTTGCTCAATAAAAATGGCTGCTTTTTCTTATTCAAATTTACTGCTTTCATGGCCAAGTTAATTCCTAAGAAATAGCCATACCGGTACTACTACTATTCTCAGCCTTCACACTGAACTATTATTAGCTGTGGTGGAAAAAATCTGGGTCAAGCTATATTGTACTGGTCCACTTTTGAATGGTAATGGAAATAAGCATGTGCTTTTCTCGATGGAGGTTCTCTGCACATGGAAAAGTTTAAATGTTAAAAGAAGAGCATGTTCAGTCTGTAGACTGAAGAACAGTAATATATCTTGCCCACCAAATGTATTTGCTTCAATGAAGTTGGAATTGACTTCGGTAATAGAAGCCTAAAGGTTTGCCAAAACAATACCATTTGAGCATTCTGTATTTAGGAATACTGTGAAAGCTTGCATTCACCTATAGCAGGGGTGTCACACTCACTGGCGTCACCATGGTGTCACATATCAGGACTTTCCCCCCCTTTGCTATACCAGCCGTGGGCATGGCCAGCGCATGATGGGCTGGAGTTTTGACAGACCTGACCTAGGGCTTCCTGCTGGATGTTATGTATTGATGGAGACATTAATATAAACACTTTGTGCTATCTAGTAAGATAAGCTTTGATTGGGAAGTAGTAATAGGAAACAAGACTATTGAACTGGCATTAGAAATGAATTTGTAAGAAACAGGGGACTCTGGGAAGAACAACTGGGGAGAGAACTTGAGGTGTCATAACTAGAAAATTAAATGTCACACTGCTGAAGATGTGCTGGCATTAGTAAAGAGTAATAAGAAGCTGGTATATAGTACCTAAAATGGACTGGGCAGGGTTGCATAGCTGAAGGTTTGTTTTGTTTCTAGAAAAATAAGCTTAGTGAAAAAGAGCAAAATGCAGAGAAGCGTGCCAAAAACAAAGAGGGGAGGTAGCTTTTTTGTCAATGTAGACCTGAGTTTGAAGATGATAGAAAATATAACAATCAGAGCAAGAAGAGGAATTTTATTTCTGTCTACCAAAAACTAGCTATTTTTAGAGTTTGCTTGTCTACTAAGTAAGATGTGATTAGAGTAATCAGAAAAAGCCATGTATTCAGTATTACATCTTGGAAAACCAAAGGCAGTTAAAGCAATTGTCAGTTACAGTCGTGTATGTGTCTGTGTGGGCGCTAACTGTTTGCAATGTTTATTTTCAAATTATGTGTACAGAAAAAAGGGAGTGTATATTGACTATATTTTATTGATTAGCAGTAATTCTTGGTAAGAAATGGGAAAAATAGTTTGCTTACTTTAACATCTTTTCTTAACTCCAAAATGTTGGTTTTTGCAGTGTGCCTTTCATCGAATCCCAGGAAAACCCTTAAAAGATTCTGAAAACAGCATGTTGCCTACAATACAGCAGTGAGATAGTTGAAAGATACTCACAGGCAAGATCACATTGCAACAGTACTATTAAACTGCCAGTTACCAGCTTGTGTTTTGGGGCAAAATTTGAAATGGTCTTGATAAGCTTTAAAGCCATAAAGCACTTAGGTCAAGAATAATTTGTCTCCTCTAACTCCTCCTCCTCCTCCTCTCCAGGCTGCTGGCATAATTTAAACTTATATATTAGAAATATTTTCTAAAGCATTCTCAGACCACTTTTTATTACTGCCATCATTTAATGCAGACTTGGGCATTAAGTGGGCTGCCTGCAGTGCAAACTTCTACAGGCAGCCATTGCCAATTTACTATCAATAGTTTGCAGACTATTTTTTAAAGGTCCAGCCGGTGGAATTCTAAAGGAGAGAAACCTGTATCTGGCTTATATATTAATGGATCCTCAATTTATTCATTAAAAATCACCTTCCTACTGCAAAACCCACGAACCATAGCATCCTAACAGAATAAAAGAAATCTGAGCTTCTGGCTTCTATCTTGAGAGGATTCTGGTTGCTTGCTGCACCTTCCAGAAAATCAACAATTGCTTCAACATTGTTAAATCACAGGGGGATGGCTTTAACTTTTTCTCCCTACCTACCAACCTGCTGAGAAAGATAATCAAGTATTGTTTGTGCATCTATTACAGGGTTGTCAAACTGCCAGCCTGAGGGCCAGATGTTTCATGCACTGGCCATGCCCACAACCGGTCTAGTGAAGGGGGGAGAAGTCCCGATAAGTCATGTGGCGCCATGAGTTTGACACCTCTGATCTATTAGGCCTCCTGACCCACCAACCAATGTGGCCTTAAAGGCAAAAATGTTAGCCATCTTTTCTTAACTGTCTTTGCATGAGGAGTCTTTTGCCCTAGCATCACTATAATCCAGTGGGAGGCTTGTCTATGGACATTCTCAATCATCCAGGTCACATGGTTGTCTCAGTTCAAGAACTTAAGATATTTCATGTATAAACAGGAATTACCAATACAGAGCTATCAGTCTGTCATTTAAACAGCAAAATGTCTTTTAAAGGGAAGATTTCATTGCTCTTCATGAAAAAATAACTCCTGGAATTTCTTAATCTAGACAAGCCGACAATTCCAACTGCTGTTTTACCATTGTACAGTCCATCTGTTTCGGTGTATATATGCACAAACATTTAAGTTGATGCAGGTTCATCTCTTTTTGTTTTTAGCACAACATGTTGTATGACTTGTCTACAAAAGCTGTCCTGAATCAGTCATGTTCTGAATGAGATGCTGCATTCGATTTAAGACAGGCATCTTCAAACCTGTCAACTTTAAGACATGGACTTCAACTCCCAAAATTCCCTAGGCAAAATGGCCAGTTGAGAAAGTCTGGTAGTTGAAGTCCACAAATCTTAAAGTTGCCAAGTTTGGAGATGCCTAATCTAAGGAAACAGTTTTAAGTGGTTTTTTTTCAGAATTTCGAAACAAAAAACTGACAATCAAAAGACTGAGTGTTCCATTGAGTACCCCGTGAATTATTATTTTTTGTCAGATGATGGTCGTGTTTATACCAAGTGTGTTTAAACTCAATTATTGATGATTGACCCACCTCTGCTAGAAGTTGGCTCCAAGCTTCTACTACTATTTGTGAAGTAATTTTATGAAATTTATGTACCTATGCACCTGTAAGAGATAAAATTTTAACTAACTTTTTATCAACTAGCATGGAGAAGGTACACTTATATAGTAATAGAGAACTGTCTTTTCTAATGAAGGAGGCGATTCTATTTTTTTCGCCACAATTTGGTTTCTATTCAGCTAAATTCCAAAACATCCATGTATCACTAGTCTTTTAACAAGTTATATATACAATGTATATACACTGCTCAAAAAAATAAAGGGAACACTTAAAACAGCACAATGTCAATCACACTTCTGTGAAATCAAACTGTCCACTTAGGTAACAACACTGATTGACAATCAATTTCACATGCTGTTATGCAAATGGAATAGACAACAGGCTGAAAGCAGAGGCAGTTAGCAAGACATCCCCAATAAAGGAGTGGTTCTGCAGGTGGCGACCACAGAGCACTTCTCAGTTCCTTTGCTTTCTAGCTGATGGTTTGGTCACTTTTGAATGCTGGTGGTGCTTTCACTCTAGTGGTAGCATGAGACGGAGTCTACAACCCACACAAGTGGCTCAGGTAGTGCAGCTCATCCAGGATGGCACATCAACACAAGCTGTGGCAAGAAGGTTTGCTGTGTCTCTCAGCGTAGTGTCCAGAGCATGGAGGCACTACCAGGAGACAGGCCAGTACACCAGGAGACGTGGAGGAGGCCATAGGAGGGCAACAGCCCAGGATCAGGACCGCTACCTCCGCCTTTGTGCAAGGAGGGGCAGGAGAAGCACTGCCAGAGCCCTGAAAAATGACCTCCAGCGGGCCACAAATGTGCATGTGGCTGCTCAAACGGTCAGAAACAGAGGGTGGTATGAGGGCCTGACATCCACGGGGGAGGGGTTGTGCTTACAGCCCAACACCGTGCAGGATGTTTGGCATTTGCCAGAGAACACCAAGATTGGCAAATTCGTCACTGGCGCCCTGTGCTCTTCACAGATGAAAGCAGGTTCACACTGAGCACAAGTGACAGATGTGACAGGGTCTGGAGAAGCCCTGGAGAACATTCTGCTGCCTGCAACATCCTCCAGCATGACCGGTTTGGCAGTGGGTCAGTAATGGTGTGGGGTGGCATTTCTTTAGGGGGCCGCACAGCCCTCCATGTGCTCGCCAGAGGTAGCCTGACTGCCATTAGGTACCGAGATGATACCATACCATATCAGACCCCTTGTGAGACCATATGCTGGTGCGGTTGGCTCTGGGTTTCTCCTACCTCATGTGGCTGGAGTGTGTCAGCAGTTCCTGCAAGACGAAGGCATTGATGCTACAGACTGGCCCACCTGTTCCCTAGACCTGAATCCAATTGAGCACATCTGGGACATCATCTCTCGTTCCATCCACCAACGCCACGTTGCACCACAGACTGTCCAGGAGTTGGGAGATGCTTAGTCCAGGTGTGGGAGGAGATCCCTCAGGAGACCATCCGCCACCTCATCAGGAGCATGCCCAGACGTTGTAGGGAGGTCATACAGGCACATGGAGGCCACACACACTACTAAGCCGCATTTTGACTTGGTTTAAGGACATTACATCAAAGTTAGATCAGCCTGTAGTGTTTTTTTCCACTTTAATTTTGAGTGTAAGTCCAAATCCAGACCTCCGTGGGTTGCTAAATTTGATTTCCATTGATAATTTTTGTGTGATTTTGTTGTCAGCACATTCAACTATGTAATGAACAAAGTATTTAATAAGAATATTTCATTCATTCAGATCTAGGATGTCTTATTTTTGTGTTCCCTTTATTTTTTTGAGCAGTGTATTTAAAAGGCTTGTTTGTTCCCCCAAGGTGTCCTAATTATGAATTAAGCTGTTTGCTTTTTTTACAGCAAAAATGATTTCTGCAAAGCAGCTGGCTGACCTTGGCTACAAGACATTTTCGAGCTCCATGCTTCTTCTTACTCTATATGGTGGCTACCTCCTGAGTAATGGTATATATCGGGCATATCAGAGAAATATACGACTGAGGGAGCAAGGGATAAATGCTGATGATACTAAGCAGTGAACACTTAACACATCATAGTATGTGTAATAAATGGAAGACTGGTGTGTTTTATCAGAAACTTCTGGGATTTTCTGCCATGAAGAATGGGAATTTCAAATTGTGTTGAAAAAGTGGAAATAGCTGTATGATTCTAGACATTCAATTCTTTGCTCAGTTTCTCTCAATCCTACAATAGAAACTGAAGCAATCATTAAAAGATTTATTTACAGATAATTTACAATATGTTGTCATTTCTTTCTGGCCTTAAAAAGACTCCTCTCAAATAGAACAAACTCATTAGACCAGAGTAAGCTTTTCATTCTTACCAACTTCCTGTCCCAATTTTAAAACAATATCTGTATCTCACATCTCCAACAACTTGTTTATTCTGGCATAGGGAATAGTTTAAGTAGCTCTTCACCAAGAGAAAAATTGGGAATAATTTAAGTAGCTCTTGAAAGATGTGAATTTCTTGGATGATTTATTCCCTGACCATTCTTCAATTGATTTTAGCTAGATCCTTCTAGTCCATCAGTCCTTTAAATCTATGTGCTACCTAGCAAGCAGATGGTTTTGCATTTTCATTGCACTAGAATAAAAATAAAAAGTAATAAAGAAATTATATTTAATTTTCTGGGAGCCAATAAAGGATCATCATCCACAGCAGCCAAAGACCATGCTTAGAGTTAGAACAGCAGTCAGGTCTACTGAGACACAAACTTGAGCTATTTGTTTTGCAGTGTCAAAATGATGGTTCTTTTTCATCACTAAATGTTAACAACAGCAAGCAATATTATGCCAAAACCACAGCAAAAATTACCTTTCTCAATAAAACAAAATCCATAGAGATCCTATTTATCAAGGATTTTTTTAATCAGAGTAAACAATAATATAAAATGATGATAATTCAGGGGATTTCCAAAACCCAAGTCCTATCAACACTTCCCCATCTTCCATCTCCTTTGAAGTACCACTGAATAAAAGGCAAGTGGGGGCAGGAGACCCATCCAATCCCTGTGAGATGGCCACTGCATCCCAACAGTATCGCACAAGATTGAGGTTCATCCAGGATATCACTTTTCTTCTGAAACATGGGTAAACATGGGTATGAGACAATTAGCAACAAACACTGGTCATCCCTATCTATAATCCTATCACTGAAAACTACTCATCTCATTTTGTAATTCTTAAATGAACTCAAATCCAGAATTTGTATGAAAAGCAGGACGTTGTGGGAAATCACAATGAAGACTTTGGAGATGCTGCATCACTCAAGGAAAATAAATGTCAGCTTCATCTTTCTTATCACTCAGTAAGATGACATGAGGAAAAAAATATTTGCCGTTGATATGCCATACACTAATAAGCAAACCATTCAATCTATCTGTAGCACAATCCCCAGGTTGTTTAGCTGTAGCCAATAGGTCCTACAAGAAATATAGAGTGATAGATCGTTGTCCAAAAATCCTGGAATGCCATAAAGCAGACAAAACCTGCTGGTGATCAAGCTTAACCCCCCAAAAAACAAAAATTCTGAAGCCTATTTTCTTTCCTCTTACATATTTCAACAAACATTAAATTCAAAATGTCGAAAGTCGAAAAACGTTTTGCACTAGCAAACAGCTTCTTCATCCTGTGCAAAACTGCCTGTGCTGTCCTGTTTCAGATTCGCTAGAGGATTTGGGAGTGGTGAGGCAGTTGATTAAAAATTTCTTGTAACTGGGCATTTCTAGATACTTGTATTCAAAACTTTGGATTGTGGGGCAGCTATCCCGTTTTTACTCTTCTGCCCACTGGTCACTAATTACATGGCCATTTATCCGATTGCGATCATTGCTTGAAGTGTTAATAATTCCTTTTCTGTTTGAAGTCACATCATCTTCAGAGCTGCTCTCCACATCACTGCGCTCATCTCTTAATACCTGATAAAAAGAAGCAAAAGTATGCCACAAATAAGGACTTGAAAAAAATAGTTTAAAAACAGACTCATATATAGTAGATGCTTGTTCTTTAAATGGTATGGTTTAGACATTTAATTATAGAACTGAAGAACTTAAGAAAAAGACCAACAGCGCCAGGAAACTGAACAGCCTCAGAAATAATCAAGTGTTCTTTGAGAGCAAGGCTTGCTGAAAAAATAATGAAAATAATATTGAAGGAGGCAGAATCATAAATATAATAACATGCTAGTTTTAGATCATTCTACTAAGTGAACAGAGCAGATAGCATTAATTATATATTACATTTTCTACAGGAATACATTTTAATAACAAATTTTCTGCCTTTTCTCTTTCAAAGACACCACAGCTAACAATCAAAATGTTAGTATACTACTAATAAATGTACTACTAATAAAAAATAGCCTTAAAAACTAAAATAGATTTAATGTTCTTAAGAATATTTAAAGTATCTTTAAAATACATGTAGCTGATGATAGCAAAATTAAAGCCAGATTGATCTGCCTAAGTGCTCCATAACCTGCCCAACAAAACATCTCAGAAGAAAGAGAGGATCCTCCATAATTTATCTTGAAAAAAAGCAGCATCATAAGAGAAGATAGATAATTCCCAACCATTATTCTGAATTGATCTCATCTGTTTCACTGTAAGGTAGTCAAGCAAAGTAATGGAAAAAATAGCCCATCTCTTTACACTTTAATCTTTCTCCCATTTTTATATTAAGTCAATGAAATAATCATGGGGACCACAGAGCTATGTTGCCACAAAATAATCAGATACAAAGCAAGTGAGAAAAGACTGGCCTGAAACGGAACACATCTCAGCTTGCAATACAAAAGAAGCAAGTAGCTGTAGAATAATAAATAACAGTTGAAGAATTTGTCAAAAGACAGCCTAGAACTACAGAAAAATATCTCATAGTATTTCTGTACTTATGTTTGTATTAGCAGAATATCCTGGAGTACAATTTTTTTTATTAGGTATACATGATCATTTCAGAATCAACATGCATTAAATTGGGAAAGGAAAAAGAACTAAACATATCCACCAAATTTAATTTAAAGCTGAATAGAAATATTCTGCAATAAATTCACAGCTGTCAAATTCACGAATCTGAAAATAATTTACATGATAGGATACATTTCGCATGATCAGCTCCTGGCTGACCCTGGTGATGAAGGAGTTGTCTCTTCTTTTAATCTCACTATAATATCACTTTGATAATTATCTCAAAGAAATTGCAAAAATGTGAATAACTGAGATAGTTTAGATAAAATATAACACAACAATATTTTGATATAATGAAGGCAATCACAATAAAGAGATCAGGGGAGACATCTAAACTGAAATGGAAATAACCTGAATAGAATACATACATAGGAACCTTATGCATACCATTTATTTTCCTGAATATAATTATGAATGAATTTGATGGTAAGAAAATATAACCTGATAACAAAATTATGTCAATTGTATCAAACATTGAAGGAAACGGGCTTTACATTCCAAATCACTCAAATTGATCCAAATATAGCACTATTTCCCAGTATAGTAATTCAGAAGTAATTCTATTGCACTGTTACAGTTACATCACTTTAATAAACATTTTGAAAATGTTTTATCAGGAACTATAATAACAGCAAAGTAATTATTGCCATAATTTTGAATTTACTACTGCATGAATGAATGAGAAAAGTTTTGACATTAGCAGAAATGGACCAGCTGACTGATTGATATTGGAATGCCTATCAACATCTTAATTCGATTGAAAGAGGGAAAGAAAGCAGAATTCCATAAATCTCAAAGGTTTAGCAGTTTGGCTTGCCACAAGGTGGCAATATATTACTGCTGAAAGAAATGTAAAAGCATTAATTGAGATTAATAAGCAAGGCTGAACTGCTAAAATTCTAAAGAGCCAACAAATTATTTTATATTATCATTTGAACACTTTCTTAGGGTTAGAACAAATCTAAATCTCTGATTTAGCAAGGCTAAGAAGGGTAGGATGTGTTCAAACTAGCCTCACCCATGATCACTCTCAGTCAGGTGTATGCACTTTGAACAGCCTAAACAAGGCATATAAAAATCAGAATAAAGCCATACCAGTGGCAAGTTAATGATTGCTAAGGCCAATTGGACAGACCTACTTTTTAGAGCTATAAATATCCTGCTCTTTCCTGAAATTTCTTGCACATTAGAAAACAGAAAAGGCTGGATCTATTCTTAATTTATGAGTGTTGTTTTTCTGAAGCAGCTCTAACAAAACAATTGGAAAATATTATAAAGCATTTATATTCTGGATTTCTGTGCCAATTCCAATTAAAAGTTATCCCAATTTTAACTTTTAAACACTACGATGGCTTGGTTCTATGTGCTGAGGGCATTATGACAGGTTCCCTCATCTTATATCATGAGGAGGAGACTTGGAATTGTTGGCCCTATACAACACCTGTTTGGTAAAATCTCATCTTAACTTTCCCAAGATGACCAAAAGTATTATTTTGAGAGGCAATGAGATGACCAAAATTTTATATTTTGCACACTGTAGTTTTTCATCGTAAAGCTTATGTGATTTAAAATAAAATATTTTAACATTTTATAATATCTGGCTTTCCTAATTATTTTTTATTTTAAAAAGAAAATATTTATTAAATAAAAATAACTTTAAAAGGAATACAAGTGGTTACAGAGATTAATAATACTGAAGACTATAACTTCCTAGTCTAAGCTTTGGTTTTCCTGCAAGTGGCTTTCAGAATAATAACAATTTAAAAGAGATGTGTGAAGCAGTTTCCACTTGACATTAGGCAGCTCTGAGATTTAGTTTGGGATGATTTAAGCATTTAAAGCCCAGGAAGGGGGGGGGGGAGGCAGCCCTCTCTCTTCCCCTTACAACTGTAGCAGAGATGGCACTTACATAAAAAAGAAGAGATACAGCTTCAGTCTGGTACAGAGAAAAGGAATGAGAGAGAATGGAGAATACAGGGAAGAGTCCACTCCTGACTAGGAACCTGATCAGGAGAGAAAACCAAAGAGACCCCCCCCCCCCCCAAACTTGGAAATTACTTGTAGCCATTCAACAGAAATACACACAGAGGTTTTTAAATTAGTAACTATGAAATAGGACTAGGAAGATACAAACAGAAAAATGAGGATAATTTGAATACACAGTAGAGGAAAACCATCCAAACAATAAAAAAAATTTATTTTGAAAAATAAATGCATAATACTGGAATAGAATTGCTTATATTTGTAAAAGTATTGGTTTCTGAGACTCCAGTTCAGCACTCTAATCATAAATAATTTAGATTCCAGTATATAATGATGAGTTCAATGATTGTAAATTGTACAATCCCTTTCCTACATTGCAAAAAAGCCCTCTCCTACATTACATCAGATGCTTAAAGCTTTTTTTTTTACAGCATGTATAACTAAACCATCTCTCTATTGTATCAGGAGACTTGGTGTACAAAAAGCCATTGCCTCAATGGGCTATCTCCCAAGCAAGAAAATCTTTCAGGTTACAGATTTCAAGAATCTCAATTTTAGCAGCAACACTGCAGACATGGGCCTAAAATAGTCACTATACAAAGGAAAGAAAGGTTCAGGAGAGTAAGACAGTTTGGTTTGTTTATCTGAAACTTTATTTCCCTCTTGTATTCAGACATAAACTAAGTGATTTATTGATTTATTTATTGAATTTATATTGCTGCCCAGTTGCCCATGGCGACTCAAGGTGGCTTGCAGAATATAAAACCACGTTTAAAACAATAAAAACCAGGGGTGGGATTCAGCCAGTTCGAGCGAACTGGCTATTAATTTGACATCCAGGTCATTGAACCAGTAATTCTGACTACCAGCTGGCCCCTCCCAACCCTCCCCTCCCCACCCAGGAGTCCCCACAAAGCCCATTTGGCTCTCAGGTAACTGCAGGGAGGTCTCCTGGAAGCAAAAACGGGGTATAGGGGGTCTGGCAGCACCCCCTCCCTGCATTCCATTTTGGCTTCCAAGAGGCCCCAGGGAGGCTTTCTAAGCCCAAAACAGGGTGTGGGAGGGGTCCGGTGCCACCCACCAGGCCCCTTTTCACTTCCAAGATGGGACCCGCAACAGATGTGACTGGCAAGAGACGGTCCCTCAGATAACCTGGTCCCAAGCCATGAAGGCCTTTAAAGGTGACAATCAGCACCTTGAATTGTACCCAGAAGCAAATCAGCGACCAATGCAGTGCCCGCAGGAGGATTTAGATATTCTCATGGCACAAATTCCTGAGAGATTATTTTGAAATGTGAAATGTAGTTTTTACATAGGTGGTTCTTACATAATGCTTCAATAAACTGTGCTGTGATTATTACTGAGATGATATTTCTCTGTTCTCGTGAAAGCTTTTGAAAAATCTTTTTTTCCCCTTCTACACTAACAGTTATGGTCCTAATCCTGTCTCATTAGCAAGTAGATGAATTTCAAATTAACTCTAAATTTCTTCATTTTTAATAATTAGAAGCATGAAAGAGAATAATTAATCTGAAAGAATTCTTTTCATATTAGAGCAAAAACTTCACAAAAGATAAACACGCATTGTGACTTTTCAGTGAGAGTCCCCTCCTCTCCCCTGATAGTATAAAATCTGAATTTAGGATATTTTTGCCATGTAATCTCCGTGTTTTTTAAAAAATTATGGCAGCCATTTGGCATGATAGCAATAGCATTTAGACTAGGGGTGGGCAAACTACGGCCTGCGGGCCACATCCGGCCCGTTGGTCTTTTTAATCCGGCCCGCCGAAGATTGGTACAGAATTAAGGTTTGATGAACCTTAATTGAATGATTGAATGATTGCATTCATTTGATTTTGACTTGTAATGACAGGCATTTCGACACCAGGTAGCGCATTAGGCGCAGTGACTTGATTTTGTGGAGATTCTGTAGTTTTTTATATGTATCGTATCTTGTGCTGACCCGGTCTATCTGTCAAATTTTAAGTCAATGAGGCCCCCAAGCCAAAAAGTTTTCCCACCCCTGATTTAGACTTATATACTGCTTCACAGTGCTTTACAATCCTCTCTAAGCAGTTTACAGAGTCAACATATTGACCCCAACAATCTGGGTCCTCATTTTACCAACCTCAGAAGGATGGAAGACTGAGTCCACTTTGAGCCAGTCAGAATTGAACTCCTGGAGTGAGCAGTGAGTTAGCCTGCAGTACTGCATTCTAATCATTTCGCCACCATGGCTCTACATGATGTCCCATGTATTTGTACTTTTGCAATATTTGATACCTTGGGAGCTTGTTTTTCATAATTCTTATTTTAAAAGCTTGGTTTGAAAGTCAAAAGGTGAATTGATAAGCATTTCTTCCAAGCAAAAGACATAGCTTCAGTTACTTGCATAACCCAGCATGAGTTTGTAACTCTCTTCCTATCAGTGCAACTTGTTCTATCTAGATAATTGATGCCCACTTATAAAGCCATATGCTCCAATTATATAAGCTTACCTTACATTAATTAAACTTTACACAAACCTCTAAGCACACAAGCAGAAGTGGCATCTTTTCCTATCCGAGGAGTGATCACTGGGATTGCATTACCAAAAATGGAACAGAGAGAATGTAGCAAGGAGTTCAGGGATAGTTGAAGGAGTCTCATCCCCCTTCACATGAAGCCTGCATCTGGTGGGCTTGGTCCATAATAGGAATGAAAACACCACCAGTTATAATTCGTTTACACAATGTTTGAAGGACAGCTGATTCAATTCCAGATTATTAAAAAAAACTGAATTACTCAATACTTCCATGGTGGAATGATTTCATAAGCAAGTGCCTATAAATTTTATGTTATTTATATTTCATAATATATTAATCCATGAGGAATCCTTCCCCACTGTCACAACTTTGACAACTACTTATTTCTACCTTTCCTACCCCGGTTTCCTTTCCCAGTATAATAAAGAACTGTGAAAAAACAGGTGTTTTTAAATAAACTCAACTTGAGTCCTACATACATGAATGAAAGGCATGAAAAACTGATCTGATTCTAGCTGACCTTGATGATCTCAAAAAAACAAACAAACATAGAAGCTCTAAGCAGGGTTGAACCTTGTTTACACTTAGCTGAAAGACTACCAGGAAATCTCAGTGCTAAAGGTTAATATGGGAAGTTGAAAAAAATATGGACGAAAGCTGTGGCAGACCATTTCCACTGTGCTGTCAAGAAAACAATATTAATGAACCTAGGTATTTACTAGAGTCAAGTTTGTCTGAAATAATATTTGCTGAGTACTACAGTACAGAATGTAACTATTGTATGCATTACAGTATAATTTAGGATGGAAACCTTCAATGAGGTAGCAACCCTCTTTCTTCAGTGATTCACTCAAAAGACATTGTGAAGAAAATGAAAGCCACACTCATTTTTCTGGTAATGAAATTAGTCATGCATACCTTTCCTCGCGCCATAGCTTTGCAGGCAATGCGAATGATGAAGTAGGACCAGATTATATGTAATACTTGTAGTATTAAGAGAAGGCTATTGAACAACCACCAGGATGGATAGGGGCCAATTAATTCCCAGCTTTCAAACATAGTACTATTCAATATCCTAGAAATCAAACAAGAAGAGGTTTGCATTCATTGTCTTATTCTGAACTTTAACAAGATTTAACAAATTCCAGATCAGAAACAGGTAAATCAGCGGAAACTTCTCTCCCATTTACATCTCCCCACCCTCACTCACAAAGAGCGAAAATGCCTCAAATCTCTGCGTGCTGATATAACAGCAGGTAATTGTGAAGACAAGTTTTCTTTCCACTTGGTTTTTCCCCACCGTAATCTGGTGAATTGCTTACCGATTCCTTAAATGAGAACATGCTGTTTTATTTCGTTCAATGATTTTCAGGATTTGGAAGGCATAGGTCTCACAGAATTAGAAAAGTTGTTTAAGATGGGTGACTAAACAAAATTTAAATAAATCAATACCTCAAAAGCTGGGGGGGAAAGGAGCACTTAAATGGCAGCCAGGGTTTGCATTTAACTCCCCCTCGAATGTAGGGAGAACAGCCCACAGACCTTTTAAAACCCACAGCTGGTTTTTACCTTTGTAAAAATCTAAAGACATATATTTTGGTAATTGCAACCCACCCTCAAATCCACATATACATGTAAGCGTTCGAAGCACAGGCTTAATAAATATTATTCTACCCCTACACCAAAAGACAAGGAATATTAATAGGATTTTTTTTTTTTTAAATGCCTGCAAGAGACAGGCAGTCAGGAATGCGGCGCTGGGTATGTGTGTTTGAATCTGCTAGTAGAAAAGGGGTTAGGACTTCTTCGGGGCATGACATACCCTCCTATGATTCAGCGGATGTGCAAGGCATCTGCTAGTAGAAAGGAGAGGTTAGGGTTAGGGCTAGGGTTAGGGTTAGAGACATGCCTGCGCATGACATACCCCGTGATTCTGGGCATGCGCGAGACTCCAGGACGGGTCATTTGCAAGGGGGATTTGCGCAGCTAATGCGGAACAGCTAGCAATTTAATTCCGGCAGTCTTGAAGATGGCTAGCTCTGATTCCAAAGATGTTTTTGAAACCATAGCAAAAGCCACTGTATCCTCTGATGGGGATTTGTTTGATGTAAATTTGATCCCCAAACCCCCCAAGCGTAGGTGTAGAATAAGAAAAAGACCTGGGCTATATGGCTTCGTTGAAGAGAACGAAATTATGAAGCCATGTCATTGCCGATTCTGCAAAACATCAAATGGTAAGTAAATATATTTTTTAAAAAATAGCAGTGTATTGTTTAGTTGAAACAGCCATTTCAATTCTACCTTATTTCCTGTTTAGAAACGACGGGGTCTCAAAAGATCAGCATGCCTCAGATTCTGAAAGTGTGTATCATTAAAATATTACACCTTTGTTTAATCGGGGGTCTACAATCAGATGAAGAACACGTGGATGGTACCAGTGAAACAGAACTTATTAACAGCTTATGTTTTAGACTTTCTATGCCTCATGTTCTCTGGATCATTATCAGTATTTCTGACAAAGTGGATAAATTATATTTCACCCAGGGTTCCCTTGGTGAGGTCAAGGCATTCATACAATGTATTGAGAAGAACAATAAACCAATGTTGTTAATGTCAAATATTGAAGCTGAATTGCCATTGTCTCTGAAGAGATACATATGTCAGAATGTAACAGAAATTAATTACAAGAAACTGTTAACACTACGAAATTTATAATAAAACACACTTTACAAATCACATGAAGGATGTATTATATTTTTCTTGATATGGGTGGAGGGCCTGTGCTTCGAACGCTTACATGTATATGTGGATTTGAGGGTGGGTTGCAATTGCCAAAATATATGTCTTTAGATTTTTACAAAGGTAAAAACCAGCTGTGGGCTTTTCCCCCTACATTCGAGGGGGGGTTAAATGCAGACCCTGGCTGCCTTTTAGGTGTTCCTTTTTCCCCCAGCTTTTGAGGTATTGATTTTTAAAACTCCACAAAAATTAAAAGCATCATTAGGCTAGAATGATTAGAAATAAAAAGCCTTTTATTACAGCTCCCCCCCAAAGCAGGGTTTTGTTTCCCCAAAAGACAGATCTCTGTGTTTCTTTTGGTTTTGAATGTCCATAGAATTAGTCTAGGGTTAATGTAATCAAGTACCCCACAAGCTTGACTGCAGCATGTTTCTTGATGGGATTAGCTTCAGCAAGACCCCCTGAAAATAAGGCTTTGACCTTGCAGCATCCATGCCTATTTTGATGGGCTTAGGCCAATACATCATATCTGGCTAGGGTTATGACCTTATGAGTCCTGCACCATGTGGGAGTAGATTATGCACATCACATCTGGGAAGGAGGGCTGTGCACATCAGTTCCATTTATGGGCATGTTCTGGTGATGTAATCAGCACGTGGCTTTGTTTACTTTGATGATGTCACTGATCAAAACTACTGATAATTTTCATTAAAAAAAGGTATACACATATTCTACTCGCGCCATCCCAGAGTGGGCACCATTTCAGAGTGGCCACGATTCATTCCCCAAATGGTGCTTGTTTCTAGGACAGTGTCATGTGGCCTCTGCACCAAGGGAGACTCATTCAATTTCATTGTATACATGTTGTGCATTGACAATAAAGGTTTGAACTTTGAACTGAACTTTGAACTCTGTACTGTATCCAGTGGCAGATCAACTGCTTCCCGAAGATCTATGGAAAAGGTAAGTGGACTGAGCCATGACGGGAGTGGATGGGGAGGACAGCGTGTGACCCAGCAGGATACGAAACAAGCCCAAGGCCTATGGCCACCCAGTGGTGCGTCATTGGTGGTGATGGTGGTGGGGAGATAGATATGGAGTTGCTAGATCATTCCTGTAGTCAATTGTAAAGGTGGGCAGATTGCCAGGGGTCACAATTTTGTTCATATGATCTTCAGGCAGATGTCATAGGTCCTTTCATTCAGTGCCTTCATAATTTTGAATGGTGGCTGAATGAACAATCATAAGTTGAGAATTGCCTGTAAAACTATTACTAAGAACAAAAATACACATTCATCTTCTAAAATCTGATTACTTTGGCTAACATTCTAGCTATTATCCACAATAGAAAATCCATCAGATCATTAACTGAAACTGAAATCTGTCTCATGGGGTCATCTAAGGGCCCTACATCCATTGATGAGCTCATAATCATTAAGATTTAATTATTTGCTAAATTTACAGAAGGCACTAATTTTCTTTTTATTAGGTGATGTATTGAAGATACTTAAACCTGTGACACATACCAAGTTCCAACACTTACTGGCTCTTTTTGCTCATTCTTTTTGCTCAGAATGGTATCCCATAACATAAGCATCACTGAACTTTAGGATAACCATGAAATTACAAAATCAATGAGACTGGAAAAGTGATAAAAGAGGAAGTCTCAACAGGCCTTCTGGAGTGACTCTGCAGCCTGAAATGACTCATAGCAATCTTCATAAGGAAAAATGTGTTTTTATCTTTGGCTCACAAATTATAGGGATTCCTGTAAGAATTCATCCAGGCCAAGTGGAATCCTTGAAACAATACAGACAAAAAATCAGGAAGAAATCACAAACCATATTCAATGAATTCAGGAATTAACCTTGGGACTTTCGGTTAAGCCCTCCTCGAAGATACTCCGAAGACCATGATCATCCGCGGCTTCGATGCATGTTACCCCGTTGGAGAGCCCTGTCCATGTTTTTTGAGTTGGAACCACCCAGTAGGGGTGGTGAAGAAAGTGGAGACTGCCAGCTGAGTCGAGGGGAGCTACATCCCCTCTTCCTGGCTAAACATTTTACTCCCCTCCGAAGAGGGCAATAGCGGTGGCAAAATGGCCACTCTGAAGAGGAAGAGCTGACTGGGACAAAGATTGTGCAGGAGTGGTGAAGGAGAGAAAAGTGCGGAGACCAGATCAAAGAATCACAATAAATGGACATAAGGTACCCCAGAATTAAGAGATTAAGAGTTTTTTAAGAAATAGAGTTACAGAGGTGACCAGAGAAAGTGAAAAAAAAAATTGACAGCTGGAAGTGACTTTGAACCTTGAAAGGAGTTATACTCAAGGAGGAAGTCAGAAAATATTTGTTTAAGTTGGATAATATATGAATTGGCATTAAATAGGCATAAAATGCTGAACTTGAATGTGCTAAAAAATTGAAAATTTGGACTTATTGGACAAAAGCCCTAAATAGAGAAAAGAAAATGGAAAAAAAAGGATGGAAATTGGACATAACGGAGAGCGCCATCTAATGGTAAAAGGAAAATTAATGTCCCTTTTAAAAAAGGAGGTCTGGTTCTTGAAAAAGTGAAACTTCTTACAAATCAAGAGGAACTTTGTTACAATGAAGTAGAGACCCTGCAAAGTGAAAGTGAAAACAAGGAATACTAAGTTTAAAGAAGACAGAGTAGAAAAAAATAATTTGGGACTGTTTGATAATTATAGTTAAAATTGAATTTATGGACATTGGACTATTTAACAACCTGGGGAATTATTTTAAAAAGATTTAATAACAATTAACTGTTGGAAATAAATATCAAAGACTCTGGTGGAATTCAATTACTGGACAACTGAGTTGGATTTAATTACTAAAGAAAGGAATAAAGAAGACTAAAATAAGCGTATAAAAATGGCAGAACTTTTTTTTAAAATAAAAATGGAACTAAGAAATATAAAGGAAATACTATGGGAAAGAGAAGAAACGTGCTGCAGTGCCTTACAATTTATAGAAATGGCGATTTTGGAAAACAAAGAACAAGAAGTGCCAGAAGGGGAAGAGTTGATTACAGAAAATACTAGCTGCAATCAGCAAATGGAACAACAAGCACCGAAGTGGAAGGGGGAAAAAATGGAACCCTGGAGGCTTGAGGAGATAATTAAAAAGGGAAAGGTTTGGAAAGCCAAACAAAGAAAAGGGAAACAGCAAAAAAGGGAATTACAGAAGCAAGCATTAAAAAGGGAGGGAGGTAAAAGTCAGAGTAAGAAATGGGAGGGAAAAATAAGGGGAAAAAGAGGCAATAAGAAAAAGAACCAGAGAGAAAGGGCATATGGGAATCGAATAAAAATGAAAAGAAATTGTTTAGTTACGAGACACAAAGTTAGCTATGGACTTAAAAAAGGGATTCTGCAAGGTAATGGGTAGTAATATTAATAAAATAATAAAAATGAAAAGGGGGAATATATGAAAGTACTATGAAGATTGTTATAAAAACTAAATTAAATTAACATCAGTTTTTTATGATATTCTTTGGAAGAATAACTGAATTAGAAGATAATTAAGGTAAATAACATGCGGAATCTTTTTAAAGTATATATAAATTATGTAGTAGCTAAGAGATTATTATTATTAATTTAAAGTGTTAATTAAAATGACTATATCATGTTAAATATTATTATGAACAAGGGGAAATAATTAATGATGTATAAAACAAAGGGGTGGCACACTCAAATTAGTAATTAAAGGGAGAGGCTTTTGAATTTATTAATTATTAGTTATAATGCAATTTTTTGAATAATGAATCAAGAATATGTGATGAATTTACAAATATGACAGATATAAATATAAGTACAAGGAGTATTGAAATAGAAATAAGAATTTAAAAATTGTATAAAGAAATTTGTATTAAAAAGAGAGTAATTGAAGAAAAATAGAAAAAGTTAAGACATGAATAGAAATATATGGAATAAATGTGAAGAATATTAGATAAAATTTATATAATTTATAACTGTAATGATATATGAAATGAATATATAACTTTAAATATTGTATAAAGAATTTGTATCAAGAAGATAACAGAATATTTGAAGAAAAATGGAAAAATTAAGATATGAATAGAAAATATATGTAACGATATAATATGAAACTGAATATGAAATTCATGTTTGTGTGGAAATGTAAAAATCTGGAATCAAACTGTTCACTAAAAGAGACAATTCATGAAATATAAAAAAATAAACTTTTGAGGGGGAAAAAAGGAATTAGTAAACTTCACAGATCCTACATGCCCCTGGGTAATAGTATAAAGCTATTATAATTTTCTGTAAATGATGAAAATATAATATTTATGATATGTGGAATAAGGGATTGGAATATTGTTCCAAAACCAATGGCGTCAATTTTCAAAAAATGTAAAATAAGACTTCTTGTAACTAAGACTTAAAATCAATTTCTCAGAAAACTTTGTGTTTATTATACTCCTAATTTATTTTTTTTTAAGTGAGTTTCTGTTTTGACACTGTAAGATATTTGATGACTTTTGACCCACATGATTTGGCCATGTTTTTCCTTGACTCTCTTCTGGTCCTAAATAAATGTATGTTTGCCTATATGTATGTACAATAAACCCAGGAGGGGGGCACATAGTTATATATGTGATGCTGAATTATACTCCAAAATTATGGAATTCAACATTTTATGAAGAACTTTAGATTTATCAAGCTTAGGGTTCAATAAAGAGAATTATCCTATGTTGATGGAAATAATTTTACACGGACGTTAAAAACCGAAGTTAAGAGATGTATTCTTGTTTAATGTTTGAAATGCTTTTACATTCGAAAACTGAGAAGACAACTTTCTATGCAGCTTTGATTTAGTATTACTGGACCAATTTTTATGAATATTTATGGATTTTAATATATTTTCCCTTAAAATTTAGTTTATTGTCAGGATCATTAAGTAAAATTTTAATTGAACCATTATTGATGTATGTTTCTGTTTGTTATATTTCATAAATAAAACTTATACAATTAGATTACCTGTATACTATTTCTATCTCTGAGAACACTGCACCATGAAGTCTCCACCAAACCACTGGCTTGATCTTTCTTATGTATAAAATTTACAGCTGGATGTCCCTCATCATACTTACCAAATAGGAAAAATCCCCAAGCGGGTAATAAGAAACACCACACCAAATAATACAAAAGTGGCATCACAGAGTCGCTGATACTTCGCATAGTTGAACAATTTTGCAAGCTTGGAAAAACAGAAAGCATTAAAACAACTCTAGCTGCCCATTTAACATAATTATCATTTAGACAACAGATTATACTGACTGAGATAGTATTATTATTATTATCATTAATTATCATTAATTATCAGTTTCATTTTCATTATCATTATTATTATTATTAAAAAGTAATTATGGATCTGATTTTGGCCCAATGAAGAAACAATACAAAATAGCCTAATATTCTTTATTTTCAAAATAAAAGTTCAGAAAGAACTAATAGAAAATGACTATGGCAAAGATCAAGAACTCTCAAATAACAGCCTCTTAAATTGAGAAGCTTCAGGCCTGGTGTTATCCAATAATAACAGTCAGCATCAGTTACAAGTACAGGCAAGTGTTGTTTAGCAACCATAATTGGGCAATTTGGTCATTAAGTGAAAGCATAACTGTGCTTATCATTTTAATTCAGCTTTCTTTTGCTTTATAGACCTGCAAAGGCCATAAATGCAAGGACCGGTTGTCAAATTGCCTTTTCATCACTGCAAACAGCTGTTAAATGAAGCAGTGGCTAAATGAGAACTACTTGTAGTGACAGTATATATTTCAAACAAATGCTCTTTTATGTATCAAAGTGTTTGCTGTTAATAGTGATCTACATGAAGGATCATCCAAGCATGTTTAGATGACTATCTATTTGTATTCCATGTTTATTATTTTTACAAACCACCCAAAGCAATGAACATATCCAATACATCTTCCTCCTATTTTCCCCATAGCAACAATCCTGTGAGATGGGTTGGACTGAGAGAAAGTCACTGGCTCAAGATCACCCAGCTGGCCTTCATGGCTAAAATAGCACCTGAACTCATGATCTCTAGTTTTCTAGCCTGGGCCATTCACAAATGATTTTTAAGGGCTTGGTTTTAAGAAACAGCTTGTTGTCTTAAATGGGCTACTTTACAAATCATCATGCTATGTAAACATAATATGACACATTGTTGTAATCATTTTTTGTGTGTGAGGGGAAAAATCCCACAAAAATTGATGGTAAGGAAATCAATACTGTAGACTGAATTATAGTATTAAATAATAAAATCCAGAGTACTCACTTCTAATAATATATCTCCTGAATCGTGGAGACATATGACCAAAGTGCCCATTCGGACCATTTTGTTTATGTAGGAGCAGATAAGGAGTACAACAGCAGCCACATGATGGACAAACATCAGGAAGAAATCCTGAATTGAGAGGAACCAGGATAGAAATAACTATAATGATCAAGAAATTAATGTACTCTGATAAAAAGAAGCATTCAGAATAACCCAAGTGTGGAAAAGTTTCATGGAATGCTAACTGCTTGATGGCACACAAATATATTTTCAAGTTAAAACTAATTACTAAGAGTAGGTTTCCAAATCTTCAGTTACCCATTGTGCTCTTAAGAAACTATGCTGTTTCCTTCTCCGAGAGCTCACGACCCTTCAAAGGTATGACAGAAACCCCAACTAGTTTCCAAAGCTTGATTAAGTTTTCAAAGTTCATTAGTATTTTGTGGAGAAAATAATGACTTTTAAGTAACACAGGATTATGTAATTTATTTATGGCCCTAATAATTCTGTCATTTTACTTCTATAGTAATCCAATTTCCATCCCTTTCTTCCCTCCTCTTACCATTGTATTACAATTATTTAGTTCTTTATTTGCTATATTTATATGCTGCCTCTCTCGCTGATAAGGCAACCATAAGCAGCTTACAAACCATAAAAAGATAAAAGATAGAAGCAATTAAAAATACAATTACAAAAATTGTATAATCTAATTATAAAATCAACCTCATAGGATTTTGCTCCATCCATCTGAAATAGATACAATGAAAACATATGTTCTTTAGGGTGCCTGGCAGGGGTGGGATTCTATCAGTTCGCACCTATTCGCTAGAACCGGTTGTTAACATTCTAAGCAGTTCAGATAACCGGTTGTTAGAAGAAATTACTGGCCTAATCCTGTAAGGAAGGCAGGAAGGAAACATTCTGGTATTGCTTACAGAAACTGCCTCTCCGTTAACCCTTATTACATTCTTGGCAGGACTAGACTTCCTGTCTCAGGAACCTCTCTGGAGTTATTTTTTCCCTCCTTTGCTGGTACTTTGCTTGTGTGGAGTGACCATTCAAAGTTACAATGGCACTGAAAAAAGTGACTTATGACCACTTTTCACACTTACGACTATTGCAGCATCCCCACAGTCATGAAAGGCCAGGCAAGGAGATGCATGCCTTGACATAAGTGATATTGAGTTGGCCATGCCTGGCCAATAACATGACCACCAAGCCATGTCCACCCTAAGCCACACCCACATAACCGGTTGTTAAAATTTTTTAATCCCACCCCTGGTGCCCGGGGCAGTTATACTGAAAAAGTAAGTGACTGATCTGTTGGGGGGGAGGTAGGTGTGGGACTTTGTAGAGTGGGAAGCAGGTCCAAGACTTGAAAAGACTCATTGGATGGGTTCTTATTGCTTATTATATTGTGAGCCCTAGAGACTGATAAATGCAGTTAAGACAACTTCATTATTAATGAACTGATGTATATGCTCACACAAAAGCGTATACAATACACAAAATCTAAATGAAATTTAAGATTCAAAACTATCAATACTATCCAAATTATCTATGCATCTCACTGAAAACAAAAATAGTTTCTCTTATGCAAGGAGTCAGAACACAATTCTAATTCCAGACTATAATTATTTTCCCTTTTTCAAGACAGTTAATTTGAACAGGGCAGCATGTCATTTTATGGAAGAAAACCTTCTGTGGAAGCAGAACTGTTCTTCCTTTAAGAGTCCACCAATCTTACTTGAGGAGTTTGTATGAATGTTGGATAGCCTTCCATTAAGTTTGTCCTGAAATAAGCATCCAACATTAGAAATTCCTTCTAAAGAAGGCAGGTTGCTCACAACCCTTGCAATTTTAGTAATGCTAAAGAATAAGAAACACGAATTCTACAACACTTCACTTAAATCAACCTCACTGATTTCAACTTATTGAATATATTTTTTAAAAAATTAAAACATCTGGTGGACATTTTTCTGAAAAACAAGTAATTTATTTAGTGCTACAGCTGAATACTCCAGATATAACTTTCAGAATTACTGCTTTAGCCAAATTAAGATATTTTAACCTTTTGACTTGTGGTGTAATCTGCTTTAACATTTAATCAAGGACAAACAGTTGTATTTCTATTATTAGGGGCAATTTTTTAAAAACCCAATTACCATATATACTTGAGTATAAGTCGACCCGAATATAAGCCGAGGCACCTAATTTAACCACAAAAAACTGGGAAAACTTATTGACTCGAGTATAAGTCGAGGGTGGGAAATGCAGCAGCTACTGGTAAATTTCAAAAATAAAAATAGATGCCAATAAAAACTTTCACTAGGGCAGTTGAGAATAAGTTTGATGTTCACAATTTCCTCTTTGAAAGAGACCAGTAAATAGGGAACAAGAAGATGAAGAAAAAGAAGTGTGTTTTTTCACACTGAAGTGAACAAAAATGGCATCATAGGAACAGGCTTATTCTCATCCCAAAGGTTTGTTTCTGATTTCTTCCCTGATTTAAGGGAAATTTGGGAAACGATCTCACTATCATGAAAGGTTTGATTGATTCACTAACCCAAAAGATGATGATGATGACAGTGGTAGGCAGGAGTCGCTCTCTCCCTTGCAAGAAAAAACCAAGAGCTGTTCTTATGATATCTCTCTCTCTCTCTCTCCCCCCCCCAATAAAGTCAAGCCCTTTCCAGCACGCGCGCGCGATCCGACCCCGCCCCTTTGCACCTTGCAAATGCAAAACCCCAGGGTTTTTGCATTTGCAAGGTGCAAAGCGGCGGGGGCGGATTGCGCACGGGTGCTGGAAAGGGCTTTACTGTATTACGGGGAGAAAGAGAGAGAGAGGGAGAGATCATAAGAACGGCTCTTGCTTTTTTCTTGCAAGGGAGAGAGTGACTCCTGCCTCCCACTGTCATCAACATCTTCTTCTTTTGGGTTAGTGAATCAATTAATTTGGGAAATGATATCACTATCAGAAAACAACGCGAGCTGCCACCACCACCTCCTCCTCCCCCTCCTCCCGAGTGGACTGAAAGCAGCTGGAGCTGAGGAAATGAAGCTGAGTGGAGTGACCTCGGCTCGCGTTGCTTTCTCAGCCTAGAGCTCAGAAAAGCCTCCCCCTCCTCCTCCCCCTCCTCCCGAGTGGACTGAAAGCAGCTGGAGCTGAGGAAATGAAGTTGAGTGGAGCAGCCTCAGCTCACGTTGCTTTCTCAGCCTAGAGCTCAGAAAAGCCTCCCCCTCCTCCCGAGTGGACTGAAAGCAGCTGGAGCTGAGGAAATGAAGCTGAGTGGAGCCGAAGCAACCTCGGCTCGCGTTGTTTTCTCAGCCTAGAGAAAGGGGAAGGGGGCTCATCTGGACCAAGGGTGAGTCTCCCCCTCAGTTTCCCCTGAAGGATCTTCTGTCGCTTTTGCCTTCTCCCTACATCTTCTCTCTGTTAAAATCCCCCACACACACACACACACGCACTTATTTTCGGTTGGATAAATTTCGTATCTGAGCATTCTCACATGGCGGTGGGTCTTCCCCCCAAAAAAAACAGTTAAAAAAAGAAAAAACAATATATCCTCAAGCAAGAACTTTTCTGCTTCCGATTACTCCCATGCTTAAAAGTTGCAAAGGAAACACGGAAACAGGGAAGCGGCTGCCCAGCTTCGGAGCTCCACACCATTTTTTTTTTCAGAGGGGAATCTGACTCGAGTAAAAGCCGAGGGGGTTTTTTTCAGCACAAAAAATGTGCTGAAAAACTCAGCTTATACTCGAGTATATATGGTAACTAAAAAGGATTCCTATAGGCGCTTAGAAAAAAACTTGTTTCTTACCTTTCGCTTAATATCAGTAAACTGTGAATACATAAGAGACAAGTAATGGGCCAGTTCGAAGACATAATAGTAATAAATGTCAGGTGTTATGGGCTGAAAAACAGAAAAGTAATCTTGTTTACATGGCTCATCCAACATACTTTGGTCCAGTAAGGCATCAAGCCAGAAGCCAGGAAACTGAATTCTAATCCCACTTTAGGCATGAAAAACCAGCAAGGTAATTTTCAAATTAGAAAGCTATTTACTTTGTGCAAAGTATTCTTATCTATGCAAAAATTGCTATCAGATTTTAGTGCGAGATCTGATCACAACCATAATATTCTTCTGAAATGATATTAAGATGTAAGAAAATATATCTACATGATAGATGGCAAAAGCAGGAAAGTAAAGCAGCATCTTCTTTCCTATTAACAGCTCTTGGTGAGCAGATGAAAAATGATGTTTCCAATGCCTTCCCCACAGAACTTCAGGATACAGGATGAGCATGGCAATAGAGACGTTGCTCTACTTACGAATGGGTTAAGTTCCTAGAGGCTGTAATAAATCCATTTTATTCACAACAAGCACAAAAACATACAGTTATCCTTGGCTTCCTCTCTTGTCCCTCATACCCAGGGGGTGAGCAAGTGGGCATTCTCCTGGTGGTGGTAGGGCATTTCCGCACTGAAAACCTCTCTGGGGGTATTCAGCAGAGATGTGAGCATGAGTGTGGCTCAACTTTTTTTTTTTTTTTAACTTCACCACCCACCTGATCAACTGTGGACTCTGCAGGCCAACCCACTCAGGTTGGCATTCAGGCAGAGTAGACTCCTCACCTTGGTGACCCCCTCTCCCCTCCCTAGGATACTTAGACCCTCTTTTGGGCACTTCCACCCACATGAGCTGACATGTTCCATTGGCTCCATGACCTCAGACGTGGGGTGTAGCTGTCTTTCTCAACAGATGGTTTATGCAACAATGCTGCCATTGGTTTATGATGTACATGTGCAGTACATCATAAACTAACCCTTTACCACCACCTCCTGATTGCTGGGATCTTCTAGGTTAGAGTTGAGGACAAGTTTGCTCATATCAGCAAAAGTTCTGCAGAGAGAATTTACCCCTTTCAGAACTAACTCAAACGAAGCAGAAGGAAGCACTTATTTATCTTCATCCCTGAAATATGTGCTTCAATGCTGAATAGAGAGCAAAAGGATGTCCAGAAAAATGAACTCCAAGGCAATGAAGGAATAGGAGATGGAAGAATAACAGGAGAATGGTTGGAGGAAAGAATGCACTTGCATATCTTCCTTAGCTTGTTAAACACAACACGCCTGGCTAGTAATTAACAATAATTGTTTCATTTAACTGAGGACCATGAAAAGAGGCATATTAATGTCCTGTGTTTGCTTTGGATGGGTGAGTATTCCCTTTCAAAATATATTTTAAAAGGAAAATATCAAAGAAATATTCAACATCAATATTGTAATATTCTCTTGAAATTCTTCTGCACAAACAATGTTTAAATGGGTTGATTGAGTGATTGATGGCAACTGAAAACAGTCTTCCATCCACTCTTATTGTAATAAGCATGCCTACATTGCATTAGGGAAAATATATTCTAGAGTTTTTCCCATTGAATTATCTCTGCTACTTAAAATAATGGAACACCAAATCCACTGATCTGGAAGTGGACTTTTATGCCATCATATTCAATTCTGTGAAAGAATCCAGATGGCTGTCTGCTTCTATTTCCTCTAATTTAATGAACCATTCAGGGAGAGGAGGCAGTTCCATTAAATCCAAATGTATATCATTTGTGTTCATTTGCATTATTTGCACAATGATCAAATTGATACAACTATCCGCAGCAAAACTTCAATTTAATGGACCCTTAACTCAGTGGAAAGCCCTTCAATTTTATGAGTGAGTTATTAAATGGCTAGGGAATCTGGATAAGAAATGTGTGCCCAATATTAAACCAAGATGTATTAAACCAGATATCCAATCCTTATATAGAATTGTTCTCTTTGCTGAGTTCCAGGCTCAATAAAGTCAAAGCTCTTCATAAAATTTCAAACTCCATATTTTAGGAGTATAATTCAGTATCACATTTACATCTTTAACCACTGTATTTTTCCCAGCAGCATGTTAACATACAGTATACCATAACATAAAACTAAAAGGAAGCTGTGGCTGGACAACAACAAATCTTTTTGAATTTTTTTTTTAAATTCTAATTTTGAAATTAGAAGACGGGAGTAATTCATTTCAACATGGTCTGGATTTAAAGGTATATTTCAGGATTGAATTAAATTTACATTGAGACGACATGGATCTCCTTCCCCTCCTTTCATTACAGATGGTCCTTGGCAACTCTTCTACCCTTCAAAAAGACCTCAACTATGTATCAGAATGGTCAAACAAATGGCAACTTCAAATCTCAACAAATAAATGCTCTGTCTTACATACTGGCAAAAAAAAATCAGAAAATAAAATACAAGCTGAATAGCCAAGACCTTGTTGATGATCCAAATTCTGTCAAGGACCTTGGAGTACTCATTTCTAATGATCTAAGTGCTAGAGCCCATTATAACTTCATAGCCAAGAAGGCATTAAGAGTTGTTAACCTAATCCTACGTAGCTTTTTCTCTGGAAATATTACACTATCAACTAGAGCATACAAAACATTTGCTAGACCTATACTTGAATACAGCTCATCAGTATGGAACCCGCTTTATGTATCTGATATTAATACAGTTGAGAAAGTCCAGAAATATTTCACAAGAAGAGTTCTCTACTCCTCTAATTGTTGCAGAATACCTTATGCCACCAGACTTGAAATTCTAGACCTAGAAAACCTAGAACTACGCCACCTTGGGTTCGATCTAAGTACAGTATATAAAATTATATATGGCAATGTCCTACCTATCAATGAATACTTCAGTTTCAACCACAACAATACAAGAGCACACAATAGATACAAACTCAAGGTAAACCACACCAAGCTTGACAGCAGGAAATACGACTTCAGCAACAGAGTGGTCAATGTTTGGAATACTCTACCTGATTCTGTGGTTTCTTCTCCCCAAAAACTTTAACCTTAAACTATCTACTATTGACCTCACCCCTTTCCTAAGAGGTCTGTGGGGGGCGAGCATAAGCGCACCAACGTGCTTACCATCCCTGTCCTATTGTTTCTTTTATATGTATCCATTTCATGTATTCATAACTATGTTTATACTTATACCTGTTATCTTATAATCGCTTGACAAAATAAATAAAATAAATAAATAAAATAAAAACTCCATTACAAAGAAATGCTGTCATAAAGTGCCAACTTACAGCAGCAGTTCCAGCAATTCCAAGTAAGCGAATCGCACAAAGCTGTTAAACTTTGCAATGTCAAAGTTTATTTGCGATTGTTTGCTATTTCCTGCTGGCTTTCTCTTGACTTTGCTTATTAGAAATCAGCAGTGAAGATCGCAAATGGCATACATGTGTCTATAAGACACTGCCACCCATCACAATTGCCACCCTGTTAAAAGCTCCCAAATTGCGATCACATCATCATGGAGATGCGGCAATGGTTGCAACTGCAGTCAGCAGGATTATATTGTCAGTCACCGAACGAATGGTTGTTAACTGAGGACTACCGTACATGGAGTTACTTTTTCTTCATTTATGCTCAGTTTAATCACAGTAATGTATGTCACTTTTTCACGACAGAATCACTAATATACCTTTATTTTTGGTGTTACTACAGTTCATTAATAAAAAATAATGAAATAAATTTAAAAGATGTATTGAGCCAAGGATTTACTGTAATGATTGATATAATAAGCCAGATGTATTTTAAAATTAAATATGTCCAAATTAATGTGCCCAAGCATCATGGTATACTGTAATACTTTATGATACCCTACTTAATGGAGTAGCAGCAACTACAAATCTTGCAAATGAATATAGGTGGTTTGTTAAACCTTTTTAATCATGAAGCTCACTATCTCTATCAATGCTGCAGTGACACAGTGCTAGCTCAGAATTTTATTAGGAAAAAAAAGGTTGGAAATAATGTATTTATAGTCAGCACAAACTCCATAGCACTTAAACCAAATTATCCTATAGCAGCATTTATGTATTAATTTAATTTATATGTCACCCATCTCACGATCATGTGAGTACAACAATTTACAACACCATAAAAACAATATAAAAACATTAAATTAGCATTACTACTTTAGCATTGCTACAAATATTATTAAAGAAAATTGATACCTGATAAGGATAATTATACCAGCATTGTCGTACATCCCAAAACCAGGGTGACTACAATAAAAAGAAAAATAGAGTAATACAGAGTGCTCTTATCAGCACGATTTTATTGTCTAAATGGTTGCTTCAGAAAGATATTTTGATTACTTAGTTTAACTCAGATTGGAAGGTTTTTCTTATACTTAAATATACAGTTACTTGTTTCCTTAAAATTATCCTTACAGCCCTATCAACAAACATTAGATTTTAAAGATTTGACATCTCCCATAATAGGACATTTTCATCAAATTTTAATATATGTATATGATAAATTATATCTAATCTCAGCATTTTCTTTAAGCCACCAAAAAGTAATATATAAGTATAGGCTTTAATCACCGAATTACATGCAGATACATTCATACAAGACACTGGGAAATTTATATGCTTGAGTGCTATAGATCTGTAGGGAATAATGTATTTCGAATATCAAACAACTCTTTCTGGTTCTATAATAAAAAATATAAATGCATTTCTATGACAAAGCATAAGTGAAAGCTACTTTTCCAGTTCTGTTAAGACAATTAAATAAAAACACTAGAGAAAAGCACCAAGCACCAACTCTTGCAATGAAATTATTATCATTTAATTCAGCATAACTTGAAGATTGTCCAACATACTCACCGACCAAAGAAATCTGAGTCCATATATAAAAATACATAAATAAAATGTAAACCTCCACCTGGAATTAAAAAACAACAATATATGGCATACAAATATTGATCCAATAAAAGCCAAAAACATCTTATAAGTAAATCTTCATTCTAAGAGAAACTATTTGTCCAATCAAAATTTTAGATGCAAAATGTCTTCAACTTTTGAAAAACTGTATTATTTATTAAACAGCTTTCCATAGTGCATAGAAGATGGAGGTCAAATAAGAGTCCCACTCACCTATGGTATATATCTTGGGGAAGTAGTCATTGAGGAAGAGAGGCAGAAGCCATAGAGGTAGCAGGCAGGAAGGCAAAATGCTCAGATACTATAGTGATATAAGCCATGCATTAAAAAAGTGAGAAAATAAATTTGAGTAGGAAAGAAAAGAGACAAGAGTCTATAAAAAAGTCAAGTGAATGCTTAGGAAAATAACCTCAGACAGTAAAAGGCAACTTGATAAAAGACACAAATCCTGCAAAGAAATTGATAGGTGCTTTTATAACTGTAAATTCTACTGAATAACTCAGAAGAGATAGCATTAACTAAGAAATACAGTTTGGACAATGTGAAAGAGATCTAGATAAAGGATTGTGTCTTCAACAGTTCTTTCTGTTGAGCAGATCTTTACCACTCTAGGTATTCCTACTGATATGTTATAAGATACTATTTTTATACTATGCATTACTAATCTAAAGCCTGAAATTCTGTTTGATATTCACTTCTAAAATAAAGAATTGAAACACTATGATTTGAATTCTACACAAACCTACATGCTCTCACAGAACTTTGTAAAAGTGTTTGGTTTATCCTGGTTCCTCCGGTGACGAAACCAGCGCTGGATTTTTCGGACATCCCAATCTAGTTGTTTTGACAAACCTTCTAATCGTCTTGCATCTGGACACTAGGAGATGATCAAACAGATATAAAAAGACCTTTTTTTGCTTATCAAAATTTTAAAATATGTTCTTCCTATTTCTGCTCAATTGTCTTTCAGTCTGCTACCTGCTGGATATTATCTGGAACTGTAGGTTTTGCTAGAAAAGGCAAACAGGAAATACTCAGTCTGAGAAACAGAGTCCATGCACAAATGTACTGGAAAAAATTCCAACTATGTTCAAGTACAGGCAGTCCACAACTCATGACAATTGAGCCCAAAATTCCTGTTGCTAAGCGAGACAGTTGTTAAGTGAACAACTGTTTATTTTATTTTATGACCTTTCTTGCCACAATAAGTGTATCACTGCAATGGTTAAGTTAGTAAGCCAATTGTAAAGTGAATATGGCTTTCCCATTGACTTTGTGTGTTAGGTCACAAAAAGTGATTACATGGCCTGGAGCATTGCAACCATCATAAATATGAGCCAGTTGCCAAGCATCCAAATTTTGATCACACGATCACGGGGATGCTGCAACAATTGTAAGTGTGAAAAATGGTCATAAGTTGGTGTTTTTTCGGTGCTGTTCCAACTTTGAACAGGCACCAACTAATGGCTGTAAATCGAGACCTATATATTCATTACTATTGAAGTCTTTTCTCCACAATTATAGACACTTCTCTAAGTAAATCATTCTGATTATTGTACTTGCAATTTTCTCAGCAAAATCTGGATGTAAAGCTCAGGCAGAGGTATGGGTTTTTTGTTTTTTGGGTGGGTTTCAAGTCTCTTGTACTGGGTAAACAATTTCTCTACTAAGCAAAAACAATACAGGGCAGCACTGGCTATGATATATAGCATAAACAGTATAACGACTGTAGATGTGCAAAAGAAGCACTGACTGTATTTGCAGGTTCCACATAAGCAGGAAGACACCTACACAAAAAACTTACTGTCTTCCCCACCCCACCCCTCTAATGTAACTAGAGATCCTTGGTTTAAAAATAATTAATTATTAAATTCTGCCAATATTTATTGGTCTCTTACAACATACAGATACAATATGAATCTGAGGTTAAGGGAGGGCAGGGAATAAGCAATAACAAAAACAAAAGAATACATTAAAGGAATGAATTGAAATATAAAAGTATGATTTACACCAACTTAATTTTAAATAATTAAAAGCTTACATACTTCTTCCATACCACAACAATTCAACGATAAGAAAAGCATACTGGACCATTTTATATCATAGCATTGTCCCAAGGAACTAAAGTAGAACGCAAAATAATCATGGATGGGATCCAACTGGTATAACTACTGGTTCTGTTTATTAGCATCACGCACACATGCAAAAGTCATGTGAGTGTAATTTACAACCTGTTGAGCTGCCCGGACAGCTGAGCAGCGCTGCGTGCAACTGCGCAGCGGTTGGAAAAGCCCTTTTTCCCTGCTTTTTCAACCACAGCTGTGCCGTGCAAAGCAGCTGAGGTTGAAAAAGCAGGAAAAAAAGGTCAGGTAAGAGCCCGGGCGAGTTGGTGGGCCAAAACAGCAGCAGACATAGAACCGGTTCTATGCCTGCTGCTCTTTGGAGCTACCGGTTCTTACAGAGTTGGAAAGAATTGGTAGAATCCCACCCCTGAAAATAACACTGCAGAACAATTTAACTTCTCACTTACTTTAGTGATGGATGTAAACACTTTTTCTAAAATTGCATTGGGTTGAGCTCTGCGAGGTCCACTGTCTTGAATGTCAACATGCACAGCAGAAGGCTTGGCAAGAAACCTGGGGACCCAATTCCAGAGAAACAATCATACACAGAATATTACCAATATTGTGAAAAGATAACATGAACATTTAAACATTCTCAATTACATGCTGGACATCACAACAATAGCTACATTAAGAAATCACCCACATGAAATTTAAATGTTAAACTTTCAGTATGTTTTATTTCTAAAGATTTTAAAAAATGAAACATAACTTTTCTAAAGCCCAAATTATTTGGCAGAAATGTTACAAACCACGATTTACACCTAATCATTAATTAATCACCCAATCGGCATGGAAAATACAGAGGTCTTGTCTGACAGACAAAGCTGCTATTTCCGATATGCGCCGAGCGGATGTAATGGCTACGAGGAAAACCACCTTATCTGTCAAAAATTGGAGGCTTGCCTCCCTCAAGGGTTCGAAAGTTTGCCTGGTGAGAGAGAGAAGGACTTTGTTAAGGTCCCAGGTGGGGTAACAGTGCACTGCTGGGGGTCGCAAGTTGGTGGCCCCTCTAAGAAAAGCCCTTATACGTGTGTGATGAGAGAAGGAAGTAAAACCCTCACAAGAACTGATGTCAATGCAGCTACCTGTCGCTTTAGTGTATTAGGAGACAGCTCCTTGTCTAGTCCCTCCTGAAGGAATTCTAAAATCTGAGCGATAGAAGGGGAAGCGGGGTTAATTTGAAACTTGCTACACCATCTACAGAAAATGGCCCATGTGGCGTTGTAAATTTGAATGGTTGAGGGCCGTCTGGTGGCTAGAATGGTGTCAATGACCTTGTTGGAGACCATTTTGCTCCTCAACCTGCTCCGTTCAACCTCCAGACGGTTAGTTGGAACCATTGAGGGTCCGGGTGTAGGAGTGGCCCCTGACATAGAGAGATCCTGTCTGGTGGAATCCTCCAGGGAGGGGCCACTGAGAGAGTATGGAGGTCCGCAAACTACGGCCGTCTGGGCCAGTGAGGTGCCACTAGGAGCAATTCCGCTTTCTCGTGGAGCAACTTCTGAATAATCCTGGGCACCAGTGCTAGAGGGGGAAATGCGTACAGGAGCCCCGTGGACCATGGGCAGCGGAGCGCATTGTAATTCTCCGCCCCTTGGGATGGGTACCTTGAAAAGAATCTCGGGAGCTGGGTATCGAGGGGGGAGGCAAATAGGTCTACCACTGGTTGACCGAATATTCTTGCTGCTTCTTTGAACAGGGATGGGTGGAGACACCACTCTGACTGGTTTATGGTGGCCCTGCTTAACCAGTCTGCTTGAGTGTTTGATAAGCCCGAGATGTGCTCTGCCTTGATGGACAGAAGATTGTTCTCCGCCCAGCGACACAGGCGTTCGGCTTCCCTCATTAATTGTATTGATTGTGTGCCCCTGTTTGTTGATGTGGGCTTTGGCTGTCACATTGTCTGTTAAAATGAGAATGTGCTGCCCGCCTACCTGGGGGAGGAAACTGCGCAGGGCCAGGTGCACGGCGCGAAGCTCCAGCCAGTTGATGCTACACACTTGTTCTACTGCAGACCATCTGCCCTGGGATGTGAGTGACTGGATGTGAGCGCCCTTCCGTAGAGGCTGGCATCTGTGGTGATAGTCAGCCTTTGAGGCTCCTTGAAGAAGCAGCCTTTGTTGATGACCAGTTTGGCCCACCAGAGAAAGGACGTGAGGACCTTGAGAGGTACCCTGACCATGAGTTTGGAATTGCTTCTACCGGATCTCTGGTATGGGAGCAGGAACCACTGGGGGGATCTGGTGTGAAGACGGGCCCAGGGAACAATAGAAATGCATGATATCATTTTCCCTAATAATTTTGACAAATCCAGTAAGGGTACCCTCCTACGGCGCCTGATCTCCCTAACCAATTTTTGAATACTAAGTAGTCTATCTGAAGACAGGTAGACCTTGCCTTCCACCATATCAATGACTGCCCCTAAATGAGTTATTCAAGTAGACGGGGATAACTGGCTCTTCTTCTAATTTATGAGAAAACCATGTTCCTGGAGAGATGTTAACGTGGTCTGGGTGTCCCTTGCTGCTTGATGGGTAGAAGGGGACAGGATTAAAATGTCCAGGTAACATTGGAGATGAATGGGAATGTTCCTAAGGTGGGCAGCTAATGCTGCGAGGACCTTGGTAAAGGTCCTGGGGGCGGAGGCCAGTCCAAAGGGAAGGGCCACGTATTCAAAGTGCTGATTATTGTAGCAGAACCTTAAGAATTTGTAATGGGATGGCCGAATGGCAATATGTAAATATGCTTCTGTCAAGTCTATGGACGTGAGGACATCCCCTTGCCTGATGCCCAGCAGTATCGACTGCAGGGTATGCATTTTGAATTTGCGGTATGTTAGGAAGCGGTTGAGTCGTTTTAAATCTAAGATTGCTCTCCTCCACCACCACCCTGAGTGTTTTGGTACAACAAAAAGGTGAGAGTAGAAGCCCCGTCCTCGTTGCTCAGGCTGTACAGGTTGGATGGCTCTTATGCTTAGGAGATGCTGGATAGCGGAATCCATTAGATTTCGCTTGACTGGGTCTCTGGAAAGGGGGGATGACATAAAGAAATTCTGGGGAGTGGATTGAAACTCAAGGGTAAGCCCAAATCTAATGGTGTCCCTGACCCAAGAATCGGAGGTAGGAGTCCCACTGACTAGCGAACGACTTAAGATGTCCACCAATGGGGAGAGTGTTCCTTAACCTATCTCGGACGTTGGAAGGGCCTACTTTCAGCTTCCAGAAGGGACCTTTTATACTGACTGCCCTTTCGCTCATCTCCGGTCTTCGGTCTATCCTGGGCTTGTCCCGACCTGAACGATGGGGGCCTCTGATACCTGGGGGAGAAGGGGGCCTGATAGGAGGGCTGATAGGAACCCCTCCAAAAGGGCTGGGCAGATCTGAAGTCTGACCTTCGAGTAAGGGAAGCAATTTTTTCTTACTGCGGGTCTCCATCAGTAGGGGGTCCAGGGAAGGGCCAAACAACTTGTCTCCTACTATGGGGGAGGAAGCCAGCTTGGCTTTGTTCTTAAAGTCAGCTTGCCAGTGTCTGAGCCAGAGTGGACGGCGGGCTGTGACGTGAGATGTATTTGCCCTTGCAGAAAATTTAACTGCATGGTATGTGGCATCAGCAGAGAACTCGGCTGCAGCGGTGAGCTTGGCAATGTCCTGGTGCACCCTGATGTTGGATGAAGGGACATGTTGCTTGAGCTGACGAAGCCATTGAATGGATGCCCTTGTGAAAAAAGATGCGTCCGTAGTCGATCTGATGGCCCATGCGTCCGACTGATGGGCCCTGCGCAGGGCCAGCTCAGCCTGCTTTTCCTCTGGCTTAAGGGCCTCCAGAGCATCAGTCGGAGTAGAGGAGGATGCCAGGCCTACAATGGGCTCGTCTACCTCAGAGATGTTTAATAAATTTGAGAATTCCAGATCCAAATTAAAGTATTTTTTGTCATGACTGGAGGGGGCTGGGGGCACCACTGTAGACGCCAGTTGCTTTTGTACCAGATCTGCAAAAATAAGTGGGGCTGGAATAACCTCAGCCTTTACCACGGGCTGGTTAAAGATGAGATCCTCTGGCCCGTCCGCTGAAGGAGCGGGGAGATCTGTTGGAGATTGCCTGCTTAGGCCTGAAATGTTCTTGGCCTTGAATAATGAGGATTTAAATAGGTGTGGTTTGAATAGGCCCGCAAAGGCGGGCTGGTCAGGGATGAGCCCCTCATCCTCGGACATTTCGCCTTCTAGAGGGTCAGCCTCTGATAGGGGTGCGCTGTAATGCATAGACCCCAAATCAAGCTCGTCTGGTTCCATGAACCAGTCAAATTCCTCCTCTCCCTCTTCCTCCTCCCGCCCTTGAAGGGGGGATTCCCTTGGCAAGGGTACCTGAACCTGATGTTGGTCTGACCTGGGCAGGGATCTTACTGAGTGAGACTCTTGGTCAGAAACCGCCGGATACTGAATAGGCCTGGTAGCTTGTTGGATGCCGGCTGCGATCCCTTGGCGGATAGCCAACTCCATCCAGGATCTTATTCTTTCTGGAACCTCCTCAATGAGAGACTCCTCTTGACGGAGGCCAGCTGCTGTTGGGGTGAAGGTGGCTTCTGGAGCCCTTCTAGCCGATGTTCCAGGAACCTGATCCTGTTGTTCCTGTGAGGGCAAGCTGCGCCTGGATGAGAGGGAAATATCTAGGGGAGGGGGGAGTTGAGCAGAGGTAGAGGGACTGGAGGATGGAAGAGCCTGAGGCACCTTGAGTGCTTCCTTAGCTCGTTTGTCAATTTCCTTCTGCAGGGCCTTGTGGCACCTTAAGGGGTCCCTCTGAGCAGCTTTGGAGGTCTCTTTAGCCTGCTTGCGCAAATGATGGGTTTTGGCTTTTGCCTTCAATGAAGGTCCTCTAGAGGAGTTACCGTCTGCCATTTCAATGATGTATATATATAGCAGTAATAGGCTAGAAATCAATAAGAGGCAGTTGGCACACCAGGGTCCAATCTGAGGCAAGAATGGTTGCCCTGATTAAATATTTCACGTCCCCCTTTTTGTAATTAATTAATTTTTAATGCATATATATGTATGTATGGCATTCAGCTTAGTTCGGGTTTTTTCCCATGTCATAGTAGTTGTGCTTTTAAAGTTGTAGCAACGTTTCAATAGAATCTCATCTGCCATCATCAGATTTCTGTATAGTGTTCATCTGTGAGTCAGACTTTTACAGTGGTTTCAGATTTAAATTTGGGGCAGCCTATTGCTGTGCCAGAATGGTTTTTTCTTCATCCTGATTGGTTGGGAGTCTTGGTCTGTGTTTATTGGTCTTGGAGTTTGCTGTGTTCTGCTTGATTGGTGTTTCTAATATCTTCTGTCTGTTTTTTGGCTCTTTTTGTATCTTGATTGGCTGGCAACATTGTGTTACTTTATTGGAGGCCTTTAGTATGAGGGGGGATCTGTTTGTGCCCAGGTGTTTGCCTGGCTTGTGGTGTGGATATTTTTTTGTTTGTGAGTGCAGGCTTCCAAATGATTGACAGTCTGGTGGAATCATCTCTTCTGTTCATGCTTTCTGGTCTTTTTTCAATCTCTATGGCTTCTCTGATGATTCTGTGGCTGGGGTTTTCTATAGTGGGTAGGGTTTTGGTGCCATTGAAGTTGATGCTATGACCTGTGGCTTCCATGTATTGGACTAGTGAGGAAGTGTGTTCCAGCTTTTTGACTGCATTTTTGTGTTCCTCCAGGCGGGTACATATGCTTCTATTGGTCTGTCCAATGTATGCGGCCGGGCATGATGCACAGGGGACTTCATATATGCCTTGGTTTTCCAGGTCAATTTGATCTTTGGGGTTTCTAAGGATGGCTGCTATTTTTCTGTCTGTTTTGAAGGCAGTCTTAATGTGATGTCTGTGTAGTATCTTACTAATTTTGTCTGTAGTACCTTTTATGTAGGGCAGGACAGCTATTCCATAGATCTGTTCATCTTCTGGGTCTCTATTATTTCTCAGTGTGTTTTTGTGGATCAAGTTGGTGATTTTGCTTTTGTGCAAGCCGTTGGCTGTCAGTACTTTAGTCAGGGTGCATAGTTCAGTCTTAATGTGTCTTGTCTGCCAGGCGTTTGGTTCTAGTAATTAGTGTTTTAGCCATGGAGTTTATCTGTGCTGGGTGGTAGTGGGATTGAGCGTTGATGTGTGTTTTCTTCTGGTATACGGTGTGTCCTAGTGTGCCATCTGTTTTTTTGTAGATTAGTACATCTAGGAATGGTAGTTGTTTGTTTCCGTTTCCATGGTGAACTTGATTTTGGGATGTGTGCTGTTTAGGTGTGTTAGGAAATTGTTTAGGTTTTCTTTTCCATGGGGCCAAATCACAAATGTGTCATCGATGTATCTTAACCATAGTTTGGGTTTGAGGATGGCATTGGCCAGGGCTCTGGATTCGAATTCTTCCATGAACAGGTTTGCAATGACAGGTGACAGTGGTGATCCCATGGGGGATCTTTCAATTTGTTTGTATCTTTGTCCTTTGTATATGAAATATGTGTTGGTTAAGCAGTGTTCTGTTAGTTCCATGAGGGGTTTAGCTGGTTGGTATTTATTTTTGATGATTTCAAGGGTCTCTTTTATCGGGACTGGAGTGAATAGTGAAACCACGTCAAAACTTATAAGCAGATCTTCTTGCTCCATGTGTAGACTTTGATCATTTCCAAGAAGTGGTATGAGTTTTGTACATGTGAAGCTGCTGCTTCAGCATGGAACTGTAGCTGTTTTGCTAAGTGTTTAGCTAGGTTTTGTAGTGGTGCTTCTCTGGAGATGACTATAGGTCTGAGAGGTATGCCTTCTTTGTGTATTTTTGGGAGGCTGTATAGTTTGGGGCATCTGGAAGATTTTTCTCTGGGTATGATCGTGTGTTGGATCTCTTTGTTTATGTGGCTGGTTATAATTTTCTTCTTGGTTAATTTTTCCAGATATGTGGTTGGGTCTGTGTTTATGGGTTTGTATGTGGAGTCTTGGAGTAGGTCTGTCAATTTTGTTTCATAGTCTTTTCTGTCCATTACTACAGTGGCATTCCCTTTGTCTGCTGGGAGGATGATTATGCTGCTATCTCTTTTCAGGCTTTCTAGCGCTTTAATTTCATTTTTCTGCAAGTTGCTTTTGGGTGGTTTGCTTGTGCATAGGATGTTGGTAACTTGGTGTCTTAATTTATCAGCTTCATCTGTATTTAATTTAGTTAGGCTGGATTCTACTGCACATATGATGGATTCTGTGGGGATTTTTTGGGGTGCTATAGCATAATTGAATCCTTTGGTTAGGACATCTGTTTCTGTTTTGGTGAGTTCCCTGTTGGAAACTTTGTACACTAATTGTTTCAGGTGTTGTTGTGAGCTGTTGGGGGTTTTCTTGTCATGTTCTAATTTCTTTAATTTTTTCAAGAGTTTTTCCTGTTTGTAAGTGGTTTCAGATTCAGCTCTCCAAGTTGTAAGTTGTTTTATCTTGTTCCAAAGTAGAGGTGGATTTTGCTGCTCAATTCTAGGTGTAGTGTTAACAAATCTTTGTATAACTGATCTAATTGGAATCTCACTGTGGAGCTCGTTCCTTAGTAGAGCCATTTCAGTTCTTTTCAGGATATGTTTAGTGGCTGCTGTGCTTTGATGAAATGTTAATTTGAAGCAGGTTGGTGTAGTATTGTTGTCTCTGCAGCTGCGTAGGAATTGGAGGTCACACAGTATTCCTGCTCTTTTAATTTCCAGTTTCTCGTAGGTTTTGATCTGGCTGTTTATTTCCTCCCCATAGAGGTTTGATATTTGTTTTCTTAAGTTTTCACAGGTACTTACATGTATGGCATTCAGCTTTGTTTGGGTATTTTCCCACGTCATTGTAGTTGTGCTTTTAAAGTTGTAGCAACGTTTCAGCAGAATCTCATCTGCCATCATCAGGCTTCTGTGTGTGTGTGTGTGTGCATGTGTGTGTAATTATATAGAACACAATTGAGTTGTACCTCAGTGATAATATTTTCCTGATGTAATATATTATACTGCCAAGGTATATGATAACAATATTGTGCCTGTATGAACATAGGATGGCTGGTGCCCATGTGTCCCTGCTCCTGGGGTAGGTAATTTGAATGTTCAATTGCCAAAGAGAAAGGAAAAAAGGAAAACAAGCCAATCAGCCAAATTTCTAAATGCCTAGGCTCGATTAGAGATTAAAATTGGGGCCTTCAGCAGCCTCTCTGCACAAGCGGACACAAGGCCTGGGTGCAGCTGCTGCGCCACTGGAATTGAGCTATGGGGTTGAGCCAACGAGCCTTAAAAATTTGATCACAAGTACAATTTAGTCAATGAGAATTAATAACTGTGAAAAGCCAGGTGGTGACCTGTTACTTTGAAATAAACTTCCACTCACAGCACAGAATTTAGGAAGAAACAAAATGGCGTGCGCCACGAGACTTCCAAAATGGCGTCCATTAGCACATCACGCCTCTCAGCGGCGTTTACCTACCTGGTAGAGTGGAGCCAAAGCTCTGGCTACAGAGACGGCCAGGGAAGAAGAGATTAGCCCTTCTCCTTTGAAAGTAATGACGGCGTTCGAAGGTGGGAGGGTGAAATGTGATACGACTCAAACGGAGCAATAAAACACAAGCTGCTATGAAACGGAGCAAAGGGAAATGAAGCGGCAACAAAACGAGGCAGAGAAAGGGATTTTCTGGCTATGGGAGGTAGTGCGAAGTCACTACTGACCCTCCCTTCGCCTCCCTTGGGGGCGCAACTGCGCTTCCCCTTAGTGGCAAGGTTGCCAAAATTAACAATTCGCAGAGGCTAAGGAGAAATGGAGCAATTCAAACCTGAGAAAAAGCTATTTTAAACTGTGAGACTAAAACAATCCTGTTCGGCCAAAGGAGATATGCAAAGCACTGCCTGTCTCGCACGAGGCTGAGCGAAAACTGGGGAACGCTGTCTATCTATAGAGGTAGTTGCTATTAAGATTAACTTCTGGGTTCATTGCCCTAAAATATCATTCAGTAAATTCAAGGTTAGGTTATTTTGCCCCATTCTTTATTTGTAAGTCAAATTCAAGCGTTCTCCTTTAGTTGTAACCTAAATTCCTTCTGGTTTCCTCTCCTGTCTAAAAATCTCATCCTACCATGGATTTTAAAAAAGAATTCAAAGAAGAATTCTTTGACACGGGAAGGTTTTTTATAATTAATTTGAAAATCTTATTTCAAATCTGTCTCAATCTGTAGTCTGCTTATAACATTCCAAAATCAAAGTTCCAATTGCATGTTTGTTGTTTAATCCAAAAGAATTTAAATCCTTAAGCTTCAGTTTATCATTTCTTCCCTGGAAGTCCCTGTATGAAGCAGTATATCAGTGTAATGAAAGCAAATATTATTTGCAAGAATAAAAAGATATGGAGAGATATAGGGGACTTCCGGTTTGAAGGGCTTCAGCGACAGACAGAAATCCGCAATCGTGCGCAGTTTCTGTCTGTGCTCGCCGCTGTAGCGCCCTGAGCCGGCTGGTTTTGGGGCTAAGCCACCCCATAGAGGTAGTGAAGAGAGGGGAGATCACCAGCAGGGTCGAGGAGATTTGGGATTTGTGGCACCATCTACAGAAAATGCTCCAAATAGCGTTATAGATTCGGGTGGTTGAGGGCCATCTGGCAGCTAGAATGGTGTCACTGACCTGGTTAGAAAACTTTTCTCTCTAGACTTCCGGTTTCGCGTGGCTTCGGGGCAGCAGGAATTCGCGACAGCTCGCGATTCCTGCTGTGCTAGCCGTCGAGGTACCCCCGATCCAGATGGGTCAGGGGGATATGGCTGCCCTGTAGGGACAGCTGAAGAGAGAGGGGAGTCGGATAGGGAGGTGGGGGTGTCGCAGACCCCCCCCTTCTCCGGGAAAACCCCTTTTTCCCAAGGCGGTGGAGCGGCGGTCAGTAATGGCCGCCACGAAGAAGCCAGCAACCGGGTAAGAACTGTGCTGGAGGAAGTGTGAAGAGTGAAAGTTCTGCCTGAGCCGGGTCAAGTAACACCTTTTAAATTGCCTGGAATTGAGCTGCTTGAATTGCTGGAGGATACATTGTATCCCTAAGAAGAGCGAAAAGCGGCGGAGAAGCTGTTAAAGGGAACTTTTTTTTTTTTTACTCTCCCACCCCACGGAAATAGCAGAAATATTTGGATATATTAGACATTGAAAGTGGATTGCTTTGAAAGTTGAAGCTAAGAGACAAAGGGATTTTTGGACATTGAAAAATTTAAGAAATTGGAAAATCTTTGCTGGAGGTATGGATTTCTGATTATTTAAAATTGTCATTGCAAGTGGGAAGGGAGAAAAAAAATTGGAGCAGAAGCTGAAAAAGGAGGAGATTGTCTAGAACGTCTTTGTGGATCCCAAAGGAAGATATATGGTAATTGGACCTCTTTGAATAAAAATTAATCCAGAAAGAGAAAGAGAAGAAGGAAGAAAAGTATTAACTTTTGGAACTTTTTTTTTTTTAATTGCTTTTGATTGTCTTTGATTAAAAATACTTGTGGTTGTTTTGGAAAAAGTTTCCCTTTTTATAATGGCATCGTTTGTGGATGAACTAGAGATTGAATATCAAAAATATAAAAAAGAAGATACTTTGGGCGCTTTGTTTCAATTCTTAGAAATGGCGTTATGTTCTGTTGAAAAGTTGATTACGCAGCAGAAGGACTGGGACAAGGAAGAAGAGGAAGAAGAAGCCATCTTTGATGAACAATGGGTCCCTTCCGGAGAGGAGGAGAAAAAGGATAAGAAAAAGGGGATTTTAAGAATTATAAAAACAACCAAAAGAGAGAAAAATGAGCGAAAAGATGGAGGCAAGGTTAGAAAGCAAAGGAAAAGGAGTAAGAAAAGCGAAGGGAAAAAGCAAAGGGGTAGAAAGGGCAAGGAGAAGAATAAGCAAGAGAGAAAGGGGGGGAGGAGAAGCCTTAATGGGGGGAAGCAAGACCTAAAGAAAAAAAGTTTATTTAGAGACAATGGGTGAATTTAATTTAGATTAAAAGAGGGATTCTGGAGGGTATATAAGAGTGTGTTTTTATATGTATATTTAGAATATAAAATTTATTATGTAATTTTAGAATCTTTTAAACAGAATCCCAAGAAAGATTGCTATATGTAGTATTTCTAAGTTAGGGTAATGAGTTATAGATGTTACTCCAATTGGTGTACAGGAGAAGTATAGTAAAAGAAAAAAAAGATGAATGGATAATTGGAAATAGAACAGACAAAGAATGTTGTTGAAAATGGTAATAAGATATGGAAGGATATATATGCTTTTTTTTTTTTGGATTTTGTATATTGATAAAAGGCAATAAAATTTTAATTAATAAATAATTTGGATGGAAAGGAGAAGTAGGGACAAGATATGAAGTTAATATTATATGAAATATTGATATTATAATCTGGAAATGTTATGCCTTATTGATCTTTTATTATTATTTTTTCTTAGAAAAGAATTTATAAGCTGCTATGCCTTGATTCTTTGTGCATTGTTTTTATAAAACTGATAAAAATGGTTTTTATATATATATATAAAAAAGAAAATGATAATAAGATATGGAAGGAGATATGGGTTGAATATGATGTTTGAATTTGTGTCTGTGTGAAGAGTTTTAACCCGGGAACAGACAACCTTCAGAAAAGATCTTTTAGTTTTGTTTATGTTTTGTGTTTGTATGTTTGTGTATTGTATTTATGGTAAAACTAACAAAATTTGTTTTTTATTAAAAAAAAAGGAAAAAAGAATCAATAAAACCTTGGAGGAATGTTAGATGAGAATAATTTAAACAAGCCAGAAAGAAAAGAATATGATGACTATAAAATGGATAAATATGGAAGAGAAATGAAATTGAATAGGAGTAAAGAGAAATAATGAGAAATTTGCTGAAAGATATTTGTGTGTCCATATGGAGATGGGATAAATTGGAATTATGCTGTATAAAAATAATGTTTTGTTTGACTTGTAAGGATTTACAATGTTAAGAGGTTTTATGTGTTTATGTATTTAATGGTTAATGATGTGTTGTTTTATCTTTAAAATTAATAAAAATTTGTTTCAAAAAAAAAAGAAAACTTTTCTCTCTTTAAATGGTCCCGCTCAACCTCCAGACGGCTAATTGGAGCTATTGTGGATTCGGATGCAGAAGGGCCCCCCGAGACAGCGAGATCCTGTCCGGTGGGATCCCCCAGAGGGGGCTACTGATAGATTGTGGAGGTCCGCAAACCACGGTCGTCTGGGCCAGTAGGAGGTGACCAGAAGCAGTTCCGCCTTCTCATGGATCAACTTCTGGATGACTCTTGGAACTAGAGCTAGTGGGGGGAATGCGTACAGGAGTCCTGTGGGCCAGGGACAATGTAACACGTTGTGATTCTCCGCCCCGTGAGATAGGTACCTTGAGAAGAATCTCGGGAGCTGAGCGTTGAGCGGGGATGCGAAAAGGTCCACGACTGGTTGTCCGAAGGTTGAGGACGCCTCCCTGTACAGTGATGGATGGAGGCGCCATTCTGACTGGTCTATAGTGGCCCTGCTCAACTAGTCTGCTTGGATGCTTGAAACTCCCAAGATGTGTTCTGCTTTGAGAGATAGGAGGTTGGCCTCCGCCCAGCGACAGAGGCGCTCAGCCTCCCTCATTAGCCGAATGGATTGTGTGCCCCCCTGTCGATGTGTGCTTTGGCTGTGATATTGTCTGTTAGGATAAGGACATGATGTCCGCGTACCTGGGGAAGGAAGCTGCGTAGGGCCAGGTGTACAGCATGAAGTTCCAACCAATTTATGCTGCACAGTTGTTCTGTTGCCGACCATCTGCCCTGGAATGAGAGCGAGTGGACGTGAGTGCCCCATCCGGATAGGCTGACATCTGTGGTGAGGGTGAGCCTCTGGGGCTCCTTGAAGTAATGACTTTTGTTGGTGGCCAGTTTGGTCCACCAGAGGAGGGACATGAGGACCTTTGGAGGTACCCTGACCATGCATTTTGAGTTGCTTCTTCCGGATCGCTGGTAAGGAAGCAGGAACCACTGTAGGGATCTGGTGTGTAAACAGGCCCAGGGAACAATAGAAATGCATGAAACCATTTTTCCTAATAACTTTGACAAGTCTAATAAAGTCACCTTTTTTGATCGCCTGATCTCCCTTACAGATTTTTGGATACTAAGGAGTCTTTCCGAGAACAGGAAGACCATCCCTTTAACCGTATCAATCACCGCGCCCAGGTGGGTTATTCGGGTAGATGGAGATAGTTGACTTTTCTTCCAATTTATAAGGAAACCATGATCTTGGAAAGCAGTGAGGGTAATTCTGGTGTCCCTTTCTGCTTGACGTTTGGAGGGGGACAGGATAAGAATGTCATCCAGATAACAGTGGATACGGACAGGGAGGTTCCTAAGCTGGGCCGCTAACGCCATGAGGACCTTGGTAAAGGTCCTTGGGGCTGAGGCCAATCCAAAGGGAAGGGCCACATACTGAAAGTGGTGGTTATTATAACAAAATCTCAAGAATTTGTAATGGGAGAGCCGAACTGCGATGTGTAAATATGCTTCTGAGAGGTCTATGGAAGTGAGCCAGTCTCCTTGCCTGGTTCCCTGGAGAATGGATTGTAATGTATGCATCTTAAATTTGTGGTGGATCAGATAACGATTAAGTCTTTTTAGGTCTAATATAGCCCTCCACCCCCCACTCCCTCATTGCGAGGATGGGACGGGTTGGATAGCCCTTATGTCGATGAGATGTCGGATAGCGAAATCCATTAGATTACGCTTGGTGTGGTCTTTGGAAAGGGGGGATACCATGAAATAGTCGGGGGGTGGACTGAAATTCGAGGGCGAGACCGAATCTGATGGTATCTCTGACCCAGGCGTCAGAGGTAGAGGAGTCCCATAGACCGGCGAAGTGTTTGAGGTATCCACCAATGGGAGGGGAGTGTTGAGGCCTATCTTGGGCGCCGGGTCTGCTTCCTGGTCCCTGAAAGGGCCTTTTGTAACTGGCACCCCTTCTGTTCCTGTCGCCCAAGTCGATTCGATCCTGGGGTTGGGCCGACTGAAAGGCTCTCTGGAACCTGGGAAAGAAAGAGATCTGATAGGAGGGTCGAAAGGACCCTCTCCGAAAAGGCTGAGATGCTCTGGGTTCTGACCTCCGAAAAAGAAAGGGGAGAAATTTTTTCTTACTTCGGCTTTCAACCAATAAGGGGTCAAGGGCTGGGCCGAATAATTTGTCTCCCGTAATGGGAGCTGAGGCCAATTTGACTTTGTTCTTGACATCTGCCTGCCAATGTTTGAGCCAGAGCAAACGACAGGCTGTGACATGCGATGAGATAGCCCTGGTAGAGAACTTAACTGAATGGTAAGTGGCGTCGGCCGAGAACTCTGCTGCGGCCGTAAGCTTAGCGATGTCCTGATGCACCCTGGTGTTGGATGAAGGGACATGCTGTTTTAATTGGTGAAGCCACTGGATCGAGGATCTGGTAAAAAAAGATGCGGCCGTAGCCGATCGAATGGCCCAAGCATCAGATTGGTGAGCCCGGAGCAAGGCCAGCTTGGCCCGCTTGTCTTCTGGTTTCAGGACCTCCAGAGCATCGCTTGGGGTTGAGGAGGACGCTAAGCCTACTATGGGCTTGTCAACCTCGGGAGTATTTAGTAGGTTAGAGAATTCTGAGTTGAGGTTGAAGAATCTCTTATCCTGGCTGGACAGGGCGGGAGGCACCCCTGTTGAGGCCAGCTGTTTTGATATTAGATCAGAGAAGATAGGTGGAGTTGGAATGACTTTGGCCTCCACTACAGGCTGTTTAAATATGGAGTCATTCGGGCCCTCCAAGACTGCAGGGGGGAGGTCAGAGGGTGACTGCGTACTCAGGCCTGAGATGTTTTTGGCCTTGAATAATGACTTATATAGGTGAGATTTGAATAAGTCCACAAAGGCGGGCTGATCAGGGGTGAGACCCTCATCCTCGGACATCTCTCCTTCCATTGGCTCCTCCTCCGAGAGGGGCTCACTGTAGTGCATGGATCCCAGATCGAAATCTTCATCTTCCCTGAATTGATCCAGACCCCCTTCCTCCTCCTCCTCCTCCCTTTCTGTAAGAGGGATGTCCCTCTGCGAGAGTACCTGACCATGGGGAAGTTCCAATCTGGGCAGGGATCTGCCAGATAGAGATTCGAGTTCAGGGGCCATCAGGTGGAGGCCCGGCCTGGTTATCTGCTGGAAGCCTTCCACGATTCCTTGGTGGATAGCCAGTTGCATCCAGGATCTTACTTTCTCTGGAACCTCGTCTATAGATGGTTCCTCTTGGCGTAGGCCAGCGGCTGTAGGGGTAAATGTAGCTTCGGGTGCCCGTCTAGGCGGTGTTCCGGTAGCCTGAAGACTCTGTGAGGGCGAGCTGTGCCTGGATAAGGAGGAATAGTCTGGAGGAGGGGGGTTGAGTAGAGGTAGAGGGAGTGGAGGGTGGGAGGACCGGAGGCACTGGGCGTGACCCCCTGGTTCGTCTGTCAATCTCCTTTTCTAATGCCTTATGGCGTCTTAAGGCGTCCCTCAGAGAGGCTTTGGATGTTTCCTTAGCCTGCCTCAGCAAATGGTGGGTTTTAGACTTGGCCTTCAAGGAAGGTCCTCTGGAAGAATTGTCCTCTGCCTTTTTAAAGGTAATTGCAAGATATAAGAAGGATTAGAATGAGGCGGTTGGCTTGCCTAGGGGTTCGACCTGCAACAAGGCCAGGTGTCCTACTAGTTGTTCCACGCCCCCCTTTTTGGAAAAAAAAAATTTTTTTAATATATGTGTGTATGCGTGTGTGTGTGTATGTGTATGTGTATATGTGTGTATGTATACGTATATATATGTATATAAAGCTATATGAACCGTGACATACCGTTAGGTACTGTTCCAAAAAGGGTAAAAGTTTGAGTAAATAAAGAAAAAACTGAATGCAATAAAGAAAAATAAATGATTAGCTTGTCCAATTAGCCAAATGAATGCCTGAGGCCTAGAACAAGGAGATAGGGCCTCCAGCAGCTGCCTTCCCAGGCGGAACTGGGCGGGTTCTGTCGCTGCTGCTACTTCGCCTGCTGAGTGGACTGCAGGGTAGCCAACAATAAACTATGCGAAGAGGAATCAGGCTTAGTTGCCTTGAAAAATTAAAGTAGAGGACAAGGCAGCTCTAAACAGGCCTACGGGTCCTCTTTTCAGGGAACTAAGATCGCACCGCAGCTAGAGGCAGAAATAAAATGGCACCCGGCCACGAGGCGATGCCCAAAATGGTGGCCGCCTGCTGATGCAAGGGTTCGAGGGCTCTCAGCGGCGGAATTATCCTCCCCAAATGCATGCCGGATTAAAAAGGCGCAAAGAGGGGGAGGAAGGGAGAGATTAGCTCTTCCCAAGTACAGCGGCGTTCGTTGGGGGGGGAAACAATGGAGCGGTTCAAACTGAAAGAAATCAAGCCGCTAGCAATGAAACGGGGAAAAGGGAAGTGGCGGAGAAAAGTGGCAGGGAAAGAAGGCTTTGGGTATGGGGGGGCAGCATGAGAGCACTGCTATCCCTCCCGTTTGCTCTCTTCTGGGGTGAAAAAATGCTCCTCTGGGGTGGCAATTCGAGGTAACCAGTTGCGCAGAGGCTAAGAGGGGAAATAAACAGTCCAACCTGATATATTGCAATGGAATCGAATAAAGAAGTCCTGAGTCGGCCAAGGAGCTCGATAGCAAACTGCCTATCTCGCACGAGACTGAACTAAAACTGGGGAATGCTACGGAGGAGTCACGTGGAGGAGGAGGAGCGTTCCTCAATTCAAGCTCACCCTGTGAGTGCAGAGACTGGAGCACTTCCCACTCTGAATGCTCTGAATAGCTCTATGGAGAACTTTGCAACTAAATAGTAACCCCCGGAAGAGAGAGTGAAAAAAAAGAGCAAAAAAGAAACAGCTTGCATATATTTGGATTATTTGGTGAACTTTGGATTTTTGGTTATTATATTTGAATGACTAAAATCAATTGGGTGGTTGTTTAAAAATTTATACAATAGCAGCACTTCTGGATGAATTGAAAATGGAAATTAAAAAGTAAAAAAAACATGCACAAGAAGGGATGGGTTCTTTTGGTTTTGTCTTTCAATTCTTAGAAATGGAGATTTGGAACTATGAGAAACAACAAGACTGCAAAACAAAAAGACTGGGACAAAGAAGAAGCCATCTTTAATGAACAAGTAATTCTATGTGGGAAAGAAAAAGGAAAAGGGGGGAAGGAGAATGGAAAATTTAAGACTTAAAAAAACAACCAAAGAAAAGAAAAATAATTCAAAAAATAAGTATAATACTGGAAAGCAACAGAAAAGGGGAATACAGAAGAGAGAAATAGAGGTAGAGAGACAAGGGGGTAAAAAGGGGAGAGAGAAGAAGAGAGGGAAGAAGGAAAGGAAAGGAAAGGAAAGGAAAGGAAAGGAAAGGAAAGGAAAGGAAAGGAAAGGAAAGGAAAGGAAAGGAAAGGAAAGGAAAGGAAAGGAAAGGAAAGGAAAGGAAGTTACAAAGGACCGGAGCAAGATATAGAGAAACAGGATCTATTTAGAGATAATGGGTGAAAATCTAACTGAAAAAGGGATTATGTAAAGGTACATAAGATTGTATTGTTATATTAGTAATACAAATAACTTTAGAAAATTGGAAACAATGTATGATTAAAATGAGGGATAAAATAGTGCAATTTAGTAAAATGTTGAATGAAATAAGTGTGAATAAAATAAATGAAATAAAATAAATGAGAAAATTGAATTAGGAAGGAACGGGAACATTTTAATTAATGTTTTGTAACATATAAGTGAATTAACTATGGAAGGCTTATAATTGTTCCCATAGAAGTATGATATTTAATTGAAAAGTAATGTTAAAGATGTTAAGACTTTAATGAATATTAATATTAATGATAGAATTGAATTGGAATGGAATGTTGTTTTAATTATATACATTTATAATTTGTTTTTCTTTTTTTAAGAATACAGTGTATATTTTAAGAATGTACCAAGCAGAATCCGAATGGAAGTTATGTGTTATACTGAATGTTACATTAGGGAAAAGATATAAAGGCGTCATACTCCAATCGGTAACTACAGGAGAAATTTTGTTTAATGAGAAAAGATAATAGATAACTGAAACAGGACAGACAAAAAATATAAATACAATGATTAGAATTGAGATGAGATAATTAAAATAAAATTGAGAAAATTAAAAGAGGGGAGAAGCTATGCAGAAAATGTAAAATAGTAATAAGATATGGAATAGAATATAAAAATGAGCATGAACCTGAATTTGTGTCTGTACAAAGAAATGTAACCCGGGATTATGCTGCTTTCAAAAAAGATGTTTTATTTGTATTTTTTTTTCTCTTTGTGAAAACTCAAATAAAATTTACAAAAAAAAATAAATATGGAGAGATATAGAGAAGTTTGTTCCTATTACTTCCATTTAGTTCATTTTCTTTTGTTATGCCTTAATTTTTTGGTATACTATTTCTTACTACAATATTATGCTTTATATTACATTTCTTAAACCAAAAGGGAATAGCATGATGGAACAGACATATTTGAGATTATATTTGTAATCCCTTGGTTAGAATGTTGGTTAAAATTCCTAGAACAAATTTCAACAACCTCAGATTTGTTAATGATACCGTATTGATGGTTGGAGGCAAGAAAGACTTAAGGAAGAAGGAAATGCAAAACTTCGCCTATTGCTCAATATTAAAAAAAAAAAAAAAAAGACTATGATAACAGGTAGGCCAATCCAACGCACATGTGAAGAAGTAACAATGGACTTAGTCTTCATAGGCTCAACAATTTACAGGAATAGTGACTCTAGCCATGAAATAAAGAGAAGTTTGTTTCTTAGGAGAAAGAGAAGTCTTTAATGAAAGACAGTTTTATCAAAAACATTAAAGTGCAATCATTTACATGGTTAACATATATACATCATCAAGACCAAGGTTATTCAGTTAGAATATTTGACAAAAAATGGGCACCACCACAAAGGTTAAATTAAAAAAAATCCTTTCTATTATGTGAAGGAGAAATACAACAACAAAGTTTATATGTTTGGGATATATAATATGAAAGCAAGAATCATAAGAGTCTTAAGCCTGCTTGGAAAAAAGTAAAATACTTAGGAAAAAGGCTGTCAGGAAACAAGATGGTTTGATATTACCATTCACAACACAATCATAACCTTACAAGAATGCAAAAAAAAGTTACTGAGACAATCTTCATGAAATACAGACTAGGATCCAATTATAGTTTAATCAGAGTTAAAAAATATAAGAAAATATTCATTTTTAAAATATTCATTTTAATGCAGCTTGTTGTCTGCATTAGTTTTCATCCTATCTGTAAAGCCACTTTGTGTTGTTTACCAAGGAATCAGAAATCTTTACCCATTTACCACTAATCATACAAAGTTCTATCAACAGGTCTAGACTTATCTTTTGATTTTCTCTGTATTGATATATAAAAGAATGGACTGCAGTATATTTTATAAGGCTCCCACGGCCACTACAAAAGGTGTTTCAAGCTGCCACTGCTAATGAAGTATTTGTATGTGTATTAATTAAGTTTCTCAGTCATCCCAGCAGAGTTGTCTGGAAGTTAAGTCATGGCAATTGCATGGTTGGCAGTGATGGGATTCAAATATTTTTAATACCGGTTCTGTGGGCTTGGCTTGGTGGGTGTGGCAGGGGAAGGATACTGTAAAATCTCCAGTCAGAAGTGGCATTTGCCGGTTCTCTGAACAACTACCACTACCAGTTCTCCAGAATTGGTCAGAACCTGCTGAATACCACCTCTGATGGTTGCTTTAAGAGGTTTTGCTGCTTCTCCAAAACTGAAGAAGCTACTCAAATAAGCAATGAAACCTATGCTTTAAAGTAATAATATATTGTCAACGAGAGAAATGTTTTATCAAAAATCTGTATCTTCAGCTATTGCTTATATTCACATCAGTATGGAGCCAAACTGTATTTAGTGATATGACCACACATTATTTTTAAGGTTAAGCAAATTTCTTCAGCAAAGTTACATTTTAATGATTTTTTAAAAATACAAAATAGTGCTTATTTCTTCCAGACCCGAAAGAAAGAATTGTTCATAGAAGTATCTGGGAAATAAAATAGATATATAATTTGTATTACAGCAGTATAACTATTCACCACTGGGAGAGACTAGATGGCTAGTTTCATTCATGTCGGACCTTGTGAAGAGGCCTAAGCACCCCGGAAGATTAGATGTTATATGCACTGTATGTACAACCCATTTTTTTTCTTTTTAAATGAGGGCTTCTTATGCCTCATAAGTTACAAAAAAACCAAAATTTGTTTTGTCTAATGCCTCCTAATGGTCTATAGTGATAATCACTGTACAGCAATAAACTCCAACGATCAGCTGCTGGGCCCACCTGCCTTCGTACTGACCTTTATTTACTGCTTATGAAGCTCAGCTGCATCACGCAGCACAGCGGATTGCTGTGAGTCAGCTGTTGAAAACACAGGGAGAGTGTAGGAGTGCAGGAAAAGGTCAGTAGAAAAGCCTCTGTGTGCGCTAAGTGCACATCTGCCCTACCCATGCGCAAAGCGTGCGTGCCTGTGCAAAACATGTCCACCAAGACACGCCCACTGAACCTGTGGTAAAACTATTTGAATCCCAGCACTGATCAGAAATATGTCACAGAGACCACTGCAGCAGGTTTGTTTATAAGTCTTTGGCAATTATCTGGCAACTGGGAATTGCACTGAATATGTCGTGACATTTAAAGCAGCTATTATCATGGGGTTCCAAACAGTTTGCAGTACATTTCTGAGATTTATTCATTTATTATATGTGTATACCTATGAATCAGTAGAGTTTAAAATGCTGTTTCTGATATGTAAAGGCCTAAGAACATGTTCTGCAAATGAGATTCCACTCTGAAGAACTGCTTCAAACAGATCTTATTCTGAGATGGTATATTATCAAAAAGACTAAATGAATATTCAGTGTAATTTCCAAGGCAGGGATTCCCTCAAGGGCATATTTCCCTTTGTCTGAATGTGTGGGAGGAGGGGATAAAAGAGAGAAAGAGAGAGAGACAGAGACAGGAATCAGGAACTGTTTAATAATGTTCTGTCTTCAGAATTTTTTTCCTTGAAGAGGTTTTCATGGCATTTGCTTTGTTTTCTTTTTGGCACCAGATATAAACCTTATCATGCCTTGCAGTTTGGGATTTTTAAAAATCTATTGCAGGTAATCCTCGATTTATGACCATAGTTGACTCCTAAATTTCTGTTGCTAAGTGAGACATTTGTTAAGTGAGTTTTCCCAATTTTATAACCCTTCTTGTCACAATTATTAAATGAATCATTGCAGCTGTTCAGTTAGTAACAGTTGCTAAGTAACTCTGTCTTCCCCATTGACTTTGCTTGCCTGAACATTGCAAAAGGCGATCACATGACCCTGGGACACTGCAATTATCATGAGTCAGCTGCCAAGTATCTGAATTTTGATCACGTGACCATGGGATGGCACAATAGGTGTAAGTGTAAAAAAACAGCCAAAAGTCACTTTTTTCAATGCTGTTGTAACTTTGATAATTAAACAAACCATTGTCGGTCAAGGTCTACCTGTAATGGGTGCATTAAGTTAATGTGTGTGTGTGTGTTGATCTTTATTATTAATCAAACAAAACCTACAAATTCAAACAAGCAAAATGAAAATACAATGTGATGGGGATGATAGGCACATTAGTGCACTTATGCACATCCTCTTAGGAACCTCTTTAAATTTTTAAATTAAATGTGTGGTCCACAGAAGTTAAGAGAATGAAAACTGTAAAAGTCAGTAGCTGAAACAACTGAATCAGGCAAGATATTGCAGACTTTGACAACTCTGTTACCAAAATTGATTTTTTTTAATTAAATGTAAACAATGTAGGCTGAACTGAAGGCTGAATAATAATTGAATAACCTAACTGAAAATTTTTAAAAAGCCCGTACTATAATAGCAATAATACTTCATGGTACCAATAGTAAATCAAGATCAGCGCAGTTGCTTATGAAAATACCCATCTGTATTAACTTACCCGCAGAAATGGAGGTTTCCTAGTTTCCTAAGGAAGCTAAGGTCAACATGCAGAGGTAGTGTTGGGCAATGCATTACCTGAACATTGCAGCTGTTCAGTTAGTAACAGTTGCTAAGTAAATCTGTCTTCCCCATTGACTTTGCTTGCCCTGTTCTCCATAATAAGTTAAGAACAATTATTGTTTTGCATTCTTCCTTAGTGGACAAAATCTAATTTAATGAGGAACATGATAGTATATAAAATATTTGCCATTTTTTCTTCCGTTTAAAAAAATGGAAATAGAAAAAAATCTTAACACTTTCCATCAGACCAATTTTAATAAACATATAATATTCTCTCCCTCTCCCTCCCTCCTCTCCCCCACCCTCCCTCTCCCCTCAGCCCAGCCCAACCACAGAGTTATTGTCAGTAAAATAGGAGGCAGAAGTATTACAAATCTGCCACTTGAGTTAAATATAAAAAGGCAGGATAAAAGTCTAATCGTTAAACTTGAAAAAAAAACCCCAATATATACAGTAAAATTTCTGGTCATGAACGCTTGACCACGACCAAATCAGGTTCCGACCAAAAATTCACATTTTTTTTCGTGGCTGATTTCCTCTTCCACTCCATTTTTTTGTAAGCACCAAATTTCCAAAATTAGGTTCAGGTCATGACCAAATCGGGTTGTGGCCAAAGTTATGGAACAAATTATGGTCCTGACCAGAGGTTCTACTGTACATTTAAAAATGTAAATAAATAAGACATACTCTCTCTAAGCAGGAAAGAAACTTAGGGGAAAATAATTCCAAGAAGAAAGAGGTGGTCATGGGACACAAGAATAAAAGAATTGCAACTTTTGTAGCATTCCCTTACATTTATAATTATGTTTGTTCATTAAGGGATCTTCCTGAGATTTAGAAAATATTGCGGTGAAGTTTTTTTCCTATATCAAAAATATTGAGTATGTGTCATAATAAATCTGCATTGTCCTAAGAGGGGAAGAAAGATCTTTCATCACTCTGGTATTAACTTTCCAGATTGGTAAACCTCAAAAAATGAAGTTTCATAACAACAACTTTCCCAACACAGAAAATGTAACTTGCCTTTCTAAAAACTGTGAAACAAATTCCCAGTGTAAGCCTAAATGCAGCAGGCATGTGGGAAACAATTATTTTGTCATAACGAGCCAAAAGTAATGATATTATTCATATAAAGCCAAAGTTAAATCAACATAATTATAGATTGGACGGAAAAGCAATAAAGGTAGCAGAATTCAGTTCATTGCAAATTATCAGTCCCACAAGCTCATTCTAATTTCATGCAGACTTCTAGAGCTGGTGAAAAAGAATAGTGAAATACAGTGAATCCATATGAATACTACAATGTAGATGTATAGGAGAAAAACCAAAAGGAAATTAATATAGTTTTATATTTTCAAGTAAGAATGAATAACTACATGCATTATTACTTTCATATTATTCTCTTTCTATATAAGCAATACTATGTAAATGCAGAAAAGGTATAATAAGAAAATGAGAAAAAAATTCAAATCATATGCTAAAAACAGTTAAAGAAAACACTAAATGTACTGTACACCAACAACATTCACTATTATGTTTCCACACCCTTCTATTCCAACCAAAGTACTTGAAGTTGATTTCCCAAAATTTCAATTTGATGACTGAAAACAATGGAAGGAAACAATACAGCTCAGCAAAGTTGCTAGGTATTAGTTGAATTAAGTATGCATCTCCGTTTTACCTGATAAAAGCCTTTCCTAAAATGTATTGAAATCAATTTCAGGATAAATAGTTCACATTTGAAAAATTCAGCTGGATACGAATAACTATAATATTTTAGTAATAAGTGTACTTTTCAAAAGAAAACTGGCTTCAAAATTTTCAGTATTCCTCAGAGTGTGTGCATCAGAGAGGAATCCTTTGGATGTTGCTAAACTATGACTCCCAGGAATCTTTATTATTTGCCATGATATGGCTAGGATTGCTGGGAGTTGTCATTCATGTCATAAATTGTTCATGTGAGTGGGGAAAAAATAATTGCAAACAGAAAAGTACAAAATAGAATTTTAAGCTTTCTCCTGGCATGCTAATTTTCTATATATACGCATTAAATTTTTGATATGAATTAAAATCAGACATTAAAATTTCTACATATAATTTTCTATAAAAGCTGAAACAGCTGTATTATGAAAGTGTTATTACAATACAGGTAGTCCTTGACTTATGACAATTGAGCCCAACATTTCTGTTGCTAAGTGAAATATTTGTAAAATCAGTTTTGCCCCACTTTATGACCTTTATTGCTGTAATGGTTAAATGAATTACTGTAGTAGTTAAGTTAGTAACATGGTTATTAAGTGAATCTGGCTTCCCCATTGACTTTCCTGATGAGAAAGTCATAAAAGATGATCACATGGGATACTGCAACTGGCATAAATATGAGTCAGTTGCCAACTGTCTGAATTTTGATCATATGACCATGGGGATGCTGCAACAGTAAAGTGAAAAAGTCATGTTATTTTTTTCAGTACTATTGTAACTTCGAAGGGTCACTAAACAAATTGTAAGTGGAGAACTGCCTGTATATTTATTACTCTTTTTCTAAAAGTACAGCTTGATTTACACTAATAACATAAAACACAAATATTTTATATGAGAAAAACTCATGTTCAGTCCCTGACTAGAAAATAAAGGGATTGCCAATTCAGTTTAAACTACAGTTAACAGTCCACTTATAGCTGTTACTTATTCATCATTATACCAGATCACTATTTGCCAATAAATGTTCTCGTGTAAATCAGTATTTCAAATCATTATGAACACATTTTATTCAAGGCGTATTTCATGAACAGGCCATTTTCAACACAAACATTAATTCCTACATCAGGAAAGCTAACACAGCAAATAACATAAAGGTACTACAGTGTCTCAGATGTCATAAACCAAACATTTCAGATGTCATAAACCAAACAATTGTGAATTGTGTATTCCTTCCTAGCAGACACAAACTGGGTCATCAAGGCCCATGTCTGTCTTGGCCCAGAACAGCAGGTACCATATCTTGAGACCAACATGCACTGCCTTCCCTTGAGAAATTAATGACAAGAACGCTTAACCAAAAACAGTGCATCAATGCTCTCATGGATATATATCTATGGCCTGCAGAATTGTAATTAAAGTTGTCATAAATTAGAGGGCTCCCTCTCCCCTCCATCTTTACATTTATGTTTTCTTTATCCTGTTTAATCATTCCCTTTCCAATCTGATTTTTCAGCAGATAACTCATCTTACACAGATAAACTCAATGAACAAAGAAAGAAAAACACTTAAGGGCACCATCTTCTGGTCTGCAAAGTATCTAAAACTATTTTTTTTAAACTTGACTTCACCTTCATCAATAATGAATGTTGAGACAAACAAGAAGTCTACAGATAGATTCAGTTGCAAAGTACTGGAGTTCAAATTCCCACTCCCTCATGCAGGTCTAAGGTCATCTCAAAGCCCTTTTCTCTCAGCCCATCTTTAGCCTCCAAGATTGGCCGCAATGTAAGGTAAAAGATGTGAGCTAGATGCGAATTCCCCCGCTTTCCTTTGGGATATCGAAACTAAATAAACGAAGCCAGGTTTGTGTTGGCAAAGCGGGCCGAGCACTCGACCGACACCGGTCAGAAGAGAATCCGATAGCAACGTTTCCGACGCCCACGGTTTACGACATTTCATCGAAAGGTTAAGGGAAGCTTGTCATTTGGAAGACTCGCCGGGATGCTTTGCTACCGCAGACCCAACAACGTCGAAGCCGCGCAGGCTGCAACCACGGCCGACTCGAGAGAATCCACTGACAGGCCAAGAGGAGTGACGGTCGCTCCGCAGCCCCGAGAAGGAAGGAAAGAAAATAAACCCCAGCCTCGCCCCGAGCCGCTGACAAGTCCAGAGGAGGAAGTCCAAGTGTCAGCCGCCCCCACCACCACGCCTCCTCCTCCTCGACCGGAACCGGGAAGCGTGGGCCCGACCCCAACCATCACCTCACGCGGGGTCCGTCAGCCACGGCTGCCCCAGCCTCCCATTTCACACCCGGCCCTGTGTCCTCTGAGGAGCCGCCGGTCACCTCCCCGCGTATCGTTACCTCTCGAAGAAGTGCCTTAAGACCAAGAGGCCGGCGGCTAGCGGGAACGCTGCCAGAAGGTGACCGACGCGGTATGCCTCGGGGGTCCGTTGCTCCAAATCGGCCCACGTCACGTTGACCGGAAACCAGAAGCGCTCGCTCCACAGCCAGGCTAATACGACCGCCATTTTCCCACCCACCCCACTCTCGACGCCCGCCCGGGCTCCCACTCTTTCCAGCAGCGGCCGCCGCCACCACTAGAATGTCTCGACTGCAGCCGCCGGCGCGAGGAAAAAAGGCGGTAGCGAACGAAGGGGTGGGGCCTGGCCAGTCCCCGCCCATCTAGCTTCCCGAGAGGAGAGGTCAAAGCCGACGCCCCTTTCTCTCCCCCTTCGGTGTCGTTAGGGACAGCAGGGCGCATGCGCCTCGTTGACGCTAATTCGGCAAGCGGGAGGCCAGGAATTTTGATAGGAGGTGATGGGTGGAGGAGGGGTGGGAAGAAAGCCGGCCTGAGGAGCGAAGGGATGGGGCTCCGCGAACCAATTGAGGCCGGGGGAGTCGGCGTGTAGACCCCGATGGGCGGCGGAGTTTGCCGACTTCGTCTGAATTCCGAAGTTTCGGGGAGGGAAGAAAAACACAATCCCGCAGGAAGACAGCGGGGAAACTGTCTGGGGGAGAAGGATGACTTAGTTTCTGCCTTTTACGGTTTCAGCTGTTCCGCCCAATTTGATAAGCGGTTCCCTTCATTAATGAAACTGTCGCATGACACACTGCTTTTTCTTCAGTATGGTGAAGCGTTTATGGGCGCGACGTGAGGCAGCCGCGTGGCTGCTTCAGTGTGTCTGTCATCCAGTCCACGCTGCGGTCCTTGGTGCTCTCCGAGATTAAGAGCAACTTCCAAGAGCACCGAAGATCCCACAGTTCAACCCTCGGCTACAAATGTTCTCTTCTATGGAAATCCACACCGACTTAACTTGTCCGTAGGTTTATAGGGCAAATGTCTGGCTGGAGTTATTTCTCTATGAATATAAACACATTTTAAATATTTAGTTTGTACTTTCCTATCTTGAACAGAAGTGTGCAGATGGGATAGATCTGCTTTTATTTAAGTTCTACACTACTCATCTCACTTTATTAAAAGTGATGTGTGAGTCCTCTTATTTTCCTTTTTTCTCAGAATGTGTAGTTTAATTTCAAAGTTTAGGACAAATATTTGTAAGTTGAAGTAACCTTTTTTATAATGGCTGTCTTTTAAGCCAGAAATGTTTCAGAAGTTTTGCAGATACATTTGGTATATTTGGTATATTGAGTAAAGTTTGTCTTTTTCCAACTCTGTTGATTTGCTACTAATACTGAAATCCTTCAAAACCTTACCCAAACTTCTTTGTGTAGTTGATTTCCCGTTATAATAGTTTTACAATTCCTTTAGGCAATAAGACATCCATCAGCGCCATTTGTAATATTCCTAACCTCATTAAATTTAATATTCAAAATAATTAAACAATTATCCATTTCAACTTTGTGTTCTATAACTTCATTATATTCTTTATTACCTCTAAAGACTCACCTGATGAATACAACAAAACCTTGCCAGTCTGAAGGGTCTCTATTTCTCCAGTACAATAAGAAAAATAATCCAAAAATTGATCAAGAAATGAAGTCAATAACTCTTAAATATCAATAACACTATCAATTTGAACAATGGAATTCCAACTTCTAGCCTCTCAATTCAGAAGATAACTGCAAAACAGACAGATGCTGTGGTCCACTCACAAGGAGCAGCTGTCCAGATTTTCACAATCAGGTAATTTCAGTGATCTCTCTTACCTCTGAAGAGATTATGCAGCCCTGGATCCAGCATCCAGCTACAATTCTTGCAAAAGCAATCCCACGTGAAGATGATGCCATGGCGCGCACAAGAAGTCTCCAAATTTGGTCCTGTCTTTTAGTAACATGACCCTCACATCAATGCTAAAAAAAACCTGGCAATTTCAAGATTTCCCCCTTGAATACAGTACAGACCAGATCTCATTCCCAGTCTTTTAAACAAATATACTTAATTAACTATTGTAGTAATTTTTTTTAAGTTGACAGAAAGCAATGGTGAATAAAGTTCCTTACATCCACCCTTTTGGGGAAGTCTGCTCATGTGGCCAGACAAACCTTGTTCACTCCTTGAGAGATTTTTGGGAGAGATCTTATAACTCAAGTTGTTTACTATCATTTCTCAAAAACATTCCATGTTATCAGTTAAGTCAATATATTTTGTTATCCAGGATAACAAGGAATCTGTTAAGCATCAGACAAGACGTTGGTATCAGTACAGCAAAGAATGAAATATGTTAAGATCACTACTGAGGAAATGCTACACAGAAAAATATGGTTTTCATCTTAGACCTCATCATACTCAAGCTGCGTTAAGTTTAATTAGACTTCACTTCATGGTCTGCTGACTTTGCAGTAATCCATTTTTAAAATGCCTTTATTAGGTTTTCCAGGATTTTGTTTGAGACTAATAACTTCTCAGAGTAATGGTAATAGGAAAAACAAAAATGTTGTGTTCCAGCAGCCAATGAAATTTAAAGTGCTTATGCAGGCAGAATCACAACATTTGATTTGACATTTAAAACTTTTCCCTTTTTAGTGTAAATGTTAAAAGCTGTAATAAAATTTAAGTCATACTTCAATCTGTTACAGGTTTCTTCTGCCATCTTTAGCTTATTTGTCTTGGCCAGGCTGCTATACATTTATTATATCAGTTATTTTACCACTTAGTACATAAGCAACATATAAATATTTTAATTATTAAGAATGAAAACATAGAAAGCCATGTAAGAAATGTGAAGAGGGCAAAGAGTTGAGAAAGAGAGAAATATAATTTAATACACCAGTTACAGGAAGTTGAATAATTTAGAAACACAGTTGATTCAGCCAAATCTAACATGCCTATATATCTGCATTCTTGGGGAATGAGTTGATGACTTATAGAAAGTCAAACACTGCACCCTAGAGTTGTTACAGAAAATTGCAGGCATCAACTTTAAAGTCAATATGAAAAAAAAATGGTTCAACAATGTAAACAACTATTCAGAAATAAAAGGCAGAGGGTAAATACTGCCCAAACAAAATACTGTCTGAGATGGCAACACACAAGAAACAAAACAAATTATACACAATTCTAGGGGACAATTAATTTCAATACTGACAGCATCTTATGTTTTGTCACACTATCTTGACTCCCAAGAATGGGGAGTGGGGGAGAATAAGAATGGAGTACAAAGCTATTTTGATCTGGGGAAAAAAGCTTCCCTCTGAGCACCAACCTTACTCTATTAAACTAGTTTGCATTTAAAAGGTTACAAGGACTGTGGGTATTTCTACAACTTTGCTGCAGAATAAATCCTAAAGGCAAGATATCCTTGTAGTTTACAATTCTAGAGCACTCAAGGTCCAAGGCCTGGATCCAGCTTGCGGGGTGCTTAAATCTGGCCAGCGTGGAAATAGCAAAGGACTGGCCCACGATGTCTCTGGCAGCCAAAACCCGTTTTTGGCAGAGGCCATCTAGGCCAAAAATGGGCAGTGGAGGGGAGCATGTGGTCCCCTCATTCCCTGTTTTGGCCAGCAGGGTGCTGCAGGAGGCGTCTGTCCCGTGTTCCCCCCAGCTGGCTCACAGAGTAGTACAATGGTAATCCAGCCCTCAAATAAATCCAGTTTGACACCCCTGTCCTAGAGTATTGCAGAAACAAAATAAAAAATAGTTTTAGAGCCTTATACATTCAAAATGTATGTAGGGGATATCCCAATAATTTAGAAACTTCACATTTCCCATTAACCAGGGGTGGGTATTCTAACAGTTCTGACCGGTTCTATAGAACCCCTTGTCAACTTTCTAACAGTTTGGAGAACTGGTAGAAGCAATCTCCTTTTGTTTTTTTCCATGCTTATTACATTATTGCCAGTACGCCTAGACTTCCTGTCTCCGGAGCTTCTGGGGCTTGACTTTCTTAAATGGAAAGGGTTGTTTTAAGATTTTTACACTGCTGTTGGGAGTACATACTTCCCTGGACAATCAGCACTTTGAAGAAATTATTGAATAACTGGAAAGGGGCTTTTAATGACGGAACCAAGATGAGTGACATTCAGCAAGGCTTCTTGGCTAGTTAGAAAAATTGACATTCAAATGTGAGTTTAGAAACCCTTTCTTAGTTTTTGGTGAAGGTTAATTCTGTGCTTGGTGATGTTTAATCCTGTGCTTATTGATAGGATAATTTTCCCTATTCAGCTTCAACAAGCAGCAGCTACTGTTATAATTATTTGTATTGTGTTTGAATTTTTTCCTACCTCGTGGTTTCTTTCTCTATCTGGAGAGGGGGTCTTCCTTCACTGTCCTTTTGGGGTATACTTTCAAGAGGCAGGATACAAGCTTGGTGCTGATTTTTTTTTTAACTGCCTTTCTGGGGGGCATGTGACCTTTCCTTAAATCTGGATGATTTCCTTAGGATATCTTGTGAGGCGAGTGAGACCAGCTATATCTTTAAGTGGTGCAAATGGATCTAAGGATTGCTTTTCCTGGGTGTGCTCTTTCTGGAGAGCTTAAATGACCTCTGGGTTTCACTTTATGAGCAAGAGTTGGCTGCTGATAGTTATCATTGCATTTTAATTATTTTAATTCCTCAAGGTGCTCTGGCACCCTGCCTGATTTGTAACTCTGGCTTGCAGGTATTTTTAATCTAATGATTGGTATTTAGGGCAGCTTTTTGCAAGCACAGCAGCTTTTTGTATTTTTGTACAGGTAATCCTTGGCTTACAACAGTTCATTTAGTGACCATTCAAAGTTACAATGGCACTGGAAAAAGTGACTTATGGCCGTTATTTTTCACACTTATGACTGTTGCAGCATCCCCACTGTCATGAGGCCAGGCAAGAAGCACCCCTTGACATGAGTGATGTTGAGTTGGCCACACCCACCCAATCACATGACCAAGCCATACCCATCAACTAAGCCACACCCACAAAAACAGTTGTTAAAAAGTTGAATCCCATCCCTGCCATTAACATATTTTATTGGGAAGAAAAATAATGTGTCAACTAAATTAGATGAGCACAGTAGATACTGCTGCCATTTGCTCGGCAGTGTTGTGAGATCCAGAGTTATTATCTCCAGCCCTGGTGGAACCAGGGAACTGCAATTTATTTGTCATGAGCAAAGAGCTATTGTGGAAGAAACAATAAAGAGATTCCAGAGTAGATCAAACAAAATGAGAACATTTATTTTATGGACAGAAAGGTCAGAGGTCAAAGGGCTGTGTCCAAAACCAGACAGGAGAAACTATAGGATTTGGCAACAGAATCAGGAAAGAATGCTTATGATAGTTTAGGAGTGAAGGACAATGTGATATAGAGCTGGTTTGGTCTACATAATTATTGTTTATGTATGAAGAAATAAGATGGCACATAATTCAATTAAGGATGAGTAGACTACAGCAGGTAGGAAGTTCTTGAAATGTAAAATGAAATCAAAAGTTCAGCTAATGAAATGCTTTCTCATTTCTTTCCTAGGTTAAAGTCCTTGCCACTGCCTCCCTCTCCCTACCATGGAGTCTGCTTAGACTGCTAAAGTTTTAACACCACCTGTTTAAGTTAACAGAATTAATGTTACAAATTCATTAATGGGCACATTAATGCAAATGTAGGAAGGTCTACATAGGCAGACATCCTCCACTTCTATGATTCTGTAATTAACTGTATTAAATGAAAAAAAGATTTTATTGGTGGTGAATAACAAAGGAAAATCTAGATGTGCTTTGAGGAAAATTGCAATATTTCAGATAAATCTGCCTTGGTTAAAATTTATTCTTCACATACCATGGATGGATGGGTAATAACTGAACTATTGAGAAATCTAAAAATAAATGATAAGTATTTGTTTAGAAGAAAATATGTTTCAAATAGATTTGTGCTTAATACTTGCACAAGGCAAAAAACTGAACCAAAAAACACAACTCATTTTATTATAAAAGCCTGGAAAAAAATAGTGAAGGACACATAGCTAATAGTGCTGGCCATTTATAGTACTGTAAATAGTTGGCTGTAGGAAATAGATATAACAGATAGATGTAAAAACAGAACTGAAGGAAGGGAAAATATAAAAACCGCATGAAAAGTATTAAAAGATAAAACTGAAAGCAGAGTAAATAGAAAATTGACAAGGTAAGAGGAACAGGGTAAAAAGAATTATATAATGAAATGTCACAGATGTGTAAGGCAGTGTTTTTCAACCTTGGCAAGTTTAAGATGTGTGGACTTCAACGGCAGTGCTGGCTGGGGAATCCTGGGAGTTGAAGTCCATACATCTTAAACTTGCCAAGATTGAAAAATACTGGTGTAAGGAATTATATCAACAGAAAGGATAAAGAGGGTAGGGAAAGCATGCTGAGCAGCTTCTAAATTTCCTTCCAACCTAGTAGTATAGGAGGAACATTCTCTTCTGTATACTAAAGTTACATCTGTGCTTATGTGCTTCCACTGTGGCATTTGTGTGTGTGTGTGTGTGAGTGTGTGTGTTGTGTACACCAGATAGTGCGAGATGGACTGCGTAAGGGCCACTCTGGGCCATTTGGCTGGGAGGGGGGGAAGGATGGAGGAAGCTTAGAATGGAGATATTGGCTCCCATAGGAATGATTTGGGGAAACATTTTTCTCCAATGAATCTAGTTTTATCAAGCTTTATTTGAAAATTCATCTTTATTTTGCTGGCTTCTCCCCTTTATCAAACCTAATCCCATTCTGTTATTAGCTGCAGGTCCAGGGTGATCAAGGGAGCAGGGCAGTGGTGGTATTCAAATATTTTTACTACCGGTTCTGTGGACGTGGCTTACTGGCCATGGCAGGGGAAGGATATTGTAAAATCTCCAGTCAGAGGTGGTATTTGCCAATTCTCCAAACTACTCAAAATTTCCGCTACCGGTTTTCCAAAACTAGTCAGAACCTGCTGAATATCACCTCTGGAGCAGGGTAGCAGAGCAAATAGCAGATTCAAGGAAGCTGTTGTGAGGCTGAAATTATTTGGGCCTCCAGCAGTAGAAGGCGAATATTAAGTCAGGGGAAAAGAGACAAGAAGAGATTAACACCCTAATTTCTAATTTTGACAAATATCTGACATTAACAATAAACACACTTAGACCCATGGAAAGAGCTATAATCCAGCAAAAAGGAATGAATAAGAAGATACCAGATATACAACTTTACCTTCTTAAAATGGCTGCTCTGGGCCTGGTAAAATCTTTTTCCCTCCCATAATCCCAGCCTCCAGAACATACCATAAGTTGTTTTTTAAAAGCTTTTGGCCAATGTTTTTTTCCCTATACAAAGGACATCGTTTCTCATATTGTCTCTTGCAACTACCTCCAAGATCTCTTCTAGTACTGACACTTGAAAACATCAAGTGTTAAAAATTGGGAATCACTATTATTGCATGGTAGCTGTTTGTTTGTTTGTTTGTTTTTTAAAAAGATACCTTATTGAAGAAAAGCACCTTTAGGGAAAATATAAGAGTGTTGACTTGAAACCAGCTGTCAACTTATAAAACATTCCTATGCCTGTTTTCGAGTTGCCATAAATGGGGGGAGGGAATCTGAAGCAGCAGTACGGCATGTAAAACTTTAGAAGTACATTCCACACTTATCTTACAAAGATTGTAGCTAGGCTACCAGATCTTCTGCCTAAGAAAATCCTTCATTGGAGAACGTGATTGATGACACCAAGCCTGTGAACATGCTTCATTGGAGAATCTGATTTAAGATACACCCAGGGGGAGGGGGGAAACAGGGTCTCGGGTAACTGTAAATTATGTATGCCAGAGCTGGCTTCATTTAGGTTAATGTTGACATGTTGCTCCTAATAAATCTTTTGAATTAGGGCAATCGTCAGAACCATGACACCATCATTGTTTTAAACTGTAATACAGCTAGTTCTCGATTTATGACCAAATTGAGCGCAAAAGTTCTGTTGCTAAGCAAGACAATTGTTGAATTTTGCCCCATTTTATGATTTTTCTAGCCACAGTTGTTAAATGAATCTCTGCAGTTGCTAATAACATGGTTATTAAGTGAATCAAGTTTCCCAGACTTCCAGTGGCATTTCAAGGATGGACCAAAGACCACGATCTTGTGTGGCTTCGATCTGTGTTGTACCTGTTAGAGCAGGGGTCCCCAACCACTGGTCCCCGGACCGGTACCGGTTCGTGGATCATTTTTTACCGGGCTGCAAAGCTTGGGTACTGCGAGGGAGAGAGAGGGAGAAAAGAGCGCTATGGTATGCCCAGCGCTAGTCTCCCTTTTCCTATCCTTCTCCTTCTCCCCCATCAACCATGCACATGCACGCGTGCAGATAAAGCTGTTGCTGTTGCTGCTGCACCACGACCCAGAGGAACAGATTGAGCACAGGCGCGGAAGGAGCGCCATGGAGTCTGTCACCAGAGCGCAAGGAAGCAGCAGCAGCTGCGGCGGCGGCTGCGCCTCCAACTTTCTTGGAGAAGGTCATTCCCTGACCAGTCACGCTTCCTGGCCCACGCTTGCACCCTAGCCCCGCCCGTTGCCCACTTCCTTGCAGGCAGAGGCGGGAAGCTGTGAGGAATTCGGGGGTGCTTTCTAGCCGTCTGTGCCAAGTCTTTTTTTTTTTTTTGCCCGAGGCTGGAAAGAAGAAGGTTGACAGGTCACTAAGAAAGGTGAGAGAGACTGAGAAGGGAGAGAGAAGCCCGGCTAAAGCAGCTCCACGCTGCTTTAGAGACTAGTAGTAGAAGGCGGCGGTTGGCAGCACTTGCCACCAGGTGATGCTTTTGGGTTTTTGGTTGGAAAGCGGCATTTGGGTGCTTGCGCCTTAGTTTCATCGAAGGGGGGGGCTTCGAATGAAGAGCCCTCCCGATGGCGGTGAAGTCTCGCGTTACTCAGGTACCGGTCCGTGGAAGAATAAATAATCATGAAACCAGTTCCTGGTTCAAAAAAGGTTGGGAGCCACTGTGTTAGAGGACTCTGAAGGGACTAGAACCACCTTGGAGGAGTGAGGAAGAAGGGGAAGACTGCCTGTTGAGTCGAAGGGAACCACATCTCACCTCCTTGGCTAGGTAAACTTCCCCCGAAGACAGGCTGCAACAGTGGCAAAATATGGCCACTGTGCAGGAGGAGAGCTACCTGGGACAAAGATTGTGCAGGAGCAGTGAAGAAGTGGACAGCGTGGAGACCAGGCAAACCATGCGTAATATCTGAACATTTAAAACTTTAAAGAGACTTAAAAAAAAAAAAAGATTGGAAAAGCGGCGACCAGAGGGAGTGAAGAAAAAAAAACAAGGACATAAGTGGAAGTGGCTTTGAATTATAAAGAATTAAATTGAAAGAGAAAGCTAGAAGAAAATTTATGTGTAAATTGGATCACAGTAACTTATACAACTGGCACTAAATAGGCATACTTAAAAGCTGAACTTGAATGTGCCAAAAAGAAAAAATATGCAATAATTGGATTTATTGGACTTTTCAAACTTAAAAGCCCCAAAAGGAAAAGGAAAGTGAAAAGAAAAGGTGGAACTTGGACATAACAGAGAGTGTCACCTAATGGTAAAGAAAAATTTCAGTGATTCTTTAAAAAGTGTTTGGTTTCCTAAAAACTGGAATTTGATACAAAGTAAGAAGAATCTTGAAACAATAAGATAGAAACCCTGAAAAGTGAAATTCGCATACTATAAAGTAAAACGAAAGAAGCCTGAACCCTGGGAATGCTAGGTGACTTTGAGAATAATTTAAAACTCAACAGAAGGAACTTAATAAAAATATATGAACATTGGTCTATTTTGACCATGGCAAATTAAAATAGCATTTAACAGAAGTCGATGGTTAGAAGCTGGTTTAAATTAACTATTGGACAACTGGACTGGACTTAAATACTGAAGAAAAAGGTAAAAGGAAAACTAAACTTAAAAGAGGAGCACAAAAATGGCAGAATATTGTCTGGAAATAAAATCGGACTTAAGAAGTATAAAGGAAATGATATGGAGAAAAGTGGAATTGTGCAGTATTGCTTTACAAATGCTAGAAATGGCATCATTGGAGAACAAAGAAGGAGAACCAGAAGGGGAGGAGTTGATTAAAGAAGAGGCCAGCCTTAATGAACAAATGACACAATGAACATTGAACCCGGGGGGGGGGGGGAGCATGGAAATTAAAATTTGGAGGTCTGAGGGGACAATTAAAGAGGTAATTGTTCAAAAAGTCAAACAAAAAGGAAACAGCAGAAAGGGGAATTACAGGAGAAAGCTCAAGAGGTAGGGGGATAAAAACTGGAGTCAGAAATGGAGAGGGAAAATAAAGGAAAAGAGGAATAAGAGAAAGGACCAGAAAAGAAGGGGATATAGAAAGACAAAAAAAATGAAAGAAGTTACATGGCCAGAAGACCTAGAGATAATGGCTAGATAGAAATTTAAAAAGGGGATTCTACAAGGTTAATTCATAGTTATAAAAATATAGATTGTTAAAAATGAAATGATTGGAACTGATGCTTTTTTCTTTTTCTATTTGACTATTCTTTAAGAATCATTGTTAAATTAACTGGAATATTTGTAAAGGTGGGACTATAAGAATGTCAATTACATTAAATGAAATTAAAAATATAGTTAAAATGAACTATGAGAATTGTAATAAAGAATACCATGTGGAATCTAACCTAAAATGTATATGTGATATGTAGTACTTAAGTGATAACTAAAAACGATTATATTATGGTAATTTTTAATATGAATTAAAAGGGAGTAAACTGAATGATGTATAAGATAAAAGGGTGGTGCACTTAAATAGGTAATTAAGGGGGAAATGTTTGGAATTATTAAAACTAAGATGGAATTTATTAAATAATGAAACAAGAATGTGATGAAATTGCAAATATGACAGATAAAAATATAAAAGTATAATGAATACAGATTAAGAAATTAGAGTTTTAAGATATATAAAGAAGAATGTAATTAAAGAAAAACAAAATAAGTTAGGATATGAATTAAAAATGGATAAAATAAATGTGAAAAACATAATATTTGTGAAAATTTTATAGAAAATGAGAAATGTAATGACACCATAAGAAACTGAATATGTAAGATAGATATGTAATTATGGTCATGTTTGTATGGAAATGTAAAAACCTGGAATCACACTGTTCACCAAAAGAGATGTTTGTAAAAGATTTTTAAAAAAATGAGGGAAAAAAAAGCCCCACATGTAACAGCCATTTCCAATCAAATTAGTATTTCTCCTACAGGATAGAAAAAATACTGCACATACAGCTCTCTCTTATTTCCATGCTTTTATACTGTGCTGTATAGAACTTGAACTTGTTCTTACTGACATCACCAGTAAGTTCATAATGTTATAAAGAGAGAGAGACAACTCATTGTGATCAGAGATAATAAGTAAACAGTTTATTTGGAACTTTTGTCCTATGTTTGTTTACTTAACCCTCCCCCCCAAATGTGTACATGGAATAAAACTTCTGACATTAAAAAAAGTGAATCAAGCTTCCCCATTGACTTTGCTTCTCAGATCACAAAAGGTGATCACATGAAGCAACTGTCAAATACATGTGAGTTGTCAAGCAACTGAATTCTGAGCAACATCCATGACAGGTTTCTTTACTACAAAGCTGTTGTCCTCTATTAATTGGCAGATTCCCCAGTTGTTCTGATTATTGCTGTGTGTTATTACAATAGCTATTTTGGGAAAGCAGAAATTCCTGACAATGCTCCAAGACACTGAACTTCTACAAATAAAATAATGGCTCAAGCCCAGAATTTAGGACTCCATTAGCACTCTTGTCAATTTGAAAAATAGACCAGCACTAAGCTCTGCCATGTTACAAAATGGAAGCTAGATTTTACTCTGCTTTCAAGTGAACTGTGCAGAGCCAGAAGCCATATACTTTCAGAAGACTGGAGAGGTTTACAACCAATCTTTGCCTGATGCAAAACTCTTATGCAGAGATACCAAAATCTTGTGTTGAGATGGTTATTAGTATTACTGCATTTATTAGCATAATGCCTGTCTGAAGGATACTGGATATCTGAAGTATTCTGAAAGAGACTTATGTAGAGTTGTAATTGCAGGAATGTTCCAATCTCGGATGGCAAACCTCAGATAAAGAATGTTTCCAAGCAAATACAACTCAGGTAAACAAAGTCACTAATCTAAAGGAGGATTAGAGAGAAGAAGTAAACATATGTTAGACTTTAACTAGAGATAATTGTATGGATTACTGTGCTAAACAGTAATGAAAGTTAAGCAGTAAACAAAATTAACCAGTGATGAAGGATAACTAAAAATGTGTATAAATGCAAGACTAGACTTCAATAAAGATCATCATGATTCAGTTGTTCATGATCAAACAACTCGACTGCCTCATCATTACAACAAGTGGCGCCCGAACAGGGACCCTCTTACTTTGTCCGGCAAGGATTTGGTGCACTTTCAACCTTTTGTGGTTTCTTCAACCTTTTGGTTTCTGTAAGTATGGGGTCTTCGCTTTCTGAGGAACAAAGGAAGCTTGTAGATGAATTAGGCAATTTGTTGAAGAAAAATAATACTGAGATACCACAGAGAAATCTCTTAAGGCTGGTCCAGGAGATTGCAGCTCAGTGCCTATGGTGTCCAGAAAAGGGGTCTTTAAAATTAACTGATTGGGAACATATAGGGAAAACATTGTATGCTGAACCTCGAGCAAAAATAGAAGTTTTGCAGGTGTGGCATTTATGTAGGCATGCAATTGAAAAATTTGGTCACAATGAACTTTCTCTTTTAACACCTCCACCTTCACATTATACTAATTCTGTCATTTGTCCCCCTTTTTCACCTGAATATATGTCTTCAATTCCCTCAGCTCTTGCAGATACAGGGCAAAAGCCTCCTGACTCTACTGTTCAGTCTTCTTTTCAGAAAATGGTAGAGACTTGTAAGAGATGCCACTGTCTCAGGAACAGAACTTGCAGAATTACTGTTTGTTTGTCCAGTACAATATCGTCCTGGTCAGGGGCCACAGCTTGGACTGCAAGTAGCAGAATGAGGGTCTGCCTTATCAGATCTTAAGAGAGTTAAAAAAGGCAGTTACAGACTATGGGATTAGTGGTAATTTTACAAGAGGACTTGTAGAAGGAATAAAAAATGGTTATACAATGATCCCTGAAGATTGGAAGCAAATATTTTGCATGATTTGAACATCCATGCAATATGTGATTTGGGAAAGTGAATATATGAGACATGCTCAAGCTGCTTCTTTAGGAGGTGGAGGAGCATATACAGTTGAGCAGCTATTTGGTTCTGGACCATTTGGTACAATTCCTACTCAAGTTGTTCTTCCTCCAGCTACGTTAACTATTGTTTCTGAATGTGCTTTTCATGCTTTTCTTAAGGTACCCCAAGCTGGAGAACCTAGAGCAAATTTTTCAAACATTCGACAGAATGCCAATGAGCCTTATGCTGACTTTGTTGAGCGTCTGTCCAAAGCAATTAGTCAGCAGTTTGATCATCAGGAAGCTGCTGGTGAACTTCTTTGCCAATTAGCTATTGAAAATGCTAATGCAGATTGTAAAAGAACTTTACACTCTGGCAGATATGCTGCGAGTCTGCCAGGATATTGGATCGCAAACTTATAAAATGCATATGTTAGCAGCTGCTATTCAGAAACTACAGTGACCAATTAGTAACTGTTTTAAGTGTAAGAAGCCTGGCCACTTTCAGAAGGACTGTCGTTCTACACCTTCTATGCCTCAGAATCATCCAAGAAGTGCCCTATTTGTAAAAAGGGATTTCTTTGGGCCAATCAATGTCGGTTTCGGTTGGGAAACTTGCCAATGGGTGTGGCACCCACTCAGAATCCAAAGCGTGCCTTTCCCATCACTCTGACTCCTCCAGCAGTCTCTCTCACTCCTCCCCAGCCACAGCCGGTAGCGCTGAGATCAATTTAATCACTCAAGAGGAAATTGAGTTTAAATTTCCCATGGAAGTTAAAATAGTTCTATATCAATTTAAAGGTCCTCTTCCTTCAGGATTAGTTGGCTTAATTTTGCCTCATTCTTCTGCACACAAAAAGGGCTGTTTTGTTGTGCCTGGGGTAATAGATTCAGATTACACTGGTATCCTCATGATTCAGATTTGGGTGAATCTTCCTCAAGTTCTTCCTTGTAATTCTTCTGTTGCTCAATTGCTTCTTCTTCCACATGAAATTCCATCTCCTGGTATAGGTAATCGTAGGGATGCAGGATTTGGATCAACTTCTTTATCTGTAGGCTTACTTCATCACCTGAACTCCTCTCGTCCTTTGTTAACACTCTTCCTTAGTAAACAACCATTTCAAGGGTTATTGGATACTGGAGCCGATGTTACTGTCATCTCCTCTTTACAGTGGCCAGTACAGTGGCCAAAAACGACAGTTTCTTCATTGTGGGGAATAGGAGGTTCTACAGCTGCTTGGTAGAGTGTTCAAGAAATTAATGTTACAACATCTGCTGGTAAGTCCTTTTTCCTACAACCATACATTCTAGATATTTACACTAATATTTGGGGCCGTGATATCCTCGCTCTTCTTAATGCCCATTTGATTCTTGATGATGGCTCTTCCTCTTAAATGGCTCTGTTCTAGGCTGGTTTGGGTGGAACAATGGCCATTATCAAGGGAAAAACTCACTGCTTTACAACAAATGGTTCAAGAACAATTGGCTGCTGGTCATATAGAACCTTCTACTACATCTTATAGGACAGAATCTCATTAGCATAGCTTTCACTCATACAAAAGTTGAACGTGAGCATTTGATGATGATTTCAGAATCATATCAGATAGCCTTTTCTCAATATGTGGGAAACCTGTTGTATTCTTTACCCAAGGATCCTAGAATAGTGGTTACTACTACTTTAAATCCAGCCTTTTCTTCCATTTTTGTGGGAAATCCTATTTCTAAAGCTCTTACAGTCTTTACTGATGGATCACCTACAAGGGGTGTGCTTGTCTGGCAGATTCAACAATGGTATTCTAAATTTACTGCCAAGCAGACTTCAGCTCAATGTGCTGAGCTGGATGCTGTGATTTTGGCTTTACGATTATTCAATGACCAACCTATTAACTTGATTGTTGATACTCAATATGTGTATTTAGCTATGCTTTTCCCTTTTCTTATTGTGTTCTCTCTTTGGATAATAATTTGTTGCAAAGCAATTTAAGATTCCATTATCTCAAGCCCGGGATATTGTCCGTACTTGTCCAGCTTGTCAGCAACTGGCAGTTCCCTTTCCATTAAGTGTCAACCCACGAGGAACCCAAGCTAATCAAATTTGGCAAATGGATGTAACTCAATTTTCAACCTTTAAGCCATACTGTTATCTTCATACGTCCATTGACACTCATTCACACTTCCTTTGGGTTACTGCTTCAAAACATGAACGTACTTCAGGTTTCCGGTTTCGCGTGGCTTCGGGGCAGCAGGAATTCACGACAGCTCGCAATTCCTGCTGTGCTAGCCGCCGAGGTACCCCCGATCCAGATGGGTCAGGGGGATATGGCTGCCCTGTAGGGACAGCTGAAGAGAGAGGGGAGTCGGACAGGGGGTTGGGGGTGTCGCAGACCCCCTCCTCCTCCGGAAAAGCCCCTTTTTCCCAAGGCAGTGGAGCGGCGGTCAGCAATGGCTGCCACGAAGAAGCCAGCAACCGGGTAAGATTGTGCTGGAGGAAGTAAGAAGAGTGAAAGTGCTGTCTGAGCCGGGTCAAGTAACATCTTTCAAATTTGTTGGAACTGAGCTGTTTGAATTGCTGGAGGATACATTGTATCCCTAAGAAGATTGAAAGCGGCGGAGAAGCTGTTAAAGGGAACTTTTTTTTTTCTTCACTCTCCCACCCCATGGAAACAGCAGATATGTTTGGACATGTTGGACATTGAAAGTGAATTATTCTGAAAGTTGAAGCTAAGGGACAAAAGGGTTTCTGGACATTGAAAAACTTAAGAAATTGGAAAACCCTTATTAGAGGTATGGATTTCTGATTATTTAAAATTGATATTGCAAGTGGGAAGGGAGAGGGAAAAAAAATTGGAGCAGAAGCTGAAAAAGGAGGAGATTGCCTAGAATCCCAAAGAAAGGTATATGGTAATTGGACCTCTTTGATTAAACATTAACCCCAGAAAGAGAAAGAGAAGAAGGAAGAAAAGTATTAATTTTTGGAATTTTTTTTTTTGAATTTTTTTTGATTAAAAATATTTGTGGTTGTTTTGGGAAAAGTTTCTTTTTTCATGATGGCATCGCTTGTGGATGAACTAAAGACTGAATATCAAAAATATAAAAAGGAAGATACTTTGGGCACTTTGTTTCAATTCTTAGAAATGGCGTTATGTACTTATGAAAAGTTGACTACGCAGCAGAAGGACTGGGACAAAGAAGAAGAGGAAGAAGAAGCCATCTTTGATGAACAATGGGTTCTTTCCGGGGAGGAGGAGAAAAAGGATAAGAAAAAGGGGATTTTAAGAATTATAAAAACAACCAAAGAAGAGAAAAATGAGCGGAAAGGTGGAGGCAAGGTTAGAAAGCAAAGGAAAGGAAGTAAGAAAAGGGAGGAGGAAAGACAAGGGGGTAAAAAGGGCAAGGAGAAGAATAAGCAAGAGAGAAAGGGGGGGAGGAGAAGCCTCAATGGGGGGAAGCAAGATCTAAAGAAAAAAAGTTTATTCAGAGACAATGGGTGAATTTAATTTAGGATAAAAGAGGGATTCTGGAGGGTACATAAGATTGTGTTTTTTATGTGTATATTTAGAGTATAAAATTCATTGTGTAATTTTAGAATCTTTTAAACAGAATCCCAAGAAAAATTGTTATATGAAGTATTTTTAAGTTAGGGTAATGAGTTATAGACGTTACTCCAATTGGTGTATAGGAGAAGTATAATAAAAGAAAAAAGATGAATGGATAGTTGGAAATAGAACAGACAAAGAATATTATTGAAAATGGTAATAAGATATGAAAGGATATATAAAGGTTTTGTTATGTTTTTTTTTTTTTTTGGATTTTGTATATTGAAAAAAGGCAAAAAAAATTTTTTTTAATTAATAAGAAATAATTTGGATGAAAAGGAGAAGTTGGGATAAGATATGAAGTTAAATAGATGAAGTATTGATACTATAATTTGGAATTGTTATGTTCTATTGGTTTTCTTCTTTTATTATTTTTTCTTAGAAAAGAACTTATAAGCTATTATGCCTTGTGCATTGTTTATATAAAATTGATAAAAATGGTTTATATATATATATAAAAAAGAAAATGATAATAAGATATGGAAGGATATATAAAGTGAATATGATGTTTGAATTTGTGTCTGTGTGAAGAGTTTCAACCCGGGATCAGACAACCTTCAGAAAAGATCTTTTAGTTTTGTTTATGTTTTATTGTGTTTTCTGTAAAATTAATAAATTTTTTTTTTTTTTTTTTTTTAAAAACATGAACGTACTTCAGATGTTATTTCTCATTGCCTATCCTCTTTTGCTGTAATGGGTCGGCCTTCTCAGTTTAAAACTGACAATTGCCCCACTTATATTAGTAAGGAATTTCAAACCTTTTGTCAGAAATGGAATATTACTTGAGTGCACGGAATTCCTTACAACTCTCAGGGTCAAGCTATAGTTGAGCGAGCTCATCGTACTTTTAAGGCATTGGTTATGCAAAAACAAAATTTTTGAGCTTAACTTTCCTCTACGCTTGTTCTGAATTGCTTTTCTTACGAGGATGGAAATTTCAATTGGTTTATGGTTTTTTTGCCAACAAAAACCTTATCACTGATCGCACCTCACAACTCGCGGGATTTTCAATTGCAGCACACATTTCAACATTTGCTGTGAAATAACGGGCAACGATACAAACCTCCCATTAGTACGACTAGATGCAGACTGAGTGGCGGATGCACAGACCAAAGATGGCCACGCTAGCTCCGCCCCTTTTTGCTACAGACAAAAATGTAATCTATTTTGTGGATAGTCCTCGTATATACTTGGAATTATTTAACCTTTTTAGATTCTCTTGCATACTCACCTGTTAAGTTGCATTTTTGAACTACTGAATCTTTAGCAAGGCCTTTGGTAAAGTATCGCCAAGCTCCAGATCCAACCTGGAAAGGCCCTACACCGCTGATCACCTGGGGTCGCGGTTATGCCGCCGTGGAAGATCCTTCTACTCGACAAGCGGTGTGGGTTCCAGCGCGCTGTGTTCATCCGTATCATGGCATGGCATCAGGGCCTTCATAACCCGATTCCAGATTTCAATTTTCATCTGAACACAGAAGTCCGGCTTCCAAGGTCAATGCGCCCGCAACCCATCACTTGGGACCAGGTTAAATCTACTACATATCAAGCTCAACAACAACTGCAACAGGCCTCATTACCTCAGACTTCTGAAAATCTTGTTGCTGCTGTTTTTGCTATTACTGCTAATTCTGTTACAATTTTACTTTGTATTTTCTTGTTTATGGTTAATGGTGTTTCTGCTCAAAATGACACTTCTGTGGTTCATCTTAACCCTAATTTGTGGGTTCGTCATGCCCAATACATGTTTATGACCCGTGGCACAAATATTACTTTATACTAGGAGCCCCCAATGCCATTTGGTCAAATTTCTTTTACCCCTAACTTGATCATGTCTTCTACATTTATTGTCTCACAACTACAATCTATTTCACACTCCTGGCTATTTTCTACACCCCCTATGCAATTGAATTCTGTCCATTGGCGTTACTTGAAAGTTAGTCAAATTACAAGGGTCTGTGTTTGTTGTCACGCTAAACACACTTGGCTTCATAATTTGTCTGATTATGATGCTGCTCAGCACATATTAAAAAAGCTAGGGAATTATAGTTATTGTTCTGACTACTATTGGTTGTCAGGTACCTTTAATTTTTCTTTGCATGGAATTAATATAGCTCCTGATATGTATCCTGACAATTTTCCTATTTTTAATGCCTCTGATCAATCTAATACAGGATCGATTGGCAGCTTAAGGATCCTAATATGTGGTTCTTTTTTGATAAATATGCCACTAATATTCATCCTCAGAATTATCAATGTGCAACTATAGATTATTTTACTCTACCTGTTCAAATAGGTATGCTCCCCTCAACATTGACAGCAGTGTTCCTCTCTGGAGCCTACATGTAATGATGAAGTCATTATTGACACACAATTGTCTTCTGGTTTGGCTGTGCATTGGCCATGCATTGGCCATTACAGGAGTCCTTACTCTAGGCTCTTATCCTGGCATAACTGCTCAAGAAAACAGACAATCTATTCTTGGTCTCACCTGCAGACTTGAAAAATCCATCAATGCTACCACTGCTATTATTCGTGATTTGCAGCATGAAATAGAAGACTTAAATCAAGAAGTCTTACAACAGCGTTTTGCTATAGACTATCTTTTAGCCCGTCAGGGAGGATTCTGTACGTTAGTTGGACACTATGGATGTGCTGTGCATTTTCATTCTTTGAATAAAATTATTGAGGGTGAGCTTGCCAATTTACAATCATACATTCAAAATAATATCCATGCTCATTACTTACCTTTTGAGTGGCTAACAAATTGGCTCCGTGATTGGTCTTGGCTCAGACAGTTTTTTTTTTATGCTATAATTATTATTATTGTACTATTTGCAACCTGTTGTTTTATTCAATGTATTCCAAATTTATTCGCACTGTTTCATCCTGCTTCCCCGAACTCTTTTAATCCTCTACAATTGCGATACATTCATAAATCTTTGAATCCTCCATTTAAAATAAAAAATGAAGATATGTAGAGTTGTAATTGCAGGAATGTTCCAATCTTGGATGGCAAACCTCAGATAAAGAATGTTTCCAAGCAAATACAACTCAGGTAAACAAAGTCACTAATCTAAAGGAGGATTAGAGAGAGGAAGTAAACATATGTTAGACTTTAACTAGAGATAATTAATTGTATGGATTACTGTGCTAAACAGTAACGAACGTTATGCAGTAACCAAAGTTAACCAGTGATGGAGGATAACTAAAAATGTATATAAATGCAAGACTAGACTCCAGTAAAGATCATCATGATTCAGTTGTTCATGATCAAACAACTCGACTGCCTCATCATTACAACAGACTTATAAATGTTAAATAGCTTTATCAGGGTATTTTTAGAGTGCTTAAAAATTTACATAACATTCCCAAAGTAATTTGGTGGGACTAGGAAGAAATCTTCTATAAGAGGTTAGAATCTGACTTCTGACCCAATACAGTCTCTGTATCTACTGTACACAGTTGGAATGATTAAAAAAAGAAGGCATATCACAGCTTGTTTGCTTAAGCCAAGGACTAGATAAGAGTAAACAAGTGTGTCTGTGATGGTTTTAATGGCATATTAAATGTCAGAGCTGAGCTATTTATCAGTATTATAGTTCCCAAACCTCTACTTACATTTTCTTCTAGTTACATATAAACCTTCAAGGAGTTGGCTAAACTTGTACACTTTTAACCAAGTATATTCTGAGCTTTCAAGTATGCTTAAACTGATCTTTCACTGTTTTCTATTTGTCATGCATGATGGTAGCTAAACCCTTTACACTTTTTTTTTAAAAAAAGGAATTAAATTACTAGATATCTACTAAAATTCCATAAGTGCTAGTTCAAGACCTATTTAGAATGAAAGCTTAGGAAAATAATTACTGTACAACAAGCCAAATAGTGCCACCTCCTCGTGAAAAATAAGATTCTATAAAAAAAGAGTCTGGATCAAAAGCTTCTCACAAAAAAAATGACAGAGCATTTATTAAGTAAAAATGTTTCAAACTATATAATATTGGTAAGAAAAGCAAGATATTTCACAATTGTAAAATTATAGCTAGAATTTAAGTAAACAAATAATACAGATTAAAAATAAGGGCTATACAGTGCATCAGAACCCGTTCCCAAAGGTGCTTCACAACATGGAAATGTGTGAACTAAGCATTGGTCTGCAACTTTTTAAAGTAGCCACATCTTTTCCCAGGATTGCTCATCTTCCCTCTGCAATTGCCTTCTGATCTGGAAAAAGACAAGGATGCTTTAAATAGCTGCCCGAAGTTACTATGTTTTATACTCCACAGACTTTCAAGTTCCATTTGGAATTGAATCTAAGGCGCATCATAACCCTAATGAAATTATTACAACAAAACATTTAACCAATTGAAAACACTATGTTTCATATAACACATGAAGCCAAGTTGAAAAGCTCTAAACACATAAGGCTCCAAAAAGAAAAAAAAGTTTACGATTGTTTAGATTTTTCACACTGAGTCAAATCTGGCAGTTTGATTCATAGAGAACTCTGACTGCTTGTCAAAAGAGAGAATAAAGTTTTCAAGAGGAAAATGTTATTCGGTACAAGAAGTATAAAAGGTAAATACGTTATCTGAAAGACAGAAGCTTTGTCATCCTTTAACTGATTCTTGGGAACAAAGATGCTCCTAAGCCCAACTTAGAGAAAGCCAATTGGTTCATAGCCACCTGGATGCCAATGTACAACTAGAGTTGTATAGACAAAATAAAATAAAAGGCAAAGTGGAAAGATTCTCTCCTAATCCTGATCAAGCAAAGTCAGCCTTCCTCTTCTATCAAATTGCAGACTGCATATCATACTGTAGGTACTGAACAATACCTCTTGAAAACAGTGTTACCACCATTTAAAAAAAGTATTACTCTGTTTTTTTATATACATTAAAGTGCAGTCTTTTTTAAAGTAGTCCATATCCCTTGGAAAATGATCTGGAAGCTCTGCAGTAGTATTGTTAGTACTGATAATGTCATAATTAAGTATATGAAAGCCCTACCTCTTTCGCTCAATTGTGAAATGGCTGAAACTGTGGTAAGCAGAAGAGAATACAATGCCTTTTAAGTGACTAAGTTACAGAATGAAATGTGAAATGCATTTTTACTCAACTGAGGCAGCAGCTATCTCCACAATTTTAAGCATTTAAGCTTTATCATTTGGTAACATTCTTGCATGTTCCAAAATATATTCCTATAAAACAGATCCAAAAAGTTATGTGATTTTCACACTAATTTGCAACACAAAGTCACTTTCATAAAGCTACCTGGCTTTAGGAAAGAACAAAACATTAAACTCCAACTTAAGGCCCTGCATTGTTCAGTAAGTCCTCTATTTAAAGAAGAAAGAAAATAAAATCTATTCTACATCATTATCTTCATCATAGTATCTGTTCTTCTTGATCTGTTCTTCCACAGTTAAACCTTCTTGGTCTTCTCCTTCAAAAAGCCCTGCATCTTTAGATCTATAATTCGGACTAGTGGAGAATTCTTTTTCATTTGAGAGAATCAAGGATGAATATTCTGGAGAGATACACATCAATGGTTCTTCCCGAAGAGACACTGGCTGTCCTGGACATTTTTCTTCTTCCTCTTCTTCCTCCTCCTCAGGTTCAGCATTATTCTGCCCATTCTTAAATAGGGACGCTTCATTTTGTGCTTCTTCTTTTTCCTGATCTAGTTCTCTATCCTTCTCAGCAGTATTTGGGGTACCAACATACTCAATTGTACTGCTTTCTTCCTTTGATTTGTTTTTGACCACCATTTCCTTCACAAGCTCATCATTCTGCCGTGTTGTACTTGTTTCATGCTTGGGAGGAGATGAGTTTTCCATTCGATAATTCCTTACAGATACTGTTCTAAATGAGGCAGCTACTGTAAATGGTCGACATCTTTCTTTTAATGATGATGTTCTGCGTAGCTTCTTAAGATCTTGATCCACTTCTTCCTGGGGATCTGGTTTCTGGACCTCATCCTCTGGAGGCCACTTTGGTTTGAATACTTTAATGCATTCTTCCAAGACACTCCCCTGACTGCCTTGTTCAGGAGATGGTGGCCAGGAAATCTTCAACTTTTTTGTCTCTGTAGTTTTTTCCTCCTTCTCAGACATTCCAGCAGCTTTTGCTTCCATGCTGGCAGCTAAAACCCCAACTTTTGCAATTGGGGCATCTTCTACTCCTGGACTATGAGGGGCTTCCACAGCATTTCCAACATACTCATCAGTCTCAGTTTTGCTTGCCCATAGTTCTTTGTGAGACTTATGCCCAAAACCTTCATCATAATTACCCTTGGATTTAAAGAGCTGGTTAAAGTGAGGCTTGCAGTAAACATGTCCTTGAAGAGAGGCATATGTTCCGAGTCTGTATAAGGAAGATACAATAAAAATGCCCATTAGTAACTCACACAATTGAAGAAGCTTACCATGTCTTCAAAATTAAAAAAAAAAGTGCCAGTTGCTTTATCACTGACTCCATAAGACAACCTAAGCTAACATACGAGATTGGGCAGTTGCATGCATATACTGTTAAATATACCAATCTAATAACTCTAGTTGTTCTGTTTAGAATCACTTTCCTTATATAGCAACTTTAAAAGGGGAAACTTTCTAAGATTTTAAAAAAATACTCATGGTTATTAAGAGGAATATCTGCTGTTGTATTACAAAGGGCCATATATAAACAGAAAACTTTTGTACCCAATCTGCAGATGGAAACTATCATAATAAACCCCGTACAATTCATTTAAGGACAAACCATTTTTATTATTTTTAAAGCTGAACAGGACAAGTGGATTTTGACTAGAAAATTATCAGGGATTTGTGCAGCCAGTGTCCAAATAAGAGTCAGAGATGCTGACAGTTTTATATAAATAAATATATTTACAGTAAATAAGATAGGCAAACAGGAGCATCATTAGGTAAATCAACACAGAAGGAACATCATGAGATAAAACACAGAGAGCACATACATAATATAGAAGAAAAAGGCGGGAAACAAGGAATCTCCTCCCTTTACTCTCTCTGCAACCAATTAATTACAGCTCAGATTCCCCCATGCAGTGGTCAGCTCTGTTTAACTAATTAGCTATAACTGTGTATTCTTATTCATTGTCCAATCCTTTACTGCTCCAGCTATTAAAATTTAAATGTCTTAACAAATGGATTTGAAATATAGGCAGTCCTTGCTTAATGGTGGTAACTGAAACCAGAATTTTCATTGTTAAGGAATATGGTCGCAATGTCATGAGACTACATTGCTTAGCAATGGTAATCCCAGTAGTCCCCATTAGCGATGATAATTATCTGATCTTATTTTTGAAAAAGAAAATCTAGATTAATAGCCTTCTCTATGTCTAATGCTGCTGATTTTTTAAAGCTTAGAATAGATGATCATACGGATTTTAATTTTCTTTTTGCTACCTCAGTTAGAAACCCCACAGTTTATTATCTATGACTACTTCACTGTGAGCATATATAACTGCTCCCAAATTATTATAGCTCTTGAACTTCTTGTGACCATCCAAAGACTATACTCAGTTCACATTTTGGTGTAGCTCTACTATATTAAAACAATTTCTCTACCTTAAAGCACGTTAGAACATTACATGCACTACTTTTATTTTATTTGAGGCTTACGTGAGTTTGCTACTGCAGTAAGAACAACGGAAACAGCTAATGTGATAGACTTGCTGGTTGGCAAAGAGACGCTCCATTGGATATACAGTCTTCTTGCAAGCAATACATATTTCCTTTGCTGGCACCTGAAATTTCTGTTGAAAGAAAAATGGGCGCATGGTGTAAATATGAACAATCTTTTGGTATTTTTCACTGAAGAGTCCTAAAGTTAGCCTCTACAGAATCTGCCTCTAAAGTTAATACAGATTAAATTATGTAATTTAAAACGAACATTCTCTCCTATGTGTACCTAGTCCTAAACTTCGTCACATTTAGCATTCTTGAAAATTTTTGCAAAATCCCAAAATAATTTAGTAGACTATTTTTTGTTGCTATTTCTAATGGACAAAATGGACAAAATTCTAGATTTCTGCCAATTTAATGTTGCAGCTGTATATTCTTCAGCATCTCTAGAGAGACAACAGATTCAAAACAGAGGTAATTGAAGAGAGAGACCAAAAGCAAAAAGTAGCAAAGGCACTTAAGAGTCTAAAACACGGGTGTCAAACTCGAGGCGTCATGTTGCCATCACATGCTGTTTCATGACTTTTTCCCCTTTGCGGAGCTGGGGTGGGTGTGGCCTGTGCATGACGCATCTGGCCTATGGGCCACCAGTTTGACACCCCGGTCTAAAACAATGAAGACAGATTTAAAGGCTCTAACCAAATACTTAAAATGTTGGCATTGATTAGTTTCACTATGAAAAACACCATCATCCTGAGCATTATATCAAGCCTACTCTCAGTTTAAAATGCCACTTACGTTTCATTTTTTTTAAGGTGGCAAATTAATGTCCAGAACAGCTCTGCTAAAGCATGCTAGAACTAGTCAGTCAACACATCACTCAGAGCTGGCTTATGGTTGGAAGCATGTAGGATTGTTCCTCTTTTCTCTTTTCCAGTGCTCAAGCCTGGGGCCTCTGCCTTCACCCAAGCAGAAAATGCATGAGAAAGCATACACAAAGTTGAAGGAGCGAAAGAAGTTAGGGAAGCTCAAGGTAGCTACAGGCTACAGTCAAAAAGTCACAATGGCAACCATAACACAGGTAATCTTCAACTTACAACCACAGTTGAGATCAAAACTTTCATTACTAAGCAAGGCAGCAGTTAAGGAAGTCATGCATGCAATTTTATGGCATTTTTTGGTCACAACTGTTCAGTAAATCACTGTGATTGTTACATGAACCATACAATTTGTTAAGTAAACCAGCTTCTCCCATTTGCTTTGTTTGTCAGAAGCTGTCTGGGAAGCTTGCAAATGATGACCACATGACTTGAGGATACTATTGTAAATTGGTTGCCAAGTGCTGGAATTTTGATTAAGTGACCACCAGGGCTCTGCGACAGTCATAAATGCAAGAATGGGTTGTGACTTTTTTCAGCACTACAGTAACTTTGAACTGTCATTAATTGAATGGTTGTAAGTTGATGGTTACCTGTAGGGTGATCAATGCTCTGCTTCCTTTTTATGACTGATGGTAACCTCAGTGAATTTACCTGAGTAATTAAGTTTTTATCACATGTTCTGCCTTCAAAATCAATTGTCAAACAATTGATTCTTATAGTAAGCTATCTACTGAAATAACTTCTGGAATTGGTACTTCAACAGGCAGAAATTATGAATGTATTCTAATGTATCAAAACTCTTCCTGTACCTTATAATTGCTATAAGAATGTGTTGTCTAATAAAAGTGAAAACAGACTGGGTGGCACAAATTAAACAAATAGATAGGACAAATATGAGCGGAAAGAGATGCGCTGCTAGATATTCAAGCAACGTTGATTAACTAATAATATTGTACCTAAAGCATGTTAAGATTTCAGTTGGTTTAAATGCCTGATGTTACTTTATACATGGGTTAGCTACCCACAGGCTTTTGGAAATGGGTGGCAAAAAAAGCACAAGGCTGGTTTTGTGTTCTATAGAGTTTTCTAAAAGGAAAGAAATGTTGCACATAATGAAACATTTTAATTATAATGATCAGGGAAACAATAGTGTCATGGAATTCCCCTAATAGTGCAGACTATAGATCCTTCTAAAGAATCCAGGAAATAAATTTGAATATTAAAACTCCGCCTTTTCCAACTTGCTCTTGGAACAGGCACTTGCAATAAATGACATCCGTTGCAGCAATGTGTATTCCCTTTTCCAACTTACACGGGAGAAACTTTTGGGGTGTGCAGAAGTATATTCCTTTTCAAGCATGTTATGAAGAACAACTACAGTAGAACCATGAAGTCCAGTTAATAAAAAGAGGAGAGGATGCAGGAAAGCTGAGAGATGAGCTCACGTTAAAAAGGAAGCAGAAGACAGGAATAGAGATAAGAAACCAGGAGCAGGAAACAGAAGCTGAAAAAGACAAATGACTATTTATAAACGTATATGGATTTATTGGAAAGTACAAATAGTTCCTCCAGTGATAAATATTTTATTATAAAGCTAATTAAAGTAGGCTCAACCACTAAGAAATTCCTTTATGAACAGGAAAAAAAATAAAAACAAAGGGTCACAGCATATATACTACAGTATAACATATTTCACAAAGAACTGTTCAGGAAAAACTACATGGACATATCAATTGAAATTATTAGCAATAATGCACGATTTCCTATTAAAAGCTGACAACCTCTCCCACAAATTAGCAGTAAACAGAAATCAAATGTCAAATGTTCTGGTTTCCATAAACATTTCTATAACTCAAAAACCATATCATGTACAGTCACCTTCTTTCTACCCTTTTAACAGACCCAGTTGAGAATGGAATTTAGTCTATTGTAATTAAAATGTAGAGAGAAATATAGATTGACACTTGTCTTCATTATTTCACAAATGTCACCAATAGTCACAGACCACCTTATGATATGTCAGCAACCGGACTTACTCGTGGCTAAACAAAGTTTGAAGCACTTTGTGTTTTTAGAAAACATACATTCATGAAAATATGTTAAATACAAAAACATAAGCTTAGGGACTCCAAAGCAGAATTATACTGATAAACCAGTCCTGAAATGAGTTTCTAAATAACTAGATATTTCTAGGCTTGCATATGTTTTCTTTTTTCATTTGTGTGTACACGCATGAACATGTAGCCATGTCATTGTTTATGCGTATATCAACATATTTGTGTTGCTTATTTTTGAATGCATTCTGTATGTTGAATACAAAAATTAAATCATGTTATACAGAAACCAGATACGGATACAGTTTTTCAAAATAGCTTTTGTTGAGATGTCCTGACAGTCAATGTGAAATCACCATTAAGGTGCTGGAATAGTGTTAAGAGACACCAATTTGGTCATTTTTTTCTCAACTCACTTTGTCTTCCAGAATTGTTAGAGGAAAAACTGGGTTAATGGAAAAAAAGGCAAGACATAAATCTAACAAAGGAATAAATTAATATTTTTTTACAAATTCACAGAACTATAATGTACTATACTTTCATGACCTAAAACATGGAAAATGATAACTTAATAAAATTTGGAAGTCAAAAAACAGCATGATCACAAAAGGAAACACAGGCAACAATGTACAACCGACTAGGTTACATTTTAGATTTTTTTCCTACATTGCCCATTAATGAAAAAAAATCCAGTGTACCTTCACTGCTTTGGGAGGAGAGCTGTCGGACTGAGTAGATGCTCTAGAATTAGGACTTTGCTGTTTGGCATGGACAGGTCTTGCAACTTCAATCTCTTTCTGGAAGTTACACCCAGCTAGAAACAAACGGACTCGTATTAGGTTCTTTTCCTCCAAACTCATGAAGACAAGGCTCTGCCACCCAGTCCCATTTCCACTCTTCAGTTCCCCCAAATCATTTTGCAGCCAGCCAAGCTATCAACACTGATGCAGTTAAAGAGTGATGAGCATCTGTCTGAACCCGAATGCTTGCTGTGAAAGGAGACTTCTGAAGCTGTTAGGCTACATTCCATTTCAAGGACTTATAAACAAAACATTATATGACACCTAGGATCCAGTGAGGCAAGAATTTCTGGCGAGAGAAAAAATGACTTCCCATAAATTTTGCAAAGCAAAAATAAATAATATTTCTATGTGATACTGGATACACTGCAACTGAGTTAGAAATTAGTCAATGTGACAGCTGAACCTACATGATGGTCTGGTTTTACAGTAGTGCAAAGACCCTATATCCATGTTGGCGAACCTATGCCACACGTGCCGGAAGTGGCACACAGAGCCATTTCCCTTGGCATGCGAGAGGTTGCCTGGAAGAGCCCCACTGCGCATGTGCCCGCGCTGCCGCCTGACAGCTGATTGTCAAGTATCTGGAATGCATGCACAGGGGTGGAGGGGTGTGTGCAGGAGATGTGTGCGTATGTGCAGAGATGCGCTGTGCAGGAGGGAGAATCTCACACGCACGCACAAACATGCGACCCGCAAGGGGAGATCATGTGCGCATGCATAGACGCACGGCGCACGAAGAGGGGTTGTGTTCACATGTGCAGGGGGTGTGGGGGGCCCAGCACGCATTGCCTTCTGGGTGCTGGCTGGCATATGGGAGCTGAAAAAGGTTAGCCACTACTGATCTATATTGAAGTGCCCATAGACAAATCCTAGTATTAAAAAATTAACTTTTTTTATTTTTATTTTTTTTAATGTCATGTGTTATGTCTTATATGTTTTTTGTCTGTTGTTAAAATCAATAAAACTTTTTTTTAAAAAAATTAACTTTTAAATGCAGTGCACAAAAACATTGTGTAACACAAGCTGCAGTTGCATAAATGTTTTGTCCATAAATGAAGCTAATTAAGTAATGCAGAGTTTAGGTTTTAAATGACTGGTGACTTAACTGTTTGACCCAACAATATTTTCCTACCACATAAAATAAACTGTTAAGTACTTTTCTGAAGAGAGGAAATTGAAAAGCACCAAAAAACCCCCCCAAAAACATAGAGGTATGGTGCAAACTTAAAAATCAAGAAAATACAGTGTATTATCCAGATAGAAAATAAGTCTTAAATAAAGGATTATAGATCCATTAGCAACATTGCAGGAGAACTGTCTTTCAAGGATTATTGGCTAAAAACAATATATTGGAAATAATTAAAAGATGCTTTTGTGCTTTGTAGTCTACATATCACCTGTCTGAACTCTTTAAAGCTGCCACATCCTTTCCTAAGATTAAGCAAAATTCCATAACAGATTATATAATTGGAGTAAGTTAAAACGTATTTACTTTTCAGCCTCTGGGGTCAATTATTTATTTTAAAACTGTTAACATATTCTATTATTTTGTAGTTCAATGTTTCAATGGGAAGCAATATGTAGAAGCATTTCTGTACTTCATTTGATCAGATTCAGTCACATAAATTCTAACAGCTAAAAATATTTGCCATCGACTAGCCAAGATTTCCTTCATTAATTGTAGTCTTTTATTTTAGTCGATAAAAGCATTGCACCGGTACATATACAGATAGTCCTCAACTTATGACCACAATTGAAGCCAAAATTTATGTTGCTAAGTGAGACATTTAAGTGAGTTTTGCCTCATTTTATGACCTTTCTTGCCACAGTTGTTATGTGAATCATTGCAGTTGTTAAGTTAGTAATGCAGTTGTTAAGTGAATCTGGCTTCCCCATTGACTTTGCTTGTCAAAAAGTGGCCTCAGGGCACTGCAACCATCAAAATATGAATCAGGTGCCAAGCATACAAATTTTGATCACATGACATGACCATGGGGATGTTTCCACCATCATAAGAGTGAAAAATGGTCATAAATCACTTTCTTCAGTGTAACTTGGAAAGTTACTAAGTGAACCGGTGTAAGTCGAGGACTATATGTAATGCTAAAAAGTGCTGTGTTTAATTTTAGATGAAGGGTTTTTTTTTTGGGGGGGGGGGATTCTTTAAAGTAAAATAATAATTGACAGGACAGATCTGTTTTAAATCCTTGGTTTTCCACTCTGATAAAGACAGAAAGAATGGGAGCTTATTTTCCAATAATGAAGCATAAGGGAATAATAATAATAAAAAAAAAAGAAATAAGCCTTCTCTCTCCCTATTCTACAGTCCTAAAATAGTTTTCTCCTACTCTGAGTATAAAATAGTTTCACTCACACACAATTTATGTAAAACTATCATTAACTAAAATTAATCTATAGTTAGCCTTAAAATGGCATATATTTAGGTTAATTTTATTGTGGTTTCATCTGTGCACCAAACTATGACTTAGAATTTAGATAATAAATCTGTGGTTAACTAAAAGCAGAAGAACCAGATCTATTTGTATCTTATGATTCTTGATGAATGTATTTTTTTTCTTTTTATATACACTGAGAGTATATGCACCAAAGACAAATTCCTCGTGTGTCCATTCACAATTGGCCAATAAAAAAAATATATTCTATTCTACTAAAGAAAAAGATTAGGTGAGACCAAGGAAAGTTAGCCTGGTGTCTCTTAGGATAAGCTATTTTTGCCTTGATAATTCCACCAAACAAGCGATTTCTCACTTATCTGCACATCCATTCACATTCCTTTCAAGAGACAACACAAAACGTACACTATTTCTAATACACACTAACTTGAAAGAATAGCTTGGTATCCATATGAGATCACACTATCTGATAAACAATGATGCCAAGCAGTTTTATATTCCAAATTTTTCATTTGTCTTCTGCACTTACAGTAGTCTTTTATCTGTTTCTATTGGCAAATCTTCAAAAGAACCAACCTCAACTGGGATAGGAACTTCCATTGCTAAGTAATGAGGGCATTAAGTGCATCATGCCCAATTTCGCTATTTGTTTTGCCACAAGTTGTTAAACCAATCTGGCTTCCCCTGTTGGCTTTACATGTCAGAAGCCCCCTGGAAAGGTTGAAAAAAAATGACCATGTGACCCTGGGATGCTGCAACCTTCAAAAATAAATACTGATTGCCGATTTTGATCATGTGCAAGTTATTAAGCATGAAGGCTGGTCATAAATTACTTTTTTCAGCACCACTATAACTTTGAACAATTATTAAATGAAAGTTAAGGACTACCTTTATGGCAAAATCCATTTAATTCTATTTTTTAAAAAAAGTCAGAAATGATTAACCATTATGCAAGCAAGGAGAATGCAATCTAATCTGTTTTAAGCTCATGCAAAATTCTTAAAGAGTTCAGACTACAGAACAATCAGTTGTGGAGTGATTTAGGCAGTTTTACTTCTGACTGATTATACAGAAGCCTGGAATGTTTCCAGAATTAGGTTTCAGAATGCAAAGTAGGCATTTTTCTGAACTAAATAATTGATAAAAGCTAAAAGACAGGAGGATCTTCAGGGTAGCATCGCAAACTGAGCATAGATGCTTTTTGTAGAACCTATGAATATGGTCAAAATAGCAGCTGGTGAAGAGATCAGCTCATCAAAATTCTTCTCGGGACTATGAAAAAAATAAAGATCACCCATGTGGATCTATTTAAAAATGCCAGAGATATTTGATTGTAAATGTCTTAACAGCAGCTAGAATTGTATTTGCGAAGAACTGGAAAAATGACAAAATACCTATGCAGGAGGAAGTTATCAAAAAAATTATGGACTGTGCTGAAATGAGTAAATTGACATTTGAAATTAGAGAACAAGAAGATAAGCAATTTTATATGATATGGGATTTGTTTTATCAATGGTTGGATAAAAAGGCATGGTAATATAATAGACTAGATAATTTTGTGATAGAAATCCAATAGATTGATATAAAACATGATACAGATATATATAAAACCACTGGTTGAAAGTATAACATAAATTTTAAGACAAAATGTGGAACATCTCGTATAAAACGATGGAATAAATAGTTTAGTCCTGGATGATTAATAATTGATAAATATATAAACATATGTTAGTTTGACAATACTAAAGATTGATATAAATTGTGAGTAAATGACTACAAAAGTATAGCAGAAAAGATACGTAATCAACTGACACACTGAATGTACATAAAATGGAAGAGGATTTTATGTTTTTGTATGGTATGTTTGTGTTTAAAAATAAAAAACTTTATCTATAAAAAAAAAAGCCAGAGATAAGAGTGATGTGCAAAAAGATGTCAAGATGAATTAACCAATGAAACCAGTTGATGTTCTGATAGTTAAAGAGACATGCAGGTATAATCAGAAGACCGTTTTGAAAAGCCTTCTTACTTTGGATTTACAAAAGCAACATATGTGGAGCCAGGGAAATTTTCTCAGAGAAGAGACAAAAAGGAACTGCTCAGAGGAACACAAAGGGAAATTTATAAGAAATCAACTTGTGGAACAGTACTTGATGGGACTAAAGATCAGGCTTTTTAAAAAGTGAAAATAAGACATATAAAGTGCATAAGGATTAAAAAAAATATGTTCTGGTTTTCTGGTAGCTGTTAATGGAACTGTATGATAAGGCTTTAAAGATCTATTTCTAAGTGGGAATAAATTTATTCTGCTTTTTCGGCTCCAAAATAAGCACTAGGGCTTATTTTTGGAGAAACACGATTTCAGGGTGATCAGCCCAGCTGAATGCCCCATCCCCTGCTCTGTGCACATGAGACAGAAAGTGCACAGGGACTGACGGTATCCGGCAGCAGCTGCAGCCCACCGGTCCTTTGATTGCACACTCTGGGGCTGTGCAGCCCATGCAGTGCAGGTGAGTTGCTTCCCTGTCCAAGCAACAGATGGGAGGCAAAGATGAAGGGGGAAGGCAGGTGATCCAGGCACACGGCACAGATCACAGAAATGCCGAGATTCCGTAGGCCAGAGTGGGTGGCTGGCTCGTCTTCATGCGGCAGTACTGGCAGCAGGCAGAGGTTCGGGGTGGAAGGCCAGATAGCCTGCCTTCCCTGTCGCAACTCTGCTTCCCTCTGCTATTGGTGCTGCTGTGTGAAGATGAGCAACTCTGGGCTTTCCTGTGGCTCACACAGCGCATCCAAATCGCGTGCCTTGCCCCCCACCTCTGCTTGTTGCTTGGACAGGGAATCAATTCGCATGCATAGCATAGACTGCTGCTGCTGCTGCCAGACACCATCGGCTCATGCACACTCACCGCCTCCTGTGCTGGCCACACCCACCCCTTCACTAAGGCTTATTTTTGAGGTAGGGTTTATATTAAGTGCATGCTTAAAAATTGAGGTAGAGTTTAATTTTCAGGGTAGAGATTATTTTCAGGAAAATACACTAATTCCTTATTTTGTAGGTTTGGGAATAAAAGAGAGATTAAGAACTCACCAGTGCCATCTTCACAGAGACTGGAATTCAAACCATCTCCTACTAAAACCTGGAGGAGAGATATGTATATGAGCCATCTTTCCTTATGGAGTTATCCAGAGAACTGGAATTTACCTCATTTGGCAAGCGTAAAAGCAGAGAAACAGGCAAAGTTGTTGGGAAAAGCACAAAGCAGATTGTGATTAAATGCAAAAAACACAGCATTACTGCCACATCAAATCTTAAATTGCCACAAACCAGCAGTCCCTACTATTGCGGATTAAATAAACATTATACCATGCCTGAAGGTTTCTGAGGACTACAAAGCTAGCAATTGGCAATGTGAAAAACAGAACACTCCCAGATAGTGTCCACATAATCCAAACATTAAGTAATGTTTTAATTTATTATTTATATTTTAAAATGAACTGCATATGATCACCAAATCACAACCTGAAATCTTATAAGATTTAGATGATAAAGCCAAAGACTCTTACATTTGGTAATCCCAAAGTTTTCACTATTTTCCCCCCAAACTTTGGCACCAGTATTAGAGAAAAACAATATCTTTGAGGCCTTGGATCACACTGGGAACAACTGCTACAGAGTTTTAGACTCTATTTGTAGTTATTTGCATTTAGCTCCAAGATTTGTCTGTCTATCAAATTTATATGCTTAAATGTATAATTTATATTATCATGATTTTGCAGCTCAGGTGCTTGCAAATTGTTTGATCAGGTGAGATTCTATGTAATTAATGAATATTTCAAAATGAAGTACATTCAACATAGGTATTACAAGACTATTTTCTTTGAGTAAAATTCCACTTCATTTCTATAGGTGCATCCAAATTTAACTTTTTTAGTATGGAAATGATTTGCCACTGGAACCTTCTGAATCTTTTTTTTTCCAACCTTAATATTACTAGGAGATCTCCCTTTCAAGCACCAGCCAGGCTCAACTCTGTTTAGCTTCAAAGACCAGACAAAAGAGATCACTCTCTAATCTTTTGGGCTTGGCAGCCCAGCGGAGGGGAGGGGATGGTACTGTGTGAGGGGCAGGCTTGTACACAAGCACAGCTCCATTTGTTCAAGAGCCCATCACTCGCCCAAATGGAGATTTCTGTGTGAGTGGAAATATCTGCTGCTCACGCAAGTGGAACTCCATACGTGTTTGGTTGCCACTCATACGGCCCAATTCTGAACGTGCTGCAGCCCTGTTTTGGGCCACCGCCCAGGGATTGGGGACCCCTGTTTTACATCCCTCCCTAAGTGGTTTACAGAGTCAGCATATTGCCCCCAACAATTTAGGACCTCATTTTACTGACCTCAGAAGGATGGAAAGCTGAGTCAACCTTGAGTCGGTGAGGATTGAACTACTGGCAGTGAGCTAAATTAGCTTACAATACTGCGTTCTATCCACTGCACCACCATGCCATTTAGCCTTTGAACATTCAGTCTTCAAAAATTGAAAGAAGCATCTGGGGTGATACTATCTTTCTATACACCTTTGTTTCTTTATGTAAGTAGTATAGACAAGATAGTCTTTGACTTACAGCTGGTCACTTAGCAACCTTTTGAATTTACCCTAACCCTAATAGGCAACCCTCTCCCCAAAGGTACTTAGAGACTCTGTTGTTAAAGTTCCAACCGCCCCAATCATATGACTTATTTTGAATATTCATCAACTAGCCTGCATTTATGGCTGTTTGCAATGTCCCATGATCATGTGACTGTGATATTTGTCAAAAACCATTTACTTCTGGGTTTTGGCAAAAATGCCTCAAAATGCATAATGATGGCCACAAAAAAAGGTTGTATAATTGGGTTGGTTATGTGGGTGGACCTGCTTTGCAACCATCACAACTTACAACCGTGACAGGCAGGCTCCATTTGAATATTAAGTCCAGGACTACCTGCAATCCCCCACATTTCTTCCCCTCAACACTGATTGACTATCTTTTAACACCTTGTTATTTGCATTACAACTTTTAATTTGCATGTCAATGCTTATTCATTCCACATTTGAGAACAATGTACCATATCAAGAAGAAACACCAGCTTATCTTCACTTAATAAAAGTAGAACTCAGCATTTTATCTATAGGAGAGGTTCTATCTGGAATTTCAGAGAACTGATCAATATGTACACACAGGCACAGAGTGGTGTGTGTGTGTGTGTATACACATATACACATCCAAGCCTGAGTACAGAGCAATCATAAAACAAGTCATGCCCCATTCTGAGTAAAATGGTGTCGTTGCGCCCCCAATATTCACCCTGTTAAATAAAATGCACCTTAAGACTGCTCAATTTAGGAATTAATACACCATAATAAGCTTAACTGCAGCTTCCTTCTAATTTACAGGGAAAGCCCCACTGTGAGCAATTAAACTGTGCAAATTAACAAGAAGCCAAGTAAGCTGGGCTAATATTCTGTGCTTGTGGGTCTGATTTGGAGAAACAGACGATCCCAGGCATTTCACAGCACATTCAACGGCACTCTCAGTGAAAGACACTTATGTTTTAAGCCCTCACGTGATATGAAGCAGTGCTTTTGACATGCAATTGGAGAATTAACATGCTGGTAGGTTTATTAAATATTCTTGAGCACATTCTGCCGATACCTAGGAAAGCTGTAATAACTTTCCCTGCCCCTAATTTCCACATTTCCTGCATGAAATTCTCATGCGTATCAAGCAAGTGCTTAACCGGGGCAGAAGGGAAAGCCACAAGAAGCCTATAAAATCATAAGTTATTCACTCTTTCAAATCAGCAGGAAGAGGTCTTTTACTGAAAGTATCCATTCAGCTGTAGGAAAAGAACAAATAAGGGAAATTACTTCTTTAATCCATGGTGTTTGCTTTAAAATGAGCTGACCTTCTGCTAGGGAAGCAACTTTCAACAAACCAAGAAGTTACTAGAATAGGATTAAGATCAGTTTGCCTGAGAATGTAGAGAAAAAGCTCTATGTAAGGAATAAAAATGTGCTGATAGCTTTCCGGAAATAACAGTATGGGTTCTAAACATAATTTTTTTTAATGGGCATCTCATGCTACTCAACACATTACTTCACGTTCAATAACTCTATAAATCTATGTTTGGAAACAAAACAAAAAGCTACTAAGATGTATCCTGGGTACTATAATACATATTAAAGGCTCACTTTATTCAGTCTAAGACAGTGTTTCTCAACCTCAGTGATTTTAAGGTGGATTTCAAATCCCAGAATTCCTTAGTCAGTATGTTGGCTGGGGAATTCTTGGAGTTAATCCCATTTTAAACCTTCACAGGAATTCCATATCTGGGTTATTTTAATTTTTACCACCATGGCAGTCCTCTTTACCTTTTCTTCAATGTGCTGAGGAAATAAATTGTCAGAACATGGTGGCAAATTCTCCTTCTGCTCATAATTGTAGTCTTTGTCTTCATTTTCATTACTTTGAATCTCATTCTATAAAAAAACAAAACACTTGAGTTTAATTGAACATAGGTTGAGTATATTTTTAATATGCCTACAACTAGATTTATACTTAGAAGAATATGGCAAAAAAGATGAAATAAATCTAATATTAAAGTAACAGACCCATTATCTAAACCACAAATATGTTGTTGTTTTAACCATTCAGTCGCTTGGTGATTTCATAGCGTCAGACATGAGTGAATGGTTAAAACCACACAGTATATATGTCCTATATTTAATTACCATATTATTATGTTACCATTCAATTATATTCCTAAAGTCATTCTTAAGGCTAGAACTAAAATGATAAATTCATTTTATAGTGAACTAAAACCTGTAAAACCAACCAACTAATCAATCAATAATAAACCAAAAGCATACCACCTCCCTTAAGATCTTATAGTAGGAGCAGGTCCGCATATATAATGCTAAAGAAACTTGTCTGAAAGCTAAAGAAACCTCTTTCTAGAAAAATGGGTAAGAATTTCCAAGTGACTCTCTCAATAGAAGCATTGATATGTAGTCCTCACTTACAACCATTTAGTGATTGTTCAACAGCAGTTACAACCGCACTGAAAAAAGTGACCACCACAGTTGTTCTTCTCACTTATGATGGTTGCAACATCCCCACATCAATGGGGGGAATCTGGATTCACTTAACAACTGCATGATTCACTTAACAACTGTGGTATTTTGCTTAACAAGACATCTTGCTTGGCAATAGAAATTCTGATCCCAACTGTAGTCATAAGTCAAGGAATACAGAATATTCCTTGTACAGAATATTTCACCAGTAAGGCAAAACCCTGAAAAAAGACCTCCTTTGGCAGTTTACTGTCTCAACTCTGTGGCAATAGACCTTCTCCTACAAATTTGGTTTCTGTCTCTGTTTAAATAATTCCATTACAGTCCTGATGAATTTTTTTTTTCAATCTCACTCTGGTGCTAACTTAATCTTCATTATGTAATCAGTACCGTTAATTGTACAAGACAGAAGTCATGCTGCTGGATAAAAGTGCCCATTTGCTCCTGTTAAAAGGAAGATGAGCGAGGAGAATTGCAGCTGTGAGAACGATTGGAAAAATTATTACTGGGAGAATCATAATTCACTAAAATTAAATTCTTTCTTAAATGCCAAAGCATCGCTACAGGGAAAGTAATAGTGCCAAGCTATATTACTGTGGGAAATACTTCACTGCATGGAATTTTCAAAGTTCAAATATGCCAAACTTCATCATAAAAACTTCACAGGGTTGAGAAAATAATATGTTTTCCTTATGTTAACAAGAACAAGGGATATCAAACTGGTACCCCTCCCAATACTAAAATAATATTTTTTTTCTTTTGTTAGAAACCTAGCTGTATTTTGGGAATGGGCGTTGGTCCTTACCTGACACGCCATTTCTCTGGAGCCGGTTGGATCATCCAGAGAGTGGGAGGTGCTTCAGTCTGCATTGTTGAAGGCTGAGCTTAATTACTGAGGAATGCTCCACCCTCCGTCACGTGGCTCCCTTGCATTCCCCAGTTTACACGAAGACGAGAGTGAAGAGGAGATTGTGCTCTCATCTTACTATACTAAGCGGTTCCTTGGCCGAAACAAGGCCCCACCAGACGGTCAACTAAAAGAGGGGGGCTGGATGATCCTCCCAGCTCCAGAGAAATGGCGTGTCAGGTAAGGACCCATTCTCCTGAGAGCCGGTCGGATCATCCAGAGAGTGGGACATACCAAAGCTTGGCTGTCCTACAGGAGGGACTCCGTCTGGTTCTGAAGTCCCTGCGGTTCCTTGAGGACTCGCTGGAGAACTCGTCTCCCAAACGAAGCCTCCGCTGAGGCAAATATGTCGATCTTATAATGCCTAATGAAGGGAGATGGGGAGACCCAGGTGGCCGCCCGACAAATATCAGCAATTGGAGCCGAGGTGGCTGCACTTCTGGTGGAGTGTGCCGTTATTCCGCTGGGCACCGGCAGAGCCTGGGACAAGTAAGCTTTGGAAATAGTAGCTCTAATCCAGTGGCTGATGGTTGCCGGGGACACTTTGTGTCCTAAGGATTTAGGTTGAAAGGAAAGAAATAAAAATTCGGACTTCCTAAAGGGCTGGGTACGTTCAATGTAAATGCGGAGGGCCCGTCTTACATCCAGGGTGTGCCAAAGCTTCATCCTTTCCCGCGAGGGATTTGGGCAGAAGTTCGGAAGTGTGAGTTCCTGTGCCCTGTGAAAGGCTGAATTGACCTTAGGCAAGAAGGTAGGGTCCGGCCGTAGAACCACCTGGTCGGCATGGAAGATGCAAAGGTCTTTCCTCACCAACAAGGCAGCTATCTCCGATATTCAGCGAGCCAAAGTAATGGTCACAGGAATACAACTTTGAAAGTTAGGAACTGGAGTGAGGATTCCCTGAGAGGCTCAAAGGGATGTTTAGTAAGGGACGCCAGGACCTTGTTGAGGTCCCAGGTAGGGTATCTGTGTACAGTTGGGGGACACAAGTTAGTTGCTCCCCTAAGGAATGCCCTAATGCGAGGGTGGAGGGAGAGGGTACCCAGATTGTCGCAAATAATCACAGTTGAGAGGGCTGCTACCTGACGCCTCAGGGTGTTCAGAGAAAGTCCTTTCCTCAGACCTTCTTGGAGGAATTCCAAAACTTGAGCAATGGAGGGTGAAAGATGGTTGATCTGGAAATTATGGCACCACTTGCAGAAGCTATTCCAAGTGGCATTGTATATTCGGGTTGTTGAGGCCCGCCTTGCGGCTAAAATGGTATCAATAACCTGGTCAGAGAACTGCTCCTTCCTTAGACGTTCCCACTCAACCTCCAAACGGCTAACTGGAGACACTGAGGGTCCGGATGTTGGAGAGGCCCCTGGGAAAGGGATATCCTGTGCAGGGGAATTTTCCAAGGGGGGGGTCACCAATAGATTGCGGAGGTCCGCAAACCATGGGCGCCTGGGCCAGTAGGGTGCCACTAAAATCAGCTCTGCTTTCTCGGAGATGAGCTACTGGATGACTCTGGGGACGAGGGCCAATGGAGGGAATGCATATAGAAGCCCTGTGGGCCAGGGGCAACAGAGGGTGTTGTGATTCTCGGCCCCATGGGAGGGGTACCTCGAGAAAAACCTGGGGAGTTGGGTGTTGAGTGGGGATGCGAAGAGGTCTACTGACGGGAGACCGAACATCACGGTTGCTTCCCTGAATAGTGACGGGTGAATGCGCCACTCGGACTGGTCCACCGTGGTCTTGCTCAGCCAATCTGCTTGGGTGTTTGAGACCCCTGAGATGTGCTTGGCTTTGAGGGAGAGGAGATTGCACTCCGCCCAACGGCAGAGGCGCTCGGCCTCTCTCATCAAACTTATGGACTGGGTGCCCCCTTGTCGGTTGACGTGGGCCTTGGTGGTGATGTTGTCTGTGAGTATCAGGACATGCCGCCCGCGTACGTGGGGAAGGAAGTTGCGCAGGGCCAGGTGGATGGCGCGAAGTTCCAACCAGTTTATACTGTGTGTGCGTTCTACCTGTGACCATTTGCCCTGTGTCGAGAGCGAGTGGATGTGAGCGCCCCATCCGGACAGGCTCCTGTCCTGGCTGGATGGGGCAGGGGGGGCCCTTGTGGAGTGTAACTGGTTTGAGACTAAGTCATGAAAAATGGGCGGGGCCGGGATCACCTCCGCCTCCACCACGGGCTACCTAAAAATGGCGTCCTCTTGTCCCTCTGCCGGGGAAGGGAGAGCCAAGGAGGACTGCACAGACAGGCCAGAAATGTTCCTGGCCTTAAATAGAAGCGATTTAAACATGTGTGGCTTGAACAGACCCACAAAGGTGGGTTGATCCGGGGTGAGGCCCTCGTCCTCGGACATTTCCCCCTCCATACGGTCTATCTCCGATAGGGGCTCCCCTTGGTGTGTAGACCCCCATTCCAATTCCTCCTCCTAACCGAACCGATCTAGGTCCTCCATAGCCTCCTCCAGATCCCTTTCTGGGAGAGGACTGCCCTCCTGTAAAGGTACCTGACCAAGAGTGGGGTCCGATCTAGGCGAGGACCTGACTGATGGCGAGTCGTGTTCGGGCGCCATCGAGGGAGGACCAGACCTGGACATCTGTTGCAGGCCCTCTGCAATCCCCTGGCGAATAGCCTGTTCCATCCATGCCTGCATGTGCGCAGGGATCTCAACTGTGTCGACCTCCTCATGGCACAGACCAGCGGCCGTGGGTGTAAATGTTGCTTCTAGCGTCCGCCTGGTCGTTAGTCCGGGGACCTGGTGTCCCTGGGATGGGCTGCGCCTGGAGAGGGAAGAGCAATCTGGAGGAGGGGGGAGGTGTCTGGAGGTAGAGGGAGCAGAGGGTGGGGAGGCTGGAAATACCAGTTGTGTCTCTCTAGATGGCCTGTCAAATTCTTTCTCCAGTGCCCTATGACTTCTTAGAGCGTCCCTCTGAGAAGCTTTAGAAGTTTCCTTAGGGGCTTCCTTAGCCTGTTTGCGCAGGTGGTAGGATTTAGATTTGGCCTTCAAAGAAGGGCCTTTAGCGGAATTGTCATCTGCCCTTGTAGAGGAAAGGACTGTTAATACAAATGTAAAGGCGGTTGGCTTGCCAAGGGTTCGACCTACAACAAAGGCCGGGTGTCCTTTCGCTGGCCCGCATCCCCTTTTGGAATTTTAGATGTATATAAACTATAATATAATTATTAATATCTTTATACGTAAGCGTACAATCAAGATATATATAATCCAAGCAGTGTTGGCAATGTGAAGTAGCCAAATATTGATAAGATGTAAAAATATATATATGCAAATACATATATCTATCTATATATATATATATAATTGTATATCTAAATATATTTAGATATCTATTTATTGATAAATATTAATATTATTATTATTATTTACAAATATTTAATCCAAGGTCTGGTTGGAACTCCCAGGAAGGAGTGACCCCAGAAGTTACTGTTAATATTGCCAATGTGCCAAATAAAACGCCTGAGGCTGGAGTGAGGCCTCTGGCAGCTGGAGCTCCCAGGCAAAAACCGGGAGGGATAGGCTGCTATTTCCTGCCCTGAGCGTGCTGCGGAAAGCCAACAAGTTTGCCAATTCCCCTGAATATCTAATAGTTCTCACAGGCTGGAAGGCCTATAATTAGAGCTAGTCCCTTCGCAGCTCAATGAGGCCTCTAAAAGTGGCGCCCGACACACGGTGGTGCCCAAATGGCGGCCGCCCACGCTCCCTTACTTACGGGCTGCTCAGGGCCAAAATCAGCCTCTCCGGCACATCTAGGGGCCGAGAGAGGCAGCCAGGTGATTTTCTCCCCTTCCTGGGGCGATTGGCGTTTACGGTGGGGGGGAACACCAGCTGCGCTATTACAGCGCGATCAAATAAAGCCGCTACAAGTGCGGCATAGAAAAGCGGCAGGAAGAGGATCGAATTGAGGGGGGGGAGGATTGGCGCCAGAGCGCAAAAGCCGCCCGCTGTACAGCCCCCCCGGGAGCGAAGAAAACGCGCTCCCCTGCTTTGTCACTACCCAGTGCACTTAGAGGCTAAGGAGAACCAGAAACCAAGATCAGCAAACCTGAGAATCAGAGTACTTGAATCGGCCAAGGAGTGGTGAAATACACAGCCTACTCTCACGAAGGCTGAGCGTAAACTGGGGAATGCAAGGGAGCCACGTGACGGAGGGCGGAGCATTCCTCAGTAATTAAGCTCAGCCTTCAACAATGCAGACTGAAGCATCTCCCACTCTCTGGATGATCCGACCGGCTCTCAGGAGAAAAAAGGAATTGCAATGAGTATGGTTTATGATTTTCCCTGTGAAATAGGCATGAGTGAACTTTTGCATTGGGGAAAGAAAAGCTGTCTTTTTTTTTTTTAACCAAAGCTTTATTTGCAGTCCACTTCCCCCTCTGCAATACACACAGCTATAAAATATGCAAAATAGGAGGAGGAGAGATATCTTCCATGACTGCTTGCCTTGTCAACTGCAAAGAATTTGGTGAAGAGAAACATTTTCCTTTAAAAATCTTTTTTGGCTTTTGCATAGGCTTAGGGAGAAAATGCACTTTGTTCATCCCCCAAATTCTCTGTTTCCTAAGCTGAAGAACATAAACATAAACTCTGATGATAGGGTTGTTAGGGCTGATGGCCTCTATTCTACTCTCTTATTTATGGAACTCAGAAATTTATATACTGCCTTCTACATAGTACTCTTGAGATATTTTAGACCGGAATTCCCAGTGTCCAAGTCTGCTGTCTTGGATGGGAGTAGTAGTCTAATACAGGGGTCTCCAACCTTGACAACTTTAAGATTTGTGGATTTTAACTCCCAGAATTCCTCAGCCAGCTTTGCTCTGGGAGCTGAAGTCCACAAATCTTAAAATTCCCAAGGTTAGAGATTCCTGGTCTAACATATGGATAAATTAATCTAGATCAGGGCTGTAAAACTCGCATTGTCACAAGATGACGTGGTCACATGATGCATCTGGCCCGCAGGCCATGAGTTTGACAGCCCTGATCTAGATCTCTGTAAACAGAAGGAAATCCCACCCTACCCCCCCCCAATTTATTTGCAGTTAAAGTACTCCTATGCAGATATAGAAAATATCTGGGTTTTGCACAGTGAAATTGGTTCTCCTTATCAAATTTCCAAGTAAATTGCCATTTCCAAGTAAATTGCCATTCCTTGTTATCTTAGCTATCAGCTCTCTAAAATAATATGTAACAACTGTTACTACTCATAGAATAGACAACTGAACTCTAACCTCAATCAGCTGTTCAGGCTTTATCACAAATTAGCTTTGTGTTCCCATTCCTTTCCTTCCTTTTTATAACAACAGTTGACAAATGAGTTAGCAGATTCATCCTTGGGGAACTACTATTTTTTCCTAGAACTTCAAAGAACATTAACTGGAATTGGGTGCAAAACAATAGTGCAACCAGGGAGGAGGGCATCTAAACACTTGCAGCCGGTTTTTAAGACCAAGAATGTTTTCAATTTCAGAACTGCATTCATATATAAGAATCCAGTTTTCTTCAAGCTTTTTAAAAATTTCAGTGGCTCAATTAGGGAAGAAATCTTCTTTGGCAAAACAGGTGGGTTAAGGTTAGCTTAAATACTTGCTAATTTATTGCACAGCCTCCAGAAATTATTCAAATAGATATTGACCTACCCTAAGTTCACGTTAATTTACTAACCTCTTCCAAATATAATACAGAACACAGTAAAATGTTCAGTAAGCAGGATAGGATACAGTATATTTGATTACTTTGGTCCCTCTCCTTAAAATATAACAAACTCATTTTAACAGGTTGTTGCTTGCAATTCCTTATTTCAAGTATGCAGTAGCACAAAATAGCATTCTGTAAGCCTCTTCCTCTCCATGCAAAAAATAATCTGCAGGACTTGGGAATCCTGATACTTTAGCACCCATAGTTAAGAGCAGTGTTCAGCATATTTACCAAGGGAAACATGCAGGAAATGTCACATCTGAAGGAAAGAATGGTAGCAGCAGAGCCATAAACCAAATTTATGTAGATTCTCAGTCACACAGAGGTCATGGTTGTCTCAGAGATGTTTTTTCAAAAGGCAACTGGGCTTTCTTTGGATTTCCTTGAAAATGTTTCACTTCTCATCCAAGAAGTTTCATCAGTTGAAATGTCTTGGGTGAGAAGTGAAACGTTTTCAAGGAAAAACAAAGAAAGCCCAGTTGCCTTTTTAAAAAGCACCTTTGAGACACAAATCAAGTCTCTCATTCTTAAAGTTCTTTTTGCTTAGGCAAGGCAATTGCTACATACGTTTTATGAAAAAACGTATCTGTTGTAAGAGACCTGAGTTGTAATACATGGCTTTCTTGAAATTGTTCATTTGATAAATTGCTGTCCACTCATTAATTATTCCCCTAAACTAGCCTTTCCCCCACTTGCTGCAAAAAAAAAAGAAGACAAAAAAGAATATCTCCTTCAAGTTGCATCTCCTTCAATGCAACATCGGTCAACATTTTGGTGTGATCTGGAGTTATTGTTTGTTTCAATTGGTCCTTGGAACTTATTGGTAGTCTGCTGGTATTTAGTCTTAGGTGAGCATCCATATTCAAACTGTTGTTACCTAGTCAGGTAATGAAATGTCTGCAAACAACTTAGCTCAGAGAACACCATAGCTGAATTCCTCTGACCCCGCAAGAGGATACTACCTATTAAATCTCAACCTACATTGCAGTTTGACATCCAGAAATACACAAAGCACAAGGGAATGGGCTCCGACATCTACATTTTATTTTACTGAAAAGCACAGAATTCTAAGCCAGAAACACAATTCTTTCTATGTTGAACAAAATAGCAAAATCTTTCCATTCCTTCCAGTATGGAAATATGGAATCTCTGATAGTTCTTTCATTATAAAACTAAGTGCTTTAGTGTAAATGTGGAAATCATAAATGATAATGGTAAATTTTTTAAAGCATTCTGATTCTCACTTGCAAGCAAAACTTATCCCTTTTGCTGTTACTGAGGCAAAAAAGGTCAGAGAAAATCCCACACACATAAAAAGAACCTGAAAGAGGTTCCACTAGCTTTAATTAGAAATAAGACCTTAAAAGGGGAACATTCATGACTCAAGAATGTTGAATATTCAGGGCAAAGTCATCAGTAACATTTTAGACAGAATCCTCTACTGCAGAGCAGTGACAGCCATCCACTTTTAAAAAGTAAAACTTACCACATAACTGTGAGAGCCATTCTGCTTGGACACAGCCGCTTGGTACTTAGCAAGCCTATCCTTGATGGATGTTTCTGAAAAACGAGGTATTTCTAGGTTTCTCCTGTTCTCTGCTTTCTCTGGGCTTGAAACTGGAGAGGAATAAAGCAAATTATCTAGAACCATGTTTTTCAAACTTGGCCGGTTTAAGATGTGTGGACTTCAATTCCCAGCATTCCCCAGACAACATGATTGAAAGTTTGACAAACACTGAACTTCTAGAATAAACATACACAGCTGCTGTTACTGAGACCCATTGTAAGAGATGAAAACTTAACTCTGCTTAACACAATAACCACTTAATAACCCAGGTGGCCAAAGGGCATGAATTAATTCCAGCTCCATAACCAAAGCAAAAAATTTTTACCTTAAAGAATGAACTTTGCCTTGTTTAAAGATTCCATTGCTTTCTTTGTGAATCTAAAGCTAAATTACAGGCAATAGCATCAGACCTGGATGCGAGTAGTTCAAGAGCTACCCTTTTGAAAGTAAGATGACAAAAAAAATAATGAAAGTACAGGTTGGGGAAACCATATGATTTAGATGCTTATGCTTTTGGCTCCCCCCAAAAAGCACTTCCCCAATTCCCATTTGAGAAATGTATGAGGTTGTTACACATCATCCAGAACTGGAGTTGAAGTGGTTGCTTGGGGGCATAGGTTCACACAAACCCAAATTGTACTTTATGTCACCCAATTCCAAATAATACAAATCACACTTGACTTACAAACTGTTGTCCAGTTTGCTTAGAAAAACAGGGAAGAGCTGCTGCAGCTGCTATGACAGGGCCAAATTTTATGTAATTACTATGTCACCACAGTTGATATGGGTGTAACTTACATCTACCGACAATTATACTGCTATATCTGTGGAGATCTGTCTCTACACCAAAGAAAAACATATTATCTCATGTTATGAGATGTTATCTCTTTTACACACAAGGATGTAGCAGCTGATAGTGATTGCAATCTCCAAAGACATTTCCATTTTATCCAAGGGATGCATTAATATCTCCCCTTCAAGTAAACAGAGGTCATCACCAGAAGTCTGGTCTAGTAGTAGAGTAGCTATGAATATGAGGAAGTATCAGTACTGAAGGTTACATATTTTTTAAAGAAATCCAATTGAAAAGGACAAAGCAATTATCCACTCTATAATGATTTTTTTGGTTCTATGTATCAAGCTGAAAAAGAAATCTTTGATCCACCACTATTACAAGTTCTATTTCAAATCAAATTGTATAAAACACCATTAAACTCACATTGGCTTACATCATCATTTCAAACTCTTAAGAGTGCACACAAATTTTTGTGCTATTTCTTTCCATCCCTTTTGCTATGGCAATTCCAGATAAAAAGTGATCAGAAGAAAAAAAAAAAGTATTACTTAATTTTCAGTTAGATTTCAGTTAAATCTCTACTCATAAATCTTATGCCTTTACATTAAGAATTTATTTGGGTAATAATGTTTGGAAGTCTCTGGGAGCCATACCAAACATTTCTACTCCTCTGTATTAGATGATTTAGGGATGTTTCCATTCCTTCTCAGCTTCAATTCCCTATTATGGTTGATTAATTTCTATGGCAAAGGGCAGTGTTCCTCAAATTTATGCGTGGACTTAAATTCCCAGAACTCCTTAGGCAGCATGTTGACTGGGTAATTCTTGGCACTAAAGTCTACGCATGCTGTCTGGGACATTCTGGGAGTTGAAGCCCAAATATTTTAAATCTGCTGAGGTTGAGAAATGCTGGTCTTAGACAACCTTTGTCTGACATGGCATAATGTTTCCTGTTTGGACAGGGAGTTTCATTCAGAATAGAGCTGGAAGGGATCTTGGAGTCTTCTACTCCAATCCCCCTGCTCAAGGAGAAGACTCTGCCATTCCAGAGAGGTGGCTGTCCACTTTTTTTCTTAAAACCTCCAATGATGAAGCACCTACAACTTCTGAAAGCAAGCTGTCCCACTGGTTAATTGTCCTCGCTGTTAGGAAGTTTCTCCTTAAATCCAGATTGCTTTTTTTCTTGAGTAGTTCCCAGCCATTGTTTCTTGCCTTGCCTTGGAAAAAAGTTGATCCCTTCTTCTTTGTGGTAGCCCCTTAAATATTGGAATACTGCTATCATGTCACTCCTAGTCCTTCTTTTCTCTAAACTGACCATACCCAAGTCCTGCAACCATTCTTCTTCATATGTTTAGTCTCCAGGCCTTTAATTATCTTAGTTGCTCTTCTTTGCATTTTTTCCAAAGTCTCAACATCTTTTTTGTAATGTGGTGACCCAAACTGGATGCAGTATTCCAAGTGTGGTCTTGCTAAGGATTTATAAAGCGGTATTAATACTTCATGTGATTTTGATTCTTTGCCTCTAGTTTATGCAACCAAAGATTGTATTAGCTTTTTTGGCTGTTGCCGCACACTGCTGGCTCATGTGTGGACTAGAAGACCTCAAAGTCCCGTTCAACTCTGTCATTCTGGTCTAGGCTACCGAGTTACTTGTAAGGAATTCAATCATTACTGACTGTATAAACTGAAACCATTGTGCCTCTACCAGCCTTATGTATGTAAGGAGAAAACACCATCAAATTAATTTTTCACATAAGCTGAAGCACTTTGTACTTATTTTGTATATATGATATTTTGATTTCTTTGTCTCACGTACAATCCCTGATTGATCAATTACAACTTTTTTCAGTATATACAATATGTGGTCGTTTCTTAATATATCTACAGAGATAGTCCTTGACTTATAACAATTGGGCCTGGAATTTCAGTTGTTAAGCAAGTCATTTCAAAAGGGAACAGGTTTTATGACCATTTTTACTGTGTTCATTAGGCAAATCATATGGTTAAAACAATCACACAGCTGTTAACCAAATCCAGCTTTCCCCCATTGACTGCATGTCGGAAACTCTGGGAAGATCACACATGTGATCATGTGACCCAGGGGTGGGATTCAAATTTTTAACAACTGGTTCTGTGGGCATGACTTAGGTAGTGGGCATGGCTTGGTGGTCATGTGACTGGGTGGACATGGCTTGATGGGCTAGTTATTGGCTGGGTGTGGCCAACTCAATATCACTCATATCGAGGCCCGTATCTCCTCGCCTGGCCTCTCATGACTTCGGGGATGCTGCAACATTCATAAGTGTGAAAAATGGCCATAAGTCACTTTTTTCGGTGCCATTGTAACTTTGAATGGTCCCACCACACAAGCAAAGTACCAGCAAAGGAGGGGAAAAAAAATTCCAGAGAAGTTCCTGAGACAGGAAGTCGAGTCCTGCCAAGAATGTAATAAGGGTTAACGGAGAGGCAGTTTCTATAAGCAACACCAGAATGTTTCCTTCCTGCCTTCCTTTCAGGATTAGGCCAGTAATTTCTTCTAACCGGGTTCTCCGAACTGCTTAGAATATTAACAACTGGTTCTAGCGAATAGGTGCAAACTGGTAGAATCCCACCCCTGATGTGACCACAACATGCTGAAACCCACATAAATTTGAGCATAATTGTGATTGTGTGACCATGAGGGTAGGGCAAAAATCACAATTTTGAGGATGAGTCTTAAGTCACTTTTTTCAGTACCATTGTAACTTCAAACCATTGTCAAACAAATGATCGTAAGTCAAGGACTACCCGAACATAACTCTTCCATATTATAATGATTAGGCACACAGTTTCAATATATTAGCAATATATAAACATTTATCCTATTTTTTTAACCACATATAAATTAATTAGATATATTTGCATTTTAAGATGTTTAATATTTTAAATTCTGAAGTGCCCCTCTTTTTTATTAAAGGGATAAATACTGTGCATGCCATTGTACATATACAGTAGGAGTCATCCCAACTATATTGAATATTGCTCACGTGAAGAATTGTGGCTTCTTTCTCGATGAGGTAAGTCAAGGTCCTCTGAAAAGAAGTGGCTCTCTGAGATCATCCTACCCTCAGCAGCTCTTCCATGGTCATGAACAACCTGCTTTAAAAGGGAAAGATTTTCTATTTATTATTTGATTAGTGATCAAATGAAGAGAAAGAAGTAAGCAAGCAGCAGCGAGAAAGATCAGTCCAACAACATCCATGCAGCAAACCAAAATGTTCTTTCTCACTCAATGAACTCTAAATGTATGGTGAACGCTAAGAATTTATTCAAGCTGGTAAACATTAATTTAGTTAGGTTGACTGTACAGGTAGCCCTCAACGTATGACCACAATTGAGCCCAAAATTTATGTTGCCAAGTGAGGCATTTGTTAAGTGAGTTTTGCCTCATTTTACAACCTTTCTTGCCAGAGTTGTTAAGTGAATCACTGCAGTTGATAAGTTAGTAACCTGATTGTTAAGTTAATCTGGCTCCCCCCACATCGACTTTGCTTGAGAGAAGGTTGCAAAAGGTGATCACATGTCCTTGGGACACAGCAACAGTCATAAGTATGATCCAGTTGCCAAGCATCTGAATTTTGATCACAAGACCATGGGGATGCTGCAAAGTCACTTTTCAGTGCAGGTCATAAGTCACTTTTTCAGTGCAGTTGTAACTTTGAATGGTCACTAAATGAACGGTTGTAAGTTGAGGACTACCTGCATTAATTTTATGTGAAACTAGCTCTATACCCATGCTTTGCTACGAAACTGTAGTCGGGCTTAGGTTTTTGGGAGGAAAAGAAAATTCTGCCTCTGCCTACCAGCATCCATCAGTATTCATCTGGCTAGCATCCTGTCAGTGTTTGAGAGAGTTGGGGGCTGTTTGGAAACTGAAACAGTATTTGCTGTGTGAGCAAGGAGACAGCAAGGATCCTGGCATGGCTTAGCTCAACTGTTCTTTACTAAAGCTGCTTGGTGCTGTTAAAGTAAAACTGAAACTGAAACTTCTCTCCTCTGCTTCTGTTTTGCATTTGGAACAGATTTCTTTTGGGGGGGGAAGGAGGGGGAGTAGAACTCCTTAGCATCAGAGCGTGTTAATAATAATGTAGGAAATGCTAATGCTCTGATGGTCATTTCAAAAAATCCTTTCTTACTGAGTACCTAGAAGCCAAGAGGAACATACATGCCAAATTTCAGGTTTGTAGGCTTTATGGTTCTGGAGATTTTGTGATGATGCATGACTGATATTTCTCTTTTATATATATATAGATTCCAGGTGTCTGAAATGTGTTAGACCCAAACAAACCAAGTTATGTCAGGAAGTCTGGCCTGAAGGTCATAATGGGCTTTTTATTAGGGAACCTTGGAAGAAATAGTCAGTAAATCAGGTTTTAATTTTCACTGTTTATTAAAGAAGGCAATACATTTTAGGCATTTTTGTGTCCAATGGCAGGAACACATTTGCTGAGTGAAAGTTCTAATTTATGAATTAGAATTGAATATATCCTGGCTCAAAATTCTTTATTTATAAGTAATGTTGGTTGTTAAGTAACAAACAGCCTCACAGGTTCATCTATCCAAATTCAAAGCTTCAGGACATAAGTTGCCAATGGAACCCTAGGTTAGCATGCACTATGTATTTTTAAATTCCTATTTTGATCCTTTAGCAGAAAATACAGCAATGTTATCTGGCATTCGATGTTACTAAAAATGTCATATAATTAAAATGTAGTAAAAAAAGAAGGTTCAAATACACACAGACATACATACACATACTTCCCACCATCAGCTCCTTTACACACAGCACCCAATGATCTTGGTGAAGATAATAACCACATGGCAATAAATAGCAGTGGAATCATCTCAAATCTAATGGGCCAAAAATGATCAACAGACTAATCCACAAAGCTTTTGAGCAAATTCATCAGTAAGATATTTTTTTTATTTCAGAAGCAGCTTTGGTTTTCAAATAAACTTTTACAATAATACCCTGTTTCTCCAACAATATGGCCTCCCCCAATAGGAAGTCCCAGCATGTTTCATAGGCATGAAATGAAATTAAGCCCCTCCCCCCAAATTAAGGCCTATATTAAAACATGCGAAATGGGGGGGAATGGTAGGGGGGCTTGCCGTTAGGAAGTACTTTTGTTGCACACCCGGATATGGTGCTGCCTGCGTTGACCCTGATACGAAGTGCCCCACCAACACCAAGGTCAACATCCAAGCCATCGCTACCCGCCCGCCCAAAGATACAAGGGGGCGGGAATTAAGTCACCCCCGAAAAGACGGCCTAGCCATTTTTTCGGGGCTCAAAAAAAAAAAAAAAGACCCGGCCTTATTATATGAGAAACACGGTAGGAAACATGGGGTTGGGGCGGGGTGGGGCATAGAAATAATTTCTTTCCAAATTGAGAGACGTTAAACCTCTTATTGCTACACTTAATCAAAACACAAATTTTAGTGATAAAGTGCACATAGAAGTCAAATAGATTAGGTTTCATTAAAAATGAAAGCTAAGGAGTTGCTCTAATTTCTCAGAAGCCATTTCTTCTCTCCTTATTAAGATGCTGTCAGCAGACAGGAATTCATCTGGGCCTGCATTTTTCTATACTTAAGAAGGGAAGGATTAGGCAATAGAATTGTAAGCCAGCACACAAGTTCCAGAAATCACAGCACTGCAAATAATTTTTTAAAAAGTGAAATAAATCAAGTGACACGCCCTACATACGGTTGTCACATACTTCCTAGGCAATGAACAGCCTTTGCAAAAAGTTTAGAACCAACAAGAAAAAGCATTTCATCAGAGGAAGAATGAATGCATGCATGTTAACATTTGGGTGTAGGTGCATGCATGAAAATCGATAGCAGAAAAAAATCACGATGCCCTGGCCGTATTATTGTCACAAACAGCAGAAAAGATACAAGAGATAGATGTGCTGACTTCAAACTAATTTGACTCAAAGAATTGCTTGTGGATTAAAGTAAAGATGTTTATGGAATTTATTTATTTTTCTTGTCACCCAGGGCTTAAGAAAAAGCAAGTATGGAAATTAGCAACAGGAAAAAAAAATTGAACGGGCAATTAATTTCTATAAATGTTTTTAAGAAAATATTAAGATGGACATCAACTTCCATGGCTCTTCCACTTTTACCACAGCTTTTCTAAAGCTGTTACTTACCATGTGATAATTTTTTCTTCAATATTGTAGTCACAGAAGAATCCTGTCACATCTAGAATTCTAAAATACAGGCCCAATGTTGCTCACCCACATAACTGAAAGGACGTGGCATCATATTTTTAAAGTAAAGCAGTTTTCTGCTTGATTATGCTTAGGTAGGAGTCAGTCTAGGTGTTTAAAGAAGCTAAAGGAAAGAGTGCCTGTGTATGGGTACAATAAATAAGGACTCTGATTACCTGGAACAATCCAACAAAGACTGCACAGAACTCACTTAGCCCTGAATTAAATTCTGGGGAAAGGAAAAACAAAGCTACATTGTATAGTTTGAAGAACTACCTGTCCTTAGCAAAGTTATATAGGAAGGTGTGGCAGAATGTAAACGTTGGTTGTAAAGGTCTTGTGTCATTGCCAAAAGCATAGTCATACTGCTAAACTTGCACAGCTAAAAACTATCATAATTGTCCTCCTCACTGGAGAAGATCTCCCGGGTTGTACGATCCAATTTAATTCACAAGCCTACCATGCAGTCATCTTTGAAATGATTACATACATAAGCCAATGCCAATTGTCTATGAGATACAAACTGTTTAAACTTCCAAAAAATACTTTAACGATCAATTTTCAGCTCAAATATAAACCCAGAATTTTTTTAAAGAACTTCACAAGATTTTATGCCTTTCTTTTAATCCCATGTATCAGAATATTTCGTTGGTACTTCGGTGCCCCTATTTTGCAAATACAGTTTGCGTTTAAAGGTCAAGGGGTATCAGATAGGACTGGAGTATATATGCTAAATTTTATTATAAGATATTTCATTATAAAATATTTTAGACATTTTAGAATTTTATACTTTTTAAAGGAGAGTTTCACAGATAGACAAAAGTATAGAGGGGGTAAGGTCAAGCATTATCCACCAAAACAACTTCCTAAAATATATTTGCATTAAATGTCCTGGTCTATTTTGCAGAAAACACACAATTGGAGATAAGATTGAGCTTGCATTCTCTTCAAGATATTTTTCCTAATATTATTATAATATTTTGATTTAAAATCCCACTTTGGACATGTTATTTACCCATGCTCAGACGTAGCAGCATACTGCAGATCTGCTAAATGGGATTGGAAGCTGAATCAATAGTGATTTGCATTCCACTCTTCAGTGTGCTAAAACCAGTTTGTATACTCTACAAGCAATGTGACATTGCAAATATATCTGGGGGGCATATAGCGGAGGAAGGCTGTTTAAGTATGTAATTATTCGGAATCTGATTTTTTTTAAAAAAAAAAAAATCCCAATGTCTAACACCAAATTAGTTCCAGTTTATGAAATCTTTGTAAAGCTTCCTCTTTAGAGAGATCACTGCTCAAAGTCTTCACCAATTTATTCTACACTCTAGATAATTAGCTGGTTAATGGCCAAAATGCTCAAAAAGTCAGTGCCTGGAAAGAAATACTGGAACTGGAAGCTTGGTCAGCATCTCTTCTGTCACCATTCTCAAAAACCAGGCTGTTTCATAGCGGAGAATTAAAATGGGATTCTGACAATTTTGAAAGTAATGAGCCGTTCCAATCTCAAGAATCCACTATGTGTCTCATATGTTGTTAAACGGACCCCATACATTTTTTATTCTAGGCACTTTTCACCACAGCCTTTGCCAACTTAATATTTTTCCAATTTGTTGGCATACTAATCACATAATCGCTGTTGCAGGATATGATCAGTCATCTCAAAATTAACGCATCTCACCACTTGGAGTTATTGCATTGGGCATAATATTAATTTGTTGGCTTTCTAATCTCATTAATGCTGCTGCATTGTGCTTAGCACAGGACATGATAGCTAATCTCATAATTAATGCATCTCACTTGGAGTTCCTGCATTAGGCATAATGTTGATAATACGTTCTCAAGTCAAACCCCTCTGGATGCTTTCAGGCCCTTACGCATATTTACTATCTATCTCAGATTCTATGATTTAAGAATAATCCTTAGTATAAGATATGTAACAGCACATAAACATTTTATTACTGCAAAGTTGGTACTAATATAGCAAAAGGTAGTTTAAAAGTAGGGGTATATTAATTGGTTGAGAGAATCAGAAAGGTAAACTTTGAGCTTGAACTACAGTCAGGGTACATTAGGATTACCAAAATACATAAGAATCAATGGGTGTGTGTGAATACACAAAGATTCAGAAGACATTCTCTAAATACCAGGGTCAGCAGCTTAGGTCCTGCAAAGACTTAAGTAGGGTCCATATCAAGCCCAATGTTCCACAAGACCTTTTAAAATATTTCTTTTAATAAAAGAAAGATACCATGCAGTAACAGCTTTCAACAGAAGACTTACAGGAATGCCTTTGGTCTGCACAAAGGTTTAAATGGGTGGACAGAAACCATCCTGCAAAGCACATTTGCCTTCTGAGATGCTGTATATTTAAAGCAGGGGCGACAGAGTGGTTAGAATGCAGTAATGTGGGCTAATTCAGTTCACTACCAGGAGTTCAATCCTCACTGGCTCCAGATTGACTCAGCCTTCCATCCTTCCGAGGTGAGTAAAATGAGGACCCAGATTGTTGGGGGCAATATACTAACTCTATAAACCAGCTAAGAGAGGACTGTAAAGCACTGTGAAGCGGTATATAAGTCTAAGTGCTATTGCTATTTTGCTCCTAGCTATTTTTATAGTTATTTTGCAAATTAGCAGGCTTTTCATGAAGGTCTTTATTTTTTCACAGGAGTACAATTTGATCTCAAAATTCTCACATACACTCAACCACAAAGAACACCCATTCCTGTAGTAAGTAGTGTTAATGCCATAAAAAATGTCCTTGCATAAAAATCTTCCTAATGATCCTTACTGTATAGCACAGGATAATGAATATAGTATGATCTAAAGCAGGGGTGTCAAACTTTACTTCATTGAGGGCCACATCAGGGTTGTGTTTGACCTTGGGGGGCAGGATGGGTGGGGTCAGGGTAGGTGTGGCCAGCATGTCATTAGTGTCAGGGACACCTGTAGGAGCCCGATGCTCTGCCAATAGAAATGGGTTCCCGAGCTCCATTTTTGGCTGGAATGGTCTCCTGCAACCCTCTGCCAGAGAAAATGGAGTTCAGGGGAATCGCACGCGGCCCTCCCAAGCTCCATTTTCACTGGCAGAGGCATCCCGGGCCGGTCCTTTGTTATTTCCAGGGTGGCCCCATGGGCCAGATCTAAGTACCCTGCAGGCCAGATCTGACCCCTGAGCCTTAAGTTTCATACCCCTGATCTAAAGCAAGGTATAACCTTCACCAATCATAATTTTCTTTATTCTATAAAAGTCCTTACAAAAGGCAAGTTGATTTATATACGTGTGTGTGTGTGTGTGTGTGTAGACGAACACTATACAGAAGCCTGATGATGGCAGATGAGTCTGCCGAAACATTGCTACAACTTTAAAAGCACAACTATAATGACGTGGGAAAATACCCAAACAAAGCTGAATACCATACATACATACATACATACATACATAAAAATCTGGGAACAAGATTCAATCTGAAAGATAATGATTGTTCCAACATTATCTGTTGCATTTTCCACAAGTAGTGGAATCTCACCAGATGATATCAACCATTGACTGCAATTCACTGGCTCTCACTGCAATGCCTGTCCAATGACAAAACTTTTGAAGAAAGATCACATTGTTTATTAGAATTATGTGCAATGCATGCTTCAAAAATTACTTGAAAGCATTGCACAAAGACCACCACATAACTTGTACAAGACCAAAAGGGAGAGAAATGCCACTGCTTTAAGGAATATACTCATTAAAATTAATGCAACCAAAAGCCTGCTTTAAGAACTCTTACAAAGGGGCTTGGCTTTGGGCAAGATCCAAAGCACTTCTTTTGAATAATTTTCAAAAGCTGCATGCACAGCCTTATTGCTTGTGTCTTCAAATAAGTATTAGGCAAAGGAAATGTCATTATCATAAAGCATACAGCACATAAGTCTACTAATCTTTCCTTCACTACTGTATTTAATAGTCAATCAATATAATATAAATAACTTGAATCCCAAGATATTTAGTGTGAGCATAAAGGCATTTCAGCTTGCACAAGGCAGCCAATCAAGTTCTTTCCATTCCTACTATTGTCTACCATTCCCTATTATGCAATTTCAGCCTAGCTCCTGAGCTTTAAAAAGAAATGTTATTTAAGTCTTAAGTAACAGAGACATATGGGAGAAAGCCCTCGTTTTATATCAAATCTTTCTTCCAAACCATTAAGTTTTGTCAGTTTATATACCCATCCTGTATTTATCAAAAAAAATATGGTTAAATATTGGGGGGAGAGGGGGGAATCACATTCTTGTCTGCAAAACATTTAAACCAGATTTTGTTTGCAGGTTTCAACAAGATATTTACTTCTTACTGCTGTGCATTAATGTTATAGTTATTAAACAATCCAATCACCACATTATGCTCATCTTTCTTTTGAACGATCAATTGTCTACTGACTTCTCCTTCCTTGGCCCCAATTTTTCCCTAGTGACTTCTGCTAAGATGCCCAATCAATTCTTGCTCCTGGAAGTTCATTCATTCATTCTGAATCTATCACTTCAGCTTATTTTAAAGAGAATAATTATAACTCAATAGCAAGCATTTCCTAGTTGTAAATTCAGGGAAGGCTTATCACAGCCTATCTGTGATTATTATTTATTAACCCCGGACTAAGCAAAACTTGTCATATATACGAGGCGCTTCTTATCCTTTTTTTACTGCTACGGTATTGATTCAGCTCTATCCCCATTCCAATACTTCCACTGGCTCAGTCTACATCCTTTCCTTTTATTTGTTTGGTCTCAGGATCTGCAGTTTGCAGGAGTAGCTGCACATGAGATTAAGAGGACATGCTTAATAGGCTTAAGTCCATTGACAGAGACAAAGAGATCACTATTTCTGTAATGCTGTCATCTGCTCCCAGATATTGGATAACACCCATATGCAACTATACATGTATTCTAGTGGATTCTGAACATATCAGGTTAGTACACTGAGGGTACTTCAGGCATATGAATCAATGAGAATGGGCGTTGGTCCTTACCTGACACGCCATTTCTCTGGAGCCGGGAAGATCATCCAGAGAGTGGGGAGGTGCTTCAGTCTGTGTCGTTGAAGGCTGAGCTTAATTACTGAGGAATGCTCCACCCTCCATCACATGGCTCCTTGCATTCCCCAGTTTATGCGAAGTCGAGAGTGAAGAGAAGATTGTGCTCTCATCTTACTATGCTAAAAGGTTCATTGGCCGAAACAAGACCCTACCAGACGGTGAAATAAAAGGGTGGGGCTGGATCATTCTCCCGGCTCCAGAGAAATGGCGTGTCAGGTAAGGACCAACGCCCATTCTCCTGAGAGCCGGTCGGATCATCCAGAGAGTGGGACATACCAAAGTTTGGCTGTCCTACGGGAGGGACTCCGTCTGATTGTGTAGTCCTGCGGTTCTTTGAGGACTCGCTGGAGAACTCGTCTACCAAACGAAGTCTCCACCGAGGCAAATATGTCAATCTTATCGTGCCTGATGAAGGGAGATGGGGATGCCCAGGTGGCTGCCCGACAAATATCCGCAATTGGAGCCTGGGTGGCCCAAGCTGCCAAAGTGGCTGCCCTTCTGGTGGAGTGTGCTGTTATTCTGCTGGGAACCAGCAGAGCCTGGGACAAGTACGCTTTGGAAATAGTAGCTCTAATCCAGCGGCCAATGGTTGACGGGGACACCTTATGGCCTAATGATTTGGGCTGAAGAAAAGGAATAGGGATTTGGGCCTCCTGAAGGGCTGGGTACACTTAATGTAAATGCGGAGGGCCTGTCTTACATCCAGGGTATGTCAAAGCTTCTCCCTTTCCCGCGAGGGATTGGGGTAGAGGTTTGGAAGTATAAGTTCCTGTGCCCTATGGAAGGCTGATTGACCTTGGCAAGAAGTAGGGTCCGGTCGGAGAACCACCCGATCGGCATGGAAGATGCAAAGGTCTTTCCTCACCGACAAGGCTGGTATCTCTGATATTCACCGAGCCTAAGTAATGGCCATCAGGAACACGACTTTGAATGTTAGGAACTAGAGTGAGGATTCCCTTAGAGGCTCGAAGGGTTGTTTAGTAAGGGACACCAGGACCTTATTGAGGTCCCAGGTAGGGTATCTATGTACGGTTAGGGGACACAAGTTAGAGTCTCCTCTGAGAAATGCCCTAATGCGAGGGTGGAGGGAAGGGGAACCCAGGTTGTCGCAAACAATGACAGTTGAGAGGGCTGCGACCTGATGCCTCGGGAAAGACCTTTCCTCAGACCGTCTTGGAGGAATTCCAAAACTTGAGGGATGGAGGGTGAGAGCGGGTTGACTTGGAGACTATGGCACCACTCGCAGAACCCCTGCCAAGTGACATTGTATATTCTGGTTGTTGAGGGCCACCTGGCGGCTAAAGTGGTATCAATAACCTGGTCAGAGAACTGCTCCTTCCTTAGACGTTCCCGCTCAACCTCCAAACAGCTAACTGGAGCCACTGAGGCTCCAGGTGTTGGGGGGGGCTGGGAAAGAGATATCCTGTGCAGGGGAATTTTCCAAGGGGGGGCCACCGATAGGTTGCGGAGGTCCGCAAACCATGGACGCCTGGGCCAGTAGGCTGCCACTAGAATCAGCTCTGCTTTCTCGGAGATGAGCTTCTGGATGACTCTGGGGACCAGGGCCAACGGAGGGAATGCATATGGAAGCCCTGTGGGCCAGGGGCAATGGAGGGGTACCTCGAGAAAAACCTGGGGAATTGGGTGTTGAGCGGGGATGCGAAGAGGTCTACTGACGGGAGACCGAACATCATGGTCGCTTCCCTGAACAGCGACGGGTGGATGCGCCACTCGGACTGGTCCACCATGGTCCTACTTAGCCAATTTGCTTGGGTGTTTGAGACCCCTGAGATGTGCTCGGCTTTGAGGGAGAGGAGATTGCGCTGCGCCCAACAGCAGAGGCGCTCGGCCTTTCTCATCAAACTTATGGACTGGGTACCCCCTTGTCGGTTGATGTGGGCCTTGGCGGTGACGTTGTCTGTGAGTATCAGGACATGCTGCCCGCGTACGTGGGGAAGGAAGTTGCGCAGGGCCAGGTGGGTGGCGCGAAGTTCCAACCAGTTTATAATGCGTGTCCGTTCTACCTGTGACCATTTGCCCTGTGTCGAGAGCGAGTGGATGTGAGCGCCCCATCCGGACAGGCTGGCGTCTATGGTGAGGGTGAGGAGTTGGAGTTCCTTGAAGCAGTGTCCCATGTTGATGGCGCGACTGGTCCACCAGAGGAGAGACGTTAGGACCCTTGAAGGCACCTTGACCGCGGCCTTGAATTGCTTCTGCCGGTCCTTTGGAACGGGATCAGGAACCACTGTAGGGATATAGTGTGTAAACGGGCCCAGGGAACAATGGAGATACATGAGACCGTTTTACCAAGTAATTTAGACGATTCTAAAGGTGTTACCTTCCTTGATCGTCTGATATGTTTGACAGTTTCCTGAATGCTATGGAATCTCTCGGAGGAAAGGAAAACCTTTCCCTGAACCGAGTCAATGACGGACCCCAAGTGGGTGATCCATGTCGATGGTAACAGATGGCTCTACTGCCAGTTTACAAGGAACCCATGATCTTGGAGGGCAGAGAGAGTAGCTCTGATATCCTTTTCTGCTTGGGTTCTGGAGTGAGACAGGATGAGGATGTCATCCAGGTAACAGTGGAGACGAACCGGGAGGTCCCTGAGGTGGACCGCTAGGGCCGCGAGGACCTTAGTGAAGGTTCTCAGGGCAGAGGCCAATCCAAAGGGAAGGGCCACATATTGGAAATTGCGATGGTTGTAGCAGAACCTGAGGAATTTGGAATGAGAGGGCCGGATTGGAATGTGAAGATACGCCTCTGAAAGGTCTATAGAGGATAGCCAGTCTCCCTGCCTGATGCCCAGTAGAATGGATTGTAGGGCGTGCATCGTAAACCTGTGGTAGGTCAGGTAACGGTTAAGGCATTTCAGGTCTAGAAGAGCCCTCCATCCCACTGAGGATTTGGGGACCACGAAGAGGTGGGAGTAAAACCCCCACCTCCACTGGGATGGTGGTACAGGTTGTCTGACCTGTATGGTGAGATGGTGGATAGCTGAATCCATTGGGATCCTTGGAGGGGGGGATGCCATAAAAAAATCGGGGGGGGGGGGGCGCTGGAATTCAAGCGCGAGGCCCAGTCTGATGGTGTCTCAGGCCCAGGCATTGGAGGTAGAGGAATCCCATCGGTCGACGAAATGCTTGAGGCATCTGCCGATGGGAAGGGAGGGATGGGATCTATCTGGGTCATCTAAGTACAACCCCTTGCTTGAGAAGGGGAGTTTATTCCAAATATTTGCCTTTGTCTGGGATCGAACTCATGACCTCCTGACTGTGAGGGAAGTGCTCCACCTCTAGACCACCTGTCAAAGAGCTGCGTTGGAAAGGCTTCCCTCCTGAACCCCTGAAGGGGCGCCTGTAGCTGCCACCCCTCCTGTTCCTGTCGCCTGATCGGCTCGATCCTGGGACTGGAATGGCCGATAGGAGGGGGGTCTCGGACGCCTGGGTGGGAAAGGATACTGGTAGAAAGGACGGGGGAACCGCTCCGAAAGGCTGAGGTGCTCTTGACTCTGACCTCCGAAAGAGGGGAGGAAGGAATTTTTTCTTGCTTTGGATTTCGGATAGCAATGGTTTGTCCCCCTTAATGGGGGCGGTGGCCAACTTAACCTTGTTTTTCACGTCCGCCTGCCAGTGTTTAAGCCAGGGCAGGCAGTGAGCTGTAACGTGAGAGGTTATTGCACGGGCGGAGAAATTAACTGCGTGGTAGGTGGCGTCGGCCGAGAATTCTGCCACAGCCGTCAATTTTGCGATGTCCTGATGTGCCCTTGCGTTAGAGGGGGGAACATGTTGTTTCAGTTGGCGGAGCCACCGAATTAAAGACCTGGTGAAGAATGAAGCGGCCGTGGCTGATCTAATGGCCCAGGTGTCCGCTTGATGGGCCCTACGTAAGGCCAGTTCGGACCTCTTGTCCTCGGGTTTCAGAGCCTCCAGTGAATCACTGGGGGAGGACGAGGGTGCTAAGCCCAATATGGGCTCATCTGCCTCGGGAGTGTTAAGCAGGTTGTAGAAGCTCGACTCGAGGTTAAAGAACCTCTTGTTCTGGTTGAATGGGACCGGAGGGGTCCTTGTAGAGTCCAAATGGTTTGAAACTCGGTCGTGAAATATGGATGGGGCCGGAATAACCTCCGCCTCCACCACGGACTGCCTGAAAATGGCGTCCTCTTGTCCCTTGAACCTAGGAGGACTGAACAGACAGGCCAGAAATGTTCTTGGCCTGAAATCAGAGTGATTTAAACATGTGTGGCTTGAATAGACCCACAACGGTGGGTTGATCGGGAGTGAGACCCTCGTCCTCTGACATGTCTCCTTCCATCGGGTCTATCTCCGATAGGGCTTCCCCTTGGTGTGTAGAACCCCATTCAAATTCCTCCTCCTCCCCGAACCAATCCAGGTCCTCTATGGCATCCTCCAGTTCCCCTTCTGGGAGAGGACTGTCCCCCTGCAAATGTACCTGACCATGAGTAGGGCCCAATCTGGACGAGGACCTGGCTGATGGCGAGTCTGGACATCTGTTGAAGGCCATCTGCTATCCCCTGGCGGATAGCCCGTTCCATCCATGCCTGCATGTACGCAGGGATCTCAACTGTGGCGGCCTCCTCCTGGCACAGACCAGCGGCTGTGGGCGTGAATGTAGCTTCGCGCAGCCGTCTGGTGGCTGGTCCGGGGACCTGGTGTCCCTGGGATGAGCTGTGCCTGGAGAGGGAAGAGCAATTGGAGGGGGGGGAGTGTCTGGAGGTAGAAGGAACAGAGGATGGTAGGGCTGGAAGCATGGGTTGTGCCTCTCTAGATCGCCTCAAATTCTTTCTCCAGTGCCCTATGACGTCTTAGGGCGTCTCTCTGAGAAGCCTTGGAAGTATCCTTAGAGGCTTCCTTAGCCTGTTTGTGCAGGTGGTAGGATTTAGATCTGCCCTTCAAATAGGGGCCTTTTGTGGAAATGTCATCTGCCATTATAGAAGAAAGGACTGAAATACCAATTTAAGGCGGTTGGCTCGCCAAGGGTTCGACCTACAACGAAGGCCGGGTGTCCTTTCAGCTGGCCCGCAGCCCCTTTTGGAATTTAGAGTATACAGCCTATAAAATTAATATTGTTATAATTATTAATATATATAAAACAATTTGTATTAAAACTGTAATAATAGTTCCTTAGCGAGAAAGTTTATATATCTATATATGCCTATATTATATATATATATAATATTTCTTAATATTATTATTATTTTTATTATTTTTATTTCATAATATTCAATTGGGGATCTGGCTCGATGCTCCTAGGAAGGAGTGGCCCCAGAGGTTGCTGTAAGTTATCACCAATGTGCCAAATGAACGCCTGAGGCTGGAATGAGGCCTCTGGCAGCTGGAGCTCCCAGGCAAAAACCGGGAGGGATAGGCTGCAAGCTTCTGTCCTGAGCGTGCTGCGGAAGCCAACTAGTGTATGCCAATTGTGATTAAAATCTAGTACACTCACAGGCTGGATGGCCTATGACTAGAGCTAGTCCCTTCGCAGCCCAATGAGGCCTTTAAATATTGCGCCCGACACGCGGCGGCACCCAAAATGGCGGCCGGCCACGATCTCTTATCCACAGGCCGCTCAGAGCAATTAAAAAGCCTCTCCGGCATGTTTAGAGGCCGGAAAGGCAGCCAGGTAAACTATTCGCCCTTTCCTGGGACGATCGGCGTTCGCGGTGGGGGGGAACACCAGCTGCGCTTATCAGCGCGATCGAATGGAGCAGCTGCGATTGCGGCGCGGAGAAGCGGCAGGGAAAGGAGCTGAATTGGAGGGGGGGATTGGCGCCGGAGCGCGAAAGCCGCCTGCTCGTTATCCCCCCTGGGGGCGAAAAAACGCGCTCCCCTGCTACAGCTACCTGAAGTGCGCAGAGGCTAAGGAAGAGCCAAGAATAAAAGGCAAACCTGAAAGAGTAAAGGACTTTGCAGCAATTAGCTTGAATCGGCCAAGGAGTGGAAATACACAGCCTACTCTCACGAAGGCTGAGCATAAACTGGGGAATGCAAGGAGCCACGCGATGGAGGGCGGAGCATTCCTCAGTAATTAAGTTCAGCCTTCAACGACGCAGACTGAAGCGCCTCCCCACTCTCTGGATGATCCGACCGGCTCTCAGGAGAACATTATTATATATGCCAATCCTGATCTGAAGTTTCCAGAGCCTTGTAGTAAACTAATTTTGTCGTTGCACATATATTTTACAGGATTTTACAAAGAATTAATTAAAGTTTAGCTCCTAGAAAGAGGAAGGGAAAAATACCTAAAGCACCTAGTTTACCATCATAACTTTTCTGCATTTGTGAAATCCAAAATATGCTGCTGTAACATATTTTCTGCAGTACTAATTTATCAGTGATGCAAAACTACATAGCATAGTTATAGCAACTTACATAGCTATAACTTTTACAATGCAGAATTTATATGACATTTTTTTTTAAATGTAAACAATGATAAATATGTACCTAAGGATCACTTCTTCAGGCTGAAACATTTTTTCTGCAAGATCATTTCTCCACAGCTAATTATAAAAAGTATGAAATATTTTCTCTATGGGCCAGTTTTCTTTTATAACAGAAAGATTTTTGTAAAACCGGAAAACTTGCATATCCCTAGCATGTTTAACTGATTTTAAATTTGGCCTAGAACCAATACAGGCAGCATCTACATTAACTTTTGAATCATGTTTAAGGTGAGTAATCAACAATTCAGGTGTCCACATGTCTTGGGATAGCTGTACACACCCAGCTATTTCATCCATGTTATGTTCAGATCTAATTGGACCACTCACTCAGCATAGCAGGCTGTATCTAGTTAAAGTAAAATAAAGTGCTCCTATGGCAACCTAGATTTGGAGATCTAATTTACAAAATTTAGCTTGACTCCAAAGTAATTCACCTTTTCAAAGCCCTGAGGAATTTTAAATCACAACTATATCTTGTTTATATATTCTAGCATATACTTGGAACACATACAAGGGACTAAGCTGACGGAAAACTATGAAGCAACTGGGAAAAATCAACCAAAGAGTGCTTCAAGCCACTACCATATGCAACTCATTTTCTTGTTACTCAATTTGCAATTTTCCCCAGGGATACAGTCTGTAGTCCACATGCTGGATCAGATTTCATGAATACTTAAAGGAAAATGCAAGGCCCATGAATTTGCAAGTCAAAACTGGTGAAGACAGGCATTCTCAGACTATCATCACACACTTTCTTCCTGTGAGAAGATTTAGCAGTCGACAGAAACATTTCCCAGGATACAGAGAGAGTGCAAAAATTGTAGCTTCAAATATCAGTGTCCACAACTCAAAAAAAAAATTAAAATAATCAAGGAACAGTTGTATTGCAATCACAATAGGCGCGCACATTCCCCAGGTTCTCTTCACAATTGCATGCACGCACACTTCTCAATTTATTTGGAGGCTTCAATAGGGCCAACTCCCCAATTAGGCTAACTTTGGTTAATTAGGTTTCTTTTTGCAACAGCTATTGGCATTCTAAAAACCTGCATTCTGCCACACAAATTCTTCTCCTTTGAGCTGTTAATTATTGTGCTGTCCACACGGGGGATTTTTAACAACAGGACAAATAAAAGATACCCACTTGCACGGCAGGCAGATTTTAGTCGCCCTTTTGCAATTTGTTTTTCTTTTCAAGAGCCAGGGAGAACTGAAGCAAATCGTTCCTTACCTTTGTTTGAACTGCATCCCCCCTCTCAAACATCATCTTTAGTTTGCTTAGAGGAACATTAAACTTCTCTATTTTCCCTGACGATTCGGGGATTTCACTGGTCTCCAGCTTTCCTATGTCTTCTCTGGATTCTCTAAGACAATTTTCCATTTCCCCACTCTGAGATGACTGTGTTTTATCGTCTTCGCTGCCAACACTGGGATATCTGAACTGGCCAAACAATCTGGAAGAGGACTGAAGTCTCAATCTTGGACTAATCCCTGAAGTTTTGTTAATTTCGGCTAGGGAAGCAGAGCCGCTTTCAGTTCCACCACCAGGGCTGACAGCCTTCTGCCTAACCTCAGTACGGCAGCTTTCCACAGCTTCCTTCCGGACTTCCGTCTCCAAGCTTGGATTTTCCCACTTCTTCTTCAAGATGCTGAGGTTCCCCCTTTTAAAATGAGGGGGAAGTGGGTCAATGGTCTAAAAAAAAAAAAAAATGAACAAGAAAGTGAGACCGGTTACACAAGCTGTCCCAAAGTTCTTTCTCCAGGGAAGAAAGGAAGTTAAAACGCTGAGCAGACTGCACTTTCAGACAGCTGTGAATCGTTAGAAGTGTGCCACATGGAGCAAGGCTGGATCCAGGGCAAGGAAGGGGAGAAGGGAGGGGAAAAGAAAAAGGATCTGAAGCAGGAAGTGAGAAAGCAGGATGGCCTTATATGGAAGCAAGGGACTCCACTGAATGAGAGAGCTAGAACCAAGCCTTTTTGCCTCAACATTCAGCACAAAGGAAGGAGAGAACAAAAGCCCACCGTCTCCCAGGCTGCTTCCAGAATAGGTGGGAAGCCATATGAGATGGCTGCTGTCAAAGAACCCCTTGTCTCTCATCTGCTCCACAGGATGACAAAGAGGACCCAACAGCAAGTTTTTTTTAAAATAGTAATAATAATAATAGAGGCTTGTCTTTCAAGGAACCTGTCGCTCAGGCTCTGTTCTTTATAAGCATTCACTGATAACATTTCTGTAATTTTCTTCCTAACCATGCCAGCCATTAATTGTATTTCTTTTTACCTATTTATTAAAGGTGGATCACACCCTTACAAGGATTGTGATTCAGACCTCAGATTAAATGATTTAAAATCAAAGGGTCCTAAAAGATTTAAGGTAGACCTGGAAAACATCGTGCTGTTCCTGGTTTAACACAAGCATTTTATTTACGTAATGGGCAACGCCTCTGCCCAGGTTTTTTTAAGTGAGCCATTTGCAATAGTTGGCAACCTGTATCTTCCTAGTTGGCTATACTGGTGTTCTGCCAGGTATAAGATCCAGCTAAAAAAATGGAAAGGGGCTACAAAGCTTTAGGTTATTAAACAGGATAAGCTGCTCTACTGGGATTAGTTCTGTTATTCTTGTGTGTACATTGTGAGTTCTCCCTGAACAAATCAGTGAGAAGGTAACATATCTTTCAGAAATAATCAGTTTCCTGCTCCATTTCCAGCAAGTTTAAATTTGCAGAGAGAAGTGACAGTGCAAGATCAGGGAGTCAGAAATTTTAAAAAAATTGAGAGGGGAGAAGAGGTACAGAACCACATAAAGTAGTGTAAATGTTAGTGCTTTTATAGGTTCCAAAAAAGTATTCAGTTGCATCTGGAAATCTGTAATAAACAGTACAAGCACACTGTGATTCATCTTGAACACTATTTGAATTCATCTTTGTTTTAATGCCCCTATGCAAAGCCCACTTTTGTGGCCTCTGCTGACCTGACTCAGAGTTTACTATTCAATCCTGTAGTCAAAAGAATCATCAGCCAGGCAGAATTGCTATCTAACAGACACAGGTCCAAGAGTCAGCTCTTTAACACAGTGAGTCACACATTAGACAAGAAATGCTAAAAGAGAGAAGAAGAAAAAAAGCCAAGTTTGATAACAATCAAAAGCAGGACAGAGAGTTCTCAAGCGCACCAGAACAAACCTTCATCTAACACAGAGGATAATCAGTTCCAGCACACAAATATTCTTAGCAAGGTTGGAAGGTTATGCTTAGCAGACAGAACAGAATCAGAAGCATGGATAAGATCAAACATTAGCAAAAGATGTATCCACATTCAGTACCCCAGATTAGATAACAAAGGCCAACAACAGCACATTTAATCAGTAATCTGTTTAAATTCAGAGCTATTTAAATGAAATCAGTGAACCCAGTAGTAGGGATGTTACAGAGGCAATTCTAACTTTACTGGTACAATACAGAGAAACTCCAAGGACTGAAGTTAATAACCAAAGAATTTGTTATTGTCTAATATCCCTTGTTTTATTTATATAATTTTTACCAGTGTTGTAAACGATGTCAACTTCCATTTGTCGCCTTCTCAGGTTTTCCATTATGCTTCCATCTTTTTTTACCACCACAAAGGTGGAATATGTGTGTGTGTGTGTGTGTGTGTATTGAATGATATGATGGTAGCTTTCTATATATTTCATCCCTTGTTCATGTAGTCCTTGACTTACAACAGTTCATTTAGTGACCATTTGAAGTTACAATGGCACTGACATATGACTGTTTTTCAAACTTACAACCACTGCAGCATCCCCATGGTCACATGATCAAAATTCAGACACTTGGCAACTGACTCATATTTATGACGGTTGCAGTGTCCTGAGGTCATGTGGATCACCTTTTGTGGTCTTCTGACAAGCAATGTCCAGGGGGAAGCCAGATTCACTGCAGTGATTCATTTAACGAGAAAGGTCATAAAATGAGACAAAATTCACTTAACAGGCTTGCTTAGCAACAGACATTTTGGGCTCAACTGTGGCTGTAAATCGAGGATTACCTGTAGCCAATTCTGTCTTATGTTATTTTCTCCATTCCCAGAGGTTTTTAACCAGAAACAGCTTTTTCTTCTACCTTTTCCCGATGTCTCTCAAATCAAGAGAACTGACTGAGGGAGAGAACTCATTGCCTGCACAGCAGGGCTGTCCTTTGCCCTGCTGCTCCCCCACCCCCTCCTTTTCCTTCTACCATTAATTCAAAATTTTGCATCTGAAGACTTTGGTTAGATGATCGGTTCTAAAATGTTGAGTCCAGCTAAGATGCCTTCCCTGTGAAGATGCAGTCCTAGTTCTCAAAGAAGATCAGCTCACACTAATTGTTTGACTTCATAATCAGGGGTTTGGGGTGCAAGTTGTTTTGATGTATGCCTATGGGCTCATATCTGTGGAGAGGGAAATACAATTTGAAGGCAGTGAATCCTGGTCCAAAAATGGCAATATATTCAGCCTTGTACTTGAGTAATCTAAGCTCTCACTGCGAAAAATACTTGACTCCTCCCGATTCCCAACTCCTGGGAATATACCCTGCAGCAGCAGAAATTTGGAAGGCCAAATGTTTGCTACAGGGAACACAGGGAAATGCTAATGATTTACTTATATTTGTCAAAAATCTATTTATGGTGGACCCCAAACAGGACAAGACAATTAACAGTAAATGAATACTGATTGGTTGACAATTCCTTATGTTAAAACCGTGGCTCCTCAACTCCCCCCCTCCGTTCATGGACCAGCACTGATCCATGGCATGCATAAACAAGCGAAGCCCCATCTGCAGGATGCAGGCACCATGTGAAACCACACTTCCTCTGGTCCACAAAAAACACTTCTCTCCATGGAATTGGTCCCTGGTGCCCAAAAAGCTGCGGGCGCTGTGTTAAATTATCATTAGTCAGAATGCTATTCTGAGTATAACTAGCAGTGAAGTTTCTGCTCACAGAAACAAACTTTGGAACCAAAATAGAATATAAATTAGAAAATGAAGCTAAAATCCTCCTGGAATGTTTTATTCCCAGAAATAGAACCAGGCATGCATCTGTATTAGGAAGATTATTTGTTACCAAATAAAAGGCCATTTTTCCATTGGCTGGTTAAAGTATTATCCATAAGTTAATTTGGTTGAATATTTGCTACACCTAGAGCTGTTTTTTTTCCTCTTACCTCTGCTGCCATTAAATGGTCATTTATGGTGCAACTTGAGGGAAAGGAATGCATAATTCATTCCTTTGCTTTTGTTTCCCTTCCTTCCCACCAAACAGCACCAGCAACAGGGAAAATACCACCCCCCTTGCCATCCAATTTCTCTTTTTAATGTAGTATGAGAGTTGGGGAGGAGGCAAGGAGTTGTGTGTTGGAGCCAGAGAGAAAGTTGGTTCTCCCTCTGCACCACACTGCCTCCCATTACAAGCTAGCTGTAAGTTAGGCTCCCTTCAAATATGAGTTTAAGCGAGTGGAGATGAGGTTGTAGAAAAAGCTGGAGAGAATAAACAGGTTTCTCAGCCTTCCCCTCTACTGCACAGACCTCCTGGTGCCAGTTGGGTGTTAGCTGGGCCAATCCTTCTTTTAAACCAAATCTACAAGCAGACAACCTGGCTTTGGGAAGAGCCATGCCTGCAGCAGCCTAAAGTGGCCAATAGGTGCCAGGCTAATTCCACTCTCTTAAGTCACCACCAGAATGGTTAGGGAACAGCATCAGAGTGCACCTATGTAAAACTGCATGGGTTATCGACTACTTAAGAGGCAAAACACAAGTTAAATACAAGAACCACTAAGGATAACTTTAATTATGCTGCTTCCAGGAATGTGTTGGGACATTGTAATGACATGGGAAAAACAACAACCTGTATCTACTTAATTATATTGTCATAGGCAAATTAGGAAAAATTCTAAGCAGAATGACTTCACACCTACATGTAGATGAAAAGTATAAACTTTTACATCCCAGAATAAAACTTGGGCTACATTCTGCCACTGGAAGGCTGTTCTAAAGCTTTCTTTTTTGCAAATGCTTTTATTATGCCAAATATCCTATTTCAAAATTTTGAGTTAATGATTAGAGAAGTGAACAGCCTATACAACAGGACAATTTAGAAGCAGCTTCAATTATTCTTAAGACCAGATCATTATCCCAACTTTCTTCATGTTGCAGCAGGAGACAAAGGAAGACATTATTGTTCTCATTCTCCAACACCACGTGCATTTCTGGATGTCTTTCCTTTACGACATGCAGTGCAATGCCTACAAAGGGATGTGGTATATATAGCAGCATGAGCCAAGGCTCAGCACATTGGGCAAACCTAGTCAATTATGGATTATTTGGTTAAAAATGTGCATGGCTCGGTACAATATGTGAATTCAACTACTGTATCTTTATATTATTCTTGTGGGCTTCACTAGAAGGATATGTGTATGAAAGGCTTTAAAATTATGGTTTGCTTTGTATAGAACAAAAATATAGAGAGACTGTAATCGATTAATACACAGGTAATTCTTGACTTATGATCACAATTGGGACCAAAACCTTAGTCACTGAACAAAGCCATCATTAATCAAGATGCCCAGGTGGTGGTTTCTCTTAATGATGCAATCCTGGCCTTCTTGGTTGTGGTTGTTAAGCTATCTCAGGTATTGTGAAGTAGAGTTCCAGGTAATGAGTGCCAGGTGGCTCAGGACAGTAGAAGAGATCCTAGGAGACTCTGTTCAGGGCCTGAAAATCCTCCCTGCCAAAATCTAAGTAGGATTTTTCAGCCACTAAGCAAAAAGACACTTGTGTGCGGGCTGTGCTTGGCTTTCCAAGGCCTTCTCCACCTGACTGGGGTACTCTGCACTCCTTTTCTCACCAGGCTGCCACTTAGCTCTCTGTTTGGATTTTAGTTCCCTCTTGTCTCTGAGGATGGTTGAAAGTTTCCTGGCAACGGATTTCACCTTTCTGTTCACAGAAGGAATCTGATGTCAGCTCTGTTTCTGCTCCATGCCAAACAAGTTCAGCTCCTCTTAGCGAGAAGCTCTTTCAGCCAACCCCCAGAGACAAGAAGGAGTCTTCTTGGTAAAATAGAAGCTGTTTGTACTCTTCCTTGCCAGCTGTCCCCACTGACTTTCTAGAGAAGGTTGCATATAGCAATGACATAATTATGGAGCCAATCATAAGTGAAGAGAGTTTGCTAAGATCCCAGATTATGATCACGTGATTGTTCAATGTTTTGGGTTGGCAGGAAGTGCTTTATGGGCTGTAAAGCACCCTTTCTGAGGCAATCATAATTCTGGGCTGTTGTTAAACGGTTGTAATTCAAGGACTACCAGTAGTACTGAACGATTGCAATATTCTGATCGTATTAATTTGTAATTCTAGTCCTGGAATTTTCCAAGATGTGAGGGAGGGGCGAAGCTTAAGTGGGATTATGATGTTCCCATTTCAAAACTGAAGCTTTGAGTCAGAACCAGTATCTGATAACAAAAAAAAATCTCTGAACAGCTGGAAAGTAATACTTGGAATAGTAAAGATGTTATTTTGGAAAGCAATGGCATGTTAGCTTTATTTATTTTTCCTTCAGACTGCTACTTTGTTGAACAAAATATAATCAAGAACCAAGATCAACCTTATTTACATAAATATAAGGAATCAGCTAAACAAATTAATACAAGCAGAGAGGCAGAATTATGCAGACAGCCTGCAACTAAATTTGAAAGTTAGCATTATAACTGCATTGAAGTTGAACACAGCAGCCTAGTGTGCTTTGAATTTAGGACAAATAAGTTAGCATCTCAGATGTTTTGAGTATCAGGAAACTTACTTGATTTTTTCATTCGTCAACCCTCATGTGAAGAGAATTAACTGTGGGGAACCATGGTCCTTCTATGACCTGTGGACTTCAACTCCCAGAATTCCTGAGCCAGCTTGCTGGCTCAGGAATTCTTGGAGTTGAAGTCCACAAGTCATAAAGAGGCCATGATTCCCATCCCTGGTCTAAACTAAGGCCTAAGGCTAAGAACATTTGTCAGTCAGCACTGGAAGAGGAGACAGACAAAATCTTTTAAGGAAATTCAAGAGAAACTGCTAGAGGGGATTAAAAAAAAAAAACTGAGACGCCATTAAGTTGTCATGCTACTACTGAATTCATAACAATTTTAAAATACTTACCCTTCTTTTTTTTTCCGCAGCCGCTTCTTCAGCTGCCTTCTGGTACCTTTACAGCAAAAGATGGCAAAAGGTAGGAAAAAAAAAAACATTTTCATTCCAACCACTAAACTTTTCAATGATATGTATACAAAATTTTGAGAAACAACAAATTATTATTGTTTAAATAGTAAGCTTAAGTAATTGAGATCACAGTTTAGTAGAAAAGAAGGGGAACCTAAAAAGTGATCTTATGAAGAAAAAAAACCCCAGGAAAATGCCATGCAAAATGAAACAAAATAAATATTTTAAAGGGCCACATGTGACAGATGTATCATAATATGAACTTTTACCAATTACGGATCATTTTGCAAAATGCAAAAGTGCTACTTTTGTGCAGCCAGCTCGGCCCATATGCAAATATATCCACAGAAAGAAAGGAATTGTAATCCAGCTGCATTAATACTTCATGGCCCACCTTGATAAAAGTAGGACAAAATCCAACAAGTTTATCACACAATAAAAGTTTATCCTTTAAAGATAAATAAAAATTGCACAATATTTTGTGGTAAAAGATTAACAAGGATATCCATTGTGCAACTGGTTTACACCATAGCATTAACTATCTATAATAATTTAAAGCTATTTAATTTTGAAGCTTCTGGTGCTCTCAGAGGCCTCTGATGAGGAAGTATGAAAAGCCTTCAAGCCAGAAGATTATTTCAAGATGACTTTTTTCTGCGTTTACATACCAAGCAATAATTGCAGAACAAGTTAAAACCAGCAGGTGAGATAACAGTAAACCTGAGGCGAGTCACTGTTCTTGAAAAGGCTGATCACCACACCCATGACTAAGGCTGATCTGATAGCCTTTGTCCTACCCTTTGCAATTATGCCACCTCTTTAGCAGTCTCCAGATACAGATTCTATTACCAATTATACATTTTTCTGCTTCCATTTAAAAAAAAAACAATATAGGGAAAAATCAGTAGAATACAACAGAATTCAAATTATTTTCCTGGCAAAATAGGTTAGATCAAAAGGATGTCTATAGAATATAGTCACTTGATATTCCAGTGAAATATGGAATATAAATGTGTTTTTTTTAATATATACACAGGTTGTCCCAATCTTATGCCTGAGCTAATGTAAGGAAAAAATTTTGAACTGCCTCAGGGTGCTACCCCTCTCAGAACAATTTTACCCTACACCTCTACCTGGCTTTTTCATCCATATCAGCAACATAGGGTCATGAAATCTCACTTCATCAAGATGGGATAATGGCAGCTGGCTCAGATTGCTTTAAGGGATCTTATACAATCAAAACTGATCATGAATTTTCTCAATAACTATGACCCAGCATGCCTCCACGATCAGGGGGAATTCGCTTCCCAGTAATTTATTCACTACTTTGTACAAACACTCCATTTCAAGAGTCTGGCATTGAAATATTGTATTTAACATATAAACATTTGCATCAGCTTTCACCACCTAGTGCTCTTCAAATGTCTACAACATGCTCTTCAAGTCCTGCAGAACTTTGGAAATTGCAGGTCTTGTAGACCTGATGCAGCTAGAGTAGTGCTTCCCAAGCTTGGCAACTTTAAGATGTAGGGACTTCAATTCCCAGAATTCCCTAGCCTGCCTGAAGTCTACACATCTCAAAGCCTCAGAAACACTGCTCAAAAAAAAAACCTAAGAGAAAGGCTGAAACAGCATCTCTGGAAGAGGAATACTGATTAGAATGCAGTAGCACAGGCTAATTCTGCCAACTGCCTGACCAGTTGGCTAATTCTGCCAACTGCCTGACCGGTTCAAAGTTGACTCAGCCTTCCATCCTTCCAAAGTTGGTAAAATGAGGACCCAGAAAAGTCTAAGTGCTATTGCTATCAGTTCAAAGTAGTACTCCAAAATCAAGCACAACATTAAAGTATGTGGTCATTGTGAGAAACAAAACTTTGAGCTATATAGCATTCAGTCTGCTTAAGTTGAACTATTACTCAGTTTCAATTATGGTAAGTCCCACTGTTCTTCCCAGAAACACAAAGTTGCATAAATGGACCCCATTTCCAGGTTTCTATAATGAAAACATCCCTGTGAAAAGAGAAATATTCCATGATGCCTCACTGATGACATTAGCTATGACCTGACATTTGATCTATGGACATGTCTCTCTACTACAGTTGCTGAGCAATGCTTTCTATGGCCTATTTGTCAGTTTTATATTCTGCTTCAATCATGATGGACAAGCATTATTTTTGTCTTGGGCTATTCAAATCCAGGTACAAACCTGGATTATCTTAATGAATAGACAGCTTCATCTGTTTCCTGGCTGATATTTGGTTCTCATATATTGCCGAAATTTCTGCCAAATGAATTTATGCAAGAAACATGAGTGGTTTTTATTTTTTCAAATGAGTATGCCATGTTTTGACTTAGGATAATAGCTATGTATGCTTGGCCTCTCTGCTTTGTAAACCATAGTTTATGCCTCAACATGTTGTATAAACCCACTTGTGGTTCACTGAACAAATCAGAATCTAGCAATGTCTCTGTGAGCTGATGCAAACTTTGGTTGCAGAATCTGGATTTAAAAGTTTTTAGTGAGAAGAACTCCCAAATCAGGCTACTGTACAACAACAACAACAACAACAACCCCCCCCCCCCCAATCTCTGTCTTCAAGTTTATTGTTAAAAAGAACTAAAATCCTACATCAGTCCAGCCATTTTTTGCATCAGATGAACCAAGCTGCAATTCACAAAAGCTTAATGCCTTTTGCTACATCAGACAACATGGCTCTTCTACATAATTAAAAAGTAAACTCTCCTTCAGATTATATTTAATCCCTGATGATACTCATGTAGGTAAAGAATAAAGTGTTTTGTTATGCCTTCTTATGGAATTTTTGGTTTTACTTCCCAGTTTAGCTTACAACATTGGGATCCAAGGATTAACTAAATCTGACACTGATTGGGTTTTAAAGGTCAGTCAGGGTGCTGCTAGCAGTATTTACAATGGGAAGGGAAGGGTAGGGAAATGGGAAAAAGCAATAGAAGTATAATCTGTTCCCTCTCTGACCTGGCTGCTCTTAAGAGTGATCAGATGAAGATCAGATGACCCTGCCTCCCTGCCTTGGAAGCTCTCACACTGTCTCACAGGGTGCAGATAGCACCCATTTAGCAACCAGCTCATTTTCTAATCACGTGCAGTTACAATGGTGATGGAAGAAAATAACTTTACAACTAATGTTTGGATTTATGACCTTGGCCAGTCTGTAAAGCAAAAGAATCTGAACTATGATAAGTACTTTCATAGTTTCACTTAGTGACCACTTTGCTTAGCAACCAAGTCCCTAGTCCTAATTTTGGCTGTACCTATACAGAGTTTGGAGCCCTCATCTAGGGTCTCCACAGCCAATAATTGAAAGAGCCGGGAGAAAAAGCAGCTCATTGTCTCACGCTTTAGGAATAAATAAAGGCAAGGCTGTCTTTCCCTTAATGAAAACTACATTTATTATTTATTCCAGAGAAAAAGACTTGTAGGATTTTCTGCCTTTGATGCCACAATAATTTGGCCAATTCTGGCACCAGAGAACTCAAATTTACATTTTTAAAAGGTAGTTTTACTTCAGAGAATGTATCACCTTGGACTGGATTAATCTGCAGCCTAATTGAAGCAAATGCAGAAATCATTTAAAGATTTATTTTGCCACCCCTGTAGTTGCACTTTTGGGAGTAGCTTTTAATAATTAAAACCCTATTAGAAAAATGGTGTAACATTCTGCTGAAATAACAATACATTGAACAGGAAAACATTTAGCAGACAAGTAAAGTTATCAGATATGTTTAACAAATAATTAATTATTAACAAATAATTCCCTCAGCACTGTCCAACTATTTACAAAATCTGCATTACTATTACTATTAATCTTTTCATCACTCCTTACCGCCCACCCCTCCCACTTGTGACTGTATGACTGTAACTTTGTTGCTTGAATCCTTACAATTTATATTGACTGTTTCCTAGTATGATTTGATTGCTTATTGTATCCTATGACTATCATTAAGGGTTGTACCTTATGATTCTTGACAAATGTATCTTTTCTTTCATGTATACAAGAGAGTATTTGCACCAACACAAATTCCTTATGTGTCCAACCACACTTGGCCAATAAAGAATTCTATTCTATTCTATTCTGTAGTTTCCTATTGGAATAACAATTTTATAATATTGTGAAACAGAGCAAAATGTGGATGGGGACAGCAAGTGAACCATGGGAAGCAAACGGTGCAACGAATGCCAGTATGACCTGTTCCCATCTCCAAAACATTACAACATGAACAAAATATGCTTAAACTAGTTCTCACTATATTGCATCTTCTTAAAGTTTCTTTCCAATACTCTGAAAATATCTGTGATTAACCTTCTCTCAGCCTTTGTACTAATCTGCAGTCAACTCTTTTAATAAGCAAATTCAAAGCTAAAAAGCTTATATATGCAGAAGTGACTTATTACACTACCATTCTGGGTTTGTCAATATGGCTTAATGGGGATTAATTTGCCCAAAATGTGGCTTAATGGTATGAACCAGCTAGCCTCTTGTCAAATTATACATTTCTGAGAATCCAAAATTATTTGTGATCCCTCTGTATGGCCTAAAAGGAGTCAAGTTAAATTCTAATTGGAGGTATTGCAATACCATTAGCAAAGATCAACATACAATCATTGAAAAATCCAAGTGTATATAACTGCAATGGGGAATAAGAATCTCCTCACTTTTTAGCCTGTTTAGTCTATTTGGAATTTTTAAAAATAGTTCTGCGTGCCCTTATGAAATAGTGGTTGCCAAACAACACACACCACAAAGCACTTGAGTTTAGCTCCTCTTCTATATTAGATGCTTCCTCTACTTTTGTCCATTTCATAGAATCATAGGGCTGGAAGGGATCTTGTAGATCATCTAGTCCAACATCCCTGCTCAAGGCTGGAGACCTCATACCATCCGGGTCAAATGCTTGTCTAGCCTATTCTGGAAAATCTCTAGTGATGGAGCACTTTTTGTTTTAAGGAAGACACACATATTTTTAAATGAGGCACTCTAGGAGTATGCTTGAAAATAAAAGTGATGCTGGAAGCTGTCAGCTGTCAGATACTAATTTTCATTTTTTTTAAATTAAACTAAATTCATTTGAAAAAATATATTGGGACAAAAAGCTTGGGGGAGCACTGGAGAGGTATCTAGGTGGACACTGGTACTTCTGGAACTATCCTTGTAGGAACTTTTCATCAAGAATTAAAATATCAGTCCATCAATTACAGCAACCTCTGTATATGAAAGATCCTCCCTGCTGAAGCTGTTGGGTGTTGAGAATATTCAGAGTGTAAGCCTTTGCTGGTCCATCTTGAACAAGTCCATGGATAATCCGATCTAATTTCAGCCTGTGGAAGAAGTGCTGCCATGCTAGCGGCAGGTAAATTTGCTGAAAGATTGGGTTACAACAGCCAGGCCTTTTCAATTTTGTCCTGTCTCCTTTGGAAATTTTAAACTGAACTATACTCACTTGTGATCTTTTTCTCTCAGGAATTCAGGGAAGGCATTTCCTGAAAACACTTAAGGCAGAATATGCTGCCAATTGTGGCTTTCTTTCCTTAGTTACAATGACGTTTACTTTCCTAAGAACAAAAATACAGTTTTCTCACTTCCCTGTTTTTTTCTTTCTACAAAAGAATATAATTGTCTAATACATATAAATGTGCTTCCACAACTTTATATTAACTCAAATTTAGTGTCATGTGTAAACCAACAATCCAAAATTACAGATGTTGAGCCAACACAGAAATTGGAGCACAGACCAACTAGAAAGCAACAAAATACATCTGACTAAACTATAGTTACATACTGAGATCAAACATATATAAAGTGCAGCAAAATTTAGTTTGATAGGGCATGTGAACTGAGCAGCCAACATCTCCAAGGTACACTAACTGCCACCACCATATTCGATCCCCTCAGGCCCTTAGAAACAGGGCAGCATCTCAGAGAATCTGCATTATTTCAAGAAAAGATCCTTAAATCTAAGCCCATTATTCCCATTTGTTTCTCATCAGCTCAAGCTTGTGCTATTTTTGTCAACCCTATTATCTACTCCTCACCTTTTAATTGCATATCTAATAATAAAAATTTAAAAGGAAGAAAGCAAATTCCTGAAAAATACATAGTAAAATACTTTCCACTTTAAATATTCATTCCTGTACCAAGCTAATGATGATTCCATTAGCTAAGCCAGGGAATATGCAATGCAGTGCCAGTAGACCCAAAATGTCAGACATTTCCCCTGCTGATGTTGGCCACCAGATATTAGGGGAATTTTCACAAACAATAACAACAGAAACAATAAATGCTAAGTAAAATATCAGATTATAGCAATAATCCTTGGGGGGCGGGGTTGTCCGTGTTTATTTCTAAGCATTCTAAGGAAATAAAAAGTATGGGTAACTCCAATTTAATATTTTCTTTAAAATGTGCCACTTGGCTAGAAAAAAAAAAGAAAAGAAATTTTTTTGTATTGGTTGAAGAGTATTTGGGGAAGGAGTAGTTACTTATTGTGAGTTGAAAGGATTTTGTTCTGCTTATACACAGGCACACATATTACACTTTCTCAATCCCCTTCCGCACCTCTACTCCAAGGCTGAAAATTCTCATTAGGAAGCTCTGATATTTATCAATTTGCATCTCACATGGATATGCGTAATTACAGCAGTTTTGGAATATTAATGACTAAAATTTTGTGTGTAAATGTATGCCTTCTCTATGTTTACTAAATATCTTTAGGAAAACTGATATTGGGCACAAAGTTTTACTGCAGCTCAGCTCACTAACTGCTGTAAGTTGGGAAAAAAAACTTCATACATCCAGTCTTAAAACATGGTATTCTAAAGTAAGGGATATAGCAATATGTATCTTAAAAATAACTTTTTATTTGATAAATAAAGTCATAGCCTGAAAATTCCAACAGAACTTACTTGGAGAACCTCTGTAGGAGAGCTGATGATGTATTCACGTTGACGAGAGATAATTCTTTGGCGGTTATCCTCAGTGAATGTGAAGCCCATTGCCTGCGGTTAAATGGAGATGGCTCCATTCTGAAATGCAGTAATGCCTATCAGAGAATGAAAATGACAGGCTTGATTTTTACATAGAAATACTCTCCATCCCATTGCCTTTGAGGGATAGTAACTCCCCACTTACCCACTTTTTGAACTTCATGCTAGACCCCAAGAAGATTAGAATACAACTTTCGGTTAAAATTTTAAGAAAACATTCTCTCTGAAATATTTGTTTCTCATCCTCTAGATAAAATAGATTGCAACATCATAATTTCCAACCAGTATTGCCATGGAATGATACGTTACCGTTCCCGGGAAACAAGATTCTCTGAAAGATGTAAAGTATTATTTCATTGAGTTTGTGTCATGTTTTCTATCTTGCTAACATGAATAATGCTATGTGACAATGGATTCATTGCACATGGGAGAAACTGCTCACATTATCTGTATTTTTCACTTTTCACCTAAATTCCAGGATTCAGTGTCATCACATAACATTTAGCCAATGTAGTGCAATGAGTGCTTTGGACATGGGACATCTGCTGTTCAAATATAGCAGGAGTGCCAAATTGGTGGCCTGTGGCCCAGATGCATCATGCTCAGGCCACTCCCACCCCAGCTCCACGAAGGGGAAAAACATCGCGAAACCTCACATGACAACAAAGTGATGCTGCAAGTTTGACACCCATGAAATACCGTATCTACGGACTTGGGGAAATGTGTAAATTGCCGGTGGGTTGTTTTTTTTTGCATTGATGCTATCTTATAAGGTTGTTGTGTACTTTTCAGCTTGAGAAGATGGTAGTTTTAGAAAGAAAGACAACACAAAGGAACGAAATCAATCAATGATACCTTCCCTCCTACAATCTGCCTCTTTAGAACTGATTTTTCAAATTTCAATCACAATTTCATGCAATTATAATAATTTGCTAGTTACAGATTACTCCAGAAAAGCATCTGTTGGCAATGCAGAATGGCTGAACTGAATTTATTCTGTTGCTCTGGTTTTAAGTGTTGCATTACACTTTTTCCCTTGAACATTTTTCTTTGAAAACTAAAATATTCGCTATAACGAACCTTATATGTAAATCTTACAAAGAAGTTTTAGTAGTAGGTTTTCTTAAGTTTTTTAACTGTAGTCTTTTTCATATTTTTAGGCTAATTTTTAAAGGTATGCAGAAAAGTGTATTTTAATTCATTTGCTTACTAATATGGAGGACAATCCAATACCAGAAAAGAGATTTTATTGCAAAATTATACCAAAGAATGCTATACTGACGCTGGAAACAAATCAGGGTATTAGCAGCACCTTTTCCAACTAACCAATGTTGTTAAAAAGTTTTGTAAGCTGCCATTCATCCTTTGAGATACATGGAGTGACTAGACTGAAGTAGAATTTAAATTGGAATGGGGTGAGGAGAATGGGGATGAAAGACAGGTTATGTAGATGCAGGCTATTTGTGACATAGATGATCACAATAATCATAATGTGCATTAAAAACCCATTGTGTTTAAAGATGGAAAGTACCTTTAATTCTGTTTGTTTCTTAAAAAAAAAAAACCCTGCTGACACAAACAGTGATAAGCTGTACAAGTTCTTCACTTATGAATTTTCTCATCCATACATGTACAACTCAAAGTTTATCTGGATAGACTAATCTTGTGTTCCAGAAGAACAAAGGCAAGATGCCAACTGTAATAGTTTGAGAAAGCGCTGAAGTATGCCTACATTTTAAAGCATTCTAAGGTTTGACAAATCTCATCTTAAGAGCATTCTCATACCTCCTGGCACTTTCCAGTGGAGTGACGTTGCCTTTATATGGAAACTTATTGGTTGTTTTGAAAGCCATTTTTTGTTGTGAGACTGGTATATTCTGTACCTTACTGTGTTTTCTTTAGAGCTGGCATATGATGTGTAAGCTGACAATTTGTTGAACAAATATTTCTGCATCTATTGCTTTGAGTTGGCCTCGCATGCTCCAGTCATCCAAATAATGGCATAAAGCATCATAGTAGTTGTGCTTTTAAAGTTGTAGCATACATGATCACTCTACCATGGCGCTGTGTGTGTGTGTGTGTGTGTGTGTGTGTGTATATATATATATGTATGTATGTATGTATGTATGTATGTATGGCATTCAGCTTTGTTTGGGTATTTTCCCACGTCATAGCAGTGGTGCTTTTAAAGTTGTGAATTCTGCTGAAACATTGCTACAACTTTAAAAGCATCCTTTGCCATATATATATATATGGCATTCAGCTTAGTTTGGGTATTTTCCCACGTCATAGTAGTTGTGCTTTTAAAGTTGTAGCAATGTTTCAGCAGAATCTCATCTGCCATCATCAGGCTTCTGTATAGTGTTCATCTGTGAGTCAGACTTTTATGGTGGTTTCAGATTTAAATTTGGGGCAGCCTATTGCTGTGCCAGAATGTTTTTTTCTTCCTCCTGATTGGTTGGGAGTCTTGGTCTGTGTTTATTGGTCTTGGAGTTTGCTGTGTTCTGCTTGATTGGTGTTTCTGATATCTTCTGTCTGTTTTTTTGGCTCTTTTTGTATCTTGATTGGCTGGCAACATTGTGTTACTTTATTGGAGGCCTTTAGTGCAGCTTGGCTTCGGGTAAATGGACGGCTATCATTAGTTAGGAAGCTGGGTTTCATCTGGGTGCCTGGTTGGGGTGTGTTTGAGCTGGAGGTATCAGGGGGGATCTGTTTGTGCCCAGGTGTTTGCCTGGCTTGTGGTGTGGAGATTTTTTTGTTTGTGAGTGCAGGCTTCCAAATGATTGACAGCCTGGTGGAATCATCTCTTCTGTTCATGCTTTCTGGTCTTTTTTCAATCTCTATGGCTTCTCTGATGATTCTGTGGCTAGGGTTTTCTATAGTGGCTAGGGTTTTGGTGCCATTGAAGTTGATGTTATGACCTGTGGCTTCCATGTGTTGGACTAGTGAGGAAGTGTGTTCCAGCTTTTTGACTGCATTTTTGTGTTCATCCAGGCGGGTACTTATTCTTCTATTGGTCTGTCCAATGTATGTGGCCGGGCATGATGCACAAGGGACTTCGTATATGCCTTGGTTTTCCAGGTCAATTTTATCTTTGGGGTTTCAAAGGATGGCTGTTATTTTTCTGTCTGTTTTGAAGGCAGTTTTGATGTGATGTCTGTGTAGTACCTTACTAATTTTGTCTGTAGTACCTCTTATGTAGGGCAGGACAGCTATTCCATAGGTCTGTTCATTTTCTGGGTCTCTATTATGTTTCAGTGTGTTTTTGTGGATCAAGCTGGTGATTTTGCTTCTGTGGAAGCCATTGGCTGTCAGTACTTTAGTCAGGGTGCATAGTTCAGTCTTAATGTGTGTCTTGTCTGCCAGGCGTTTGGTTCTAGTAATTAGTGTTTTAGCCATGCAGTTTATGGCTAAACTGGGAAAATACCCGAACTAAGCTTAATGCCATACATGTAAGTACCCGCGAAAACTTAAGAAAACACACACACATATATATATATATACACACACACACATACATACAAATATTGGGCGTTGGTCCTTACCTGACACGCCATTTCTCTTCGAGCCGTGAGGATCATCCAGAGAATGGGAGGTGCTTCAGTCTGCGTCATTGTAGGCTGAGCTTAATTACTGAGGAATGCTCCACCCTTCATCACGTGGCTCCCTTGTGGCGTTCCCCAATTTATGCGAAGTCGAGAGTGAAGAGAACGTTGTATTCTCAGCTTACTAGACTTAAGGGTTCATTGGCCGAAACAAGACCCCACCAGACAGTAAAATAGGGGTGGGGCTGGATGATCCTCGCGGCTCGAAGAGAAATGGTGTGTCAGGTAAGGACCAACGCCCATTCTCCTTAGAGCCGCTCAGATCACCCAGAGAGTGGGACATACCAAAGCTTGGCTGTCCCACAGGAGGGACTCTGTCTGGTGTGGAGGCCTCCGCGGGTCCTTGAGGACTCGCTGAAGGACTTGTTGTCAAATGAAGCCTCCGCCGAGGCAAATATGTTGATCTTATAATGCCTAATGAAGGAAGACGGGGAGACCCAGGTGGCTGCCTGGCAAATATCAGTGATTGGAGCTTGTGTGGCCCAAGCTACCGAAATAGCTGCACTCCTGGTGGAATGTGCTGTTATTCTACTGGGTACCGGCAGAGCCTGAGACAAATAAGCTTTGGAAATAGTAGCTCTGATCCAGTGGCCAATGGTTGAAGGGGACACTTTGTGGCCCAATGTTTTGGGTTGAAAGGAAAGGAATAGGGATTCGGACCTCCTAAATGATTGGGTATGCTTAATGTAAATGCGGAGGGCACGCCTCATGTCCAGGGTATGCCAAAGCTTCTCCCTGTCCCGCGAGGGATTGGGGCAGAAGTTCGGGAGCATGAGTTCCTGTGCCCTGTGGAAGGCCGAGTTGACCTTGGATAAGAAGGTAGGGTCCGACCGGAGGACCACCCGGTTGGCCTGGAAGATGCAAAGGTCCTTCCTCACCGACAAGGCTGCGATCTCCGATATTTGGCGAGCCGAAGTAATGGCCACCAGAAACATGACTTTGAATGTTAGAAACTGGGGGGTGGATTCCCTGAAAGGCTCAAAGGGGTGTTTAGTAAGGGACACAAGGACCTTATTGAGGTCCCAGGTAGGATATCGGTGAACAGTTGGGGGGCACAAGTTAGTGGCTCCTCTGAGGAATGTTCTAATATAAGGGTGGTGGGAAAGGGAACCCAGGTTGTCACAAGCGATGACAGTTGAGAGGGCTGCGACCTGACGCCTCAAGGTGTTAGGGGAAAGCCCTTTCCTCAGACCTTCTTGGAGGTAGTCCAACACTTGAGCGATGGAGGGTGAAAGCGGGTTGACCTGGAAATTATGGCACCACTTGCAGAAACTATTCCAAGTGGCATTGTATATACAGGTTGTTGAGGGCCTCCTGGCAGCTAAAATGGTATCAATAACCTGGTCAGAGAGCTTCTCGTTTCTTAGACGTTCCCGCTCAACCTCCAAACAGCTAGCTGGAGCCATTGGGGATCCGGATGCTGGAGGGGCTCCTGAGAAAGGGAGATCCTGTTCGGAGGGGATTTTCCAGGGAGGGGCCACCGATAGGTTGCGGAGGTCCACAAACCATGGGCATCTGGGCCAGTAGGGGGCCACCAGAAGTAGTTCTGTCCTCTCATGGATCAGTTTCTGGATGACCCTGTGGAGTAGGGCTAATGGAGGGAATGTGCATAGGAGCCCTGTGGGCCAGGGGCAACGGAGGGTGTTGTGATTCTTGGCCCCGTGGGAAGGGTACCTCAAGAAAAACCTTGGAAGTTGTGTGTTGAGGGAGGATGCGAAGAGGTCCACTGTCGGGAGACCGAACATCATGGTCGCCTCCTTTAACAGAGACGGGTGGATGCGCCACTCGGACTGGTCCACCGTGGCCCTGCTCAGCCAGTCTGCTTGGGTGTTTGAAGCCCCTGAGATGTGCTCGGCTTCGAGGAATAGGAGATTGCACTCCGCTCAACGGCAGAAGCGCTCGGCCTCTCTCATCAACCGTATGGACTGGGTACCCCCTTGCCAGTTGATGTGAGCCTTGGTGGTGACTTTGTCCATGAGTATAAGGACATGTCGCCTGCGTACCCTGAGGGAGGAAGTTGTGAAGGCCAGATGGATGGTATGGAGTTCCAACCAGTTTATACTGCATGCCCATTCTACCTGCGACCATCTGCCCTGTGTCGTGAGCGAGTGGATGTGAGCACCCCATCTGGACAGGCTGGCCTGTCTAGAATTACCCTCCATCCACCTGAGGATTTGGGAACCACGAAAAGGTGGGAGTAAAAACCCCGCCCTCGTTGGGAGGGTGGAACGGGTTGGATAGCCTGTATGTTGAGGAGATGATGAATAGCGGAATCCATCAAGCTGCATTTGGTGGGATCCCTCGAGGGGGGGGATGCCATGAAAATTCCAGAGCGAGACCGAATCTGATGGTATCCCGGACCCAGGCATCGGAAGTAAAGGAGTCCCATCGGTCAGCGAAATGCCTGAGACGTCCACCGATGGGAAGGGAGGGATGGGGTCTATCTGGGGCGTCGGAAGGGCTTCCCCCCTGAACCCATGAAGGGACCCTTGTAGCTGCCACCCCTCCGGTTCCTGTTGCCCAGGTCGGCTCGATCCTGGGGTTGGAATGGCCGGAAGGAGGGGGGTCTCGGGTACCTGGGCAGGAAGGGAGACTGGTAGAAAGGTCAGGAGGAACCTCTCCAAAATGGCTGAGGGGCTCTTGGCTCTGACCTCCAAAAAAAGAGAAGGAAGAAATTTTTTCTTGCTTCAGGTCTCGGCCAGCAGGGGCTCCAGAGCCGTGCCGAATAGTTTGTCCCCCTTGATGGGGGCGGTGGCCAACTTAACTTTGTTTTTTACATTCGCCTGCCAGTGTTTGAGCCAGAGCAGGCAGTGGGCTGTAACATGAGAGGTTATTGCTCGGGTGGAGAACTGAACCGCGTGGTAGGTGGCGTTGGCCGAGAATTCTGCCACGGCCATTAATTTGGCGATGTCCTGATGCTCCCTTGTATTGGGAGGGGACATGCTGTTTTAATTGGCGGAGCCACTGGATCGAAGACCTGGTGAAGAAGGAGGCGGCCATAGCCGATCTAATGGCCCAAGCGTCGGCTTGGTGAACCCGACGTAAGGCTAGTTCGGACCTCTTGTCCTCGGGTTTCAGAGCCTCTAGAGGATTACTAGGGGAGGAGGAGGATGCTAAGCCAACGATGGGCTCATTGACCTCGAGAGTATTAAGCAGGTTGCAGAAGCTTGAGTCGAGGTTAAAGAAGCTCTTGTCCTGGCTGGATGGGGCAGGGAGGCCCCTGTGGAGTCCAACTGGTTTGAGACTAGGTCGTGAAAAATGGGTGGAGCCAGAATAACCTCCACTTCCACATTTATTTATTTATTTTTATTATTAATATTTTTTTATATCAAAATATTAAGTAGCGACCAAGGATCAGAGCTCCCAGGAGGGAGTAACCCAGGAGATTGTTATTATTAATATCCAATTGGTCAAATGAATGCCTGAGGCTGGAATAAGGCCTCTAGCAGCTAGAGCTCCCAGACAACAACTAGGAGGGATAGGCTGCTAATCCTCACTCTGAGCGCTGCTGCGGAAAGCCAACAAGTTTGGAAATATTAATAAGAATCACAGTAACAGCTCTACAGGCTGGGAGGCCTGTGAAAAGAGCTAGCCCCTTCGCAGCCGCAATGAAGCTGGGAAAATGGCGCCCAAGCACGCGGCGGTGCCCAAAATGGCGGCCGCCTATGAATTTACTTATCGGGCCACTCAGAGCGGAACTAGACTCCTCCGGCGAGTTTAGAGGCCGGGAGAGGCAGCCAGGAGAAATTCGCCCCTTCCTGGGGCGATCGGTGTTCACAGTGGGGGCAAAACCAGATGCGCTTCAACAGCACAATTGGATCAAGCCGCAACGAGGGTGGCATAGAGAAGCGGCAGGAAGAAACCAAATCGAGGGTGAGGAGGGGAGGGTTTAGCGCAGAAGCGCTAATAAAACCGCCCGCTCTTTTTTCCCTCTTGGGGGCGAGGAACGCGCTCCCCTTAATCCAGAGACACCCCAAATGTGCAGAGGCTAAGGAAGGAACTGATAAGGATAAGGCAAACCTGATAAATGGAAAAATCTTGAATCGGCCAAGGAGCAGGAAATAACACAGCCTATTCTCACAAAGGCTGAGCATAAACTGGGGAACGCCACAAGGGAACCACGTAATGAAGGGCAGAGCGTTCCTCAGTAATTAAGCTCAGCCTACAACGACGCAGACTGAAGCACCTCCCACTCTCTGGATGATCTGAGCAGCTCTAAGGAGAAATATATATTTTATTCAGCTTTGTTCGGTTATTTTTCCACATCATTATAGTTGTGCTTTTAAAGTTGTAGCAACGTTTCGGCAGAATCTCTGAATTTTAAAGTTGCTACAACTTTAATAGCACAACTATAATGATGTGGGAAAATACCCGAACAAAGCTGAATACATGTAAGTACTCGCGAAAACTTTACATACATACATACATACATACATACATACATACATACATTATTCCAACATCAACCATTATACCAACACCAACTCCATCAACCAATCAAGAGGCACAGCGCAGCCAACCAGCCCAGAAATGACAACACAGCCAACCTCCCCACCAGTATTTATAGAGAGAGACGGCAGCACTGATCACACATTGCTTGTACTGGCATGAAGCCGAAAGCACCAGCCTGAAGATGGCAAGTGGGACCTCGTCTAAACGTTGCCAAAATACTCGCAATCTTACACAGGAAAAGACCCAACACACCAAGACCTGCATATTATGTGTGTGTGTGTGTGTGTGTGAGAGAGAGAGAGAGAGAGAGAGAGAGAGAGAGAGAGAGAGAGAGAGAAAGAGAATATACTATTAATGCACTGATTATGTGGATGATTAAAATGTTTATACCTAATAAATTAACATATTTTACTATAAAAACATTGTTTTACGGACTGATCTAGGATTCAGAAAATTTAGTAGCATATTTGAGACTAACAATTTCATTTACAGCAGATGTTTTCATGAGGTGCAGCTTATTTCATGCATGGAGTAGCTTGAATGAACTCGATTTTTTCCCAAATTGATAACGTTTATCAACATATGAGGAAAAGATTTAGGGCTTAATCTCCAAGTGATGCTTAAAGTACTAAAAACCACCACAACCTGAATTAAATGTCTAATGATATGATTAAAGGGCACTTTAGGAAATAAGGCAATCACTAATAGGTTTGATCAGTAAGGTTCAGAGCCCCAGTTTCAAAGTCTTTATTCATTGTGAAACTTATTGGGAACCCTGAGCCAATTACTATCCACCAAAGAAACTTACAGAAATACCTATCCAATGCTCTATTAAGCCATAAAATATGTACATATATGCTGAAAACCAAGCTAAATGCAAATTATTTAATAATAAATTAAATACCCCATGATTTGTTGGCTGTACAATAAGTATACAGGCTACCGAATTGTATATACTTCTTTGTAACTTTACATGTTTTCTGAAACCAACTCTTGTGGTCATTAAACAATGTGTCACCTAAATGTATGGCACCCTTAACCCACAACTGACACAAAATGAAGGTTTTGCTCAATAAAAAAAGCATAAGCAAACCACAGTGTGACGTGATGGTTTGATTCATAGAAGAAAGATATAACATGGTTTTAATTTAGTCTTGCAGTTTTCAACCATATTTATGCTTCAAAATGTTGTGCTAGGGTAGCTATAAAGCTGCCTGCCACAAGGATTAAAAAAGAGAGAGAAAATTGTAAATCCACTTGGAGGAATAAAAATATGATGTAATAAAAAAAATAATGCAGGCCTCGTCTTCAGGCAATGGATGAGATGTCTGTTTTTTCCTGTCCTTACCTTCCCCAGGGATTCCAAGAAAAAAATTACAGAGAGGGAGAAGGGGGAGAATTCATTTTTGACTTCTTGCTTTAGGCATTCCTGTGTAGGAACTTGTAATCAACCAGCACTGCTTTAGCAAATGAGTCCCAGGAAGTAGCTCCAGTTTCAGATGCGGATGCTGAAGTCCAACAAGAGCAAGACACTGTACACAGGAAGTTCAGAAACTGGTTCTTCCACTCTGCTTAGTGAGGAAAATGGCCCAACTGTAGAAACCCTGGAAGAAGTCCTATCCCCCTGGGTGGGGACTGGCAGAAGGAATAGACTGTCTATTCTCCGACATAACAGGAACAGAAAAATGTGCCAATTATAGAGAATGTGCATTTGCAAATATAGGAGACCTAGTGAAGAATATTGAAAACAAAATGAGCTATTCAAACTCTCTTCAATAAACTGAAGCTGCTGCTTCTACTGAGAGTCCACTGAATGGAGATAAGGCAAAAACTAGGCTGTAGAATGTAAGAATTTTCACCCCATTCAAGTGGCTAACAAGGAAAGGGTCAACTATTCATATAAGAAGTCTGAAACGTGCAACATACAGATGGGTTTTTATATAACATTTAGAACGGAAAGTTTTTGTTTGTAATTTAAGCCCTTCGTACTGCATTATGTAACAGTTCTTAGAATCCGCACTCCTCTAAACAAAATTACATTGTTTAAAGTATAAAGTACGTTTTAGTTTTATCAATCCTTTAAATTTTGGTGGGGTTACTTCCTTTGCTGTTTCTTAATCTGCTTAACTATATCTTGCATCATTGTTAGTTATTTCCATTTGTACACTACCCTTAATAATCATATAACAATACACTAAAATTGTTCAGCATCTTCATTTGATCATGGGCAGGCATAAAGAGTGCAAAGGAAATGCTATCCTCTGAACTGGGGCAATACCTGCAACTGTGTATACATACATCTAACTGTGTAAGATGATCTGTGTCTCTGGAAGATTCAAATTCTATTTCAAAGTAAGTTGTGTCACAACATAACCCATTCAATTTGCAAGCCTTTCCTGATGTACTGGAAACCTAATCCACTTTTCCTTTATTTTGTCTTCCCGAATGGCAGATTGCAGATTGCTTTCAGGAGCATGAAATGTGAGCTGCTGCGCAGGATGCATGGCAAACACTTAGTCTCTCCAATGAAACAGAAAAACAGAAGAAAAGCACACTGGAATGCAGATCCGACTCCATAAGCAGTCACAAGAAAAGAAATAAAATTGGCATCCTAAAGTTGCAGAGGTGGTGGGATTTTGGAGTATCTGCTAAATAGTAACAGTAACAGATTTGTAATTTATGTGTATGACTGACCATTTGCAAAATACATCAGGTATAAAGTCTCTATTGGTAGGATTACTACTTCTTCGCAAGATATAAAGCACCTCTCATCTTTGAACTGAGATAGGAGAACTTGGAAAGATACAGTAGACAAGAAAGGTCTTTCAAAGAGGGTATAGGTGCACTCTGAATGCTTCCATAAGAACACATTTTTCCTAAGTTTGGGTGGTAGCTCTGCATTTCCATACAGCATGCAACAAATTATCACATACTCTCATTTTCTCCTCAATTCAGATACACATTTTCCAGGAATCCTGAGGCTACCAGGTAAGCCAAGAAAAGAGGTGGCTTCTTTAAAGCAATGACAACTTCTAGAATAAGCATGCCCACAACCTTTCCAAAGGACTTTTTGCTTTATATCCGAATAGCTGCACATGTTGTTCTAAAACAAAAGCTGAGCAGATCCCAGGAAGTGTTTGTTTACCAGCACTCCCTTGGTCCCTCTTGCCTTACCTGCTATTAAGAGGGCTATTTCATATACACTTTACAAAGGTGAAGTGTCAAAGTCACACATTAACTCAATATTTAAAGCACAAATTTCTGCCTTGCAATATTAATTTATAGGGCCGAACATGCTTCAGAATGATTCACAAAAAATACTTCAGTCCTTATGTAAGTATAGCTATTAATTAAGCCAGCCTGCCTTTTTTCTGGCTTCCATAGGAATCTGAAAGAAAGCTACCCTTGCTTTAGGGGATCCGTTGGGTCAATTGTACGGGTTAATGATGCAGTACTTTTCTGCAAGGTCACAAAGAAGCCTGGAAAAAAACAAACAGGTTGCTTTACAACTTGAAGACAGGTATTATCATTCACACAACGGCTGGAGCATTTCTTCCAAATAATTTTTGAATCTTGCACAGCCCTACTGATGTATGCATCCTTCTGATTTTAAACACCTTTTGCTACAGAGTACCACCTCAAATGCAAAATTTTAATAGTTAAGAGCAATGAAGATGCCAAGATGAGAAATGATTGTTTTTAAATATGGATTTCTGTGGGACATATTTCAATTATTGTCTTTCAGTTTTAGGTTATATTTTTATACCGTGTTCTGCACATACCACCCAGGGTTTCATATCAAATTCTATGGTGGCCAGCAAAATCAAAAATTACCAGTACCTACTGAAATATTACCCAGGAATGCCACCTCCTTTACTTAACTAACATAAATCTGCACCAAAATAATTCACATGTTGATTATAAGGAAAAAATATGTATCCACAAGGACAACACTTTTAGTAAAGGCATAGAAATTTTGTAAACTTTCAATGGTGCCAAAGTTCTTGTACCTTTTCGTCAAACAAGTTACTGAAAGGCAAGAATGAAGGAAGGTACAGTAGTGATTAATTTTTGACAAAAATGTGCATTTTCAGAGATGTTGAAAGCCATTTCCATTCCACTAAGCTTAAAAAGGAAGAACCCTGGTAATTGTCAGGGACAGTGGCAAGCTGTTTCTCTCTTTAATTTTAGAAGACTAATGGGTAGAAATATAACATTAAAAATAGTTTATCAGGTAGAGCGAGGATAGAAAGTCAAAGAGCTGAGTGTTTCTGCCAATGGGAAACTGCTCTCCTCAAAGATCTAGTGCTGATGCTCCAAACTAGGTTCACACCAATTTCATTTGAAGCACAGCAGCAGCTAATTTATAGATGTAGGCTTTCCTGGCCAACATCAAAATGATATTCCAATGTTTTGCCAGCAACTGTGGCTGGCTTCTTCAGAGCTGAAATTGATCTGCTCTCTAGAACACTTCTTGGCAGCTCATTTTCACCTCTGAAGATGCCAACCACAGCTGTTGGCATAACATCAAGTTATCAGATAATTAAGCCAGACTATTTGTTTGGAAACTCATCAACATCGGAAAGAATCTAAGCTGTTCTGCTGTTACCGAAAACGAAGATGTAATGTCTTAAAAGAGCCATTACAGCCAATCGAAGAGCACGATTGCTACAGGTGGAGCAGCTATAGTAAAGGTAATATGCACGTTTCCTGTGCAGGAGTAGAAATTCCCACCTTTTCATAAACATAGAGCTGATGAGGCTTCAAAGTCATAATTGTTCCTACAGAACAGTATTTGCAAATGCAAACTAAATGAGTGGCTCTCCATCTCAAACTCTTATCAAGGCACTCCCAGGATTGGTTCAGGACATTAAGTGTTTTGTGTAGTTAATGTTTACATGGGAACATTGATCTGTAAAGCAAACATCTAACTAAGTTGGTTGTACCTTTCACGACTGAAACTGAAACTTCAGAATGGGTAGGTTTTATGATCCCAATGTAATTTTTAGAAATCCTGATGGAAAACATGACAAGGCAGTGGTTCCAAATTTGGTTTTCTTTCTTGAAATCAAGCACAGAAAGTTTTAAGCAACTGATTGCCAGTGTCCTCAGAACTAAACACAAAGGTGAATAGCATGTTTTACTGAAATGCTGTTAGAATAGTCACCAAATTTTGTCACTTCACTGAATCTAAGCTATTTTAACCAGCTTCTATTACAAAATGCACTCTTATTAAAACAGTTAAGAAAACAAGATAATAAAGAAAGCAGCTCTGCATGAAATTTGGCAAGTTAAGTAGCCAATCCTCCCTCTCTCTGCGCCAAGTCCAGTTTTCTCTGTAAAATCATATGCCTGGCAAAAGCTCTTTGCTGTTTATTTTAACAAGATTTCCTCTACAACATCTAAGCCTAAAGAACCAAGTACAGTACAATGTGTCTATCTGGCCCCAATAGTGCACTGTACAAACACCCTTTTCATGCATGCTTGTACTTTTGTCTAAAGAACAAAGATTTTAATCTGCATGACAAGAATCATTAGTTATTCTATAATCTATATATATATCTAAAAGCGAAATACCACTCACGCATCATCACAAAATCTCCAGAACCGTAAAGCCTACAAACTTGAAATTTGGCACGTATGTTCCTCTTGGCTTCTAGGTGCTTGCTAAGAAAAGATTTTTCAAAATGACCATCAGAGCATTAGTATTTCGTACATTATTATTAACATGCTCTGATGCTAAGGAGTTCTACTCCCCCTCCCCACCTGAAAAGAAATCTGTTCCACATGCCAGTTGCCAAATACAAGCAAAACACAAGCAGAGGAGTTTTACTTTCAGTTTTCATGTCAGAGCACCAAGCAGCTTTAGTACAGAACAGTTGAGCTAAGCCACACCCAGGCTGTCTCCTTCTTGCTCACAGAACAATACTGTTTCAGTTTCCAAACAGCCCTCACCTCTCACACACTTTCAGGACACTAGCCAGATGAATACCGAAGGATGCTGGTAGGCAGAGGCAGAATTTTTTTCCCTTATTTTCCTCCCCAAAAGCTAAGGTGCGTCTTATACTCCGGAGCATCTTGCCCGATCACAGTTTCGTAACAAAGCACAGATATCCTGCTAGTGTATTAACAGATATTACATTAGATCTGTTGTGTTATAGACTGCAAGAATCCAACCATTTACATGAAATTTAGTAACATACATTATATAACTATAATTCCAAAATAGTTATGAAAGCATGAGACCAGAGACACCAAGAGTGTACAGATGTAACAGCAGGCACATACACTGCACAGCATGTCATTAAATAATAGGATAGCTATGCTGGATCAGATCACAGGATCAAGTTCTACAACCACTTTCTATAAAATTCAATCCAACCAGGGATTAAGCTATTGCTAAACCCTCAGTACAGTAAGAGGATAAAAGCGCTACATCCAGGCAATATCCTTTAATAGTTTTGAAATGTATAAATTTCATTAATGTATTCATAAAATTTGTATGGCCACCAATACTAAAAGTGACACTGGGAAATGTACAACTATCAGATAAAAATTAAAGTGTACCATGGCCAAAATGCAGCCAGGTTAGGAAGGATATGATATAATGAGTACATCAAAAGATTTCTCTCAGATTCTGCTGTTGTTTCAATGATTAAAGATTTACTGATTGACCTTTCTCTTTAAGACTACAACTTGTTGCTTTTGTAAGGTTTGCTAAGTAAATATGCAGACAGAGAATTTCAAAGTACAATTATTCTTTCTTGGAAGACCTCAGATCAATCAAATCAAACTTTTGTGGCTAAAGATGTGCAAGATGCAAATAATTAAAAATCATAAAAGATTACATTAGAATAAAGAAATCACATCAAAAATTAAAAACATAGAAACAATTATTTTAAAAATCTAATAAGGACTAAAAACAGGGATAGGAGTAAAAGAGCATGACAAACTAAATCTACCACAATAGAAATCACTTTAAAATAAACTAGATGCTTATTAAAACTGGCTTATCACCTTCTAACATATTTTAAGTATTGCTGGCAGAACCTGGCAATATTGTATGTTGTAGCAAGGTTGGTATCTGAAAGTACAGAGAGGTATAAAAGAAACCCTGTTATGGTTATGGAGAACTCTGTTAACTTCTGAAAGAGATAAAGAAACTGTCATGTTACTCTTCTTCAAAGTTATTCATTCCTGGATAAGAGAGGAATTTATACAGAATATTCCAAGGGATCTGCATATAGATGGAAGTTGTATAACTTGCTTCGTGGTGCAACCGGAACAATCTGGAACTGAACATACTCAAAACCGTAGAAATGGTAGTAGGCTTTAGAAGAAACTCTCCCATACTACCACCTCTTGCAATACTAGACAACAAAGTATCAACAGTAGAGACCTTCAAATTTCTAGGTTCTATCATATCTAACAAGACCTAAAATGGACACCTAACATCAAAAATGTCATCGAAAAAGCACAACAAAGAATGTTCTTTCTGTGCCAACTCAGAAAGCTCAAACAGCTCAAGGAGTTGCTGATTCAATTCTACAGAGGAATTACTAAATCTGTAGTCAGAATGAAAAAAAAACCTCTGTGTGTGTGTGTGTATTTTCATTGTACAAATTTCATCTTGTGCTCTAGAATAAAGATAAATTAAGGAAGACTTTGAAACAAGAAAGAATATGAACAATGAAATGTTATGCAGCAATTATATAAAACAACTTTAGTGAAGAGTCACAATGATAAAATGTAGCAGACAGGAATTTAATAGCTTTAAGTTCTACTCTTTATTCAAGACCACATAAATAAAAATAATTAAAACTTTTTAACAAGTGATAGTTAAAAGTTACATCACTCATCTTGTAATTAATCATTACTCATTAAATGAATTATGAACTATTGTAATTGGCATATTAATAAAATATTGAGCCTGGATATGCCAACTACAGTAGATCATAGTTCATTTAATCATAACATACTGAATAAATCATGAATGAGTCCATATACAGTACTTACAGTCTATGCTTTATGAACCACCACCATAATATGTTGACATAAAACATTAAGCCCAAATCAATCAGTTTTGAAATAAAACAGAACATGCATTACTATAATAATGGCTTCAGAATCATTTTTAATTTATTACCATCTCTTTCTTAGCTATTTTTTTTCTCAACATCCACTTTTCTTATCTCTTAAGGAACTATTTTCAGGAATATTTTATTGAAATACATATAAATGACTAAAAATACTGTACAGAGCTAACAATAAGAGGTTAACTGGCAGCTTACAAAGCTATAATATATATTTCCCTCAGAAATTCACTCAGGGTGCCTAGTAAAGGTCTTTTCCTGAATGCTTTCCTTTTCTTACCGTAAAATCTTTATAGAAGTCCAGGCTTTTGTGAGTTAAACTGAAAATGTACCAAGTCTTCCAATAATTTTAAAGGCCATTCATTCCCTAGGATATCCAACTCAAATATAAAATTCTATCACAGTATATTAACATTCTAAGAGATCTTGATGAACTGAAGTATTCCATCATAAATTATGCAATGATTAAGTATTCCATCATAAATTATGCAACTCTATCAAAAATCACTTCTTAAAAAGAGTAAAATGTCTTTTTTAGTAAAAATAGTAAAAGTATGACAGTTTAAAGATCAATTCAATAGCTATGAAAAATATATTTTTAAGGTACTAGATAAAAAAAAAGAAAATTCACCCAAAATAGCTACCTGGTATATCGGAATGGTCAATTAAAAGTGATACACCAAATGGCATAATACTATAACTATGGTTTACTAACTGACTGCTTTAATTCATCTATGATTACTCCAGGGCAATCATTCCAAAAGGAAAAACAAGGTGGTGAAAACCAACATCAGACTTGCCCTTACACAAAAACAATTCTCAACTAATACATACTTGGTATGTTTTTTTTTTAAACCTAGACTTTAAAAAAACTATACTACCAGACTACTTCAGTGGTACACCTAATAAAGTTAGTGTAATTTAAACCAGTCTTTTAAAATCTAGTGCCCTGTCGATTTATTAGGCTTCTTTTTCCCAGCATTCCACACGTACCTTGGAAATGCTAGTTATAAATGCCCAACTCTCCCAGAAAGTCCAAGGTTTAAGAAACTGAGATATAAGCCATGTAGCACTTTTTATGACTTCCTCCTTCCTGAGACTGTTTCTAGTGGCTGTGCAGTACACAATAATACATGTGTTTCTCCAAAATATCCTATTCCAGATAATAGAACATTTAATGGAACTAAATCAAAAGAGAGTTAAAAGACATTTACTATTAAAAATTTGGCAAAACAGCTGATAACAAATCACTAATGAATCTGAAGATTCATGTTTGGATACAAGGAAGTCATTTAACACCCTTAATAAAAGAGTTTCTTGTTTTCAGCAGCAATATTTATGGCATAAATTAGAGACATCTGCAATAGTACAATTACCTGCTTCTGCCACTAATAGGCTTAAATCCTTTCCTAACTAGAGATAATTTTGGTGATTGGTCCATGAACTTGTTTTCTGGACAGGTTGCTTTCACAACAATTTTAAAATGATTATGATGTGGAGCTCAAGTTGACATTTCTTGCTAAGCATGAGATAGTTTTTAGGTCACAGATTTTAAGGTCACAGGTAGCCCTCTGTATTTTGACTATCAATTAACAAGTAGCTCACCATTTTGAATTCAGGCATCATGACTTATAAAACCAGTTCATGGTTTAGAGTTTAGGACATGCGGTACAATTTATAGTTATTAAAAGCATGTTAACCAACTATGGTTTAATGTAATATATGAAGAAAATGACATACATTGCAAACTTAGTCACAAACATACTACAGTAGTGTGGGTCACATTGTGCTAGTTACAAGGCATAGTCTATAAAGTACAAAAGGTAACTTTGTACTATATATTAAGCAAGATCCAAAGTGTTTTCTTTGGATCTTGCTTAGTATATAGTACAAAGCTACATTTTGTGCTTTACAGACTATGCTTTGCAACTTGCACAATATGTGACCCACACTACTGCAGTATGTTTACAAACAATGGTTAATGTAAACCATAAATTAGCATTGTGCGATCAAGATATAATGAAGGAAACATCAGTTTCTAACTAACAAAGAAAACAGCTTATGTAACAGACAATTTTGAAATTTGGAATAATAAATCTCAGATTTGGAACATTAAACTCAATTGATCAAAGGGTAGGTGGAGAAGGATTACCCAGAGTTTGTGGAAAAATCCATAGTAGCCCGATTCAAACATAATTCTTAATTGTTGGGTTTACCCATCATGTAATCAGAGCAAAGCATATTATAGCTTCATGTGATGTGTGAATGCAAACTAGAACACTCTTATATGTATATAACTACAGTATACTGTAACTTTTTCCATAGCCAATACTTAGGTTAGTGTATGTATTTGTATTAATACAATGTATATTAATGTAAATATTATGATTGAAGATTTTAAGGTCACAGGTAGCCCTCTGTATTTTGACTATCAATTAACAATTATTCTGTATATTTTTCCTTTATGAACAACAACAAAAATCCATTCCAGGTATTAGCAATTCCTGCATTTGTAGCCTAGAGAGTATTCCAATGTTCAGGGAGAAAGGTGAGTCAAGGACATAACTCAGAAGAAATTTTTAGATTTTAAAGGTACACCTTGAGCTTTAACAAGCCATAGACAGACCTCCAAACAGTTCTTTTTATATACCCTTTTCTTTGGTTAAGAATTAGTCAATCCTGGAATAAGCAGGATTTACACCTTTAACCAATACTACAATTTTTCAAACATCATGGTAATTTTTATTAGATTGCATTTTACAGTTTTAATGTAGTTGGGATGTCTTAACAAATCCAATAAATAAAAACAAACAATAGTGGGCTGAAGAAAGATTTTTACTAACTTGTTTCCCTTGCAAGTATCTACAAAGTCCCTTCCAACTCTGATTATCTGTAAAGATTATATTGATGGTATATAGAAAGTAGAACTTTTGATTACTATCAGCTAAAGAGAGAAACAATCATCACTTTACTAAGGGCAGCACTAGAAGCAATAGGTCAACAACCTTGCACCCTATTAAGCCTACATAACAGATACTACAGACATTTCTCGGGCAATTTTTCTCAGTAGAATATCCTTGTACAATATCCTTGCAATTGTATTGGGGCAAGTCCTCCTATGGATCACAGCCAGCATACTTGGTAATATGGAAGACAATGCCAACACATCTGGAGAGCAATAAGTTGGGAAAAGTTGCCCTAATGTCCAGATTACTTGAGATTCTAATGAATTCTGGGGAAAAAATGCTGAAAGACATCCAGATAAGTTGCCTTTCATAAAATTAAGTAACCTCTTGTCCCAACAGATTCAAGCTCTTAAAGACTCAAAACACGATATAGACATTTGCAGCATATTGAGCACCAAATAGTTTAATACTGAGAAAATGAACTATATCTAGTGTTCTCAAACTGCTAAGCAAAGGCAAGATCAACTGTGTTACACAATATGGAGAGGGGCAAACCCATTATTACTGCCTCCACCTAAAGTTTTTCAGTATAAAAATGTCTAGGAAATTATAAAGAGTTAACAGGGGAAAAAATGTCTAGTTCCTTACAACATAAAAACCAGAAAACTAATGTTGTAGGCCAGAAATACGACCCACACAGAGAGTAAGATATATCTGCCTACAAACTGAGCTTCCGGGCCCCTTGCTGTTTAATCTGCTGAACTCCTATTACTTACCTATTTGTTTATTCAAAGCATCTGAACAGCAAGAGAACACCAGTTCGCTGCAGACAACCAGGTCCGTTCAACAAACTACTTTCTTTTAACAGTCTCCTACAAAGCCTCCCCTCCGCCCCGAATTAAAACATCTTAACAGCTTTTTCTTCTCCCATCCAAAGGACGGGAGGGATAAAAGGAAGGAGAGTGCTTGGCATTTCACAATTAAATAATGTAACTATTGCAGAGACGGATAGTAACTACGGGAGAACAGCTTCCCATTCCTAAGAACGGATATACGGTATCATACACATCATACACACAGAGGCACCTTAATCCTAGTGATACGAATTACATTTTTGCAAAAGCAAGATTACAGCGTCTCAGTGAAATAAAATGTGCGTCACAAATGCCAGCAAGATAAGCCAAACATAATTTCTTTCCAGCTACCTCGGCTTTTCAACGGCGGCGGCCGCTCCCCAAACCTCTTAGCTGCGCACACCTGCTGCTTCTGCTGCAGCAATTGGTACCTCCGGCGCCAAGAAAAGGAGATAACCACGCCCACTCGGAATCTGAGCCGCCTATGCTCGCCTTTTGGCTCCGCCCCGTCATTTTCTAAACCTGAACGCTTTTCATTCTTTAGCGCATGCTCGACTTGTGGTTTTTTCTCTCACCCTAATGCGTACTATTTCAATAAAAGAGAAAGCAACAAAAAGATGCAGTATTCCCATCTTTGAATGGGGATCAGCATAATTTTAGCGAACACTAATTTATCGTGAGAAATATATGGTGGGAGAGTTTCTTGCTCAAATGAGCAATGGCTTTTCCAATATGGGCTACAGTTTATTTTTCCCTCATGCGATGTCACAGCACACGGAATTAAACGAGCCAAGCCAACCACACCTTAGTCTACCAAACCCAGCCAATGTAGTTAGTTTATGGCTCAGTAGATGAGTGATTGAGTAAACTATGGACAAGTTAGCCATAAATGAGCATGTGATAACAAGCACAGCTAGTAGGTATTCTTGGAGATGGTCTCAAATGTGCACTAAAAATGCAAATAATTCAACCCTTCACATTTTCATAAGTACAGTTTTCCATGCAACCATAAGTTGGGAACAAATATATTTTACAGGACTATAAAAAAGAATGCATATTAAAAAGGAGACTCTGAGTACTGAATTTTGTTATATGTGACTGTTCCTTTTCAATATTGGGAAGTCTAAAAATGAATTTCATTTCCCTTTTAGAATTCACATTTCACCAGAGCACAATGTAAAGGATTAGTTTTTGTCCATAAACTATTATAGTAGTGCAGTATTTATAGCAACAAATTACTGCTATAATCAAGTCCTCCCACTGCTGGTCTTCCTCTTTTTCTTTCACCCTTCCTGGTAATATAAATATTTCAAGAAAACTCTTCACATCATGTTTCCAAAATATACTGAAGTCTGAGTCTGGTTATTTGTGCCTTGAATGAGGATTGATTTGTTCTGATCCATTTTGTAAATTTTAATTAGCTAATCAGCTAACTACATTGGCTGGGTTTGGTAGACTAAGGTGTGGTTGGCTTGGCTAGTTTAATTCCGTGTGCTGTGACATCGCATGAGGGAAAAATAAACTGTAGCCCATATTGGAAAAGCCATTGCTCATTCCAAAAATCTTCTCCAAGAGCAAAAATTTAAAAATTCTATAGTGTTTCTGTTTTGCTCCTTCAAAGTCCAATTTTTTTTTCATAGAGTGTTATGGGAAAGCTATTCCCCGTATAATTCTGATTTTTATATAAACAACCATGGAAACTGAATACTACGCCTTTTCCAAGGTTTTCATTGCTACTATTCCAAATGTTAGCCAGTGGTTTATTCTTGACTGCTAGTTTGTTTGTTTTTTTTACTGTTGATAGTGAATCCTAAAGGCAAATAGCTACCCACCAGTATTTTCATAGTCAGCTCTAATGCTGGTTTCTGTGCTTGTTGTTATTATCAATGTCATCACATAGCATAGGTTATTGATATTTGTTCCTGCAGTTTTAAAATCACACTCATCTTCCTCCCATCCAACTCCTTGTTTTGTTGTTCATATATATAGTGCTTTGTTTATATATAAGGGAGACTAGAAAGCCTTGTCTCATTCCTTTGCCAATTCGGAGCCAGTCTGTTTTGCTGTTTTGTCTGGACTATAATTTCCTGACCTGTGTACGGGTTTTCCATGAGCCAATGAAATGTTCTAGGATTCTTATTTTTCTAAGTGCAGTTTTGAATAACATTGATAAAATCAAAGGTCCTCCTATAATCAGTGAAGCACATGCTAATTTCTTTTTGACATTTTTGGCATTCTCAATTGTCCAGTATGCGTCAGCAATAATATATATTGTTCCCCAGCTTTAAGCCACCTTGAACATTGGCATCTATGTTGTTGGTTTGAGCTCTGATCTGGCATCTTTCTTTCCATGTAAGGTTTTAATTTTCCTGGGATAATGTGGTATGTAAAATTAAGAATATTGTATGACAGTTTATATTTTGTGTCAGATGTCCTTTCTTTGGTATTTGAATGTAGGCAATCATCTTCCAATCTTTTGGCCACTGTTTTTTTCTCCAGATTTGCTGGTATAGCTTGGCCAGAATATTTACTGATTTTTCTTCTGTAAATATTCTATCAGTTCCTCCAATCTTCTAACTTATTAATAACCAGAGTGCTGATATTCTAATACTAGAATATTAGAATTCTAATACTCTTCTGAATTTAGTACATTTTCTAAGGCATTTCTGAAGATTCTTGTGAACATACAGGTAAAATTTGAAAAATTAGAATATCGTGCAAAAGTTCATTTATTTCAGTAATGCAATTTAAAAGGTGAAACTGATATATGAGATAGACTCATTCCATGCAAAGCAAGATAGTTCAAGCCATGATTTGTCATAATTGTGATGAGTATGGCTTACAGCTCTTGAAAACCCCAAATCCAAAATCTCAGAAAATTAGAATATTACATGCAATCAATAAAACAAGGATTGTACATAGAACAATATCGGACCTCTGAAAAGTATAAGCATGCATATGTACTCAGTACTTGGTTTGGGCCCCTTTTGCAGCAATTACTGTCTCAATGCGACATGGAATAGAAGCTATCAGCCTGTGGCACTGCTGAGGTATTATGGAAGGCCAAGATGCTTCAATAGTGGCCTTCAGCTTTTCTGCATTGTTCGGTCTCATGTCTCTCATCTTTCTCTTGGCAATGCCCCATAGATTCTCTATGGGGTTCAGGTCAGGCAAGTTTGCTGGCCAATCAAGCACAGTAATCCCATGGTCATTGAACCAGGTTTTGGTGCTTTTGGCAATGTGGGCAGGTGCCAAGTCCTGCTGGAAAATGAAGTCAGCATCCCCATAAAGCTTGTCTGTGGAAGGAAGCATGAAGTGCTCCAAAATCTCCTGGTAGACAGCTGTGTTGACCCTGGACTTAATAAAACATAGTGGGCCAACACCAGCAGATGACATGGCTCCCCAAATCAACACAGACTGTGGAAACTTCACACTGGACTTCAAGCATCTTGCAGTGCGTGCCTCTCCATTCTTTCTCCAGACTCTGGGTCCTTGGTTTCCAAATGAGATGCAAAAGTTGCTCTCATCAGAAAAGAGGACTTTGGACCACTGCGCAACAGATCAGTTCTGTTTTTCTTTAGCCCAGGTAAGACACTTCTGACGTTGTTTGTTGTTCAGGAACAGCTTGACAAGAAGAATACGACATTTGAAGCCCATGTCCAGGATCCGTCTGTGTGTGGTGGCTCTTGATGTAATGACTCCAGCCCCAGTCCACTCCTTGTGAAAGTCCCCAACACTTTTGAATGGCCTTTTCCTGACAATCCTCTTTAGGCTGCAGTCATCCCTGCTGCTTGTGCACCTTTTTCTTCCACACTTTTCCCTTCCACATAACTTTCTATTAATGTGCTTTGATACAGCACTTTGGGAACATCCAACTTCTTTTGCAATTACCTTTTGAGGCTTTCCCTCCTTATGGAGAGTGTCAATGATGGTTTTCTGCACAACTGTCAGGTCAGCAGTCTTTCCCATGATTGTGATTCCTACTGAACCTGACTGAGAGACCATTTAAAGACTCAGGAACCCTTTGCAGGTGTTATGACTTAATTAGCTGATTAGAGTGGGACACTTTGAGCCTAGAATATTGAACCTTTTCACAATATTCTAATTTTCTGAAATTGTGGATTTGGGGTTTTCATGAGCTGTAAGCCATAATCATCACAATTATGACAAATCACAGCTTGAACTATCTTGCTTTGCATGTAATGAATCTATCTCATATATTAGTTTCACCTTTTAAGTTGCATTACTGAAATAAATGAACTTTTGCACATATCCTAATTTTTCAAGTTTCACCTGCAGAATATTTTTTTATTTTGGAATTTGACATTCCTTCTGTAAAAAATTTCAGGATACTACTTCTATTTTGTTTTTAAGTTTCTTTGAATCAGTTACTATCTTATATCAGATACACCAATGCAAGATTCAATATCATTGCAACTCTGTGTCTTGTCTCTTCTGATAGCTCTTTAAAATTCTTTGTTAATTCTTGATATGTTTGTCTTTTTTTTTGGCTTTGGTCTCTCTTTCCTTTGCAAGTTTCACAATTTATTTTGACCTCTGGTTTGCTTTATTTGCTTTCCTCTCATTCTTGGTCACTGGTAGTCTCTTTTCACACTCAACCTTTTGGTCCCTATAAATGAGTTTCAGGACTTCAAAATGATCTGTAATGTTATCCTTGAAAAGGGATATAAACTCTGATGGATTTTAATTAAAGAGCTGGTTTAAAAATTTAAAGAGCTGATATATATGTTAAAAAGTAATGGTGCTAGAATACAGTTTTATTTCACCCCCTTGATAGTCTGAATATAGTGGGAAAGGTTCCCTTCTGATTACATCTTATTCCAGTTTTATCATATTGTTTATGAATCAGAAATAAGGATGGAGAGGTGGTTAACTTGGGGTGTTGTCTCTGGATAATTCTTTAGAAGGAGCAACAATTGGGTGGACAAGTTGGTTGGATTGAGGGAGAAGGCAGAAAACAGATCTCCTGCTGCCACTTAGGGTGGCTAATCCTGAGTCTAGGGTACTTCCATAGGAGACATTTCATAGGCAGGGCAAATAAAGCCAGATTGGTAATCAGAATCAGAGAGCTGGCAACTCCTATGGAAAGAATTCAGTTGCAAGGAGGAATAACATTGTAAATAAAGTTGTAGATGAAGCAGCATTGTGTTAATAGAACCAGGAGGAAGCCAGTGGGAGTGGGACTGTAGTTTGACTAGTCTGATCTTTAGAGTTCAGCTGTGTGTGATTGTAACCTATATAATGAACATGTGGAAAATTATAAAGGGATTGTGTTACATTGATATATTGTACTTGACTGCCCCTCATTTCATTGGTGATGCAGGCTAATTCTGCTGACTGCCAACTACCAGCAATTTGGCAGTTCAAATTTCACCAGCTCAAGGTTGAGTCAACCTTCCATCCTTCCGAGGTCAGTAAAATGAAGACCCAGATTATTGAAAGCAATATGCTGACTGTCGTGTCCTCGAAAATGATGCCAGGAGTCGGTGACTTCAAATCATGCTCTTTTATTAATGTAGGAACCGAACTGGCGCTATGCAAAAGGTTCGCAGCTTTTATTCTTTTAGCCGCGGCGGCCGCGGCCAATGGCACCACTTTGAATCTCCCACGATTCGAATAGACCAATCGTGGGAGATTCTTAGCGAGCCAATCGGCGCGGCTCGCCTGACCAATCAGAGTGCCCCGCGCTTTGGCCAATCAAAGCGCGGGGATCTCAAGAATGCTAATGAGGGGACAGAACACCCCTCCCCTCTTGGTTTAGTCCTTACGTCGCGTAGTCACGTAGGCAGGCGGGGCTCTGTCTGAGCCTACTGGACCTGCGCAGCTCAGTCGTAGGTTGGATCCCGGCCGGTTCGGTCGGGATCTCTGTTTCTCCTGATGCCGTCATGGGAACCGGCTGGTCGGTCGGGCCGGGCCGCTCTCCGTAGCTCCCTCCTGGGCCTTCCGGGTTGGTTGAGCTGCGGGTTTCGCTGCTCCCGCTCGGTCTCCCCGGGTCGGTCGAGCTGGCCTGGCTGTCTCTTCCTGGCGAGGGGTCGTGCTAGCTGCTTTCCGGTAAGTATGGCTGGTTTATTCTTTTTTGGTTTTGGTCCCCTGGGTATTCCCTCCCCCCTTGGTTTGTGTTGTGGGGGTTGGTTTCGCCTGTTTGTGCGTCGGTGGTCTCTTGGTTTGTCGTCCTCGACCTTAATTGGTCGATGTGGCGTTTCCATGCTCGTCCATCTGCTGTTTGTAGCCGGTACGAGTGTGGGCCTGTTATTTGTGTGATGACGGCCGGTACCCATAACGGGTCTCCCGTCAGGTTTCTTGTGTATACAGGGTCGCCTGGTGTGAAAGTTCGGTGTTTGCTGTTTGAGTCTGGGGGCTTCTCCGGGTTATACATGGGGTGTAACCTGTCGAGTGGGGACCTTAATTTCCTCCCCATTAATAGTTCGGCCGGGCTCTTATTCGTTGTGGTGTTTGGGATTATGTGTTGGGTGAAGAGTAGTTTGTTTATTTTCTCCTGGATCTCCCTGTGGTCTATTTTCCGGATGGTTTTCTTAGTGAATTGCACCATCTGTTCCGCCCTACCGTTCGCCGCCGGGTGCGCTGGTGCTGTCAGCGCGTGGCGGATACCCCTTTCCACTAGGAATTTTTCGAATTCCAGCGAGGTGAATTGGGGCCCGTTGTCGGAAACGACGACGTCTGGGAGGCCGTGCGTTGCAAAGAGTTTGCAGAGTTCCTTGATCACGGCCTCCGTGGTTGTTGTTTTCATGTTGCTTACCTCCAGCCAGTTGGAGTAAGCGTCTACTGTTATAAGGAAGGTGTGTCCTTTCGTGGGCCCGGCGAAGTCTATGTGGATCCTAGACCAAGGTCCCCTTGGGGTTTCCCACTCTAGGACGGGTGCTGTGGGTGGGCTTGGCCTAGTTTCCTGGCATCGTTGGCACCTTGCTACCCAGGTCTCAATTTGTTTGTCCATCCCTGGCCACCAAGTGTAACTTCTGGCCAGGGCTTTAGTTCTAACGATGCCAGGGTGCCCCTCGTGTAATAGTTCCAGAACCTTCCCTTGTAGTTTTTCTGGAATGACCACCCTATCCCCCCATAGTATGCACCCTTTTAATAACGAGAGTTCCGTTTGCCAGTTTCGGAATGTCTTGACGGACTCGTCGTTGTCCCTTTCCGGCCACCCTTTCTCTACCCAATGCAACACCCGCGCCAGATGTTTGTCTTTATTAGTCTCTCGGGCAATGTCTGACGTGGTTATGGGCAGGTTGGGTAGAGTCTCTATGCTGAGGGTGGTCGTCGTGGGTGCTGGGTCGGTGTCAGGTTCCGGTAGCGGCGAGCGGCTTAAGGCGTCTGCATGGGAGATTGTCTTACCCGGTCTGTGTATGAGTCCGTAGTTGTAGGCCGCCAGGAACTCGAACCACCTTGTCATTCAGGGAGACAGAATGTTCGGGGTGGCCCGGTTTCCTGCAAGGATTCCCAGCAGCGGTTTGTGGTCGGTTATGATGGTGAATGTCCGGCCGTAGAGGTACTCGTGGAATCTTTTTACGGCGGCAATGATAGCCAGAGCCTCTTTGTCCAGCTGGCTATAGTTCCGCTCCGGTTTGGTGAGGGTCCTTGAAAAGAACGCGATGGGTGCTTCTTTTCCGTCGGGGAGGGTATGGCTGAGGACAGCGCCGACGCCGAAGGGTGATGCGTCGCATGTGATGGCCAGAGGTAGGGTCTCGTTATGCTGTATAAGGATGGCGTCCGAAGTGAGGAGGTCCTTTGTTCTTTGGAAGGCGGCTTGCTCGCGTTTCCCCCAAGTCCAAGTTGCCGCCTTGTCCAGGAGCCTATGCAAGGGCTCCGCCACCGTCGCCTTTTGGGGCAGGAAAACATTGTAAAAGTTAAGTAGCCCCAGGAATGCCTGTAGTTCCGTCTTCGACTTGGGTGTGGGGGCTTCTTTGATGGTCTTGATTTTTTGGTTTGTGGGGTGAATGCCGTGACGGTCTAGGAGGTATCCTAGGAATTCAACCCGTTCCGTGTATGATTGGCATTTTTCCCTCTTTACTTTGAGCCCGGTCTCTTTGAATTTGGTTAGGACCTCCCTTAGGCGACCCTCTAGTTCGGCTTGGTTGGTTGCCGACACTAGGATGTCGTCGAAGTAAGGTACCACCCCCTTGATGCCTTGCAATAGTCTTTCCATTAGGCTTTGGAATATTCCCGGTGCCACGCTGACTCCGAATTGGAGTCGGTTGCATTTAAATGCTCCCCGGTGGGTGACTATGGTTTGCGCTGCTGCTGTTTCCTCGTCGACTGGCAACTGTTTGTATGCCTGGGCGAGGTCGAGCTTGGCGAAAACCTTGCCCCCTCCCAGTGAGTGCAGTAGGTGTTGCACTACTGGGACGGGGTAGGCGCTTTGTTGCAACGCGCTATTTAGGGTGGCCTTATAGTCCCCACAGATCCTCACCGACCCATCGGGCTTGATCGGGGTGACTATGGGGGTCTCCCACCGGGCGTGGTCTATTGGCTGTAGGACCCCTTGCTTGACGAGCTTGTCAATTTGCTCGTCTATCTTGGGTTTAAGCGCGAATGGCACCCGCCTTGGTTTCAGGCATTTTGGGGGGACGTTTGGGTCTAGGCTGAATGATATAAGGGGCCCTCGGTACTTGCCTAGGTTTCCGTCGAAGACCTCTTGGAATTCCTGGGCCAGTTGTTGCTCCCAGCTGTCGTCGGTGACGTGGTCGACTCCCGTGACTGCGATGCCGAGCGGGGCGAACCATTGCAGTCCCAGTAGGCTTGGGCGGTCGCGGTCGACGATTGTCAGGGGAAGCCTTTCGGTGCGCCCTTTATATGTTACGTTGAAGTGTCCGGTTCCGACTACAGGGATGCGGTTTCTCTGGTAGTCCTTTACGATGAGTCTCTGGCTGTCTAGGTTCCTCCTTTGGATGGTAGGCACCAAGCGCTTTATTTCATGCCATGCTATCATGGAGAGGTAGGACCCGGAGTCCACCTCCATTTTGCATGGCTCGCCCTCGATGCCTACCTCCACGTGGACCTTCCGGGAATCATTGGTTGTGGCGTGGCCGATGGTGACTGTCTGATGGGTCTCCTCTCTTCGCCGGTTATTGCCGCCTTGTAGGGATCGTCCGTTCCGGTCCCATCTGTTGTCCGAGGGGCGATCTCTGGTCTGGGTTGGTGTGCTCTCTCTCCTCCGTTCGCTCTGGTCCCATCGGGGCGGGCTGCGGTTCTTTTTAAGGTGGCAGACGCGGGCAATGTGACCCTTCTTGTCACAATGCCGGCAGATTGACTCGAAAAACCGGCATTCGGACCTGGGGTGGTCGCCTCCGCAACCGGCACAGTTGGTCCTCGACTTACGACCCCACCGGTTCCGTGGGTCGCGGCCTGTCTGGAGGCGATGAATTTCCTCCTCGTCATCGGAAGTGCCCGATGCTGAGTGGAAATCGCCCTGGTGGGTGGTCGTCTCGGGTTGGGCCTCGGCCGACCTTGCAGGGTTGTTGTTACCGCTGCAGTCCCCAGCGTTCGGTCGGCGCATGCAGTCGGCGGATGTTCGGGTTGCTTCGGCGGCTGCAGCTGCGGTGAGGGTGTCTGCTAGGCTGATGTTGCCCTTGGCCATCAGCCGGCTCTGGAGGACGGGGTCCCACAAGCCGAGCACAATTCTGTCTCGCAGGGTGTCGTTCAGGTTGTCGAATTCGCACAGCCCCCCTAGGTGCTATAGTTCGGCAACGAAGTCGCTGAAACTCTCACCTGACCGTTGGTCCCGACGGTAGAATTCGTTGCGTCGGATCAGGATGGGTACCTCTGGAGCGTAGTGCCGCCGAAGTATTGGCTCGAGGACGTCCCAGTCCATCGCGGTCGCATCGGTGGGTTTGGCAAGTGCCTTGGCCATCTTGAATACCTCGGTCCCGCAGTGGGTCAGGAAGACGGCGCGCTTCATGGGGCTGGTGGCATCCTTCAGATCGCTGCACTCGAGGAACATGCGGAATCGGTCGGAGTACGATTCCCAGTCCTCGGTGGCGGGGTTGAAGGGTGCGGGGGGTGCGATTTTCGCCATTGTGGAGATTCGTCTGGCTTCCGTCGGACACGTGGTTCGGTTCAGGGTCTGAATCCCACCTTCGTCGCCAGTGTCCTGTCCTCGAAAATGATGCCAGGAGTCGGTGACTTCAAATCATGCTCTTTTATTAATGTAGGAACCGAACTGGCGCTATGCAAAAGGTTCGCGGCTTTTATTCTTTTAGCCGCGGCGGCCGCAGCCAATGGCACCGCTTTGAATCTCCCGCGATTCGAATAGACCAATCACGGGAGATTCTTAGCGAGCCAATCGGCGCGGCTCGCCTGACCAATCAGAGTGCCCCGTGCTTTGGCCAATCAAAGCGCGGGGATCTCAAGAATGCTAATGAGGGGACAGAACACTGACTGTGTAATTTGCTTATATAAGGCTGTAAAAGGACTATGAACTGGTATATAAGTCTAAGTGCTATTGCTATTTCTCTGAATGAGTTTTGGGCTAGAACCCTGGCATCCTATAATGATTAATAATTCATAAATTCATAATCAATTATGATCAATCTAATTTTTTTATTTTTTCTAACAAAAGCCAAAAGCCAAAGTGGACATTTGATTCCCATGAATTACAGAAAGTCAAACATTTTAAAAACAGTATTTGGACATAGCATTTCAAGCATCTAGGAAATTAATAGCCTAGATAAATTGTGCCACATTTACTGCCAAAAAGAACACATAAGCAATAACTAAACTGTATGGGCAGCAGCGGGCAAATTACATTCCAGCAGCAATCAAACTGTTTATGGCTAAAATAATTGCACAACTATTACAATATATGGCCTGTATACAAACTTAAGGGTTTATGAACACCTGATCTGAGAGGGCATCTTCTGACCTATAAGTTGAAACGCTTTATGTTGTTTATCTAAGTTGCTTTCTTGGTGAAATATAGGATTGATTTATCATTGCCTTGTTTCACGCAATATAAAATGATGCCTTTGCCATTGTCATGAAAACAAACACCGTATCACTGCTGCCTTATATACATGCTTGCTTGCTTTAACTAGACAGCTAGATTGATAATCATATCTGGGATAACCCTATTGGGAATATATACTCTTGGCATATATTTATTTATTATATTTTAATCTTACCTTTATTATTTTATAAGTAACTCAAGGCAGCAAACATATCTTGTATTCCTTCCTTCTATTTTCCCCACAACAACCTGTGAGGTAAGTTGGGCTGAGAGAGAGTGACTGGCCCAAAATCACCCAGCCAGCTTTCCTGCAAACTCAGTGTCCTTCTAGGCCAGCACTTTAACCACTACAATAAACTGACTCTCTAAATCAGGGATGTCAAATTCACATCATCATAGTGGTGTCATGTGACATATTGGGACTCCCCCTCCCTTTGCTAAACTAGGTGTGGTCATGATACACCTGGCCTGTGGGTCAGGAGTTTGACAACCCTACTCTAAATCAATCCCAGCATTTTCCAAATCCTTACTAGGAACATCTGGCCGTGATGAGGCAGCACAGCTCTACCTGAGGAGGTAATGCGATCTAGAATAATAAAAACACTAATGTAAAAGACAACCTGTGACATTATTTTGAATAGTTGCAGGCTATTGCCAAATATATCATTGGCTGGTAAAACTGTCAAACAAAGCATAGCAATGCAGGACACTTCCTCCCATTTTACATTCCTGTCAGCCTTTCCAGACAAGAAATACAACCAGATGAGTTAATTGTACTTTATTATGAAGCTACATTAACATAATTTTTTCAAGTCTGAAAATACAAATTCCCCAATATCTCTTCTTTTCACATCTTGAGAAGCTGGAGGAGAGGGAAGGGTGTCCCTTCTGAGCCTCTTTCTGTGCCCGTTACACAGCTGCAGTCTGTGTCGTCCATTATCTGACTGTCCCCCCTAGGCAGCATTTTTTTGCTGTGTCTCTCAAGATCTTTCTCGGATACCATTACAATCCAGAAGAAGTGGTTATTGCCACACTGTAGAATCAAGTGGACCTCTTTATAAACAATTTTAAATTATCCAATAAAGACCCATTAGTTCCATTATTTAAATATTAATCAAATGACTGTGCTGACAGTGTTATTGCCCATGTTCCACCTAAGTTATATGGCCTCCAAAAAATCATCTTAATAAAATAAAAGAGAAGAATGAATTTCACAATCAGAAAGGATGGTGGTAACTAGATATATCCCATAGAGATTTCCCATTGTTAGTAAGATTTTTAAAAAACCCCACCAATTTTAAAGAAAAAAGGATAAGAAAAGTACACCCACCACTGGGAAAATTCCCCCACACAGTGCTGGGATTTGAAGTTGGTCATTAGGAAGTATAGCTCAGTAGAGAAACAAAATAATAAGAATTTGTGAGGTAAAATTTAATAGTAAGTGCATAACTACAAACATCTAATTTAAAAAAAAGGACACTGAAGAGATTTTAAACATAAAGCTAACAAATGGCTATCAGTTTTTCCAGAATTTTGTACCACTGAACAGTCACTAAATGAACTGTTGTAAGTCAGGGATTACCTATATTGCAAGAACATTTTAGAGAGAAAAAAATGAGAAAATAGGTGCAACCAAACAGAGCACTTGGAATATCTGAAAGGAAAACTATATAATGAAGAGAGCTAGAAATAGAAAAACTGAGAGAAAAGAGAAACAAAAGACATATGGGTGAGAAATATTTCAGCAAAATATACAACAACCTATTAAATGCCACCATCATTACCACCCTTTCCTTGGATTTTATGATTTTATAGTACTTTTTACAATGTTTCATTGTAAGCCACCCAGAGTGAGATGGAACATGGATGGCATATACATTGTATAAATAAATAAATAAACCCAAAGATTTTACTATATGTATGCCTATATTTTCCCAACAATATTGAAAAAGCTGCTAAGAGATGGGAAATCTAAGAAGAGTTTATGACATTTAATCCTAACCTTAAAAAGTACAAGAGAGAACTAGCAGAAATCTGTGATAATATTTTATAGACGCTTATGAGCTATTCAAACAAGCTGTTTATAAGAAATTTTAAATTTGTCCTGCTTTGTTTAGAAAATATAACACCTTAAAAATGAAAGCAATGGGGTTTCCGGTTCCGCGTGGCTTTGGTGGCAGCAGGAATTTGCAACCGTTCGCGATTCCTACTGCGCTTGCCGCCGAGGTGCCCCCAATCCAAATGGGTCAGGGGGATATGGCTGCCCCATAGAGGCAACCGAAGAGAGAGGGGAGACGGACAGGGGGTTGGGGGTGTCGCAGACCCCTTCCTCATCCGGAAAACCCCCTTTTTCCCGAGGTGGTAGAGCGGCAGTCAGTAATGGCCGCCAAGAAGAAGCCTGCAACCGGGTAAGATTGTGCTGAAGGAAGCAAGAAAAGTGAAAGTGCTGGCTGAGCCGGGTCAATCAACATCTCTTAAACTCTCTGGAACGGAACTGTCTGAATTGCTGGAGGATACATTGTATCCCTAAGAAGATCAGAAAGCGGCGGAGAAAGCTATAAAGGGAAACTTTTTTTTTCTTCACTCTCCCACCCCATAGAAACAGCAGATGAAGATTTGAAATTTGTTTGGGCACTGAAGGTGAATTATTTTGAAAGTTAAAGCCAAGGGACAAAAGACTCGTTGGACATTGGACTTAATAATTTGGGAAATCGGAGAACCCTTATTGGAGGTATGGATTTCTGATCATTTAAAAACAAAAATGCTGTTGTAAGTGGGAAGGGAGAGGAAAAAAATTGGAGCAGAAGTTGAAAAAGGAGGAGATTGCCTAATTCTAAAGAAAGATATATGGTAATTGGACCTTTTTGATTAAACAGTAACCCCAGAAAGAGAAGTAGAAGAAGGAAAAAAAGTATTAATTTTTGGAACTTTTTTTGAATTATTTTTGATTAAAAATATTTGGGTGGTTGTTTTGGGAAAAGTTTCTCTTTTTATGATGGCATCGCTTGTGGATGAATTAAAGACTGAATGTCAAAAATATAAAAAGGAAAAACAAGATGGAAAAGATACTTTGGGCACTCTATTTCAATTTTTAGAAATGGCATTATGCACTTATGAAAAGTTGACTACGCAGCAGAATGACTGGGACAAAGAAGAAGAGGAAGAAGAAGCCATCTTTGATGAACAATGGGTTTTTTCGGGGGAGGAGGAGAAAGAAGATAAGAAAAAGGGGATTTTAAGGTTTGAAAAAACAACCAAAAAAGAGGAAAATGAGAGGAAAGGTGGATGCAAGGTTAGAAAGCAACGGAAAGGGAGTAAGAAAAGGGAGGAGGAGAGACAAAGGGGTAAAAAGGGCAAGGAGAAGAATAAGCAAGAGAGAAAGGGGGGGAGGAGAAGCCTCAATGGTGGGAAACAAGATTTAAAAAAAAAAAGCTTAATTAGAGACAATGGGTGAATCTAATTGGAAAAAAAAGGGGGGGGGATTCTGGAAGGTACATAAGATTGTGTCTTTATATGTGTATCTAGAGTAGAATGTTTAAGATATAAATGAGTGTTAATATATACGATTAGTTTTTTTTTTTAATGATATGGATAGTGGTTATATAGGATTTTTTTAAGTTATTGCTGTGTTTTTACCTTTCTTATAAAATTTATTGTGTAATTTTAGAATGTACTAAACAGAATCCCAAGATAAATTAAGTGTTATATGAAGTAATTTTAAGTTAGGGCAATGAGTTAAAGGCGTCACTCCAATTAGTGTATAGGAAAAGTATATTAAAAGAAAAAAAGATGAATGGATAGCTGGAAATAGAACAGACAAAGAATGATATTGAAAATGGTAATAAGATATGGATATAAAGTGAATATGATGTTTGAATTTTGTCTATGTGAAGAGTTTTAACTCGGGATCAAGCAGCCTTCAGAAAAGATGTTTTAGGTTTTGTTTTGTTTTCTATGTTCTGTGTTTTGTATGTTGATAAAAGGCAATAAAATTTTAATTAGCAAGAAATAACTTGGATAATTAGAATGAAAAGGAGAAGTTGGGATAAGATATGAAGTTAAATAGATAACGTAAATATTGATATTATAATTTGGAATCATTTTGTATGTTCTATTGGTTTTCTTCTTTAATTATTTTTTTTTAGAAAAGAATTTGTAAGCTGTTATGCCTTGATTGTTTGTGTACTGTTTTTGTAAAATTAATAAAACTTGTTATTAAAAAAAAAATGAAAGCAATGAAATATTGTATTGAATTTGCCTTACAATTAGTAAGTCCTTGAGGAAATGAAGAGAAGGAGCTTAGGGGAATTTGCTGGGGAAGATAATAAAAATAGTAGGGATATATTAATTTTATTTACAGTGACTTCATTAATTGGAGGTGAAAGTTAAGGACCTGGCAACTGACATACTTTAAAAGTGTCAGTGATAGTAGCTCAGTGAGTTCTGAATGAAGAAAAATCCCCATACCAAGTTAATTAATTATACATTAGAATAAGTTTGAATTATATAAGCTGAAGAAAACGGTAAGACCTAACAAAGCATCTTTTCAAAACCGGGGAAAACTTAAAAGTAGTGATGTGGTTTGCATAGCAAAATCTAACCAGATCACACAATACTTAGATCCATGATGGTGAACCTATGGCATGCGTGCTGGAAGTGGCATGCAGAGCCATCTCTGCAGGCACGTGAGCCGTTAACTCAGCTCAGTTCCACTGCACATTCAGTTCCACGCGCTCCTCCCACCATGGTTATGTTACTGGGAGGAGAACTGGGCTTATGATAAACAAGGATACTGTAAGAGAGAATTTAGCTAATTTAAATGAATTCAGATCTCCAAAACCAGATGGATTATACATCTCATAATACTAAATTTCAGATTACAGTAAAAAAAATGAAAGAAAATTCTTGCAGAACAATTTCTGAACTTGTACAGACAGAGCCTGGTATATGCAAGCAATTGTCAACGAGAATAAACTGAAATCAATCCCTAGGCACTGCCAACAGGTGAAAAAACCTGTAGGCTTCCAGATGATACTGAATATTTTTCTCAGCAGTCTCATTAAGCAAGTCTACCAAACAGAGAGTTGTAATTCAACACTATTTGGACATTGGAAAGCAACAGGTTCCTCACATTTGTGTCCATCTGGGATACTATATTCCAAAGCATTTAATATATTTAGATTCACAATTGCTTTACAATGCCTTATAGTCCTATTCAATACTAATTTATTTGATTCCCATTTGGATATTCTAAAGTTTAGCTGTAGAGAGTCCAGGGTTGCAAATAAGACCTGCCTTGACAAATAAATGGGTAAATAAATAAAAAAACTCAGAGGGACACAAAATGAAAGATAGATGAATATTGGAGAAAAAAATAAATCAAAAGGTTTGCTTACCTTTGCTTGATTGACTACAGAAATCTTTGCCTATGTTGATTATACCAGCATGTGGAACATATTAATAGAAATAGGTATGCTGGAACACTGATTATTCTTCTGAGAAATTTTTATAACAAACAAGAAGCTAAGGTATCTGGAGAAATAGTGCTTAAAAATAAGGGAGGAAGGAAGAGAGACAAAGATCCACATTTCCCCCATATTGTCAGGTGTGAATAACCAGACCCACACATGCAGAGTTCAAGTGAACTATTTTATTATCTTCTGACTATAATACAAGAGTCTTCCCCAGTCTGGCAACCTTCCCTTGGGAACAATTACATAAGGTTCCAAGTAACCTGGGGGAGGGGATCAGTCCTGGCCCTTTTGGAGTTTTGCAGTGACTCCAAGCTAACTCTACACCTGATCCTTCCTCCCAGCCAGGCTGGGTGCAACACATACAGTAAATATATTTAAGCCTACTTAGTGTGTGGTGTGTATGCACACACACCACACACTAAGTAGGCTTAAATATATTTACTGTATGTGTTGCACCCAGCCTGGCTGGGAGGAAGGATATATATATATTGTGTAAGTCAGTGGTGGGTTACTTCAGGGAAGTAATACAGCTGAGGTGCAGCAATATGCTCTGCCGTGTGAATCAGCTGAGCAGATATAGGTGAGTACAGCGCAGGGACGGGTGGGCAGGCCCACATGATCATCGGAGCAAGCCAGTTTGAAGGCAGTTGATCTTCGGAGCTAGGGGTTCGCCCAAACTGGTCCGAACCAGGAGAATCCCACCCCTAGTGTAAGAGTTATATATTGTAAGAGTGGCAGCTAAATTAAACCTACAATACAATAGTATATTTTTAATTTAGTATTTATTTATGTCCTGCCTTTATAGGTAGTCCTTAACTTACAATAGTTCATTTAGTGACCATTCAAAATTATTTCACTGAAAAAGTTTTTCATGCTTACAACTGTTGCAGCATCTCCATGATCAAAATTTGGATGTTTGGCAACTGGTTCATATTTTTGATCGTTGCAGAGTCCAAGGGTCATGTCATCACATTTTGTGACCTTCTGACAAGCAAATCAATGGGGAAGCCAGATTCACTTAACCACCATTAAGTAACCGTGTTACTAACTTAACAACTGCAATGATTAACAAGTGTAGCAAGAAAGGTTGTAAAATGGAGCAAAATTCACTTAATAACGATATCACTTAGCAATAAAAAAATTTACCTCAATTGTGGTCATAAGTTGAGGGCTACCTGTACTGTTTTTATAAATAACTCAAGGCAACAAACCTAGCCTTCCTATCTCCTGTTTTCCTCACAACAACCCAGTGAAGTGAGAGGCTAAGAGAGAGTGTCTGGCCAAAGTTATCCAGCCAGTTTTCATTCCTAAAGGCATGACTAGAACTCAGTCTCCAATTTTCTAGCCTGGTGCCTTAACCATTAGACCAAACTGCCACTCTTGAAATATACAGTAAAGATACCAGTTTATTAGCAAAAAGTAAGGAGGAGCTCATTATGGAAACAAAAATAGAAACAGAAAAAAAATCAGTTTTAATATTAAATTTTAATAAGATAAAGATCTACTTACATACATAGTAAACTTAGAGTTGATAGAAGGCGAAAGTAGTAGACTTTTGTATTCTGGACTCAAAACAGGTAAAAAAGTTTTCTAAGGAAGTAAATAAAAGATAAATTCTAAGAAGGAAGGTAATGGCAAATAAAACAAAAAGAACACTATGTCCTGACAAGATTAGAACAATTAAAAGCATTAATTTCTTTATTCAATAAATTTATATAGCCGCCCAACTCACACACAGTGATTCCATGCAGCATAGATTAAAGAGATTTCAGGAGTGCCCTGGAAGAACTACAAATGATTAATAAAGACAGAACAAGATGACAAAGGTTCATCCATTCAGCCTTCATAAGCAGCTGAGTCTCATTTGAAGGTGTCTAATTTTCTGAGGAATTTGATTTTATATGATGTCTCAATTTTATGTCTTTACTTTTGTTTCTACAGTAGTGATGTAAAGAGCCAAACTGTTTTTGTTTAGATACATTGCCTGATGGGGCAAAATCTAAGAGATTGATTGATTGATTGATTGATTTGATTTGATTTGTTTTCTGTCCATCTCATCTAGAGGCTTCCTACAATTACCCTCTTTGTTCCTATTCCTTTTCATCCTTTATTCTTTTTCTTTTTAAAGACTATCTTGAACAATTGGATATGCACAACACTCAATTTCAAAATGTGATTGATTATTTTATATTATGTCATAAAACTAAAGGAATATGGGTAGTTATAAAGTCTGGTGATTTGCATAAATTCAGGAAACTGAGTTAATTTAATAAGCTTAGGTACTTGTAGGTTAGTATGTTATGTGCACATGCACTGTTCGATTATTGGGCTAGAAATATATTTGAACTGTATAGCAGATCCTCAATTTATGACCATAATAAAACCTGCCCATTTCAATCGTAAGTTGTGATAGTCATAAAGTGGGTCACCCATATGACCAACCTGAAATTGTGACTTTTTTGCAATGGTCATTAAATGAACACTATGGTAATAAAACAGCCACCACAATTGGGCCATTTTTTGCAGAAAACCAAAAGTAAATGCTGGTTTGCAGTAAATCCTTCAAAAATCCAGTCAGGTGAATGTGAGGCATTGCAAATGGCCACAAGTGTGATCAAGTGATTACAGACAGGAGGAAGCAGCCATTTGAATTTGGAATCCAGGTTATAAGTACTGTATCTTTAGGGAAGTCTGTTGTAGCTTTGAATTATCACTACGTGACTGGTCTTAAGTCAAGGACGACCTGCATGTACTGAATTTTCCTAGGCCTGGATTGCAGGCAGTTATGACTGCAATCATAGCCATGTTTTTTAATTAGCCTAATTGAGCTATTAACATTACTAGATGACCATGGTTTGAAAGTGATCTTAACTTTTGGTATCTCCATGTTTTAATTTTTTTTCCTCTAACCCAATTGGAAGTAAATATTCAGGGAAAGAAAGAAAAAGTCTTTCCTAGCTTGAAAAAACATGTTCAGCAATTGGGGTGGCAGAAAAAGACTATTTGAGAGAAATGGCAAAGGATCAAGTAGTCACAAAACAAAAGGCATGCCATACAGGCAATATGCAATTAGTTTCCTTTATTGGCTCAGGCTGAAGCAAGTGAGATATTCATTCCTGAAACATGCTCAAATTCTTCTTTATTTGAGATACAAATAACCTGAGATATGCCTTCCACAGAGAATCCTTATGTGATTTTAAAAAATATCAGGAATTGGATGAAAATTAATAGATAAATAGGGATTCCCTTGGCTTAGAGCTAAAGTGATAAAATAACTGAGTACAACTCTTTCCTTTTGAATGAGGCATAAGAGAATTGAAACTAGCTCTGCCCATTTCCTGATATCTTAAAAGACTTTGTAAACAAACCTTGAGGGATGTTATTTGTGCTACTTATTCAGTTTAGTCATAAATAGCACTTCAAAGTTGCAACTCAGAATTTCCTTCCATTATCTTTGTGGTTAGCATAGAACCTGGAGACAAAACATCCATATCTTCACTTAACTTTCCCACCTCTATACTTTTTTTCATTTCCATTCTGTCCCTGAATTCAGTCAGATTGCAATGCAGCAGTTTAGAAGATACATAATGTTATGTTCTGCGCATGGGTGCAAGGAACGGAGACGAGGCAGTGAACAGTGAACTTCAACTCTTTATTAACCATCGTGAACAGAGCAAAAACCCTAGGCAGCAGCAGCCCTTTAATAGAACAGGCTGCTGGCCTATTAGCCAATGAGAACATGGAAGTGTTAAACCCATGAACCAATGAGAGTGGCTCGTTAACAACCAATCAGATTCTCCAGAATGGACCAATCCGATATCGCTATTATTGGCCAATCAGAAGAACAGGATTAGAACCCTGCTTTTTCTTTAAGCTTTGTTAAAACTTTATTTAAACACTTTTGTTAGTTCACAACACCCCTTCCCCCCGGGTTCCGTTTGAGGTGTGCGGTGACATAATCCTTAAGATATGTAGGTTGTTTTAACTGTCTATTAGATTTGCACTGTCCCACCGGTTCCCGTCTGCAGTCCGGCTTCGGTGAAACGTTTTTGGACATATCTGGTACCGGCGACTCCGCATTCTCACTGGACGACTCGGTACCGCTAATTCTGTTGCTGTTGTTGTCCTCCAATCTCTGCAGGCTAGCCTCCACCAAGGTATTCCTCCGTGGCGAGGATACTCTCCTCCCTGTTCTTCTTCATATATTGTGCCCGGTTGCTGTCTTCCTTCACTTCTGCTTTCCACCATCTCGAATTCGGTTTCTTCGACATCTCCTCCCCCCTCAGTTTGGGAGTCCCAGGAGTCGTGGGAACTGGGTTGTAGCCTAGAGCGAAGCTGATCTTTATGGCGTTTCCATATTTTTCCATCGCAGGTTTGCACACGGTACGATCTGGGCCCGGTGGTTTGAATTACAGTTGCTTCGACCCATAATGGTTCACCGGAGAGGTTTTTAGCGAAAACTAAGTCACCTACCTTGAACTCATGGCATTTTCCACTAGATCCACAGGGTTCCTCTGGCTCGTAGTAAGGGTGGAGCCGGTCGAGGTGGGAACGGAGCTTGCATCCCATCAGCAGTTCAGCTGGTGTCTTGTTGGTGATGCTGTGCGGAGTGATGTGTTGGAGTTGGAGTATTCTGTTTATTTTTTCATCAATGTCCCCATCGTCCATTTTGTGGAGAGTTTTTTTAACAAATTGTACCATGCACTCGGCCCTGCCGTTAGCCACAGGGTGCACTGGCAAAGTTAGCACATGGCGGATGCCCCGATCCGCTAAGTATTGTTCAAATGGCAGGGCGGTGAACTGGGGTCCGTTGTCGGAGACCAGAATGTCTGGCAATCCGTGTGTTGTGAATAGCCTGTTCAATTTTTGGATGACGTATTCTTCATTTCGTGGATCTCGAGCCAGTTGGAATATGTTGTAACTATGTATCATTCATGTGATTGCAACAATGTATCAGTGCAACTATGTATTATTCAAGCATTGCAACAATGTATCATTCTCGTGTAAACATTAGACTTCTGTCTCTTCAGTGATCTTTGCCAGGCATGCATAAGAGACGGGGAGTTAAGCATCTGTCAATACAGAATGATATCCTAGCTGACTTGAACAATTGTAAATCACACACATCCTGTTAACCTGGTATCCTAACTGACCTGAACAGTTGTAAATCACATACATCCTGTTTAACCTGGTATCTTAACTGACCTGAACTATTGTAAATTATCTGTATCCTGTTGACCTAAACTATTGTAACTCATGTATATTCTGTTTATCTTGGGCTCTGAAAAATTTCACCCCCCTATGAAAAGGCATAATAAAAGAGCGTGTGCCAAGACATTCGGGGCGCGCTCATCCCGAGAAACCTCTTCTCGTATCGTTTCTTCCTCCTTCGCTCCCTCTCATGAGGCGCCCATCTGATGCAGGATGGCAGATACCGCATTCTGGTGACCCCGACGTGATTCCCTAAGGGGGATACTCAGCGGCACGCCCATATCTTATCAGCTCGGTGGGAGCTGTGCATCGCCAGGCGCCTGAGCGAATTGCACATCATCGGATCTGAAAGACGGTCTCAACTTTAGTAAGTATGGGTGGAGGCTTTTCTCAACAGCAGACGCAGCATCTGAAGGAATTGAGAGAGCTAGTCACTTCTTCTAAATACTCAGCTAATTTAAAGGGCTCTCCTATAAAAAAGAAACCTATTGCTACGTTATTGGCTTATGTGTGGCAACATTGTCCCAATTATCCAGAGAGAGGGTCCTTAAAAATTTCCAATTGGCAAAAAATTGGTGAATATCTCCATAATCCTCTTCGTGCACCTATTGGCATTTTGGTCACTTGGAGGAAAATTATGGAGGCTTTAAAAGTCCATTAAAAAATAGAAGCAGGGAGTGTGTTTGAATCTCCCCTGCCAAGTTATGATAACTTTTTAATTTTCTCTAACTCAGGCAGAAGCTGCTACATTCCATTCCCATAGGAGTAAAATCCTAGAGGATTAAAAGCTTGTGAAATTTGGCAAATGGATGTAACTTAGTATCCACCTTTTGCCCCTTGAAAATATTTGCACGTTTCAATAGATACATATTCAGGGTTTATTCTGGCTACTCCTCAAAGGGGAGAAACTGTAAAACATGTCATCAATTATTCAATTCGTACCTTTGCCTCGCTGGGACGTCCAAAAGAAATCAAAAAAGACAATGGATCTGCCTACACAAGTTCTGCTTTTCAGGACTTCTGTAACAGATGGGATGTAATCCACAAGTTTGGGATTCCCTGCAACAGCCAGGGCAGGCTATTAGGCTATTGTGTAATGAGCTCACTTATCTCTGAAACGTGCTCTTAATTGGTATTCATTGCGGGAAAAAACCCCGAACCTCCCAGCATTGCAAAATTCTCTTAACATTTGTCTTTACACTCTAAACTTTCTCAATCTGACTGGCATTCCTCCCACTTCTGCTGCTTCTCGTCACTTTTCCTCCCCCTCCCCCCCTCCTAACAGACCTCTGGTATATTATCGCAGATTGCCAGATCCTGCCTGGCAGGGTCCCACTGAGCTTCTCACTTGGGGGAGAGGATACGCTGCGATCTTACTGCCAGACAAAACCACTTGCTGGATCCCTGGTCGGGCGGTAAGACCCTATCATGGGAATTCCTCCGATACATCTGCATCTTAAACTCTTCCTGATATTATTGCCTATATCCTCTTTGCAATTTCTACCTTATTCATATCCTACTTATACCTTTGTTCAACATGGTCATTGGACCACATTAGAATTTCGCTTTATTAATTATGATAGTGACTGTCCTATTGTTTGTTGGCATGATAATCTTCCCATAAATCTATCTCCTTATATTCACACATATTTCAACAAAACATATGCTTCCTGTCAAAAGATTATTCGTGTTAAAGCCACTTCTTTAACAGAAGGCTATTATACTTGTTCCATGAGGGTACGTCATGAAAATGCTACCCGTAGCTTTCACTCTGTCACTTCTGTTTTGTTTACAGAACACTCTACCACTCGCTCTTTTGTTCCTTCTTTACTCTTCCTATGGAAAGGAACCTTAAAATCTTTTCCTCTTTTCAATCTAAACATAGGGGGACCTAAATGTCCTTATATTGTATCATGGGTTTCCCCACCCCAATTAACATCCTTGATGAATGATCAAATTAATCTTCATTGTCATTATTGTAATTATTATCCTTTTTCTACTAATTGTATTCCCTCCTCATATCGTAAATGTTCCACAACTAACTTATCCATAGCCCTTTCTCCTACTTGTCATGCTTTTATATACCCAAACTCTGATCCTGTCAACAAACGACGCTTCAAAAGAACTGCCCATGACGATCCGCAGAAGCCTCATAGAAGATATAATATTACTTGGACTATAACTGACTTTCAAGGCGTTCGTTTAAACTTTACAACCAATTTTTCTCGCATAGAAGACTTTTACCCACCGCTTCAATTCGATTTGGCAGAGATGCTTGTAGGCTCCACCGCTTACAACTCACCTTCTCATCCAACGGAGCCTAATCATAGATTTGTGAATGAACATAGGTTTTATGTATGCCCCAGACAGCCCGTTTCTGACACTCAGTCCCCTGCCCAACGACTTCTAGACTGCGGGGGGTTGTCAGATTACTTTTGCAAATACTGGTCGTGTGTTTCAACTGGACATATTTATTGGGATCCGGGCACTAAGGGCGATCTCATTACTGCCACTCGCACCACATGGGATATTCCATGTGGTGGTAAAAAATTGCCCAAATGCAACCCGGTAACCATAAGGTTCACAGACAAAGGCAAGAAAAGTACTCTATGGGACACTGGCTTGAAATGGGGTGCTCGCTTAAAAATAGCTTGGCCAGGAGAGCATTATGGAAATATTTTTTACATTCAACGTCACATTGAACTCCCTCGCTCTGACCCGGTGGGACCACATGAAAAGGTTATTAAATCCCCTTTCTTGCAACCCATAACACAGGAAGTTAACCCATTGATTCCATTGATCAAAGCTTCCTATGCCTTGTTGAACTCCTCAAACTCATCAATTGCCTCCACATGTTGGCTTTGTGTTTCTGCCTCTCCACCTTTTTACGAAGCCATCGCTTCCCAAGAACCCATTGTTAATTCCACATCAGATGAACGTTGCCGTTGGAGGAACTCCACTATTACTGTTTCTTCCATCACTGGGGTTGGTTGTTGTTTGGGAAATATTCCATCCAATTACTCACAATATTGTCATAATGTTTCTAATGGCTATCATTGTGATTTATATCTTCCTAAGCATCGCCTTGGCCGTTACCACACCGTTGGGGGATATTCTCCAGTCTACACCTCTTCAGGAGGAAATTTAACATCACGCCTAAAAGGAATGTATTTTATCCCTGGCAAAAATTCTGTCTGGGCTTGTAACACCAGTCTCACGGCATGCATCCATGGGGATGATTTGTTAAATCCAAATCATTTTGTATTCAAGTATGGCTTGTACCAAAAATTAATTTGTATAACTCTGATGATTTTATATCCCTACAGGCACCCATGGAATACCCCCTCAGAGCAAAACGGGAAATTATTAGTACTCTCACTTTAGGTCTACTGCTTGCTCTGGGCGCCACGGGCGCAGCCACGGGCATTGCAGGACTAGCTGTTTCTGACAAAAGAATTACAGCTCTGGGTTCAGCCATTGATGATGATTTATTACGAATTGAAAAATCAATTGTAGCTTTGCAAAACTCCTTGACGTCCCTCTCAGAAGTAGTCTTGCAAAATCGTAGAGGTTTAGATCTGTTATTTTTTTTTTTTTTGAAACAAATTTTTATTAATTTTAAAGATAAAACAACACATCATTAACCATTAAATACATAAACACATAAAACCTCTTAATATTGTAAATCCTTACAAGTCAAACAAAACAATATTTTTATACAACATAATTCCAATTTATCCCATCCCCATATGGACACGCAAATATCTTTCATCAATTTTCTCATTATTTCTCTTTACTCCAATTCAATTTCATTTCTCTTCCATATTTATCCATTTTATAATCATCATATTCTTTTCTTTCTGACTTGTTTAAATTATTCTCATCTAACATTCCTCCAAGGTTTTATTGATTCTTTTTTCCTTTTTTTTAATAAAAAACAAATTTTGTTAGTTTTATCATAAGCATAATACACAAACATACAAACACAAAACATAGACAAAACTACAAGATCTTTTCTGAAGGTTGTCTGTTCCCGGGTTAAAAACTCTTTACACAGACACAAATTCAAACATCATATTCAACCTAAGTCTCCTTCTATATCTTATTATCATTTTCTTTTTTATATATGTATATAAAAACCATTTTTATCAGTTTTCTAAAATCAATACACACAAAATCAAGGCATAACAGCTTATAAATTCTTTTCTAAAAAAAAAATAATAATGATAGACCAATAAAACATAACATTTCCAGATTATAATATCAATATTTCATATAATATTAACTTCATATCTTATCCCTACTTCTCTTTTCCATCCAAATTATTTATCAATTAAAATTTTATTGCCTTTTATCAATATACAAAATCCAAAAAAAGCATATATATCCTTCCATTATTACCATTTTCAACAACATTCTTTGTCTGTTCTATTTCCAAACATCCATTCATCTTTTTTCTTTTACTATACTTCTCCTGTAAACCAATTGGAGTTGCATCTATAACACATTACCTAACTTAAAAATACTACATATAAATCTTTCTTGGGATTCTGTTTAAAAAATTCTTAAAATTACATAATAAATTTTTTATTCTAAATATACATACATATAAAAACACACTCTTAAATACCCTCCAGAATCCCTCTTTTAATCTAAATTAAATTCACCCATTGTCTCTAAATAAACTTTTTTTCTTTAAATCTTGCTTCCCCCCATTAAGGCTTCTCCTCCCCCCTTTTCTCTCTTGCTTATTCTTCTCCTTGCCCTTTCTACCCCTTTGCTTTTTCCCTTCGCTTTTCTTACTCCTTTTCTTTTGTTTTCTAACCTTGCCTCCATCTCTTCGCTCATTTTTCTCTCTTTTGGTTGTTTTTATAATTCTTAAAAACCCCTTTTTCTTATCCTTTTTCTCCTCCTCTCCGGAAGGAACCCATTGTTCATCAAAGATGGCTTCTTCTTCCTCTTCTTCCTTGTCCCAGTCCTTCTGCTGCGTCAACTTTTCTAAGGAACATAACGCCATTTCTAAGAATTGGAACAAAGCGCCCAAAGTATCTTCTTTTTTATATTTTTGATATTCAATCTCTAGTTCATCCACAGAGAATGCCATTATGAAAAGGGAAACTTTTTCCAAAACAACCACAAGTATTTTTAATCCAAGACAATCAAAAGCAATTAAAAAAAAGGAAAAAAAGAAAAAAGTTCCAAAAGTTAATACTTTTCTTCCTTCTTCTCTTTCTCTTTCCAAATTAATTTTTGATCAAAGAGGTCCAATTACCATATATCTTCTTTTGGGATCCACCAAGACGTTCTAGACAGTCTCCTCCTTTTTCAGTTTCTGCTCCAATTTTTCTTTCTCCCTTCCCACTTGCAATAACAATTTTAAATAATCAAAAATCCATACCTCCAGCAGAGATTTTCCAATTTCTTAAATTTTTCAATGTCCAAAAATCCCTTTGTCTCTTAGCTTAGCTTTCAAAGCAATCCACTTTCAGTGTCTAATACATCCAAATATTTCTGCTTTTTCCGTGGGATGAGAGAGTAAAAAAAAAAATAAAAAAAAAAAGTTCCCTTTAACAGCTTCTCCGCCGCTTTCGATCTTCTTAGGGATACAATGTATCCTCCAGCAACAAGCAGATCAATTCCAGGAGATTTAAAAGTTGTTACTTGACCCGGCTCAGACAGAACTTTCACTTTTCACACTTCCTCCAGCACAGTTCTTACCCGGTTGCTGGCTTCTTCGTGGCGGCCATTGCTGACCGCCGCTCCACCGCCTTGGGAAAAAGGGGTTTTCCCGGAGAAGGGGGGGGTCTGCGATGCCCCCACCTCCCTAACCGGCTCCCCTCTATCTTCAGCTGTCCCTACAGGGCAGCCATAACCCCCTGACCCATCTGGATCGGGGGTACCTCGGCAGCTAGCCAGCAGGAATCGCGAGCTGTCGCGAATTCCTGCTGCTCCGAAGCCACGCAAACCGGAAGTTCTAGATCTGTTATTTTTAAAACAAGGGGGATTGTGTGCTGCGCTTAAAGAAGAATGTTGTTTTTATGCTGATAGCAGGGGGGTCGTGTTGGATTCTATGAATGAATTAGAAAAACGCTTAAAAGATAGAGAAAAAGAAAGGTTAAACATGTATAATTGGTATCAAGGTTCGTTTTCTATTTCACCATGGCTTACAACCTTTTTAACTGCATTGGCAGGACCATTAATAATCATTATATTGATATGTATTATAGGACCTTGTTGTTTTAATAGAATATTGAAATTTTTGAAAAATCAATTATCTTCCATAACTGCTGATGTTAATGTGTTATTGCAAGCTCATCTTTAACACCGGATGAAGAAATATCATTGCTGAGTTACCGCTCCTTGGACAACCCTGACGCTGACGGGTCGCACGCCTGCCTAGATGACGGGGACGGAGAACATTTCAGAAAAATAGTTCCTGTCTTCTTGGACAAGGAAGAAGACTCGTCATAAATAATAAAAACAGAGGAGATGTTGTAACTATGTATCATTCATGTGATTGCAACTATGTATCAGTGCAACTATGTATCATTCAAGCATTGCAACAATGTATCATTCTCGTGTAAACATTAGACTTCTGTCTCTTCAGTGATCTTTGCCAGGCATGCATAAGAGACGGGGAGTTAAGCATCTGTCAATACAGAATGATATCCTAGCTGACTTGAACAATTGTAAATCACACACATCCTGTTAACCTGGTATCTTAACTGACCTGAACTATTGTAAATTATGTGTATCCTGTTGACCTAAACTATTGTAACTCATGTATATCCTGTTTATCTTGGGCTCTGAAAAATTTCACTCCTTGTGAAAAGGCATAATAAAAGAGCGTGTGCCAAGACATTCGGGGCGCGCTCATCCCGAGAAACCTCATCTCGTGTCGTTTCTTCCTCCTTCGCTCCCTCTCATGAGGCGCCCATCTGATGCGGGATGGCAGATACCGCAGGAATAGGCATCCACTGTTAGGAGGAACGTATGTCCTTTAGGAGGTCCCACAAAATCAATGTGGATGCAGGACCACGGCCCCCGGGGGGTTTCCCATTCTGTTGGAGTTGCTCTAGGTGGGGCGTTGCTGAGTTCTTGACACTTTAAGCAAGTCTTTACCCAGGCTTCGATTTGTTTGTCAATGCCCGGCCACCACGCATAGCTTCGTGCGAGCGCTTTCATACGCATGATGCCGGGATGACCGTCATGCAATGTTTTTAATACTGCTCGTTGTAACTGCTCTGGGACGATGACTTTATCTTCCCATAGGATGCAGCCTTTTTGCGAAAACAGTTCTGTTTGCCAGTTTCTGAAAGAGGTGAAATCATCAGAGGTTTGTTCTATTGGCCATCCTCTTTCGATCCAGCTAAGAACTCGCACCAAGACAGGATCTCATTTTGTTTCAATTGCAATGTCTCTGGCTGTTAGCGGTGGTGAATGTAGCGTTTCAATCTGGAGTGTCGTAAGGGTTGGAGCTGGGTCGTTGACAGTTTCCGGAAGTGGGGCACAGCTCAATGCATCAGCGTGGGGAATAGCTTTCCCCAGGCGATGTTGTAATTTATAGTTGTATGCCGCTAAAAGCTCCGACCAGCGAGTCATTCTAGGTGACAATATATAGGGGGTTGGCTTGTCTCCCGCTATAATCCCTAGCAAAGGTGTGTGGTCGGTAACAATAGTAAAAATTTGTCCATACACATATTCATGAAACCGTTTCACAGCAGATACAACAGCAAGAGCCTCTTTCTTGATCTGGCTATAGTTACGTTCAGCCTTTGATAAGGTCCTTGAAAAATAGGCAATAGGGGCCTCATTATCATTTGGTAACACATGACTCAAAATGGCTCCCACTCCAAACGGTGACGCGTCACATGTAATTGTTAAAGGCAGAGTCTCGTTATACTGCATTAAAACAGCATCTGAGGTTAGTAAGTTTTTCACTTGTCAGAATGCGTGCTCCTCGCAGTGTCCCCAAACCCAGGTTGCTTTTTTGTCAAGAAGTCTATGTTGGGGCTCAGCTACGGTCGCTTTCTGGGGCAAGAAGATGTTGTAAAAGTTAATGAGCCCCAGGAAAGCTTGGAGCTCAGTTCTATTTCTGGGTCTTGGGGCGTTTTTGATTGCCCTCAGTTTGCTGTTAGTGGGGTGGATTCCCTGTTTATCGATTAGGTACCCCAGGAACTCTACTTTGTCTGTATACAGTTGACATTTATTTTTTTTAACCTTAAGGCCAGAGTCTTTAAATTTCTGGAGAACCAATCTAAGCCGCTTTTCTAGTATTTCTCTATTCGGGGCAGCAATTAAAACATCATCAAAGTATGGCACGACCCCCTTGATCCCTTGCAAGAGTCTCTCCATCAGACTTTGAAAAATCCCTGGGGCTACACTCACTCTGAATTGGAGTCGGTTGCACTTAAAGGCGCCTCGGTGCGTAATGATCGTCTGTGCCTCTGTGGTTTTTTTTATCTACAGGCAGTTGTTGGTAGGCCTGTGCTAAATCCAATTTAGCGAAAACTTTTCCGCCCCCCAGGGAATGGAGGAGGTGTTGTACCACCGGTACTGGGTAAGCATTCTGTTGAAGGGCGTGATTAAGGGTAGCCCGGTAGTCCCCACAAATCCTTAACGATCCATCCGGTTTGATGGGTGTTACAATTGGGGTTTCCCAACAAGCGTGGTCAGTTGGTTTTAAAACACCCTGGGCTGTTAATTTATCGAGCTGCTCATCAAGGTGAATGGGGGCGACTTCAGGGTTAAGGTTAAATGATATCGGGGTCCCCTTGTACTCGCCTAGTTTGTCTGCGAAAACGTCCTGGAATTCCTGGACGATGGCCTCCTCCCAGTCATCGCTTCTGGTTTGGTGAATGCTGGCTACCTCAATCCCGAGTGGGGCGAACCATTGAAGGTCTAGCAAGCTAGGCCGATCATGGTCAACGACGGTCAGTGGTAATGATGCAGTACGATTTTTGAATGATACTTGGACTTGGCTGGATCCAACGACCGGAATTCGGTTCCCCTGATAAACTTTGAGTATGATTCTTTGAGCTCTGAGGTCTTGACGCCGGACGGAAGGAATTAATTGTTTAAGAGTCTTCCAGGAAACCATCGAGAGGGACGATCCTGAATCGACTTCCATCACACAAGGCTGGTTTTTGATGGCGACCTTCACTCGGATCTTCTTTGCGTCTAGCGATGAGGCATGACCGGTTGTAATGGTTTGGTGTGCCTCTTCTCTCCTCGATAAAATGGCCAGTGTTTTATTTCTGTAGGAGTGGTTGTTCCATTGGCGGTTCAAATCTTCCCAACTCACAGGGCGATTCTCTGTGGTCTGGCAGTAGTTGTTTCCCCTCTGAAATGGGCTGGATCCTTGCTTGCTTCTACAGACCTTCCCGATGTGGCCTCTTTTCACACAGAAATGGCAGAGCGCGTTGAGGAATTTGCAGTCTGATCGCGGGTGGTTTGCCCCACAACCCGCGCATTGGTGCAGTAGTCTTTGATTCTGCTGATGGCATTGGTCACGTTCAGACCGGAGCCGGTTGACCTCCTCCTCCTCACTTTCTGATGGCGATTCGAGGTCCTCGTGGTGGGTCGCTGTTGTGTGCCTCTCTAGGCAAGGTGAGGTATCGCTGGCGAGTTGACGGAGCATTGGTGAGGCGCATTCGGACGGCCGACTTCCTGGTTGCTTCTGCTGCAGTAGTGTCTTTGATGACATCAGCAAGGTTGATGTCCCCTTTTGCCATGATCTTGCTCTGTATCATCTGGTCATCTAATCCCAGAATTATTTGGTCTCTCAGAGCTTCTTCGAGGTCTGCGAACTCACAGAGGCCTCCCAGGTTCCGGAGATCCGCGATGAAATCTGCAACGCTCTCTCCCTTCTGTTGGTCCCTCTGGTAAAATTCATGTCTTCGGACAAGCGTTGGTACGGCGGGTGCATAGTGGGCCCGTAGAAGGGGCGCGAGGATGTCCCAGTCCATGGTTTTCACCTCAGCCGGTTTCGTCAGTGCCTTGGCCATCTTAAAGACGGCAGGCCCGCAATGGGTCAGGAACACTGCTCGCTTTTTCCCCGTAGTGGCATCCTTTAAGTTGTTGGTCTCCAGAAACATCTGGAACCGGTCTATGTACGAGTCCCAGTCTTCTTGTGCCAGGTCAAATGGAGCGGGTGGTATGGCACCGCCGGACATGGTTCTGTTGTCAATGTGCCTTCAGCCACGTGCTCTGTTTGGTGCTCTGTAGTGTTCAGTCAGCTCTGATGTCTCCGCATCCCATCCTCGTTGCCAGTGTTAAGTTCTGAGCATGGGTGCAAGGAACGGAGACGAGGCAGTGAACAGTGAACTTCAACTCTTTATTAACCATCATGAACAGAGCAAAAACCCTAGGCAGCAGCAGCCCTTTTATAGGGCAGGCTGCTGGCCTATTAGCCAATGAGAACATGGAAGTGTTAAACCCACAAACCAATGAGAATGGCTCATTAACAGCCAATCAGATTCTCCAGAACGGACCAATCCGATATCGCTATTATCGGCCAATCAGAAGAACAGGATTAGAACCCTGCTTTTTCTTTAAGCTTTGTTAAAACTTTATTTAAACACTTTTATTAGTTCATAACACATAAAATCGCTGAATTTATTACACCATCATGCAAGAAAATACCTCTGAAAAAGAATGGCGAGCTTGGCTGCAATTTTTACTTATATCGGGTTCTGCCCTAAAATCCAGAGGTATTGGGCATAGATTTGATTACTTACACACAAACATACAATATTCTGTTTTGGACCCTATGAATATCTAGCTACTGAAATCTTTTTCAATAGGAAGGAAATCAATTGTTCTTTTGCTTATAGTTACTAAACTCTAGACAAAATATATTCAAAGTGCATACCAAAATATGAGAAATCGTAACAGTAAAGATAAAGTGGTCCTGATGCAAAGTTTCCTTAACTTACTTGTATATAATGTTTACAGCTGATGTTCTTTCTTCCTATACATTCTGCCAAATATTTTACAAGACTCCATTATCCATGAGTGCTTATTTATTGATGTAAGAAGTTTCAGTATTTATTTTAATAATCTATTTTGAATTGGACGTTACTTTGATATTACCTTCGGTGAACTGAAATTTATTTTCTCACTGTTTGCCATTTTCTTTTCTTTTAAGAGTGTGAGCTAATTTGATGTAGTGGTGAAGTTTCTGGTCTAGAAACCAGGAAAGTGAGTTCTAGTCCCACCTTAGTCATGAAAGCTGGTTGAATGCCCTTGGGTCAGTCACACATTTTCAGGTAAACTTTCTCCACTGGGGTTGTTGTTGGAAGGAAAACAGGAGGAGGAAGGAATATTAGATATGTTCCCAACCTTGGGTAAGTTATAAAGATAATAAAGGAGATATAAAAGAATCTAAGCTAAAAATATAAAAGAGCATGATTACATTATTGTGTCTAAAATCCATTGTTTGAATACTTTTAAGATATGTCAAAACTTCCACGGAAGGAATCCTTGTCCTGAGATTGCAAATTTAGGAATAAAATAACAAGCAAGGATATTACTATCTCATTTTTCCATTCTCTGGTGAATTTAATTATAATTTCTAAATAAAATCCTAATAACGTAATTTGAAGGGTACTATTGTGCTGTATAATTAACTGGACATTTTCACATTAGTAATTACATTTCTGAAATATTTATATATGGCATTTTTATGTGTGAACTTCCATAAGAAAATTTGAATTTTAAACTTTTCTGATTATATCAGTGAACATTTCTGTGAGGGGAAGTATGTGAGAGAAGAATACCTGGATTTAGGGAATAACGTGAGAAAAGAAGATTTGAGGAAACCATCTATGCCCTTTATGGCAATGAATTCTATGTTCTGCACTATATATAGGAAGGAAGGAAAGGCAAAAATAATGATGATTGGGATAGCAGACTGAGATTTGCGTGTATGCTATCACATTTTTATTACTATGATATCATTTTGTGTATATAAAGGAGAGTATTTAATTAATTTATATCTCCATCATTACTTCCATTTATCTTATCAATAATCCTATGTTGTCATTTATATTTCACGTACATTACTTACAATTAGATAAAAATCTAAAATCACATATAGTACAAAAAATAAAAACACACAGCAGTCGGAATCAGAAAACAATTGTTAACGTAGTCAGATCATAAGATAGGCTCTGATACACAAATGTGGCCCCAGGCTCTGTCATAAAGCCAAGTTTCCAGAGCCTTGTGGAAGGTCAAAAGGTTGGAGCCAATTTGATATGTAATTTGTCCCTATCAGCTATGGGAAAACAGTATTCACATAATACTGAATATTATAATTTATATTTTCTTTCTAAAATATTGCAAAGACATAGGTGACTCATAAATACTATAAATAGATATTTAATTGTATAATAATGTAAATCATTATACACTGGCCATTTTTCACACCATACATTAAACCAAAAAGATACTTTATAATCTATGCTGTGATCATACCTTTATTATACATGCATAGTATGACTGAATACTATGAAAAACGTTATCTGAATGGTGAGGCTACCATTTCAAGTACATGGAAAATGAAGTCTGTTGACAAAATATATAATGTGAACCATACCATAAAGTAGATACTGAAACTCTGATTGCATTTTTAAAACCATCATACTAAAATTATAGAAAAGGAAAAGTAATTTATAGTATTGGCTGAACAGGACTGGAGAATTTAGAAAGGTTATAAGTATTGTAGTGATCAAGTACAGTTATCATTTGTGATTTTTGGCTATAAACCAGTTGATGTTTATGTTAAGTCTGGAGCATGGGTGCGAATGATGGAGACGAGCCGGTAGAAACAGTGAACTTCAAACTCTTTATTTACATATTGTGACAGCTCAGACTGGAGGGCTGCTATAGCCTTCCTTATATAGGCAACTTATTAACTATTCAACCAATAGCAAACCTGGAGCGCTAGCTCCGTTAACCAATGGGAATGGCCTGTTAATGGCCAATCAGATGCTCCTGAACAGACCAATCCGATCCTGCCATTAACAGCCAATCAGAAGTGCAGGGCCAGAACTCTGCACTTGATTTCAAGCTCAAGATAACTTTATTGGTATCATTCATTCACAACACCCCTTTCCCCCGGCTTCTGCCCACAGGGCGCGATTACATAGTCCTTAAGGTAGGACGGCTGTTTTGTTAGTCTTTTCGATTTTCGCAAAGTGCCTGGCAGTTGGCTGCACTTCTGCTGAGGTAGATCATTGTTTATCGGTAGGGGTGCCTCTGGTTCTGAGTTTGCGTTCCCGTCGTCACCAATATCACTGGCCACTCCCTGGGGTGAACTCACTCCGGTCCCTGGTTCCTGTTCCTGCGTTTCAGTCCCATTATCGGTTTCTTCAAAAAGGTTTCCCTCAAATTGCAATTCGCTTTCCTCTGTATCTCCCCCCCCTCAATTTGGTCATAAGGGAGTTCGGAAGTGCGCGATGGTAGCCGCAATTGTAGTTGATCTATGTGGCGCTTCCAAAGTCTGTCGTCAGGGCACTGAACGAGGTATGATCTTGGGCCGGTTACGCGGATTACGGTCGCTTCTACCCACAGCGGATCGCCTGATAAGTTTTTAGCGAATACTAAATAACCTACCTGAAAGGTACGGCATCGGCCGCTGGATCCGAGTGGTTTTTCCGGTTTGTAGGCTGGGTGTAACCGATCGAGGTGGGAGCAGAGCTTTTGTCCCATTAGCAGCTTGGCGGGAGTTTTGTTGGTGACGCTGTGAGGTGTGATGTGCTGTAGGAAAAGGATCCGGTTGATTTTCTCGTCAATGTTGTCGTAGTCAATCTTTTGGAGAGTCTTTTTGACGAATTGTACCATGCGCTCAGCCCTACCGTTGGCAGCAAGGTGTGCAGGTGAAGTGAGCGCATGTTGGATACCGCGGTCAGCCAGATACTGCTCAAAAGACAGCGCGGTAAACTGGGGCCCATTGTCGGATACCAGAACGTCTGGTAATCCATGGGTTGCAAACAGTCTTTCCAGTCTTTTGATGACCGTGTCAGTGGTTGTGTTGCTCATTCGGTGAATCTCGAGCCAATTCGAGTAGGCATCGACGGTTAGTAAAAACGTGTGGCCTTTGGTTGGCCTGGCACAGTCCTGATGGATGCAGGACCAGGGTCCCCGCGGCGTCTCCCATTTGGTTGGGGTTGCCTTTGGTGGAGCGTTGCTTACTTCTTGGCATCTCCTGCAAGTTTTAACCCACGACTCGATTTGTCTGTTGATGCCTGGCCACCATGCGTAGCTTCGTGCGAGACCCTTCATGCGCACGATGCCAGGGTGGCCATCGTGCAAGGTTCTTAGCAATGTCTGTTGGAGTCGTTCTGGGATAACGACTCTATCGCCCCAGATGACACAGCCCTTCTGCAAGAACAACTCTGTTTTACGACTTTTGAATGGTGCAAAGTCGTCTGGTACTTGGTCCAATGGCCATCCGCGTTCCACCCATGTGAGGACTTGTGCTAAGATGGCGTCGCATTTTGTTTCTCTCGCGATGTCACGGGCAGTTAATGGCGGCGTGTGGAGTGTCTCGATCTGCAACGCTGTCATCGTTGGTGCAGGATCGTTGATAGTTTCAGGGAGTGGTGTACGGCTCAGCGCGTCGGCATGGGGAATGGCTTTACCGGGACGATATTGTAGCTGATAATTGTAGGCAGCCAAGAATTCTGACCAGCGGGTCATTCTGGGAGAAAGTATGTAGGGAGTTGGCTTGTCCCCAGCGATGATCCCCAGCAATGGTTTGTGGTCAGTTACAATGGTGAAAACCCGGCCGTACACGTACTCATGAAATCTTTTAACAGCTGATACAATTGCCAGGGCTTCTTTATTGATCTGGCTGTAATTTCCCTCGGTTTTTGAGAGCGTCTTTGAGAAGTAAGCAACAGGGGCTTCGTTACCATTAGGTAACACATGGCTCAAAATGGTGCCCACTCCAAAAGGCAATGCATCACATGTAATGTTTCTTGGCAAAGTCTCATTGTACTGCATTAGTACGGCATCCGAAGTCAGTAGTTTTTTCACATTACAGAATGCCTGCTCTTCTTTGTGACCCCATACCCAAATCGATTTTTTATCTAATAGACGATGTAAAGGTTCAGCGACAGTCACCTTGTGCGGCAAGAATACATTATAAAAATTGATGAGGCCTAAGAACGCCTGGAGGTCAGTCTTGTTCTGGGGTCTGGGAGCGTTTTTTATTGCTCTTAATTTGCTATCGGTAGGGTGAATACCCTGACTGTCAATTAAGTACCCTAAGAATTCAACACGATCGGTACACAGTTTGCACTTATTTCTTTTGACTTTCAAGCCTGCTTCCTGGAATTTTCATAATACCAGTCTTAAACGCTCCTGTAAGATTTTTGGAGTGGGGGCGGCAATGAGCACATCGTCAAAATAGGGGACAACGCCCTTGATCCCCTGCAATAGTCTCTCCATTAGGCTCTGAAAGATCCCTGGGGCCACACTGACTCCGAATTAAAGTCGCGTACACTTAAAGGCACCTCGGTATGTTACGATAGTCTGTGCCTGTGCCGTTTTTTTGTCAACCGGCAGTTGCTGATAAGCCTGAACTAAGTCTAGTTTAGCGAAGACTTTTCCGCCCCCCAGGGAATGGAGGAGGTGTTGTACCACTGGCATCGGGTATGGGTTCTGTTGCAGGGCGTGGTTTAGGGTGGCTCGGTAGTCCCCACAAATTCTAATGGAGCCGTCCGGCTTAATTGGTGTTACAATCGGCGTTTCCCATGGGGAGTGGTCAGTTGGCTTTAACACTCCCTGGGCTATCAACTTATCAAGCTGCTCGTCGATTTTTGGCTTTAGAGCGAATGGAACTCAACGAGGCTTAAGGTGGATGGAAGCTATATTTGGATTAAGGCTAAAGGATATCGGGGACCCCTTGTACTCGCCTAGCTTTTCCTCGAAGATGTCCCTGAATTCGTGGGCGAGGTCTTCCTCCCATTCACTGCCGCCGATTCGGTTAATGCCAGCCACTTCAATGCCGAGTGGTACGAACCATTGCAGGCCTAACAGACTAGGCCGGTCCTTATCGATGACCGTCAGGGCTAAGTACACCGTGCGGTTCTTGAATGCAACCCGGACTCGACTAGATCCTGTGACTGGAATTTGGTTCACCTGGTAATCCTTTAACATGAGCTGTTGGAATTGAAGGTCTTGGCGCCGGATAGTGGGGATGTGTTACTTGAGGGTCTTCCATGAGAACATTGAAAGAGACGATCCCGAGTCAACTTCCATTTGGCAGGGTCGATTTTCAATGTTCACATTGACCCGAATTTTCGTAGCGTCTCGTGAAGAGGCATGGCCAATAGTGAGTGTTTGGTGGGCCTCTTCCCATTTCGCTAGACGATTCACGGGTCGGTTTCTGTAGGAGTGGTTTACTGGTTCTCGCCTTACAGGGCGATTCCCTGTCAATTGGCGGAGGTTGGTTCCTTTCGAGGTCTGGCTGGGTCCGAGGAGGCTTCTGCAGACCCTCCCGATGTGGCCTCGTTTCCCGCACTTGTGGCAGACCGCGTCGTGGAATTTGCAGTCGGAGCAGTAATGGTTGGCCCCACAGCCAGCGCACGGTTGTTGGGACTTCGGTTAATGGTCCCAATTGGACCGCAGGCGATGGACCTCTTCTTCGTCACTGTCTGACGACGAAGAGAGGTCCTCATGGTGGGCCGTCTGCAGCTGCCCTTCTGCGTTAGGTGAAACTTCGCCGGCCGGTGGGTGTGCTGGAGCGCGATTTCTACGTAGTTGGGCAGCTGACTTCTTGGTCGCCTCCGCTGCTGTAGCTTCAGCTATGGCGTCTTTAAGGGTGATGTCGCCCTTTGCCATTATTTTGCTCTGTACGTTTAGAGCGTCTAGCCCGAGGACTACTTGGTCTCTCAAGGCCTCTTCTAGGTCGGTGAAATTGCAAAGGCCTCCCAAGTTCCGGAGGTCTGCAACGAAATCGGCGACGCTTTCTCCTTTCCGCTGGTTTCTTTGATAGAACTCATGTCGTCTTACAAGCGTTGGAACGGTTGGTGCATAGTGGGCCCTTAGTAGCGGTTCGAGGATGTCCCAGTCCATGGCCTTCGCTTCCGCCGGTTTCGCTAATGCCTTAGCCATTTTGAATACCGTCGGGCCGCAGTGCGTTAGGAATACCGCCCGTTTCTTCCCGGGTGTGGCATCCTTCAGATTATTCGTTTCCAAAAACATTTGAAAATGATCCATGTAGGACTCCTAGTCCTCTTGAGCTGGATCGAATGGAGCGGGTGGTACTACACCGCCGGACATGGTTCTGCCGTTGTGCACTTCAGCCACGTGCTTAGTTGTCTTAGTTGGCTCTGATGTCATCCAATCCCATCCTTGTCGCCAGTGTTAAGTCTGGAGCATGGGTGCGAATGATGGAGACGAGCCGGTAGAAACAGTGAACTTCAAACTCTTTATTTACATATTGTGACAGCTCAAACTGGAGGGCTTCTATAGCCTTCCTTATATAGGCAACTTATTAACTATTCAACCAATAGCAAACCTGGAGCGCTAGCTCCGTTAACCAATGGGAATGGCCTGTTAATGGCCAATCAGATGCTCCTGAACGGACCAATCCGATCCTGCCATTAACAGCCAATCAGAAGTGCAGGGCCAGAACCCTGCACTTGACTTCAAGCTCAAGATAACTTTACTGGTATTATTCATTCACAACAGTTTATCCTTAATCTTTCTCAATCTACTGGGCTCCAGATAACTGGCAGCTGTGTAAAATAAAGACCATAGAAATTATATCCTAAGTCATCTGGAAGGCTCCAAGTAGGAGAAATTCTGTAATTGTAGAGGACATTTTGCACCTATTCAATCCTTTTAATGAGCCCTTCAATCCTATATCCTGCTGTATCATCACATAAAACCAATTTCTCTTCTTTTCTTCTGGCAGCATACTTCATGGAAAAACAGCTTAAGATAGAGTCCTGGTTTAATCAATGATTACATGGGAATTTACCTATATTCCAAAGAACTGTTCTCTGTTCAAGAAAAATAAACAAGAAAAAACTGGAAATATATGCTTTTGGTTCAGTGCCCCAGACATTATATTTTTGGAGGAAATGAAATATACTTTCCTCCCAAAAGCCAATATTCATAATACTAGTCATAGTACAGGTTGCTTAATATTTATGCTGATCCAGAAGATAACTAAATTATCTAAAAGGTGGCCATTATATTATCCCCAATACTTTAATTCTATTAACTTGTGCCTATGGAACATCATGACATCACAACACTACATAAATAATAGGGCTCATCATACAAGGGCCAAGCTAGCATTACTGTAAATCGTACCGTTTTTCTTCATTATCCATTTTTTCTATTTAAAAACTTGCTAATCTGTACTGTACTGAAATAAAGATTCTAGGTCAGTGTAATTGCAAGCATTCCATACTACTGCCAAAGGCAATGTTGTAATTAAGCATAAACTGTGATGTTCCGGTATAAACATTGTCAGGTGTTTCCTCTGTTCTTAATCATTGTACTGTAGTGATGGGATTTATTCACTTTGCTCATTTCAGTATTGATCTTTTTCCATTGTACATGCTTATTACATTTTCTTTATGTAAGTTGTATACAATTGCTGTTAGCCAGCTGCATCTGCAAACCAGAATAATTTCATCAATGACTTCAGAATTAAAATTAGATACAGATCAGGTTTATGCAGAATAGAATATGCTGCCGTTCAGATTTGTTGACTCATAACTCATAGAAACAGGTGCTGAACTTGTTGTCTGGGATATATGGAAGTCCTAATCCAACATGCATTTAGAGCCCTATTATTGTACTGCCAGAGCAGTACAATAATACACTCCAGCCATTGTAGTGCAGTTTCTGAACTGGACTGGATGAGACGAAATTAGTCTAAAACGATAGCATGATACCTAACTATTGCCTATGTTTGATTATTATGAATGTTTTTATTCCAGTAGAATTTGGTCACTTCAAATATTTACTTATGCAGAATCCTACTCCAACAATATAAATCCTGATTTATTTCATCCCTGTTGCAAAATCATTCTGTACCCCATGTTCCTAGAGACACAATCTTGTGAGGAGAAAAATCCCAGAGGAGGAGATGGGTACAGCTAAGCCAGCTACAAATGGCCTCAGGCGTGGCACTTCTGTTTTTCTTTACATGATTGCATAAAGGCCATTGTTTCAATTTATGTGGGCGAAAGTATATGACAGTGTCCTAGGACACATTTGTGGGTGAAGTTATTCCTGTTTGTTTTTTAATTTTTACTGGAGAAAGGTTGGTGTGTTTATTTTGCTGAAAATGTCACCTTGTATAAGTTGTTTTTAAAATGCTTAATGTTGTGAAAAACTTATTTTCCCGGAAGAGAGGAAAACATGATTAAAATGCTCAGGGACATTCTACACACATTCCCTTTAATTATATATGAATTATATACTGCCTCCAGCCGCCTGAAAGACATGCTGAATTGTGCCTTGACTGGGTCACAGAAATCTTATAGAATTCAGTAGGAACAACTAACAAATAAGCCGCCCTTCCAGGGGTGGGATTCTACCTGGTTTGCCCAGTTGTATAGAACTGGTTTTTATGATTCTGCCCAGTTCAGAGAACTGGCAAATTGCGCCACTGGCTGACCCCGCCTCTCCCTTCCCTTCCCAATCAATCCTAACCTGGCAAACTTGCCTGCTAAATTGCTATTTTTCCTTTTGTCCCCCCCCCCCCGATCATCAGCTGTTTTGCTATGCCAGGAAATTTAGATTAGCTAGAAAGCAGGATCATCTAAAAGCAGAACTGAACTTCCCTTAGGACTGAAGCTTCTATTTTTCAGTGCAGACTCAGGCAACAGATTGCAAAAAGGTAAATCTCTGGGTGAATCTGTGATTCTGTGAGCAACTCAATCTGCCTGCCTGCTTTGCCTGATTTTGGGTAAAAGTTACTATTTTTTATTTAAAAAAATCAACATTTACATACATGGTGTCTTGTGAATTAAATTTGTAAGTTTGCTTGCTAGCAAATTTTATGAGTTTGCTTACAAGCAAATTTTATATGACAGACTCAGGCAATAGATTGAAGAAAGATAGATCTCTAAGTGATTCTGTGATTCTGTGAGCAGTTCAATCAGCCTGCCTGCTTTGCCTGATTTTGGGTAAAAGTTGTTCCTTTTTTTAATAAAAAAATTCAATATTTACATAAATATTTACAATATTTATAGACAAGCCATGCCCAGCCAGTCACATGACCACCAAGCCACACCCACAAATTAGGCCACGCCCACAGAGCCAGTTTTTTAAAGACATTTGAATCCCACCCCTGCACCCTTCACCTGAATAGCCCCATCTCTGTAATAGATTTTGATTCTTGGTGTCATGCTAGTAATTCAGTGTGATTTAATAACATAAACTGAGTTTTTAAGAGCACCAGTTATTTCCAAAAATAATTCTTTTAGCTGAAATTCAGTATTACCTATGAGGAATTACATGTGGGGGAGAGGAGAGGAAGAGAAGAGATTTCTTGGCTTTTTTCTTGTTTATATCTTCTCCACCTAATCATGCCTGCATTTTTCCCCATTTGAGGAGAATAATAAAAATGATACCAGGGAAGAAACATATCCTGTTCTATTAACGTAGATGCAAACCAACCCTACAGCTGTTCATTAATATCCTGGTTTTGCTCTGTACTTGCTATTTCTGTGTAACAAGACGGCTACCAAGTTCCTGGCAATCCTTCAATTTATGTCAGACCTTTTATTTTAAAAATGATTGTTTCTTAATTGTAATTTTTGCCATCAACTGTAGCCACTTTTTTTCCAGTTGGCAAAAACAATGGGTTCAAGAGAGATTGAGTCTTAGTTGCTTGAGGTTCAAAGCCCAAGAGAGTGACCATGATTCACAATTTGTCTGGTGGATAAATTTGTCAGATGTCAATTTTTGAGGAGGCTTGTCCTGGTTATTTTCCTATCAGGAAATTCTAGAGGCTCAGGTCTAGAGCTCCAATGCAGTCTTTCTACCCAAATCCATGTTTTTGTTCATACTGATGCTTTCCCCAACCAAAAATGAAATGTGTGTGTCTCAGACGAATACCTGTAAGCTCCTGGTGTGATTTCATCTCTAGATCTATGCTGGCAAACAGTGCACAGGATACAAATACAGCTGCACTGCTGTGCTCTGGTCATGACAAACTGCATCTCATAGTGGAGCTTTCTCTATTTCCATGAACACATAACTATAGCTTACACTCTTCCTGTGAGTAAGGATAAAATAGAAAAACATCAACTGAGAATGGCTTTGTGTACAATTTTTTTGAATATTATGCTAGATGAAGAACACTTTTGCAATATGTATACTGTAGAGGAAAATCTCTGTGAATAAACCAGTCATGAAATCAAGAAAAGTGTTCATAGCCAACATGATAGGATGGCAGAGATTGTTATGGCATCAAGACACTCAACAATGGTTGAATTTGCACAACATTGCTATCCATAGTTAGCTGAATTCAACCCAACTTTAATGGTTTTCCACAACATGTTGCAATGAAGTAGTCAGATTAAATCTTTGGTATGTCTAGTTGCTGATTCTTCCGTGTAGGAAAAGAAAATGCAGTGCTGCAAAGACAGAATTTCAATGGGAACATGGAACATAGGAAGCATGAATTGTGGGAAAGCTCAACACACTGAAAGATGAAATGACATCTTTCTCCATGTTGACATTTTAGGAATCAGTGAATTGAAATGGACTGGATTTGGACACTTTCATACTGTTTACAACTCAGGATCCAAAAATCAAAAAAGGAATGGTGTTGCTCTCATAGGAAGGATGCGGCAAAGACAGTACTTGAGTACATGTAATCCTTGACATACAACCATTTGTTTAGTGATGATTCAAAGTTACAACAGCACTGAAAAAGTGACTTATAACAGATACTCACACTTCACAATCTCACAGCATCCCCACCATCGTGTGATCAAAATTTGTGTGTGTGGCAATCAGCTAATGGTTGTAATATACCAGGGTCTTGTGATTGCAATTTGTGACCTTCCCAGCTGACTTCCTATAAGCAAAATCAATGGAGGAAACCAGATTCTAATTCCAATAGTGGTTATTTTTTTTTTTTAGTGGTTCTAAATCAAGGACTACCTGTTTAATGCAATGAGCAAATTATCTAAGTTTTTATTCCAACTTTTGCAGCAGAAGAAGAGGAAGCTGACACAAATTGACAGAATACGCAAACAAAGAGTGCTGCTTGTGACTGTAGACTGAAATACCAAAACTGGAAATAGTAAAGCAGAAGGAAAAAGTACTTTGACTATATGGACCAGGAAACAAAAATGAAGCAGGGAAACAATTTACCGATTCCTATCAATTAAACATTTTATTGCTAGCATATTTTTCAAACAATCAAAATGGTGTCTATATACACAGACATAATCAGATGGAATATTTAGAAATCAAATTGATTATATTATTGGTCCAGAGGTAGAAAAGCCCATTGTAACACCAAAGATGTGATCAGGAGTGACTGTAGAAGAGATTACAAATCCGGCGATGACTGATCCAAATTCTATCTCGCAACATTATCCCGGGACACATATATTTGCCTTAATTCATGAGATCACAAATTGTTCATGTTGAAGTTCCAAGTATATACCATCACATTCAAGGAGAATGTCATGAATAATTGGGAAGTCCTGAATCTCATTTACTAGGAGCCAAAATTGAATGAAATCAAAGAAATTGTAAAGGATGAATGTGAAAAAAGATAATGAAAAAGAAGAAATAAAATTGGATATCAATAAATAGTAGAAGCTGACAAGAACAAAAGAAAAACCAGAACAAAGAAAGACAAAGATCTCAGACAGTAACTTCACAAAAAATTTCATGGAGCTATTAGAAGAAATAATAAGTACTAATATATCACAACAATACCTGTAAAGATACTGAAGTTAGAAACAGGCACAACAATTTTTCACATCTGAAGCACAATCCTATCTCAATATATTCTTTAAGTTATCCCATATTATAGACAAGGATGCATTGGTTCTTTTTGCACACTTGGCTAACTGGGGGATGAAGTAGGGTGGAGGCTAAGCTAAACTCTAACATTTAATTTAGCTCTCTAAACCAGCCTAATTTGAGGGTGTGGTTTGCTGGTCACGTGATTGGGTGGGTGTGGCTTGCTGGTCACATGACTGGTGGTATGACTTGCTGGTCACGTGACTGGGTGAGTGTGGTTTGGTGACTGGCAAACCAAATACAAGTGGTCCTCACTTAATGGCCGGTTGCTTAGCAAGTGTTCTAATTTATGACTGGCCTCCCCAGAACTATTTGACCTGTTTTTGGAGTTTTGACAGCCATGCACACACATATATGCATGTTCCCTTCCAACCCTGCTGGAGCTGGTCATTGGACTAGAATCAGCAAAGCATCTCTGATTAGATTCTAGTAGTGAATAAAATCTAATCAGAGATGCTTTGCCGATTCTTTGATTTGTTTTATTTGTATTTCTTTATTTTATGTTGCTGAATTGTATTGACATGTGTGTCCCTTCTTGTGCACAACCCAGAAGCTTTTGTGATTCTTTGCAGCAAAAATTACCAACCGCTGGCTTTGCTCTACTTTTCAAACGTGCCAGCACTGCCGCATTCTAGGTGCCAGTCCTGCAGGTCCACCCCATTGAGCCCGCTGCACTGGAGGGACCTGCCCAAGCAAGTCCAAGCAGAGCGGTGCACCAAATCAATGGGGTGAGCCTGGGAGAGGGAAAGAGAGAGAGAGAAAAGAGAGAAGGAAGAAAAGAAAGAGAAAGGGGAAAGAAAGAAAAAGGGAAAAAGAAGGGGGGCATGGAGGGATGGAGGGGGGAGGGGGAGAGAGGGAGAGAGAGAGAGAGAGAGAGAGAGCTGATGCATCAGGTTGAAATGAGGGCTTGTTTAGAGGCCCTTTTCCACATTGAAACATCTTTGCCAGCATCTTTGCCAGCACATTGAAACATCTTTGGCTTCTATTAATTAAAGGTTTTGTAGATGAAACATGGCCTAGACTATCAGGAAGCTCTCACATTTTGTTGAGGCTTTAAACAGGATCCATTGGACCAGATCTCCACCCTAAAAAATTACTTTTCTCCAATTTATTACAGTGCCAATTCTGCAGAAGGCAAAATCAAAATGTACTGGTAAATTACAAGGAGAACACATACACACACTTCCTTCTAACTCTGCTGGAGCAGGTGATTGGACTAGAATAGATATCTCATTATCTTTCTCCTCCCTCCCTCCTTTTTTATTTCTTTTTCTTTCTGTCCCTTCCTTCCATCTCCCCTCTTTCTTTGACCCTTTTTCTTTCCCTTTTCTCTTTCTCTTCTTCCTTCTCTTTCTCTCTCTCTCTGTCTTTCCTCTGTCTTTCCCTCTCTCAGGCTCACCCCAATGAGTTTCTGCACAGCTCCATTCAGACTTACTTGGGCAGGTGCTTCCGGTGCAAGGGGCTCAATGGGGTGGAACACGGCGGCGGGAGGATGTTTGAAAAGGAGAGCAAAGCCACTTTGGTTTTGCTCTCCTTTCCCAACACTGTGTTCGTGGGCGGAACTCCTTGCACCAGAGCATGCAAATCAATGGGATGATCCTGCAGGGCCTTGCTTCGAATGCAGCGGCAGCGGCATTTTTTCTCACCCCTGAATTGTGCCCTGCTGCTCACCTCCAGTGCCCCCCTGCTGCCTCTTAGCGCCCCTCTGCCAGCCCCCTTGCCTCTCAGCGCCCCACTAAGGCATCCCACCGCCCCCCAGGGGCGGTGTTATATAGGTTAACTGCAGGAGTGGGATTCAATTTTTTTAACAACCAGTTCTGTGGGTGTGGCTAGGTGGGCATGGCCATGTGACTGCATGGGCGTGGCTTCTTTTTTTCCAGCAAAACACACACACGCCAGGTTTTTTTTTGCCTCCTGGGCCTCAGGCAAGCCTCCTGGGGAGCGTTTTTGCTCCCAGAAAGTTTCCCTGGGGCCCAAGTAGGAAAAAAAATGAAGCATAAGAGGGACGTGCAGTACCCCCCTATGGTCCGTTTTTGGGGTTTCTGGGCCTCAGGCAAGTCTGCTGGGGGGCGTTTTTGCTCCCAGGAAGCTTCCCTAGAGTCCAGGAAAGCAAAAAATGGAGTGGGGGGGCACCCCCCCACATGCCCCTTTTTGCCTTCCTGGGCCTCAGGGAAGCCTCCTGGGTGAAGCAGTAAGACAGAGAGGGGGATCCCAGCACAGCTGATCATTGGAACAGCTGATTGTCAGGAGGGGGGAAAAAGAAATACCTTAAGGAGTGACTGCGCAGGGGGGACACAGTCAGCGATGTCGAGCATGCATGATAAGGACTGACTGGGAAGGGAGGGGAGGGGTGGGCAGAGTGGGGCGGGGCCAACCAGGGGCACGATTTGCCAGTTCTCCGAACTAGGCAGAATCATAACAACTGGTTCTATCGAACAGGTCCAAACCGGTAGAATCCCTCCCTGGTTAATTGTCACATCCAATGCTCATGATTGACATGAAATTCTAGAATAAGGCTATTATATCTAGAATGGAAAAATCTGAATAAAATATTCTGCCTACTAATGGTTGTCTAGATTTTTGCAGTCCAGAGAGGAATCATGAAAATAGGGCCTAAAAATGGCCACCTGGATTAAAAACAGGTATAAATGCACACATCCCTTCAAGCTTATCTATATAGCACTGGCTGTGATTGTGTCACTGCCAGTTTTCTTTTCACTTCTGTAGGAAAAATAAAACCAGAAATAGGAAAAGAAGTGACAGCCTCATCCTCATAAAATATATGTATATAATAAAATATATGGTTGTCTTGACCATTGCCAGTGATATAACTTTTGATGTGCTAGCAGTGCATATTAGTGAGTAAGTAATCAAAGGGGGATATGACATGGGTAGGCTATGTTGTATTTGTTCAACTTATTACTTTGTCTTATGATCATGTGTTTAGCTTGCCCTCCTTTAAAAAGTAGTAACAACCAGGGGTGGGATACAAAAGGGTTAACTACAGGTTCGGGATTTACGAGCTTCCCTGCCTTCGTCATAAATCGTCATTGGAACGCTGCCTGCCGAGAAGCAGGTGTGTTCGGTAGCTGAAATTGAAAAATCAGGAAATAAAGATCAGGTAAGAGCCCAGGTGGGCGGGTGGGCAAAAACATCAGCATAGAACCGGTTCTATGTCTGCTGCTCCTCAGAGCTACCGGTTCTACAGAGGTGGACAGAACCGGTAGAACCCCACCCCTGGTAACAACATTTCTTTCAAATATTTTGCTAGTATCTAAAACATATAAAAATATAAAATCCCATCCCTAATGCTAACGTTCCTATTATTCTTTGGCATTAAAGAGTATACAGTAATGGGGGACTTCCGGTTTGAGCTTCTTCGGTGACAGACTGAAACCTCGTCTCTCTGAGGCTTTGATCCGTGCTCGCTGCTGGAGCGCCCCAAGCCGGCTGGTTTCGGGGCTAAGCCACCCCGTAGAGGTGGTGAAGAGGGGGGAGACTGCCTGCAGGGTTGAGGAGAGCCGCATCTCTCCTTCCCAGCTGGCCATTACTCCCTTTCCCGAAGGCAGTTGTAGCGGTGGTCAGAAATGGCCACCACAAAGAAGAACTTGTTAGGGATACACACCCTAGCAGAACGTGCAACGGCAGTCTAGCAGGCAGGCAAATGATGTGAGATAAACGTTGTTGTAGTTTACACTCAGTAAGACAGATACACTGTGCCAGTTAAATAGTTTTTTATTCCAGCAAGAGTTATAGCATAGTCAAAACAGTCCATATGTTATACACTAGTTCAGTCCATCCGGGGATTAATCAGTTGCAAAGTCCAGTGTTGAAAATAGAGGTCAGTAAACTTACAAATAATTAGTCCAGCAATATATCTCTTTTGCAGCCTTTTCTTTGTTTCAGCCATAGCAGGGAAAACACACAGTTATCACCATCAATCCATCATTGTCAGCTCTCCAGTAAAAGCCAGCAAACAGTGAGCTCTCTTGCTCCCTCTTATGGTGATTTTAAACTGCACCCAAAATACATGTTTTGCAGTTAAAGTGATACACACACTTAAACTCACTAACATAGTTTATATATTATTTTTACCCAAACTAAGTTAGGTAACCAATGTTATCCCTAACAGAACTCGACTGGAAAAGAATGTGCAGGAGGAAGATAAGAAGAGAAAGTTTTGGTTGACAGGGTCAAACAGCAAAAACAACAAATAAGGTACCCTGGAATTTAAACTTAACAACATTGTTCCCAAAGAAGATTTTGAAGCTGCAAAGGAGAGAGAGAAGAGAAAGGATTAGGTTTTTTTTCTTCCCCTCCTTATACTGACAGTTAAGAGACTTAAGCAAGAAACTGAAAAAAAAAATCCAGTTAGACATTAATAGGCATCTAAGCTGAAAATAAAAGTCAAGGGGATAATAAAGATTTCTGGACATTTAAAAGTTTTTAAAAGCTGGAAAGGAGAAAAAAAAAAGAATAGAAGGGCAGGATCTGGAAAAATGGAGGAGACTGCCTGGAATTAAGGGATGGAACTGTAATTAAAAGGAACTTACAGTGAAATTTTAACAAGATTCCTCATACATTTTAATTGGTAACAAAATAATAGAACCCCAGGAAGAGAAAGTGGAAAAAAGAAGCAAGTAGAAACAGCCTTGGATTATTTGGATTACTTGGTGATTTTTGGTTTTTGCATCTAGATGACTAAAATTAACTGGGTGGTTGTTTAAAAGTTTTTAAAATGGTATCACTCTTAGAAGAACTGAAAACAGAACTTTAAAAATGGAACAAAGACACACAAGAAAGAAGAAGTTCTTTTGGCTTCATGTTTCAATTCTTAGAAATGGAGATCTGGAACTATGAGAAGCAACAAGAAACACTTGCAGAACAAGAAGATCTGGACAAAGAAGAAGCCATCTTTAATGATCAAATAATTTTAAGTGGGGGGAAAAAAGAAAAGGGAAAGAGAGTGAAAGGTTTAAGATTAGAAAAAAACAACCAAAAAGAAGAACAATTTGAAAGATAAGTATAATATTAGAAAGCAACAGAAGAGGGGATTACAGATGAGAGAGTTAGAAGTAGAGGGATGAGGGGGTAAAAAGGGGAGGGAGGAGGGGGAAGAAGGCAAGGAAAAGAAGTTGTAAAAGACAGAAATAAGAAATGGAGAAACAGGGAAAAGATATAAGGATTGTAACCATAAGTTTGTTTAGAGATAATGGGTGAAAATTTAATTGTAAAAGGGATTCTGCAAAGGTACATAAGATAGCATTGTTATATTACAAATAGAAATAACTTTAGAAAATATGATGATGGATAAAATGTTTATTGTAATGCAGTGGGATGTTTGTTAATAAATAAATGAATTAAAATGATTGAGAGAATTAAAAGGGAACATTTTTAATTATTAGTAATGATTTATAAAAACATAAGTGAGAAATATGGGGGAAAAAAGAATTAACTATGGAAAGTTTATAAGTGTTCCCAAGGAAGTATGATATTTAATTGAAAAGAAATGTTAAAGATGTTAAGATTTTAATGTATATTAATGATAGAATTGAATTGGAATGGAATGTGTTTTATTTACATATATATATATATATATATATATATATATATATATATATATATATATATATATATATATATAATTTTTTCTTTTTCAGAATATAGTGTCTATTTTAAGAATGTACCAAGCAAAATTCAATTGGAAGTTATGTATGATATTGAATGCTATAATCTTAAAGCTATATGTTGAAGCTTAAATAAGAACTTGAATGGATAAAATTAAAGGATATAAAGGTGTCATACTCTAATTCAGGGGTGGGCAAACTACGGCCCGTGGGCCACATCCGGCCCATTGGTCTGTCCAATCCGGCCTGCCCTTAAAAAAAATCACTGGGCGTGTCGTATTGCCCTGTACTGCATGGCCCCCAAAGCTGCAAAACAGTGTGGAGCACTCTTGGGGTAGGAAAGAGAAGAAGAACTTTGCAAAGGCCTCGGCTGGGAGTTCGAAATTACCTTCGAGTGCAACCTCTCCGAAGGTGAGTCCCCGCCGATCCCCCCCTTTTTTTCTGGGGCTTCCAGGCTTAAACTTTGCAAAAGCAAAGTTTGGGGGTGGGAGCGTCTTCCCGCTGAGGAGCGGGAAGGGTTCTGCCCAGCGGGCGGGCGGGCTGCTTGGAGCCACCTAAAGCTAGGCTGCTGCTGGTGGAGCCTTGTCCTGCCTTGGTGCCCCGTTTCCCGGCTCGGCGGTCCTGCTCAGGCGGCACTTTAAAAGCCCTCCTCCTTGTGTATGCGCCCAATGAGCTGCTCACCACGACGGCAGCTCCCATCACCCGAGCAACTTCCCAGCAACTTGCGGCTTCCTTTTTCCTCGCGGGCGCTCACACCTGGCCCCGAGCTGCACCACGGAGGGGAAGCCCGACGGGCGGGTGGGCTGCTTGGAGGAGGCAACCTGGTGGTGCTCCAGGCTTCCCCTCTGCCATGTGGCTTGGGGCCAGGTGCGAGCACCTGCGAGTTAAAAGGAGGCCGAAAGTTGCAGGGAAGTTGCTCGGGTTTCCGGGACTTTGAGACTTAAACTTTGCAAAGGTAAAGTTTGCAGGCAGGAACGTCTTCCCGCCAAGGAGCGGGAAGGGTTCCACTCGGTGGGCGGGCGGGCTGCTTGGAGGAGGTGACCCGGCGGCGCTCCAGGCTTCCCCTCCGCCGCAGAGTTCGGGGCCAGGCGTGAGCGCCCGAGAGGAAAAAGCAAGCCACAAGTTGCTGGGAAGTTGCTTGGATTTCCGGGGCTTCCAGGCTTAAACTTTGCAAAGGCAAAGTTTGCAGGACGGAGCGTCTTCCCGCCAAGGAACAAGAAGGGTTCCCCCCGGTAGGCGGGCGGGCTGCTTGGAGGAGGCGACCCGGTGGCGCTCCAGGTTTTCCCTCCGCCACGCGGCTCGGGGCCAGGCGCGAGCGCCTGAGAGGAAAAAGCAAGCCGCAAGTTGCTGGGAAGTTGCTTGGGTGCTGGGAGCCACCGTCGTGGTGAGCGGCTTGTCGGGCATGTATGCAAGGAGGAGGGCTTTTAAATTGCTGCCCGAGCAGGACCGCCAAGCCGGGAAACGGGGCACCAAGGCAGGGCAAGGCTCCACCAGCAGCAGCCTAGCTTTAGGTGGGCTTGGATGCCCCTGAGCGCGGTTTGCTGTTTGTTCTCTCCTGGGACTCGCGTTTGGAAAGCGTGGAAAGTAGTAGCAGGAGCAGCCATGGTGTTACTTTTTCTTATATATAATATATATATGATAAAGGGCCTATTATAAAATGCAGCAAATTATATATAAGAATATTATATATATATATATTATATATATGTGTATGTGTGTGTATATATATATATATATATATATATATATATATATATATATATAATATTATATAAAATTTTCTGCATTTTATAATGGGCCCTTTATAATGGCCTTTTATAAAATTGGTTTGGCCCTCCACAGATCTGATTTTCCATGTGGCCCCCGACAGAAATTAATTGCCCACCCCTGCTCTAATTGTTAACTACAGGGAAAATTTTGCTTAATAAGAAAAGATAATGTGAAATTGTAACAGGACAGACAAAAATATAAATATAATGATTTGAATTGAGATCATTAAAACAAAGTTGAGAAAATTAAAAGAGGAGAAAAACTATGCAGAAAATATAAAATGGTAATAAGATATGGAATAGAATATAAAAATGAGCATGAAATTGAGTTTTGTGTCTGTATGAAGAAGTGATAACCTGGAACCATGCTATTTTCAAAAAAGATGTTTTATTTGTATTTTGTTTTTGTGAAAACCCAAATAAAATTTTCAAAAAAAAAAAAAGAGTATACAGTAATGAACATTTTCCTGCAGCATTAGTGCTTTTCAAACATCTGACTGCTTAACTGATTTTAGTTACTGGAGAATTAAACAAAAAGTATAAAAAATTAATAACCACTAGAAGAAATTGGTAGACTTTGGTTCTGAATAGTGCACGCCAAACTATACACTGGTTGCCAATTCCTCAAACAGGCCTTTTTTTATCTTCTTCAACTAAAATTGGCATTGGTGCTAACCTGGCAGCTGTGAGGTCATAACTATAATAGGATTCAGTATCAAAACTGACCTCGAGCTAAACTTTTATTAAATCTAAGGCTGTGAGCAATGTCAAATGCTGGTGTATTCTTGTGTCATGGATATTTTGTTGAGAAGTATAGGGAAAAAATGTGATTTGGCATTTGTATCGCTAACTCCATCTTTGCCTTTCATTCAGTTGCTTGATCAAGTTACTTGACATTGAGCCCCATTTATTTCTCTTCTTTAAAACAAGCATTGTAGCACAAAACTGTGGGTTTAAAGAAAAACTTAGGTGCTTAAAACTCAGAATCTGTTATCCTCTTTAGACTTAGGTTTGTGATGGAATGTTTGGTATGACTCAGAAAAGGGAGACAAAAGTGCTAAACTATTATACATATTTTGAATCCTGGAAAGTAGAAAGTGTGAAAAAGGAACTCAAAACAATTCAATTTGGTTTTGATAGAAATGGAGATAGGTAGGTTGACCTGGAGACATGTTACAGATTTTCAAGATTCGGTTGCAAAACTCTGACCACATTAAAGTGTAGTTCAAAACTCCTAGTTTCCAGACTGTGCCAACCTTGACTGGCTAGCAATTATCTTCCTTCTGACCTCAAACTTGTTTTTCTGGAAAATGAGTATTATTTATGACTAATTGGTGGTTGAATCTAGCATGTTTAATTTTCTACAGTCTTATCAACTGAAACTGTATTACTTTACTTAAGGAGGGAAAAGAGGCTATTGGCGCAACAGCACTCTTTGGTGTTATGTATGTAAATAGTTAAAATAAAAGCGAGCTTGGAGTAAAGTGCAGGGTTCTGGCCCTGCACTTCTGATTGGCTGTTAAGCGGCTCGATCGGATTGGTTGAGCTCAGAGAATCCGATTGGCCCTTAACGAAGGACTCTTATTGGTTCTGGAGCTAGCGTCTTACAGCTCCCTATTGGTTATTTCGCATTAAGGTTGCCTATATAAGGCAGAGTTGTTGTTATTAAAGTTTTCAAGTCACTATGTAATAAAGAGCTGAAAGTTCACCAACTAAGACTGTCTCCATTCATTTCACCCATGCCTGAAACTATATCATTTGGAAACAGCAGAGTTAAATTAAAATAATAGGACTGATACCAAACAGATAAACAAAGCTAATAGATATGAAAATAATCATGAGAATGTAACTATGAGAAATAATAGAATAAAAATAAAATTAATAATAGGCTGGTGATTGCTTAGCATTTCACATAGAAAGCTGTCAGTACATATTTAATTTGCCTACAGCAGCAGAAAATAAAAACCACGAACAAGCCTTGATTTAAGGCTGACAAATACTGAGGGGGGAAGGCACATTATTGAATTATGAACTATTGCCCTGTGTCATTTTCGTTTTATACTGAAAGCAGCTCAGCCCCAAGTATGCCTTGGGCCTCTCCACCAGACTCTGCTAAAGGCTTCCAGCACAATAGGGCTTAGTCATACTATTTGTCAGCCTGACTTGGCAGACAGGATCTTTAACTTTTGGCCTCTTTAGGAAGCAAATTCCTGATATGCTGCCTCTGAGGTGGAGTTTCCTGTAGGTGGGGAAATGAGCCTCTTGCGAAATGAGGAGAGTTGAAGTATGACTTGCTGGAGGCAATGAGCTCTAACACGTAGATGAAGTCATATTGACAGTAGACACTGGGAAAACCAGATAAGAGTGGTCTTGATATCTAGTTGTAGTTACTGTACGATTCAACCCTATGCTGTTTTTATTTTAAAATAAGCTTATTAAGATTTAAGTCCCACTGATTCAGTAAGACTTATTTCCAAGCAATTGTGCATAGGATTGCCATTAATTGATTTTTCAGAAGGATTACACCATCAATTGGAAAAATGCTTCTTTTATCAGTGCCTGTAGCCAGATACAAGAAACAGTAATCAATAACCCTGGGAAGACTCTGATATGAACGTGACTACTTCATTTGTCCTTCCTTGAGTTTGGAGGCAAATGAAACTGATTAAAAGAAGTCTGATAATAAGACATCTGTTGCAGCTTCAGTAAACTGAGTGTATGAATGTTACTATGTCATGACTTTTATCCTCAGAGGTTTGATTACAATCTTTGATTATTCACCCTACTGGATGAGTTTTATGTGGGTATCCTAAACAATCAGGAAGCTGAGTGACTATTCCTGCTGGGGGGGGGGGGGGGGGGGGCAGAAAAACAGATTCCTTAGTTCAGCAAAAATCCAGTACCTTTTCTTGTAAAACTAGTCGTCAAGAGTTCTGTGTGACAAACCTTCCATCTGAGCTTCTGGATCCTTAACATTTACAGATTGCAGCCAAACACATGCTTTATAATGATTTTTATTTATTAGTTATTTTATAATATGAAGCTGGTTTATATAGACTATTTTTGAAGTTATCTTGGACTCTGTGTTGAAGAGTAAAGTATCAGCTAAATAAACTAATAAAAATATCAATTAAATAAATAAATAAATATCAGAAAAATATAAATGGATCAGTTCTACAATTAATATTGTATATTGTTATTGAACCCCTTATATAACATATTGCTTTAACATATTGTAATAAATTGTGATTATTATCTAATTTACAAATGCTTAAAATTATATCCAGATATTTTCCATCTGGGAATATTCTGAATCCTGCAAAAAAAGAGAGAACATGAGTTTATATGTAACACAAAAATAATTTCAAAAATATATGTTGCCTATTTTTAAAGCAGTAATTATATGATTTTGCTTTCAGAATTTTATCATTTTGAAGTTATTTATTATGCAGAGGTGTAAAGATATAAAATAGATTCTAATTGTACAAAGAACATTTAATCATTTTTAAAATTAATTTTAGAACAGAACTGTATTTTTCAAAGTTTCAAAATAGCAGCAATTTAAATCTGTGACTGCATGCTGTGAGTTGTTAATACTTTTTCTGCTTTTTCCTTGTCCCATTGCAACCTGTATGCATATATTTCAATTATATAATGTGATACAATTATATAATGTAATAAAAAGAAATGTATTGCAAAGTGTGAGCAACACATTCCTGCTCAAGCATTAACAGAGTTATGTTCTCTGGAAGAGTCACAAAATTGTTCTAAGGGCTGTCCCCAGCTGTTTGTGTGCATGTGTACAAACATAGTACTTTGCTTCACTAAGAATCCCAGTAGAAGTAACGTCTGTGGGTGAACTTTCAGATAGGATAGTCTAGGAAGCAAGGGTACCTGCAGGATCTGATGCTTCTATTAAAAAATTAAAATAGTGTTGCACCATTGTGATACCATTTCTGCCTCCATTATATTGTATGTATGATGCGACAATGCAGATACAAGCTTGTATCATGATGACATAGCATTGCTTTTATCATTGCAACTTTCATGCACACTCCAGATGCTTCTATATAATGTAACTAAATGTGCTCCATCACTGGAGTCTTTTAATAAGAGATTGGACAGCCAGTAGTGTGCATTGCTATAGGGTCTCCTGCTTGAGCAGGGAATTGGACTAGAAGACCTCCTAGGTCCCTTCCAACTCTGTTATTCTGTTATTCAGTTGAAATAATGAAACTATGATTAACTTTTCAAAAACTGATGTAAGTTTCTCCTATTCAATAGTGACATCTACAGGCTACTATGCACAGAACTGCAGCTAATTTCATATTGTTCCAAATTAGGGTCATGCCTATCCAGTATCCCCAACTACGAACAGATACTGTCTATGCCTCATGTATTTACACATGAGCTGTTTTGACCACCTGGACAAATTGCAAGAAGTAGATGAGGGATAGAGCTGTTACAACCTTCTCACCTAATCTGTTAGTTAAATGAATCTCTGTGTTTAAGAGACAAGGGGAATCTTCCTCCCTCCCTCCCTCCCTCCCTCCCTCCCTTCCTTTTCAAGATGTAGTTTAGAAACAAGTGAGGCTTTTCTGACCTCATGTCTTTCATTTTTAGGGAGCTGGGATGCAGATCAATCGTTCCCTTGTGCTTTATCCTACTCTCTTCCTATGCTCTATCAACCAACCAATCAGCTTTGGGGGGGGGGTTTAACCATAGAATTATAGGACTAATATTCTCCTGGAAGACAGATAATTTCTATGGCAAGAGAGTGGGGAAGAGAGGGAGCTGCTAGTCAAGGATGAGTTCACATGGAGACAGATTTATCAATCAGGATGGAATTCCCTTAATACTATGATAAACTAGCAAACAAAAAAGTTGCTGACAGACCTATTCTGCATAATCTAAATATCTAATATTTCTTGTAGTTCAAGTCAAGAGGGCAGAGTCTGGTAAGAGGACAGGAGATCAATATTCCTATAAATAATAAGAGTAAAAAAGATTAATTTCTATTTTCAAGTTGATAGATAATAGGACAGTTAGTCAATTCACAACTCTTAGAGGTGGGCCCAACAGACAGAAATCTGGGGAAAGGTTCAGGGCTATTTCAGGTTTCTCTTGCTCTTGTTTGCAGCTGGTTTATTTCTAGTTACTGTAAAAAATAACCTTGAGGAACAGGAAGAAGAGACACAGCCAAGACAACAGTGAGACTTTAAAAAAATTGAGTCCAAAACAGAAGTGTGGTTTGAAAAAAACATCTTAGATTTGACTTTCCCTAGTTCTCACAAAGGAAAAGAGAGAGTGGGGATATATATTTAGACTGGAAAGATTATTTTATTGTAATTGTATAATCAAAGTAATATTAGTATTCATAACCTTGCTTTCAAGTGTGGTCTAAGGCTAATAGTGCATTTCTACCCTCCATCAACCTGTCAACAAGGATTCTATTTGTTTGTTTTTGGCTCAAGTACATCACTTTCTTAGAAATCCAATGTTTGTTTGGAAAGCACCAATCTTTTAGAAGATCAACATTCAGATATCAATATAGTACAAAAAAGGCTATGCACACCCATTGCCTTGTCTAGCTCATAACCCAGGTCAAAATGGCCATTGATGTCAGCCAGTGACTTAAGGAGGGGGTATATATCTGTAGCAAACTTAAATGGCCAGTTAGAGTTGGACATATCTATGATCTGACTGTGGCAACAGTCATCATTGAGGCACTGTAGATTGTTATCATAAGATTTACATTAGAAGAGATGAAACATTACAATAACATCAGCTCCCTTTGTAATAGTTTGGGGATGAAATATATGCATTTATTCATCTTAGATATAAATCTGATCTTTCATTTGGGAGCTCAACGCAGCATTCAGAATACCCCTCCTGTTTATTTCCACAAAAGCAGCCTTGAGAGGTAAGAGGGAGAGAGATGGAGGTACTGTCATGATATGGTGTGCTTTAAGAATTGTTGAAATCTGCCTCATGGAATGCCAGGTAGGATTGGAGGACGAGCTAGTGACATGCAGACTCCATAAAATTCCATGAAAATTCCAGGAGGCAGTATTTCACTAAAGTAAGAACATGGGGAGAGTGACGAGCAGTCAAAATGATCCTGCTTTGGGGGCTTAGATCTGGATAAAGAGTCAGCAGAACAACTACCTAAGGGACAAGGGGAATCTCCCTCCCTCCCTCTCAGCCAGGGTCATAATCATTGACAGAGGTAAGCCATTTTTATATGGCCATGGGCCAACTTTTGAGAGGATGCAGTGGGCATGGAAAAGGAACAAATTTCTATTATACATATGAAAATGCTATCTCCCCTCTCCCCAATCACCAGATTTTAGGGTATATTTGTTTGCTGTCATTCATCTGTATGTGTTGGCTGTTTCAGAATGGTGGGAAACCATTTCACTCGTTTGCTGCTTACATGTGGTGAGTCAATGGTTTCCTACCCATATGCCATAGAGATACCCTGGATATACCTAGGAAGAGAGTTAGGTAAGGAGGGGGTCATTTTTCCATCTTTAAAACCACTATCTAAAATAGCTATTACAAAATAGAGACAGGAGGAGAAAGCATAGTTTTTCAAGAACTGGCTCCTGGAAAAGATGACAGCCAGAGATATCTATGGAAGCAGAAAAAATTCTGAGAATGATAATGGCAGAAGCATCACATCAGAGAAATTGCTGAGGCTGCTCTGGACTGATGTTCTTTAATCAGAATGAAAAAAAAATCACAAAACATTGCATTAACATCTTTAACACTTACACCAACTGTCATTGCAGAGATACCTTAATGCAAGGCCACTTACCGAGACTCTGTATATTGAAGAGGCTTCCCCCTCACAGAGGAAATGTCTAATTCCAAAAATCTAGGAATATCAGGAAAGCCAGAGGTCTCCGACCACAGGAAAGACACAGGTGCTTTGGGTCCAAGGGGAAAACTCAGTTCTGTGATATCAGTCTTCCACAGTGATTCTATTTGCTCACTGCTTGGCTTTCTTCTGTAGAGAAAATACAATCATAATGCAAATGGAAAAATATTGAAGCAATCTACTATTTAATACATTTTAATACAACGATATAACAATTCTTATTTATTTACATGAGGTAATAGCTCTGCAGAGAAAAAACAATTACAGGGCGATTGGCAGGATTTGTTTAGATATGGTGCGTTGAATAAAATAAAATTAAGTGAATGTATATCATATAGTAAACAATGAGCCATGAATATGTTTCTCAAAACACAATGGCTGGATTCACACAACACTATTAGCCAGAATCAAACCAACCAAATTATGTCTTAGTGTAGTAAGTGGCTCTCAACTGTCCACACCTAGCAATTGGACTATTAGTACTATACTATACACATTTCTCTATAACATGTATTTTGGGCATTAATTATTTCAAATAATACAGTGACTAAAAAAATAAACTATATTCTTAAAAGTTCTGGGAATAATTTTGGAGCACCCTCTTCAACTTAGTTTCATCAGAAAAATTCACTATTAATTTTTCAAAGACTATGAAAAAGTTAACACTTCCCTTTTATAAAGAGCTTCAGAAAATAATACAGCTGTGCAATGCTTCAGATGCAAAGACATTTTAGAACATGCAAGAGAACAAATGTAACATCCATCTACATCACAGCAATTGTGATTTTCCAGATTTGCACGCAATCCTCAGAAGATGCTTTAAAGTGTTGCAAGCAGGTGGTACATTCATGCTTCAAAGCATGTTTGGGACATCAAATCATAGTTTTGTTTCTGATTCAACTACCTTTTACATATTTTAATGATTTATGGGGTTTGATGAAAATGGTATTGATATTATTGCCATGAGCAATCTTGATGGTTGCATTTGATATTTTGCTTGAATATAACTTTAAAAATAATTTCCTACAGGAATTTAGGTTATCTGATACGAGGAATATAACTTAACGATTTGCCCCATTGTAGCCTTCCCTCCCATGATTTTTTTTCAGCCATACCTGACCATAGCTGTCACTGTGAAATCTTGGGATTTCTTCACCCTAATCAGGGGGCTTTTGTAAACCCTAGACTTCAAGAAGGCAGGTTTAATGTGAGGCATGTGGAAGGTCTCCTTCTTTGTGCCATCTTCTGCTTTAGATGTCAAGAGGTATGGATTGCTGAGGTGGAGTTGGGCACTCGAATGGAGCTATAACAAGGACAGAAAGAAAGAATAATTGATTGCACCTCACTATTATTAATTATCTATTATTTTGATTCACCACACCATCATTTTGAAAAGTTGGATCTGAATCAGATTGTTGGTTTGGACTCCTTACTGGCTAAATCAAACACAAATAAAAAAAATACTTTTATCTAAAAAAATACTTATCTACAAATTAATTCTAGCATGGGAATATCTGATTCCTATCTTTATTTATATTGCAAAGTAGAATTTACTAACTGGATTCATACATCATGCTAAATCATTATCTATTCTTTAATCAGCAATGTTTAACTAGGGTTATATGCAATACACAATACCATATTAGGACATAGTAAGCTATATGAACATCATGTGAGTTTAAGCTACTATATAGCAAGTTTCTTTATACTCTAAACTTTCCCCAATGTAGAATGATTATGAATCATAAATTCATATCAAAGTTCTCCAACTTGGCAATCTCTGAACAAATTGGCAACCTCCAAACATATTATGTGTTCTATCGCCAGAACAAGATAGACTCGAGACCGGAGTTGAGTTCAGCTCTTTATTTAACTGTCAGTAACTTCAACTAAACTCGAGCCGCAGCAGCCTCTTTTATAGCGGCTGCTCACGACTCACAACCAATGGCATTATTTTAAACCTCCCACCATTTGGGCGGCCAATCATAAACTGTTGTTAATCACCAATCGCTAGGCGGTAGTGATTGATCAATCGGAACGTAGTATTACGAGTATACAAATGTCAAAATACAACATTATGGTATTAGTAATAATAGTAAGTCTAAAAGATATTAGAAAGAAAAAGACAGCAGTAAAAGATTTGTAAAAGCCATTGCTTGCATCTGCACTTTGTATACATTAATTTTGTGTGTATATAAAATGTATCTGTATGCATTGCATACAGACACATAGACAACTATAAAAACATAGATATTATAGAAGAACCATAAATAGGAAGGAAGGTGGTTGGCCATGACTTTCCTGGAAGAGAAAGGTAGGAGTGCACAGCTGCAGGGGAATTGTCCAATCGAAGGATGTGGCAATCTGCAGTCTAGACCGACCTTGCAAGCTGCTGCCAAAGTATCTCAGTCCTGAGAGGATTTTCATAAACTCCTTTGAGGCAAGCCAGGATGAACTCAGGGCAGGAACAGTGTAAGCACTATATTAAGTACAGATATGACAAATGTCTCAAAATATTAGAGGACTGGGAATTTGATGAATGCTTATGAGCTCCCAAAAGCTGTGGAAAATCAGTGGATTATTAGCCTAGATAACACTTCTGAGGTATTTTGCTGTCAATTCATACTTAGGCTTACCTGGGCAAACAAATCAACCATTTTCCTAAGGCAGTGCTGGTGCTGCTTCTCTACAACATTCTGCTTAACTTTCCATCTGTCCAGAAGCTTTTTCTGATAAGCATCCACCTTGTCCACCATCTTGTACAAATTCTGCATTTTGGCACCATCTTTTGCTTCTTTGGCAGTGTCTAACTGAAGAATTAAACTATGTCTGTGAATTAGGAATAGTGAGAATAAAGTAGGTACATATTTCTTTATTGCAAGTAGTTTAGGCCTAATGCTTTAATAACTACAATAAATAATTATTCTTTCTCAGAATCTCAATTATACATATCTCAGCTGCTCAATGTTGCTGTTTAATATTTCAATGTTAGAAGAGTAACAATAATATTTTTCTTCCAAATATCAATATCTAACTTTTATAATTGCTTACAGTTTAGGAAAGTGAAGCCCTACTCAGTGGTACTGGGGTTTGTGTGTGTAGTGCCATGGGTGTGTCACACTGATCAAAGCAATGCTACCTTGTCACCAATCCTGCCCCTTTCCTATATGTATTGGAGCAGAATCCTACAGATGCCACTGGTCTAGTCTGCTAAAATAATATATAAAATCTCTAACACATTGCTTTATAACAACTGCTGTGAGTTTTTCTTTCTTTTTTATTCTTTTCTGGAAATAGAAAAAAAAGTGGGTAGTCCATTTATATTATATTTATATTATAGTACTATTATAGTACTTAAATAGTAAAATAAACTTGAGACCTTTGCAAATTCTAGTAATAGAAGTCAGAATGGCAGGAAGTTAACATGTGAAGTAAAATTCCACTGAAATAAATGGGGCAGATTTCTGAATAAGTATGCTTGGGGTCAGTGTATGATACTGGTTTTTGTTAGATCTGGGCGTGGGCGCAAGGAACGGAGACGAGACATCGAACAGTGACTCCAACTCTTTATTAGTGACTTCAGAACAGAGCGGGAATACTGGGCAGCAGCAGCTCCTTTTATAGAGCTGGCTGCTGTCACAATAACCAATGGTTGGAGTTTGCTGCGCTGGGAGCGGCCAATGATTGGCGACCCGCTGGCAGCCAATCAGATTAGCCAGAATCGGCCAATCACAATCTGCTGTTTGCGGGCCAATCAGAAGTGCAGGATTACGAGACTGCTGTGGAAACAAAACTATTAGGATTTTAAACTAAAGCGTTTGCTTCGTAACAGTTTTTTTACCCCATTGAGAAATAGCTTTTTGTTCTTAAAAATTTCAAACACTGTAATCTAAAATTCAAATATCATACATGTAGTAAAAAAAAGTTACCTTAAAAAAAACCAAAAATTAATCTAAGAGTCTATGGGGATTCTCAGTCATCCAGGTCATGGTTGTCCCAAAGGTGCTTTTTCAAGAGGCAATTGGTCTTCCTGGTTTTTTCTTTCAAGACGTTTCACTTCTCATTCAAAAAGCTTCAGAAAGTCCAGTTGCCTCTTGAAAAAGCATTTTTGGAATACTTAATCTAACAGTAAGCAATGGCCAATTCTACTTTTTCATTAACATATTTGCATTTGAAAACAAATAGGAGAGGAAAGTATTTGTTGTGGTAGTAGGAAAGGAAGGCTTAAAAGTCAGTCATGAAGATCATGGAAAAACTTATTTTCAGCAAAAAAAAAAAAGGTACAGGAAGAATAGCTTTCTCTAAGAAAAAATGGGTGTTAGTTTATGCATGGTCATATGTAAATTTAAAACAATCCCCAAGTTTTTGCCTCATGCAGAATTTTGCTAACAACTGCCTATATTGTTTTAATTTAGCATCTACAGAAATTCTGATAGAAAGATCTGTAGTTTTTCAGATGTTTGGCTGCTAATGTAGGAGCAATTAACTGAGAAAAGCAACAATAATTAGGAATTTTTAATCTAGAGTTGCCTGAAATTAAAATGCAGTTACTACTTTTGTGAAATGTTGTATTAACACTTGCATTACCTGCTTTAGTTGTCTTCCTGCTTTCAATATTATATGTATGTACGTACGTATGTATGTATAAATATGTGCACCAACAAAATTCAGAAATGCCAACAATTTAGGAAATGCCAGAAATGCCAACAAGGAAAGAAGAATTTTGGGCAGGTAGAATGAAACTGGCCAGTATTTACTTAACAACCAGCAATGCATCATTCATAACTTAGTTACCAAACCAATCATATGAATATTTATTCAGTAGATAGCTTCTTTTTGATTAATAGAATGTATTCTCTGCATTGCAATCTCAAAAGAGTTAAAATATTGCAGAACTATTTGAAAACAGAATTGTTAAGGAATAAAGCATTTAATAATTTTTATAACTTTCAAAGTCTCCCTTAGGTGGGAAAGGTATAGCTTTTCAAATTGTAGATATTTTTTGTTTCCTCATTTAAAGCAATTAAGAGGCACAATAACAAATCCAGCTGATGTAACTGAGGTACTTGATGCCAGAAAAGAAAGGGTTTGGACCCATTTTGTCCTGTTTTCAGAACACTTGGTTTTAGTGTCTAATGCTAGGGGAACATGACATAACTGAAAACAGTTGAAGCCTATCAACAAGTGAAGCCTATCAAGGTTTTTGCAAATTATGAATAGGGCCCTCCACTATACAAATACAAATTATAAATACAAGCAGTACTTCACAGAAGGAGAAAACTGCAAATAGTTACACCCTACATTATTTCAACATTTAGACTTTCTCTCTGATGAATAGTAAACAAAAACTAGAAACCACACCTTTTTTTAAAAAAAAAAACCTGCAATACCTTCATATAGTTACAACTGGGATTTAGTAAATGCAATGCATGTTTATGGTATACACAGGAAACATTATTCGCCATTATTTATAGCATACATACAAACCTCTCCTATTACACATTCATTGATATTTAAAGAGTAATATCTTCTTCCAAATTGGTGTTCACAAAACTTATTGGTGTTCTTTTTTGTATGTTTTCTTCAACAATAATATTAACAAAAAATATTAAGAAACATTTTCTTCAAGAATATTAAAACCAAATATTAAAATCAAAACTTGTAATATTTTCCCAAAGTCTGGGAGATTTATCAAATGAACCGTTCTATTCTTCATAGTTTGAACTACACTTTCTACTTGCCTAATGATTTGTAAAAATTATACACTGCTTGTAATATGAGTAAAGTTTTCCATATCTCCATCTTGTTATTATTCTTTAAAGTAACTAATGGCAGTATTTAAAACAGGCACATAAATACCAAATATTTGGGAAATAGTGTAAAACTACTAAGTCTTTTATGACCTTTAAGTTTGCAAATATCAGGTTTTCTAGAGTTTCTCTCTCCACATTTTATGATGTCTAAATGGCTGTAGGTGAAACAAGGATTAATTAATTCCTATAATATTATAAGGCTTCCTTTAAAAAAACAAAACAAAACAAAGAATGGGTTGCATGTAATAGCCAACTATTTAGTGTTCATGTTTTGATACATGCAAAACTGCTTCACTAATTTGAATGGCATCTAAATCAACTATAAGTGTTTTTACCTGGACAACATTTTGTATATGGGTTTTAACTCATCATCTGGAGAAGAATTCTGGCAACTCATAGGTACCCAGTCCAAATATTTGCGATTTATCTGGAAATGAATAATTTATGACTTATATTTAGATTGGAAGGATTCCTGTTTAAAATATATATTTTCAAAACATATGCTCACACTGCTGTAAAATACTCCATCTAAATGTGGGCAAATTATTTGGGCATATTTGGATCTATGAGTGTACTGGAAGAATAAACTGGCTTCAATAATCTATCATGATCTTGAAACAATGTTCCCACCTGTTGCATGGCTGCTAACATCAGTATTCACATTGGTATGTCACTATGTCTTCAGTTATAGCCTACAGGGTGATTTAATCCTAACATTTCCATCATCTATGGATCTAGTTTGCTCAATGTTTAATCAGGTAATGTTCCATATAGGTGTCATATTTGTTCAGTTTTAGAACTGCAGCTTTACCAGCTTTTTAGTTAATTTTTGTTCATAGTTGTTAGGGATAACATTGGTTACCTAACTTGGTTTGGGTAAAAAATAATATATAAACTATGTTAGTGAGTTTAAGTGTAAGTATCACTTTAACTGCAAAACATGTATTTTGGGTGCGGTTGTAAAATCACCATAAGAGGGAGCAAGAGAGCTCACTGTTAGCTGGCTTTTACTGTAGTAGCTGACAGTGTTGGATTGATGGTGATTACTGTGTGTTTCCCTGCTGTTGCTGAGAGAAGAAAAGGGGTTTGATTTTCTTCATATCTCTGACTGCAAAAGAGATATATTGCTGGACTGATTATTTGTAAGTTTACTGACCTCTATTTTCAACACTGGACTTTGCAACTGATTAACCCCTGGATGGACTGAACTAGTGTATAACATATGGACTGTTTTGACTATGCTATAACTCTTGCTGGAATAAAAAACTATTTAACTGGCACAGTGTATCTGTCTTACTGAGTGTAAACTACAACAACGTTTATCTCACATCATTTGCCTGCCTGCTAGACTGCCGTTGCACGTTCTGCTAGGGTGTGTATCCCTAACAGTTTGTTCAGTTTTAGAACTGCAGTTTTACCAGCTTTTTAGTTAATTTTTGTTCATAGTCATCCATGAGTAACCTATAAAGGGGGATTGTCCGAAGACACCAGAATGCTTTTCAAGTGTGAGAAAAACAAAGACATTTCTCTTTTGAATGCTTTGGAAGTACCAGAATTCACAGAAAATAAGTGATTATATATATGAACTATACTTTTGTATATTTTCTCTATGTCATGGATAAGATTAAAAAAGGTTCCTGTGAGTTTTTCTTTGCAAGTTGTCAGCTTTAGGGGGCAGTGCTCATCTCTGTTTCAAGGCCATTGAGCCAGTGCTGTCTGAAGACATTTCCGCATCATGTGACCAGCATGATGTCACAGAGTGCTGTTACCCTCCCACCGAAGGGATACCTATTTATCTACTCATTTGCATGCTTTTGAACTACTAGTTTGGCAGGAGCTGGGGCAAGGATGGGGGCTCATCCTGTTACACAGTGCTCAGATCTTGAACCTGTGATGTTGGCTTTCAAGCCAAAAAGCCCAGTGTCTTAATTGCTGAGCCATCATGCTGCCTGCACAGGATTAACCAACTAAAAGAATTAACTATAACATTATACAATCTGTGTATTTTTACATTTAATTATTCAAGTATTTGAATTTAGTTTAATTTAGTGTTATCTTTTCTTCTTAACCTTTGATTCTTTTATTTATTTTGTTCTGTCTTATTTGGGAATGTGATTTAGTCTCTGGCTACTGTATAAATAAAATTATATTGTTTTTCACTACTCTACAGAGTGAGTTTTGCTTTTCTGTGTGATCGCCATTATGGAAGGCTACAAGATTTTCATGTGCTTTCTTGGTGATGGGGGCAGGTGGGCAGTGTTCTTCTCTCTTTGACTAGACTGATGCAGTTTATTAGTATGGCTCATTAGATATTAGTATTTTCTCAAATAGTGTAAGTACCTGAGTTTTTTATCTGTTTAATCTAGAGAAGAAGATAGAAATGGATTACAGACTAAACCATACTGTAGTTAAAACTATAGTTGGTTGTTATTTGATTGACTACGTGATTGACTGACATAACCTCCAGAATGGCACTAGGATCAATTAGCAATTACCTTCAGATTCAGCAGGACATCTCTTTCTGGCTTAAGCATCAATTTGTAATTTTTTATGCTTGTCATGACCCATACTGAGAGTTTATTTTCAGAAGCCTTAGAGAGACTGATGGGGAATTAGGGCCTAGCAAGGCAAATTGAGAAACTCAGACTCTCCTGTTACTGGAGAATTTGTGGCTCAAGATTCCATTACGATTCTGTCTACAAAATCTACAATAGCAGTTCAAGGCCTAGTTGCCTGAAACACACAGACACACGAGACTGTTAAGAAAATCTCACAGAATATTGGGAAATGACTGTTATTCCTGAGAAATCTGGCATTTTCTGTTGAACAAATTCAGTTTATTTGGTTTCAGGAAAATTTTGTATTTGGAGCTGTCCCAATACAGTATTAAGAAGCAATTCTTGCGTGGTCTTATAACCGCTTGTTGGAAGCCATGCCCCATTTTCCATGATTAACTAGATCTTAGTACTCTTTTCAGACTTCTCTTGTAGTAACCCAGACTGTGAACAGTTAATCTGAAGAGCAGTCTCAAAACTCAGATTAGCGATACTTATTTTAGTAGCTAAGAAGATTAAAGATGCAATACCAGCGGGTACTCTACTTTCAAATCAGAAATCTATAAACAGACAATTTAAGGTGGCAAGATTCTGTTCCTTTTCTTATTCTTTTTTAATATAAAGAGCAAGAAATTTGTTGCTTTTATGAAGACAAAGTAAAAGTCCATGATGATTGTTTTCGAAAAAGTCTAGGAGTTGGTTTTACAATGATAAAGGTTCAAATGACTAAGCAACTAGTTGTAGACTTCCCTAAAACTGTAAGACTTCACCCTAATATACCCTGCTGGTTCTAAATTGAAAGTTAGTTTACTAGCTGAATTCTTATACCCCCATTCATCTGAATAAATCCTGCTTGTTATGTCCTGAATTTGAATACTCGAAATCCCCGAGCCTTGATTGGCTAAGGCGTGGGGATTTCTGATTGGCCAGGCGAGCCGCGCTGATTGGCCCGATTGAAGTCTCCCGCGATTGGTTCAAACCAAGAGCGGGAGACTTGAATCGCTGCCATTGGCCGCGGCCGCCGCTGCGAAAGGTATAAAAGCCGCGGGCTTTTTGCCTTTCGCCGGTTCGGTTCTCCCATTGTAAATAAAGAGCTTTGAATGAAAGTCACCGACTCTGAGCATCTTTTTGCGGAAACGACACTGGCGACGAGGGTGGGATCTCGCCCCTGAACCGAACCCCGTGTCCACCCAAGTACCAGCTCCAGCGCAGAGATGGCGAAGATAGCACCGCCCGCCCCCTTCAACCCCGCCGCCGAGGACTGGGAATCGTACTCGGATCGGTTCCATATGTACCTGGAATGCGCCGGAATGAAGGACGCCCCGGGCCCGCTAAAACGCGCCGTCTTCCTTACTCACTGCGGACCAGAGGTCTTCCAGATGGCCAAAGCATTGGCCAAGCCGGCAGACGCAACCGCCATGGACTGGGACGTCCTCGAACCTATACTGCGGCGCCATTACACCCCCGAAGTCCCCATCCTGATACGGCGCAACGAGTTCTACCGCCGAAACCAGAAACCAGACGAAAAATTGAGCGACTTCGTCGCAGAGCTACGGCGCCTAGGAGGACTCTGCGAGTTTGAAGGTCTGAACAGTCTCATAAGAGACCGCTTCGTACTCGGCTTATGGGATCCAACACTCCAGAGCCGACTTATGGCCAAGGGCGACATCAGCCTAGCCGATGCCCTTACCGCAGCCGCAGCCGCAGAAGCAACCCGCACGTCAGCGGACAGCATGCGAAGATCTGACGCGAAGGGCGGAAACAACAACCTGGCAAGGTCGGCCGACACAAGAAACGAAGCAACCGCACACTACGGTGAATACCAGTCAACCTCCAGCACATCGGAAGACGAGGAGGACATACATCGCGTGCAGACGGGACGCGGCGACCAACGAAGTCGAAAAGGTCGTAGGTCAAGGACCAACTGCGCCGGGTGCGGCGGCGACCACCCCAGGTCAGAATGCCGATTCTTTGACTCTATCTGTAGGCATTGTGAACGACGGGGCCACATCGCTCGAGTTTGCCGCCAAAAGAAGACCCGCAGCCCGCCCAAATGGGAACAGCACGACAGAAGGAGAGAAAGCTCCCCGCCCAGAGCCAGAGAGCGCCAGCCAGACGGTCGGTGGGACCGTACTCAACGATCTCAAAGAAGCGGCGACGGTCGGCGAAAAGAAGAGACCCACCAGACGGTGACCATCGGCCACGCCATCTCCGACGGCGCCAGAAAGGTACACGTAGAAGTCCATATCGAAGGCCAGCCATGCAAAATGGAAGTGGACTCCGGGTCCTACCTTTCCATGATTGCATGGCGCGAAATCAAAAGACTAGTGCCTACACTACAAAAAAGAAACGTGCATGCCCAAAAGATCATCATAAAAGACTACCAAGGGAATCGCGTCCCGGTAGTGGGCACCAAGAACTTTAATCTAACTTACAAAGGCCACACCGAACAACTGCCACTCACGATCGTCGATCGCGACCGCCCAAGCCTACTGGGCTTACAATGGTTCGCCCCGCTTGACATCGCGCTGACAGGTGTCAACCACGTCACCATCGAAGCTTGGGAACAGCGGCTAGCCCAGGAGTTCCAGGAGGTCTTCGATGGAGGCTTGGGCAAGTACCAGGGGCCCCTTATCTCGTTTGACCTAGACCCAAGGGTTCCCCCTAAGCGGCTTAAACCTAGAAGGGTACCATTCGCCTTAAAGCCTAAAATTGACGAGCAGATCGACAAGCTCGTCAAACAAGGGGTATTGCAACCGATAGACCATGCCAGATGGGAGACCCCTATAGTGACCCCAGTAAAGCCAGACGGGTCCGTGAGAATCTGCGGGGACTATAAGGCCACCCTAAATGGCGCGTTGCAACAAAGCGCCTACCCAGTCCCAATAGTGCAACATTTACTGCACTCACTGGGAGGGGGCAAAGTCTTTGCCAAGCTCGACCTCGCCCAGGCATATCAGCAGCTACCTGTGGACGAGAAAACGGCAGAAGCCCAAACAATCGTGACCCATCGGGGGGCCTTCAAGTGTAACCGACTCCAATTTGGAGTCAGCGTGGCACCAGGCATCTTTCAGAGCCTGATGGAACGTTTGCTACAGGGCATCAAGGGGGTGGTGCCCTATTTCGATGACGTATTAGTGGCGGCGCCAAACGAAGCCGAATTAGAAAACCGACTCAGACAAGTCTTAACAAAATTTAAAGAAACAGGACTTAAAGTCAAACGAGAAAAATGCCAACTATGTACAAAGCAAGTAGAGTTTTTGGGCTATCTCCTAGACCAGCATGGCATTCACCCTACGACTAAAAAAGTGAAAGCCATCAAGGAAGCCCCCACCCCAAAGTCCAAAACGGAACTACAAGCGTTCCTAGGCTTACTAAATTTTTATAATGTTTTCCTACCTCAAAAGGCAACGGCGGCGGAACCTTTACATAGACTCCTAGACAAGAAGGCAGCCTGGACTTGGGGGAGACGAGAGCAAGCCGCCTTTCAAAAAACCAAAGACCTCCTCACCTCCGACGCCGTCCTGATGCAATTCAGCGAAACCTTGCCCTTAGCTGTCACTTGCGACGCATCACCTTTCGGCGTCGGCGCTGTCCTCAGCCACACCCTCCCAGACCAGAGAGAAGCACCCATCGCTTTTTTCTCCAGGACTCTGACTAAACCGGAACGGAACTATAGCCAGCTGGACAAAGAAGCTTTGGCTATAGTTGCCGCCATTAAGCGTTTCCACGAATACCTGTACGGCCGCCCGTTCACCATCGTGACGGATCATAAGCCATTGCTGGGCATCCTCGCTGGAAACCGAGCCACGCCGAACATCTTGTCACCCCGGATGACAAGATGGTCCGAATTCCTGGCAGCCTACAGTTACGAACTGCTACACAAGCCAGGTAAGAAAATTTCGCACGCGGACGCTTTAAGCCGCTCGCCTTTACCTGACTCTGAACCTGACCCAGCACCAACAACAAACACCCTAAGTATCGAGAGTTTACCTATTACCGCATCAGACATTGCCAGAGAAACCGTTAAGGACAGGCGTCTGGCGCGAATCCTGCACTGGCTAGAAAAAGGCTGGCCGGAGAAAGACAATGACGAGACTTTTAAAACATTCCGTCAGCGCCAGACTGAACTTTCACTACTGAGAGGATGTATTCTGTGGGGTGACCGGGTGGTAATTCCGGACAGATTGCAAGAGAGGGTATTAGAGATGCTACATGAGGGTCATCCTGGCATCGTCAGGACTAAAGCCCTGGCCAGGAGTTACGCTTGGTGGCCAGGGATGGACAAGCAAATTGAAACATGGGTCGCCAAATGCCACCGGTGCCAGGAGACCAGATCCAGCCCACCCGCAGCACCTATCCGGGACTGGGAAACACCACGGGGGCCCTGGTCCAGAATCCATCTAGACTTTGCTGGCCCCACAAATGGGCATACTTTTCTAATTACAGTTGACGCGTACTCCAATTGGTTGGAGGTATGCGACATGAAATCCACTACCACAGAGGCCGTCGTTAAAGAACTGTGTAAACTGTTTTCCACACACGGCCTCCCAGACGTCGTCGTCTCAGACAACGGGCCCCAGTTCACGTCCATCGATTTCGAACGGTTCCTGGCGGAGAGGGGTATCCGCCACGCATTAACAGCACCGGCGCATCCGGCGGCGAACAGTAGGGCGGAACGGATGGTCCAGTTTATGAAAAAGACCCTCCGGAAAATGGACCACGGGGAGATCAGCGACAAAATCAACAAACTGCTCTTCATACAACACATCACTCCCAATACCACAACTAACAAGAGCCCTGCAGAACTTCTAATGGGCAGAAAGCTGAGGTCCCCACTCGACAGATTACACCCGACCTATAACCCGGAGCGGCCCCCAGACTCCAGCTCCAGGTACCAGACATTTGACCCAGGTGACTTAGTCTATGCAAAGAACATGACGGGGGACCCCCTATGGATCCCAGCCGTCATAACTCAAGTCACTGGTCCACGGTCGTACCGGCTCCAAACCATCGATGGGCGAGCCTGGAAACGACATATCGACCAGCTCAGGTCACGAACAGCGACTGACCTCAACCCCCAAGACACGAACCAAGGGGGGAGGGAATACCCAGAGAGACAATCGCAGGAAAAAATAAACCAAAAATACTCACCGGAACACAGCCATTGCGAGTCCCCTCCGGAGAAGAACCACCTGGCCAGCTCTACCGACTCGGAGAAGCCAAGCGGGAGCGGCGAAATCCGTAGCTCAACCGACCCGGTAGGCCCAGGCGGGAGCCACGGCGAAAGAACCGGCCCGATCATCCAGCCGGTTCGCACAGAGGCAGGAGCAGCCAAAAAGATGACCGCTCCGGCCGAGTTACAGCATGCAAGTGAGTTGCGCAGGTCAACTAGGACTCGACGGAGCCCCGCCTACCTGCGTGACTACACCACGTGATGGACCATACCAAGAGGGGAGGGGTGTTATGTCCTGAATTTGAATACTCGAAATCCCCGAGCCTTGATTGGCTAAGGCGCGGGGATTTCTGATTGGCCAGGCGAGCCGCGCTGATTGGCCCGATTGAAGTCTCCCGCGATTGGTTCAAACCAAGAGCGGGAGACTTGAATCGCTGCCATTGGCCGCGGCCGCCGCTGCGAAAGGTATAAAAGCCGCGGGCTTTTTGCCTTTCGCCGGTTCGGTTCTCCCATTGTAAATAAAGAGCTTTGAATGAAAGTCACCGACTCTGAGCATCTTTTTGCGGACACGACACTGCTAAAGTGAACTCTGTGGAAATAATGCTTGAAAAAATAATTTTGGTTCAGATAGTACCAAAGGATCTCCTAGAATTGTTATCAACATGAGAACCAAATTTCACACAATTCACTTGTACCTTCTGGTGTTTGGAACTCTATCTAAAGTATCTTAGTTAGCTCCTGAATTATAGATAGGTCTTTCTTCTAATCCATTCCTTGTCTGTTTTTATTTTTCTCTGCAATAAAGCCACTTGTCTGGTTCAGTTGCTTCTCTGAATTTATTGTAATACTGTTTTTAATCCATCAAGGATTATTAAACTTTGAAAAATAAATAAAAAGAATTACAGTTCCAGTCAAGACCAAGTAATAGTCTACTGTGAAACACGTGCCCAGCAATATGGCTTTTATAAATCCATAGTTGATATAGCCAAGATTTTTAGTCTTGTAAATATTTATTTAATCCATTTGTTATTTCACTGAATAACATGATAATAATTGTAAGGATGATTTTGCAAGATCTTTTCAATAAGCTACTCATTTCAATCTTTAGATCCTTATATGTTGTATTTTTTTTCTATTTTGTTCCTTAGTTCCTTAGGTATTGGTACACATACAAAAATTATTCTTTTCATTGTTATTTTATCTGTTGCATTTGTGTTTCAGATAATTACTATCTGTATGTGAAAAATATTTACATTAAAAATTTAACATAATTTTCAATGATTGTTTTTAAATTTGTTATGTCCACATCTGGGAAACTCAGAATCCATAATTTTTGCAACAGATGTCAATAGATATTTTGTTGTGATGTTGTTTATACATGAAAACTGAGCAGTTTTTTGTACCTACTAAATACAATACGTGATCCCTTGTTCCCTTGCACTTTTTCTTTACAAAGCGCATTTGCTTGATTTCATAACGTTTGTAATGCTTGTTCTTTAATCATAAAATTAATCCTTCTGATGATGGCAGCTTACAATTACTGGCAATTCTTTCTCTTGTCCACTTTATTTGCAGTTTTTAATGTATTGGTAATGATTTATTTCCCCAATGTTCTAAATGATTTATAAAACAATTCACATTTATACTCCTTTTCATTTCTGCTACTTTCTGAATGTTTTCTTTGCAAACTACAATGATAATTTTCTCTTTGCTTGCCTTAATATAATCATGTAGCCTGGTTATCTTTGTTTTTCCACTCTTACACCAACAGTTAAGTCACAACTTCCAATTGTTCATGCTGAATGTAGTCAATCAATATCAATTTGTGGATTTAATGCATTAAGCATTGTCATCAGCTTTCACATTTACTGATCTAAATTGTTTAGTTCAACTTGGGTCCAGTTTACTGTACTAACCATGTGACCACGTGGCCTTGAATATATTTCCACAATTTAACATTAAATTTAGATTTTTTTTGCATTTGTTTCAAACATTCTAAACTGGATTTTTTTAAAAAAACTGTTATCTGATTGAGATATTTGTAGTTTTCCTTTATGGGCTAAGATAAAATTCACATTTTAATAGCAGAAGTGGTATTTAGCAGATTCTGACCAGTTCTGGAGAACCAGTAGCGGAAATTTTGAGTAGTTCGGAGAACTGGCAAATACCACCTCTGACTGGAGATTTTACAGTATCCTTCATCTGCCATGCCCACCAAGCCATGCCCCCAGAACCAGTAGTAAAAAAATTTGAATCCCACCACTGTTTAATAGTATATGGTCATTTTGATTGGTGCTTCCTTTTTTTTGTACTGAGCCTTGTACACATGTCAATTCCAAATTTCATTTTTATATCATCATTATATATCCTTACAATACTAAGGATTCAATTTCAGATTTGGTTTTCCCCCAAGTAGTTTCAAAGCATCCCTATATAACAGACAGAATATTTTCTAATTTTTTGAAAATTTCATATACACATTTGTATTCAGAATATGTAAAGGGTATCATTGAGGTGATAAAAAACAATGGAGTGACTGAATTCCCTTAAAAAATGCTTTCCCCTCTTCCGGTTTGCCAGGCTTCGGCGGCGGCAGGGACTCGCGATCCAGCGCGATCCCTGTTGTGCTAGCCGTCTTGGTGCCTCCGATCCCGACGGGTCTGGAGGATAAGGCTGCCCCATAAAGGCAGCCGAAGATAGGGGGGATCCGGGAAGTGGTTCGGGGGTATCGCAGACCCCCTCCCCAGCTGGCAAAACCCCCTTTTCTCAAGACGGTGGAGCGGCGGTCAGCAATGGCCGCCACAAAGAAGCTGGCAGCTGGATAAGAATGCGCAGGAGGAAGAAGGAGAAAGTCCTGAAGTGAAAGTTTTTTGGCTGTACCGGGACCTTAAGATATATTTTATATCCTGAAAACTACGTTTTTCTTTGAATGATACTTTGTTTCCAGAGGAGATCTTTAAGCGGCAAATGAAAGTGCTGAAAGAGAAAGTGTACTCTCCTTCCCTAAGGAATTAACAAATGGACATTGAGAAACCTGCTTTTCTGCAGAAGGTAAAAATTTAAAGCTTTTTGTTATAAGTGGGAAGGGAGAGGACAAAAAAAAATTATATGAGGATCTTGTTGGAGGAGATGCCTTGAAGATTTTCAGACTAGAAATTAATTGCAACAAGGCTTTAAAATACAGACTGGATTTTTTCTTTTTAATTGATATTACCCCAGGAAGAGAAAGTGCAAAGGGAAGAACTTTGTGTTCTGTTTGGATTGCTTGATGACTTTGGGACTTTGAGGAACTGTTTTTAAACTTTGAAATATCTTGGTTGTTTTAAGAAGAAGAAGGGGGGGGAAAGAAAGAAGAAAAGGCTTATAATGGCTTTATCTGTTGATGAACTAAGAATGGAATATGGAAAAACAAAGAAAGAAGGCAAGGACGCTGTGGGAGAAGCCTTTCACTTCTTAGAAATGGCGCTTGCTATTTATCAGCAAACACAACAATTGATGGAGGAAGAAGAAGAAGAAGAAGCCATCTTTAATGAATCTAAAAGCTTGATTAAGAAAGAAAGGAGAAAGAGAGGAAGGAAAATGAAGGACTTAAGACCTAAAAAAACACCCAAGAAAAAGAAAAATAAGATGCTAAATCAGTACAATCTTAGAAAGCAAAAGAGAGGGGAAGCTAAAAAGGCGGAGGTTGGGGGGGTGTAAAAAGGCCAGGTGGGATAAGAAAGGAAGGGAAAAGGGGGAAAAAAGCCACAAAGGTATGAAACAAGATGGGAAAAAGCAAATTTTTTTTAGGGATAAAGGGCAATGTATAACCTTAAAAAAAAAAAGATTCTGCAAGGTAAATAAGATGGTATTGTAGTATTTATATTAGAAACAGAAAACTAGAATTTTATAAGATTTAATAGAAGATTAAAATATTAAAATGTTTAGTAATGATAGATTTTAAAATTTAAGAAAATATTAAAGGGAATGTCTAAAATATTGAGTTTAATTATAGAGTTTAATTGATGTTATTATAAACTTATTATTGTAGCATTTGTCTTTGAAATAGATAATTGGAATGTTACAAGATTTAATATCTAGATTTAATATTTAATTATGTATTTAATCATTTTAGATTTACTATTTTTTCTTCTTCTTAAAATTTAGTAGGTAGAATGTACTAAGCAGAATCAGATTGGCAACTAGGTGTTATTTTAAATGTCAATTTAGGGGGGCGATAGAAAGGCATCATACTTCGATTAGTGATTTCAGGAGAAATCTTTTCTTTTTTCTTTTACTATAGGGAATGAGATAAATGAATAATTTATGGACAAAAGATACAAGTATAATGATTTAAATTAAGATGAAATAAATAAAATAGAATTAAGAAGAGTGAAAAGCGGGAAGAAGCTATATAGAAGATATAGAATGGTAAATAAGATAGGTAATGGTATATAAGATGAGCATGAATTTAATTGAAGTTCGTATAAAGAGAGATAATCTGGGGCCAAGCGACTTTCTAAAAAGAAGTTTTATCTTTTTGTGTTTTGTGTGTTTATGTTTGTTCAAGAATTAATAAAACCTTGGAGGAATGTTAGATGAGAACAATTGTAAACAAGTCAGAGAGAAATGAATATGATGACTATAAAATGGATAAATATAGAAAAGAAATGAAATTGAATAAGAGTAAAGAGAAATAATGAGAAATTTGCTAAAAGATATTTATGTGTCCATATGGAAATGGAATAAATTAGAATTATGCTGTATAAATATAATATTTTATCTGACTTGTAAAAATTTATAATGGAAAGAGGTTTTATGTACTCAATGGTTAATGATGTTTTGTTTGTCTTTAAAATTAATAAAATTTGTCTCAAAAAAAAATGCTTTCCCTCTCCTTTAATTTCACAACTTAACATCAAAGTAGTAATCTACTTTTTAATAATTTTATTTCTTTTACAAAAAGTTTCTGTATCCAACTATGTGGAAGAAACACAGATGCCTTTATATATTCAAGCCAAGCCTTCTACTTTGATTTTTGTTCACTTTTCTTTTTTGTATCATTTTATCAAACACCAATTGATCTTTTTTTGTTCCTTACACCTTTTGGCATTTACCTTTTTATTCAAGCAGAGACATGAGTGTTTGGATATGTAATTCAAAATCACAATTTTGTAAGTCTCATCATTCGTTCAAATCTCAGTGAGATATCTACCAATGAGATATCTACCTTGAAGAAGTAATGCCAATGGTGAAAGGCATTCTTGATAATTTAAAACTATTTCTTTTTTAAAAAAAACAAATTTTATTAATTTTACAGAGAACACAATAAAACATAAACAAAACTAAAAGATCTTTTCTGAAGGTTGTCTGATCCCGGGTTGAAACTCTTCACACAGACACAAATTCAAACATCATATTCACTTTATATATCCTTCCATATCTTATTATCATTTTCTTTCTTATATTATATATATAAACCATTTTTATCAATTTTATATAAACAATGCACAAGGCATAACAGCTTATAAGTTCTTTTCTAAGAAAAAATAATAAAAGAAAACCAATAGAACATAACAATCCCAAATTATAGTATCAATACTTTGTCTATTTAACTTCATATCTTATCCCAACTTCTCCTTTTCATCCAAATTATTTCTGATTAATTAAAAATTTTTTTTGCCTTTTTTCAATATACAACATCCAAAAAAAAAAAAAAATAACAAACCTTTATATATCCTTTCATATCTTATTACCATTTTCAATAATATTCTTTGTCTGTTCTATTTCCAACTATCCATTCATCTTTTTTCTTTTATTATACTTCTCCTATACACCAATTGGAGTAATGTCTATAACTCATTACCCTAACTTAAAAGTACTTCATATAACAATTTTTCTTGGGATTTTGTTTAAAAGATTCTAAAATTACACAATGAATTTTATACTCTAAATACACATATAAAAAACACAATCTTATGTACCCTCCAGAATCCCTCTTTTATCCTAAATTAAATTCACCCATTGTCTCTGAATAAACTTTTTTTCTTTAAATCTTGCTTCCCCCCATTGAGGCTTCTCCTCCCCCCCTTTCTCTCTTGCTTATTCTTCTCCTTGCCCTTTTTACCCCTTTGTCTTTCCTCCTCCCTTTTCTTACTCCTTTTCCTTTGCTTTCTAACCTTGCCTCCACCTTTCCGCTCATTTTTCTCTTCTTGTTTTTATAATTCTTAAAATCCCCTTTTTCTTATCTTTTTTCTCCTCCTCCCCGGAAAGAACCCATTGTTCATCAAAGATGGCTTCTTCTTCCTCTTCTTCTTTGTCCCAGTCCTTCTGCTGCGTAGTCAACTTTTCATAAGTACATAACGCCATTTCTAAAAATTGAAACAAAGTGCCCAAAGTATCTTCTTTTTTATATTTTTGATATTCAGTCTTTAGTTCATCCACAAGCGATGCCATTATGAAAAAAGAAACTTTTCCCAAAACAACTACAAATATTTTTAATCAAGAATAATTCAAAAAAAAATTCCAAAAATTAATACTTTTCTTCCTTCTTCTCTTTCTCTTTCTGGGGTTAATGTTTAATCAAAGAGGTCCAATTACCATATACCTTTCTTTGGGATTCTAGGCAATCTCCTCCTTTTTCAGCTTCTGCTCCAATTTTTTTCCCTCTCCCTTCCCACTTGCAATATCAATTTTAAATAATCAGAAATCCATACCTCCAACAAGGGTTTTTCAATTTCTTAAGTTTTTCAATGTCCAAAAACCCTTTTGTCCCTTAGCTTCAACTCTCAAAACAATTCACTTTCAATGTCCAATATGTCCAAACATATCTGCTGTTTCCATGGGGTGGGAGAATGAAGAAAAAAAAAAGTTCCCTTTAACAGCTTCTCCGCCGCTTTCGAATTTAAAACTATTTCTTAAACTTCTAAAAAAATATCATTTTTGGGTGCCAGGGGTTATCAGCAAAGTGTACAGGGAGAAGACTGTTCATAAACTTGAGGCAACATTACTCCCAAAGTAAAATGAGAGACAACAGCTTGAATGAAGCAATGACAGATCTGGCTGATGCTTAACAAATGAATACTTGTTTGTATTGAACGAAGGCTTATTTATCTGCAGAACCAACTTAGAAGGATTTCTCTTTCTTGATAAGTGAAATCAACTGATTAATGCAAAAAAAGAAAAAGAGAGAGAAATATTTATAATTTTTTACAGAGCCTCAGAACCCCTTTATATTCCTGATAGTATATGCTGTGCTTTCATGATAGAATGGAGGTTACCTTAAATGGAGCCATCTTAATTTCTTTCAAGAATATAAAATAGCCCTGATGCTGTAAAAATACATTTTTCTAGCTTAGTACAGAAGCTGTAGTAATAAAGATACTGAATGATTTTTGATTTTTTAATGATCCTGAAGGACAGGATTATATAAATACTCTATGAACTGTCTTTCGGTTTCGCGTGGCTTCGGGGCAGCAGGAATTCGCGACTGCTCGCGATTCCTGCTGTGCTAGCCGCTGAGGTACCCCTGTACCCATATCCCCCTGACCAGATGGGTCAGGGGGATATGGCTGCCCTGTAGGGACAGCCGAAGAGAGAGGGGAGCCGGACAGGGGGTTGGGGGTGTCGCAGACCCCCTCCTCGTCCTGGAAAACCCCTTTTTCCCAAGGCGGTGGAGCGGCGGTCAGCAATGGCTGCCACGAAGAAGCCAGCAACCGGGTAAGATTGCGCTGGAGGAAGTAAGAAGAGTGAAAGTGCTGTCTGAGCCGGGTCAAGTAACATCTTTCAAATTTGTTGGAACTGAGCTGTTTGAATTGCTGGAGGATACATTGTATCCCTAAGAAGATTGAAAGCGGTGGAGAAGCTGTTAAAGGGAACTTTTTTTTTTTCTTTACTCTCCCATCCCATGGAAAAAGCAGATATGTTTGGACATATTGGACATTGAAAGTGAATTATTCTGAAAGTTGAAGCTAAGGGACAAAAGGGTTCCTGGACATTGAAAAACTTAAGAAATTGGAAAACCCTTATTAGAGGTATGGATTTCTGATTATTTAAAATTGATGTTGCAAGTGGGAAGGGAGAGGAAAAAAAATTGGAGCAGAAGCTGAAAAAGGAGGAGATTGCCTAGAATCCCAAAGAAAGGTATATGGTAATTGGACCTCTTTGATTAAACATTAACCCCAGAAAGAGAAAGAGAAGAAGGAAGAAAAGTATTAATTTTTGGAATTTTTTTTTGAATTATTTTTTATTAAGAATATTTGTGGTTGTTTTGGGAAAAGTTTCTCTTTTCATGATGGCATCGTTTGTGGATGAACTAAAGACTGAATATCAAAAATATAAAAAGGAAGATACTTTGGGCGCTTTGTTTCAATTTTTAGAAATGGCGTTATGTACTTATGAAAAGTTGACTACGCAGCAGAAGGACTGGGACAAAGAAGAAGAGGAAGAAGAAGCCATCTTTGATGAACAATGGGTTTTTTCCGGGGAGGAGGAGAAAAGGGATAAGAAAAAGGGGATTTTAAGAATTATAAAAACAACCAAAGAAGAGAAAAATGAGCGGAAAGGTGGAGGCAAGGTTAGAAAGCAAAGGAAAGGGAGTAAGAAAAGGGAGGAGAAGAGACAAAGGTGTAAAAAGGGCAAGGAGAAGAATAAGCAAGAGAGAAAGGGGGGGAGGAGAAGCCTCAATGGGGGGAAGCAAAATCTAAAGAAAAAAAGTTTATTCAGAGACAATGGGTGAATTTAATTTAGGATAAAAGAGGGATTCTGGAGAGTACATAAGATTGTGTTTTTTATATGTGTATTTAGAGTATAAAATTCATTGTGTAATTTTAGAATCTATTAAACAGAATCCCAAGAAAAATTGTTATATGAAGTACTTTTAAGTTAGGGTAATGAGTTATAGACGTTACTCCAATTGGTGTATAGGAGAAGTATAGTAAAAGAAAAAAGATGAATGGATAGTTGGAAATAGAACAGACAAAGAATGTTATTGAAAAGGGTAATAAGATATGAAAGGATATATAAAGGTTTTGTTATGGTTTTTTTTGGATTTTGTATATTGATAAAAGGCAATAAAATTTTAATTAACAAGAAACAATTTGGATGAAAAGGAGAAGCTGGGATAAGATATGAAGTTAAATAGATAAAGTATTGATACTATAATTTGGAATTGTTATGTTCTTTTGGTTTTCTTCTTTTATTATTTTTTCTTAGAAAAGAATTTATAAGCTGTTATGCCTTGATTCTTTGTGCATTGTTTTTATAAAATTGATAAAAATGGTTTATATATATATAAAAAAAAGAAAATGATAGTAAGATATGGAAGGATATATAAAGTGAATATGATGTTTGAATTTGTTTCTGTGTGAAGAGTTTCAACCCGGGATCAGACAACCTTCAGAAAAGATCTTTTAGTTTTGTTTATGTTTTGGGTATGCCTGCAAATTTGACTAGCATTACTCAAACTTCCAATTGCAATGATTGAAGGCAGTTGAATATTCATACCCTTGTTTCATGTGAATGTGATTCTAAACCCCTTTGAGGTCAAATTTGACAAAACACTTGTGTCTTTAGCAACCATTCTAAGATTCAAAAATCAATGGAAGAAAACAGTACTCCACTTTGATTATGGAATTAAAGCGTCAGTAATCATGGATTACACAGAGGGACCTATGTTCATTCTTTTCACTAGTGCAGGAGGAAGACAAAGCCCAGATAAAACCTACATGCTGTGGTGTAGGGTAAATGGAATCTGCTGATGTTTAACTGTGAAGAGGAACCAATGTTAGACAGAGAGTAGTGAGGGACATATTTTGAGGTGACACAGCATGAAGGAACCGGAAGGGAGGAGTTAAGAAAAATAAAGCAGTTTGTGTGCAGAAAATTCACGTTTTAGGAGTATTATTACAAAATACGACACATGCTTGTGGATAAATTACTTTAAGCAGCCTGACTGTTCCATACTAGCAGGCTTGTAGGCCTGCAATTCCTATTGGTCCGGTAAAGCCGGGCTATGATTGGACGATACGAAGCATTCTGATTGGTTCTTATTCGGCTGCTGCGATTGGGTAAAACCAAGCGCGGCAAGCTCAAATGCCTGCTATAGGCTGCCTAGCCACAGCCAGCTCTATAAAAAGAGCTGCCGCGGCTGGGATCTTGGTCTCAGTATCTGGTTATTCAATAAAGAGCTGTTGTCATTACATCGATGTCTCGTCTCTCCTTGGGACCCAGCTTAACAATGGCGACGAAGGTGGGATACTGAGACAACAGAGCCGACCAGCACGTGGCAGGAAGCGTTTTAATGACCAGCAAGATGGCCAACAGTGCCGTGCCACCCGCACCATTTGATCCGGCCAGCGAGGACTTGGAGTCCTACATCGATCGTTTCCAAATGTTCTTGGAATCGAACAACCTGAAGGATGCCACAGGCAGCAAGAAGCGAGCGGTCTTTCTAACACACCGCGGACCCGCCATTTTTAAAATGGCCAAAGCACTTGCGAAGCCCACAGACGTCAAGACCATGGATTGGGATACCCTAGCTCCCATCCTCCAGAACCACTACGCCCTGGCAGTGCCAATCCTCATCCGGTGGCATGACTTCTACCAGAGGGACCAGCGTGAAGGCGAGAACATTGGAGAGTTTGTAGCCGACCTAAGGAACCTAGGAGGTTTGTGTGGATTTGCCAACCTAGACGAAGCCATGCATGACTGAGTTGTCCTCGGCCTGAAAGACCCAGCTCTCCAAAGCAGGCTGATGGCCAAAGGGGACATCTCTGCCGCCGAGGCCACCTATAAATCGGCAGCACGAATGCAGCATTCAAACGGGACTGACCGCCATCCCACCAGCGAGACGGCAACCACAGCAGATAAACACACGGCATCTACCCACCACAGTGACATCGAATCCCCCTCTGACAGTGAAGAAAAAGAAATTCACAGACTTCAGTCGAAACACGAGCAACGAGACCGGCGTGGTCATAAGTCGAGTTACCAATATGCCGGCTGCAGAGGAAATCATCCGTGGTCTGAATGTAAATTCCTGGACGCTGTTTGCCATTTTTGTGAAAAACATGGGCATATTACCAAAGTATGCCGCAACAAACGAAATTCCAGCCCCCGACGATGAGGAAACAACCCCCGAAGAGGTGATGGAACCCCTACCATGACCCGGGACTGCCAAAATGACAACCGTTGGAACCGGGACAACCCCCGAAGAGGTGATGGAACCCCTACCATGACCTGGGACTGCCAAAATGACAACCGTTGGAACCGGGACAGCTGACCCAGGAAGTTCAACGAGGCATCCAGAAGAGAGGAGACGCACCAAACAGTCACCATTGGCCACTTGTCATCAATAGACGCCCGGAAGATTCGAGTAGAGGTCACCATTGAAAATCAACCTTGCACCATGGAGGTAGACTCCGGCTCCTCCCTCTCTATGGTCTCCTGGAGGACCATAAAACGACTAATCCCTAGCATCCGCCGCCAAGAGCTAAGCGACCAGAAGCTAATATTGAGAGACTATCAAGGTTATCAAGGTAATCGCATTCCAGTTGCTGGCACTGGACATTTCAAAGTTTCATTCAAAAACCACACTACCATCCTACCACTCACGATCGTTGATAAAGATCGACCCAGCCTACTCGGGTTACAGTGGTTCGCATCGTTGGGGATCGAGATGGCAGGCATTAACCACACAGAAGACGAAGACTGGGAAGCAGCCCTCATCCAGGACTTCCAAGAAGTCTTCAGTGAACATCTAGGTAAGTACAAGGGGTCACCTATCTCCTTTAATCTCAGCCCTGACATCGCTCCCATCTGTCTCAAACTGCGCAGAGTGCCTTTTGCACTCAAGCCTAAAATAGACGAACAATTAGACAAACTAATAGCGCAAGGCGTATTAGAACCCATCGATCATGCCTGATGGGAGACCCCAATTGTCACCCCCATCAAACCTGATGGCTCCCTGAGAATTTGTGGTGACTACAAGGCCACCCTCAACCATGCATTACAGCAGAGCGCCTGCCAGTGGTCCAGCATCTCCTGCACTCAGTAGGGGATGGCAAAATCTTTGCAAAGCTCGACCTGGTTCAAGCTTATCAACAACTGCCAGTCGATGCTGAAACTGCCAAAGCCCAAACTATAGTAACACATAGAGGGGTGTTCAAATGTAATCAGCTCCAGTTTGGGGTCAGTGTTGCACCGGGCATTTTTCAAAGTTTAATAGAGAGACTGCTGCAGGGAATTAAAGGAGTCGTGCCCTATTTTGATGATGTTCTCATAGCAGCTCCCACCAAAAAACAATTAGAAAAATGACTAAGAGCGGTCTTACAGAAATTCAAAAACGCTGGCCTCAAGGTGAAGAAAGAAAAGTGCCAATTATGCACTGAAAGGGTTGAATTTCTTGGCTACCTCCTTGACAAACAAGGAATTCACCCCACAGAGAAAAAATTGAAAGCCATCAAAAATGCCCCCAGACCAAAGAACAAAACAGACCTCCTCGGACTTATAAATTTCTATAACATCTTTTTACCCCAGAAAGTGACTGTCTCAGAACCTCTGCATCGACTCCCTGATAAAAGGGTTTCCTGGATATGGGGACGGCGAGAAGAGCACGCTTTCCACCAAATAAAAAACCTTTTGACTTCAGACGCTGTTCTCATTCAATATAATGAGACACTACCATTGACCGTCACTTGCGACGCATAGCCTTTCAGGGATGGCGCCATCCTGAGCCACGTTTTACCAAATGGAACAGAAGCCCCCATTGCATTCTTTTCCAGAACCTTGTCCAAGCCCGAGAGGAACTATAGACAGCTGGACAAGGAAGCCCTCGCCATCGTCTCGGCAGTCAAGAGATTCCATGAATACATTTATGGTAGGACTTTTTCCATTATTACGGACCATAAGCCCCTACTTGGCATATTGGCGGGTGACAAACCCACTCCACACATCTTGTCACCTAGAATGACAAGATGGTCGGAATTCCTTGCCACTTACAATTACAAACTGATTCATCACCCTGGCAAGACTATCTCCCACGCCGACGCCTTAAGCCGCTCCCCCTTGCCAGATTTGCAAGAGGACCCAGCACCCACGTTACCAGTATTGCAAATTGAGACAATTCCCATGCCACCAGTAACCGCGCAAGACTTCGCCCACGAAACTAAAAAGGACAAACGCTTGGTGCGAGTTCTCAGCTGGGTAGAAAGGGGATGGCCTGAAACCTAGCCAAACGAACTTTTTCAACCGTTTAAAAACCGGCAAACTGAACTCTTTTCGCAGAGAGGTTGCATGTTGTGGGGAAACCGGGTAGTAATACCAGAGACACTACAGAGAAAAGTTTTAGACTTACTGCACGATGGGCACCCCGGTATTGTGTGCATGAAAGCCCTGGTCAGGAGCTACGCTTGTTGGCTGGGCATGGACAAGCAAATTGAAACCTGGGTCGCCGCTTGCAACAGATGCCAGGAGACTCGCTCGGCTCCCCCAAAAGCCCCACCATTAGAATGGGAGACACCTAGAGGCCCTTGGTCACGCATCCATATTGACTTTGTGGGGCTGACCAAGGGGCATACTTTCTTAATAACTGTTGCTGCTTATTCAGATTGGCTTGAGGTGAGCAAAATGAAGACAACCACCACGGAAGCTGTCATCCACAAACTAAATAGACTTTTCACCACATATGGTCTCCCAGATGTTATCGTTTCCGACAACGAGCCACAATTTACCACCTTGGCTTTTGAACAATACCTGGCAGATCGCGGCATCCGACACGCATTGACATTGCCGGCTCATCCAGTGGCAAATGGTAGAGCTGAACGCATGGTTCAATTTACAAAAAACACTCTGCATAAAATGGAACATGGTGATATCCACGAGAAGATCACAAGGATGCTTCTCCTACAACATATCACACCAAATACCACCACCAACTGCTAGCCCAGCAGAGCTACTAATGGGCAGACTACTCAGGTCACCTTTAGACTGACTACACTCAGCGTACACCCCAGAAAAACCCCTTGGCTCCAGCAGCAAGCACCGCGCATTCAAGGTAGGAGACGCCGTATTCGCCTAAAAATTTATGGGGGACCCACTGTGGATCCCTGCATAAATCACCCAAGTCACTGGCCTCCGTTCCTACCAGCTCGAGACCACCAATGGCAAGTCGTGGAAACGGCACATTGATCAGCTAAGATCCCGGCTGGCCACTTCCCCCCTCATGGACTCCAACTAAGAAATCAGAGGGGGGGGGGAAAATCTCAAACTCAGAAACTGAACAAATACCGGTACAAAGAGAACTCCCCCCACAGACATTAAATAAAAACCAGCAATACTTACCGGCAAGAAGGGACGGGCACTTTGTCTGGAAACGGCAGCCGGACAAGCTCCGCCAACCCAGAAAGCCCAGGCGGGAACAGCAGAGCAAACGACTCAACCGACCCGGAATCACCAGGCGGGAGTCGCAGCCAGAGGACCGGCTCACCTTTCCAGGCGGTTCCATACAGCAGCTTTGGAGCGATGCAGAGACCGTCCGAACCCAATGGCGAACAGAGACTTTATGAACTGCGCAAGTCTAGTAGGCAGGTACGAAGACCCGCCTACTTGCGCGATTACGTTACCCCGCCCTTTGGATGGAACCAAGAGGGGAGGGGTGTTCCATACTAGCAGGCTTGTAGGCCTGCAATTCCTATTGGTCCGGTAAAGCCGGGCTATGATTGGACGATACGAAGCATTCTGATTGGTTCTTATTCGGTTGCCGCGATTGGGTAAAACCAAGCGCGGCAAGCTCAAATGCCTGCCATAGGCTACCTTGCCGCAGACAGCTCTATAAAAAGAGCTGCTGCGGCTGGGATCTTGGTCTCAACATCTGGTTATTCAATAAAGAGCTGTTGTCACTACATCAATGTCTCGTCTCTCTTTGGGACCCACCTTCCAGACTTAACACTGACTTTATATTTGGAATTGGGTAGCAAAACTATGGGAATAATATGATTTATTGTACAGTTAGAGTGCCAGCTTCCCCCATTTCCAAACATATCCGATTATTTTCATATTTGATAGGCAAAGTAGGAAGGTACTTAGTTAAGGATGATAAATACTGGGAGTTTGAGCCTTCACAGTGTGAATCTAGTTTTTCAGGAAGTCAAATAGGATGTGATAGGATCCTGGTTCAAATGAATATATAAATCGTGAGTTTATAGCAGGGCATTCCCTGGATTAAGTGGGATAAGGAAATAAAGTTGCAAGAACTACTGATGTTCTTGCATTAGGGTCAATCTAATCCCCATAGAACGGGGCCTGTCTATGGTAGTTGATTTTCTACTACCTACCTGGCAAGTTAGATCAGTTATTCCACAATCTGGGATAACTGGTTCATTTGACTTAGTTCTGACACTAGAGTCAGACACTAATAACTAGACTAATGGTCAGTGGGGTTCTCAGAGGGCTAGCAGCATTCAACAGTAGTGATTGGTCTGACATTTCACACATTAGCTTGGTTTTTTTATTTGAATTTGCAGAAGTTACTTGACTAGATAAGAATCTTTATGGTAGACAAGATTGCTCATTACCACTGAGTTATTTGCATGAACTCATTTGGAGTATTACACTTCTGATATTGTGATGTTGTTTCTTCTTACATTCCAGAAATTAATTGGGCAATGCTTGGTGATCTTTAAGCTGAGCAGTTCTGTATGTTGCATATGTGCCATCTCTGGCCAGAGATTACAGGAGAACTGCTAGAACCTGCTTCAGTCTTCTCAAACTCCATTGCAAAGAATAGTCCACACAATAGGAACTGTATATAAAATGTTTGCCACATTTCTAAGATGAAGAAACAGGATGCAGCTTCATGGTAGAGTCTCTATCCTACATCCAGAAGGTCTTACTGTAGTTTTAATCCCTGGTCTTTACAGTGAAACCAAGAAAAATTCCAGTTTGAAATTGTGAAAAACCGTGCAGACCATATTAAACCAGGTAGACTAATAAAATGATTTGATACAGTATAGGAGATCTTCCCTTGTTCATATTCTAAAGCACAGGATATTTTTTTTTGACAAGCCAAATTGCCACATTTATGAAAATGGATCTATTATTTCTTAAGATTGCTGTACTGTTTCTACCATGGAGTATGACTCTTAAGGTACAACACAATTATAATACAAAATTGACAAATATATTGCAGCAATGCATGCTATACATAGACTAATAATCATTCCTACACACTGCAACTTTGCTTCTCTTGGAAAATATTTTATCGATGCATTTCTTTTATACCTATGGTGATTAAAAACACAACTTCATTTATTAACTGATGGGCTTAAAATCTATTTATCATACTTTAATCTAATAACATGTGTCTCTTAGTTGCAAATATCAGTATTTAGCTTCATATTTGAGGTTTAATCTTACCTGACTTCATGGAGATTGTAAAAGGACTTGTATTTACGAAAGAGCAAAGCTAGCCTCTCCACGTTGCTGTGTAATGCTTGCTTGATAGTTTCTTTAGTATCATTGTATAGATCTGGTGAAATACCAGCCTTCTGAGAAGCTTCCCGCAACAGCTTCAGGTTTTTCCTTTGTGCTTCCACATTTATCCAGTAGCGCTTCTCTGTAATGTCATATGTAGGAAGCTCTTCTATTTTGGTCAACATTTTAGGGAACCATGTAGTTTCTAATTCAGAGGAATCTTCCTTTAATGCAATACTAGAAGAGGGAGTGATCCGAGGAGTGGTAGAAATTATCTTCTCCTTAGAAACGGGTGGCATTTTACATTGGTTAATAAATATATCCAAAACAGAGCTTTCCACTACTTTCAATTTGGGACTCAAGGGCTTATGTTCCTTCTGTACCAGTCTTTGCTTCTCCAGCACTTTGCTCTTCTGCTCTTGATCTCTACTCTCCTGATCTTGCTTTTTTTGCATCTCCTGCTGCCAGCTTTGCAGTTGCTGCTGCCAGCGCTTTTCCCAAATGTGTTCAAGCTCTTGTTGCTTCTGCTGCTGCTCTTTTTGCTGCTGTTTATATTGCTCTTCTTGCTGCAGATGGGCTTGCCTCAGGGTCTCCATCTGTCCCTCATGCTTTGCCTGTTGTTGCTGCCATTGCCTTCTCTTGATCTCATGCTCCTTATCCTCCTCTTGCCAGATCTCCTGCTGCTTTCGGTGCTCTTCCTTCAACCGGTTCCAGCACCACTGTTCTTTGGCCTGCTCCCCTTGGAGCATCACATGCTGTTTGTACTGTTGTTGCAGCTGTCTGACCTCCTCCTGCAACCTGCATTGCTGCTCCTTCTGCTTCTCTCGTTGCTCAGTCCAGTACTGCTGATAATGCTCGTTCTGCTGCTGCAGGCGCCGCCATTGCTCAAGCTGCAGCTGCCAGAGGTGCTCCTGCTCCTTGTGTTGCTCCTGCTCCTGCTTCCATTCCTCCTGTTGTTTCTGAAACAACCCCTGCCATTGCACCAGATTCTCTTTGGCCTTTTCTATTTGCTGACATTCCTCCTGTATCCGTAACTGCTTTTCTTGCAGTCGTTCCTTCTCTGTCAGTAGCTCCTTTTGAAGTTGCTGGTACCAAAGCTCCTTCTCAATATTTAATTCCTGTAAGCTCTTCAGTTTCAAAGGGCTCGCTTTTGGGGACAGCTCTTTTCCTATGTCGACAGTCTTTGGTTGCTTCTCAGAAATTGGTATAATTGTTTTTTTTTTGTCTAGGGTGGGTCTGACCTGGGGAGGCGGGACCGTGGTAGATATGACCTGGGGAGGCGGGACCAGGGTGGGTCTGACCTGGGGAGGCGGGACCGGGGTGGGTCTGACCTGGGGAGGTGGGACCGGGGAGGGTCTGACCTGGGGAGGCGGGACCGGGGTGAGTCTGACCAGGGGAAGCGGGACTGTGGTGGGTGTGACCTGGGGAGGCAGGACCGTGGTAGGTGTGACCTGGGGAGGCGGGACCATGGTAGGTCTGACCTGGGGAGGCGGGACTGTGGTGGGTCTGACCTGGGGAGGCGGGACTGTGGTAGGTGTGACCTGGGGAGGCGGGACCATGGTGGGTGTGACCTGGGGAGGCAGGACTGTGGTAGATGTGACCTGGGGAGGCAGGACTGTGGTAGGTGTGACCTGGGGAGGCGGGACTGGGGTGGGTATGACCTGGGGAGGCGGGACTGTGGTGGGTGTGACCTGGGGAGGCAGGACTGTGGTAGGTGGGACCTGGGGAGGTGGGACTGGGGTGGGTATGACCTGGGGAGGCGGGACTGGGGTGGATATGACCTGGGGAGGCGGGACTGTGGTGGGTGTGACCTGGGGAGGCAGGACTGTGGTAGGTGTGACCTGGGGAGGCGGGACCATGGTGGGTGTGACCTGGGGAGGCAGGACCATGGTAGGTATGACCTGGGGAGGCGGGAATAGGGTGGGTATGACCTGGGGAGGCAGGACCGTGGTAGGTATGACCTGGGGAGGCAGGACTGTGGTAGGTGCAACCTGGGGAGGCGGGACTGGGGTGGGTATGACCTGGGGAGGCGGGATTAGGGTGGGTATGACCTGGGGAGGTGGGACCGGGGTGGGTATGACCTGGGGAGGCGGGACTGAGGTGGATATGACCTGGGGAGGTGGGATTAGGGTGGGTATGACCTGGGGAGGTGGGACCGGGGTGGGTATGACCTGGGGAGGCAGGACTGGAGTGGGTATGACCTGGGGAGGCAGGACCGGGGTGGGTATGACCTGGGGAGGCAGGACTGGGGTGGGTATGACCTGGGGAGGCGGGACCGGGGTGGGTATGACCTGGGGAGGCGGGACTAGGGTGGGTATGACCTGGGGAGGCAGGACCGTGGTAGGTATTACCTGGGGAGGCAGGACTGTGGTAGGTGTGACCTGGGGAGGCGGGACTGGGGTGGGTATGACCTGGGGAGGTGGGATTAGGGTGGGTATGACCTGGGGAGGCAGGACCGGGGTGGGTATGACCTGGGGAAGCGGGACTGGGGTGGGTATGACTTGGGGAGGCGGGATTAGGGTGGGTATGACCTGGGGAGGTGGGACCAGGGTGGGTATGACCTGGGGAGGCAGGACTGGAGTGGGTATGACCTGGAGAGGCAGGACCGGGGTGGGTATGACCTGGGGAGGCAGGACTGGGGTGGGTATGACCTGGGGAGGCGGGACCGGGGTGGGTATGACCTGGGGAGGCAGGACCGGGGTGGGTATGACCTGGGGAGGCAGGACCGGAGTGGGTATGATTTGGGGAGGCGGGACCGGGGTGGGTATGACCTGGGGAAGTGGGACCAGGGTGGGTATGACCTGGGGAGGCGGGACCGGGGTGGGTATGACCTGGGGAGGCAGGACCGGAGTGGGTATGACTTGGGGAGGCGGGACCGGGGTGGGTATGACCTGGGGAAGTGGGACCAGGGTGGGTATGACCTGGGGAGGCGGGACCAGGGTGGGTATGACCTGGGGAGGTGGGACCGGGGTGGGTATGACCTGGGGAGGCAGGACTGGAGTGGGTATGACCTGGGGAAGCGGGACCGGGGTGGGTATAATGTGGGGAGGCAAGACCGGGGTGGGTATGACCTGGGGAGGCAGGACTGGGGTGGGTATGACCTGGGGAGGCAGGACTGGGGTGGATATGACCTGGGGAGGTGGGACCAGAGGGAGTATCTCCTGTGGAGGTGGAGGCAGGATCAGGGTGCGTATGATCTGCGGAGGTGGGACCAGAGGGGGTATCTTCTGTAGGGCCAAGGTGGGTACCTGGGGAGCTGGAACCAGAGGGGGTATCTTTTGTGGAGGTGGAGGCCGGACCAGGGAAGATGTATCCTGGGGAGGTGAGACAAGGATAAGTATCTCCTGGGGAGATGGGACCAGGGAGGCTATATCCTGAGGAGGTGGAGGCGGGACCATGGTGGGCATCACCAGGGGAGGTGGCACTAGGGTGGGTATCTCCAGTGGAGCTGGGACCATGGTGGGTATTTCCAGGGGAGGCAGGACCAGGGGGGGTATCTCCAGGGGAGGCAGGATCAGAGGGGGTATCTCCAGGGGAGATGGGAACAAGAGGGGTATCTCCTGAGGTGGTGGGAATAGGATGGGCATCTCCTGGGGAGGTGGAACCAGGGGGGGTATGTCCTGGGGAGGTGGGAGCAAAGTAGGTATCTCTTGGGGAGGGGCGAACAGGCTGGGTATGTCCTGGGATGGTGGGAACAGGATTGGTATCTCCTGGGGAGATGGGACTACAGGGGGTATGTCCTGGGAAAGTGGGGATGGAACCAGGTGAGGTATGTCCTGGAGAGGTGTGACCAGAGTGAGTATCTCCTGGGGAAGTGGGACTAGGGGGGGTATATCCTGGGGAGATGGTGATGGGATCATAGTGGATATGTCCTTGGGAGGTGTGACCAAGGTAGGTATTTCCTGGGGAAGTGGGACCAAGGGAGATATGTCCGGTGGAGGTGAAGGTGGAACCAGAGTGGGGATGTCCTGTGGAGGTGGAGGTGAAGGTGGAGGCAGGACCTGAGTGGGAAAGTCCTGTGGAGTTGTGTCTTGGGTAGGTATATCCTGAGTAGGGATGACATGAGTAGATGAAGGAATTTTGGTGATTTCTTCTCCACTTTTATCTTCCAACTTTTCCATGCTTTCCAAAATCTGTTTATCTTCCTCCAGATGAATTTGTCCTCCAGACTTTTGCTTTATCAAGAAGCATTCTTCCACTTTGTCCTGTATTGCCTTAAAGAGTTGTTGAGCTTGTAGATCTGTGGGTTGTAAGTGAACTGATACTTTCCTACTGCTGGGAGGACCTTTCTTTAACTTTTCTAGCTTGTCTTCTAAACAAGCAAGAGTAGCTTCTTGAAATTCACGGAGAGCAGTTTCTTCAACTCTTGACATTTTCCGTTTTTCTTTTGTAGTATATGCTTGCTCAGCTGTGTCAGGAGGCACTGTGGACTTTTTTCCACTGAATATTTTGGCAGCCTTTTCTGTGTGGCGGCCTCCAGTCACTGGTCCTGCTGCAGTGTCTTTATATGATGACTCTAATTCTTCAAAAACATGTTTGATAGTCTCTATATCTATCATACCATCCTTCTCCCTGGCAATCTCTTGCAACTTTATGTTTAAAGCATGAATCACTCCTTCAGACTTCTCTGCCTGCTTTGGGAGTTGTAATGCTTTACTCCATCGCTTCGTTTCTTTCTTTTCTCTGATATCTTTTGATTTCTCTGCTAATTGTTTTGGGGCTTCCTCAGTTTGCTCTGCTATAGTTGTTTGTATCAGGTCTTTATCTTGGGATTCTGGCTCCTCCTTAGTTTCTGAAGTTGTTGGTTTTTGAGTCAGTTCACCTCCAGGAATGTCCTGGGTAGGGGTGTCTGGGGTAGGAATGCTTGGGGTAGGTATGTCCCTGGCAGTCTCTTGCAACTTTGCATCTACACCATGTTTTACTCCTTCAGACTTCTCTGCCTGCTTTGCATCTACACTATGTTTGACTCCTTCAGACTTCTCTGCCTGCTTTGGGAGTTGTAATGCTTTACTCCATCGCTTCGTTTCTTTCTTTTCTCTGATATCTTTTGATTTCTCTGCTAATTGTTTTGGGGCTTCCTCAGTTTGCTCTGCTATAGTTGTTTGTATCAGGTCTTTATCTTGGGATTCTGGCTCCTCCTTAGTTTCTGAAGTTGTTGGTTTTTGAGTCAGTTCACCTCCAGGAATGTCCTGGGTAGGGGTGTCTGGGGTAGGAATGCTTGGGGTAGGTATGTCCCTGGCAGTCTCTTGCAACTTTGCATCTACACCATGTTTTACTCCTTCAGACTTCTCTGCCTGCTTTGCATCTACACTATGTTTGACTCCTTCAGACTTCTCTGCCTTTTTGGGGACTTGTAATGCTTTACTCCATCGCTTCGTTTCTTTCTTTTCTCTGATATCTTTTGATTTGTCTGCTAATTGTTTTGGGGCTTCCTCAGCTTGTTCTATTATAGTTGTTTGTGTCAAATTTTTATCTTGGGAGTCTGGTTCCTCCTTGGTTTCTGAAGTTGTCGTTCGTCTTTGAGTCAGTTCACCTCCAGGAATGTCCTGGGTAGGAGTGTCCGGGGTAGGAATGTCTGGGGTAGGTGTGTCCCTGGCAGTCTCTTGCAACTTTGCATGTAAACCATGTCTTACTCCTTCAGTCTTCTCTGCCTGCTTTGGGATTTGTAATAATTTGCTCCACCGCTTTGTTTCTTTCTTTTCTCTGATATCTTTTGATTTGTCTGCTAATTGTTTCAGGGCTTCCTCAGTTTTTTCTGCTGCAACTATTTGTGTCAGATCTTTATCTTGAGACACTGGCTCCTCTTTGGTTTCTGAAGTCATTGTAGGGCTTTGAGTTAATTCACCTCTAGTTATCTCCTGTGTGGGGGTGTCCTGTGTAGGAGTGTCTTGTGTACGGGTGCCCTGGGTCAGTATATCCTGGGTAGGGGTGTCTTGGGTAGGTTTGTCCAGGGTCAGTATATCCTGGGTAGGGGTGTCCTGGGTAGGGGTGTCCAGGATCAGTATATCCTGGGTACGGGTGTCTTGGGTAGATTTGTCCAGGGTCAGTATATCCTGGGTACGGGTGTCCTGGGTACGGGTGTCTAGGATAGGTATTTCTTGGGTAGGGCTGGCCAAGGTAGGTATGTCCCTGGCAGTCTCCTGCAACTTTACATCTAAACCATGTCTCACTCCTTCTGACTTCTCTGCCTGCTTTGGGAGTTGTAATAGTTTGCTCCACCGCTTTCTTTCTTTCTTTTCTTGGATATTTTTTGATTTGTCTGCTAGTGGTTTCGGGGCTTCTTCAGTTTGCTCTGCTGCAGCTATTTGTGTCAGAGTTTTATCTAGGGACTCTGGTTCCTTCTTGGTTTCTGAAGTCATCATTGGCTTTTGAGTTAATTCACCTTCAGGTATTTCCTGGACAGGTGTGTATGGGGGAGTTATGTCCTGTCTAGGCATGTCCTGGGTAGGTGTATCCTTGGTAGGTGGGAATTTGACTGTCTTTTTTGTTTTTACAGCCTGTACAACTTTTTCTGCTGTACCTTTGATTGATATCTTGCGCCTAGCTCCTTTTTTATCTTTTTGGAGGCTTTGACCTGAAATGTCTTCTGCAGTCGGTTCAGTTAAAGTTGAAGGTTCCATTGAAGATGGACTGCTCTCAATAGGCTTTTCATCACTGGATTTAGAAGACATTCCATAAGATTCTGTGTCCAATGTTTTGTGACTAGTGAGCATTTGGTCAAGCTCCAGTAATCTTTCCATTGATGGACCTTTTTCATCTGTAGCCTTCGGGGGTTGCTTTGTTTTCCCCTTGTCAGAAACTGTTTTCTTTTGTTTAAGTTGCATATCCTGGATGCTTCCAGTTGGAGTTGCTTCTCTCCCATGAATAGTTAGTAGAGATGCTTGTGAATCCTCTCCTTGAGATTCCCATTTTTCATCCAAGCTTTCTCCTTCACCTTTTCTAGCTACCTTCCTTTTGGATTCTGTCAGGAGTTTTAGTTTCTCTGCTTGTTTGCTTTTTACATCTTTTTCAACATCCAATAGTTTACTCTGAGGTTTACCTGAGGTAACCCTGGGAAAGGTGATATTATCTACTAATGATGCTTTCTCATTTGCATCATGCAATTCTTTTTGAATCAGTTCATTTGTGACCAGAAGTGCCATGCATCTTTCTTCGGCACTTTGGACTTGCTTCTCCAATGCCATCTTTCTCTCCAGAGCCATTCTCAGTTCTCTCTGTAGGACTACAACCTGAGGATCTTGCTTCCTGCCTTCCACAATAGTTAGACTGTCACACTTGAGTCTTAGATTGCGGCATTGTTTAACTAGAAGGCTGAAAGCCTTTATAAGGTTTCCTACCATGGTTGTAGTGTACTTGAGGGCAGCTATTTCTGCTTTGTTGAAAAATGAAGATTCCCCTAGTTCGTGTATCATGTTGTTAACATCATGACAACGGGTAAAAGCAAGAGATTCATCATCCAACATCTGCTCAGGTGTCAAAGGCTCACCTTCTTGAGGCATATCTGTCACTTTATCTCGCCATGCTTTAAATAGAAGGGCATATTTTTGACCTGAGGTAGAAAGGTAATAATAAGAATAATAACAATAGCAATAAGAGGAATAGTAGTAACATTGGTAATAATGTAAAATTGAATTGAGAGATAAAAGATCATTGGACCAGAAATTATTAAACATTATTACTATAAGATTATATATCAAATAAGATTATATTAATAAACAATCTCATACGTCAAGAAGAAAATTACAACATTGTACTTATGTCTGTAACATAAATTGTACAAGAACATGGTCAGGGAATGCATATTAGATATATTTAAAAAACAAAAGCAACTCAGAGTCACATCAAACTGTGAGATGGGTGGCAAACAAATTTGATAATAATAATAATGAAAAAAAAAGTTCTTCAGAAATCAGGTTACAAATACTGTTTGTAAAAAAAAACAATGGACTTGACACAGCTGGTAAAACTGCACAGATGATAAAAACTGGAAACAGGTGACTGGGATTTGTATAGTGATTAAAAGGACATCAGTCACACAAAGCAGATTGAAATGTACATCTTCAACATGCAAATGCTGACAGTGGCTTAGAGATTGATTCTGCTTCTGACATTGGGTCTTTTGTGGCTGATCTTTGGCAGGTTATTGTTCTCAGATACATTTTGTAATTAAGCCAAAAGTATTGCTTCTGGAGAACCCACTACTGTTTTTTTAGGTACCTGGTTTTCGTTGTGCCCTCATTTTCTCTGTAAGGAGTGGCTGGAACAGTTTGATCAAACGTCGAACGTTTTCTTCAATTTTTTCAATAAATTTCAAGAGATCTATCTCCATTTTCTCAATCAATTTTTCACTGGGAATTAGTTTTTCTTCTAATTCAACTTTTTCCAGCACTCCACCTAGAGAGAAATTTTTAAGTCAAATGGGATGGTAGAAAGATCCTTCGTAAATAACATTAATTTTTTTCCTTTGGAAAAAATTCTGTAGAGCAGTCCAACAATATGAAAATTATATGGAGAACTGTTTCCCAAGACCTCAATTCTGTGATACATTCGAGGGACTTCATATTGCTAGATTCATAGTTCAGATATACAGCTTTCTCACATAGAAAATCCAAACCTGGTTTAAAGTACCAAGCAGCAGATTATAGGAAGGACAGACTGGTCTCTAGACATTTTGTTTAGAGCAGATGTAAAGGACAACATTCAGCTCTAATATACTGGAAAGAGAGGGCAATTAAACTTACTTGACTCTTCCAGTAAAACTCTTGTCTTCTAGAAGAAGCTGGAGTGGTCCAGCACTGGTCAAATAATATAAAAAAATTATTATCCTCATACAAAGAAAGTCCAGCTGGAATTCAATAGAGAGCTCCAGGAGTCTGCCAGTACTACAATGCAGGTAGGCCTTGACTTACAATATTTTGTTTAATGGTGGTTCAAAGTTTCAACAGCACTGAAAAAAGTGATTTAAAACTGGTCATTACACTTTACAACCATCGCAGTCACACAATCAAAATTTGGGCACTTGGCAACGAGCATGTATTTATGATGGATGATGGTTGCAGCATCCCAAGATCATGTGATTTATTTTATTTATTTATTTATTTGATTTGTCAATTGCTTACAAGATAATAGGTATAAGTATAAATATGAGGAAGAATACAGGAAATTGGTATGAATAAATGGGGACAATAGGATTGGGATGGTAGGCACGATGGTGCACTTATGTACACCCCTTAGTGATTGCCATTTGTGACCTTCCCAGGGGCCATCGAACAAGCAAAATCAATGGGAGGTGCCGGATTTGCTTAACAACCATGATTCACTTAACAACTGCAGTGATTCAATTAATAACCATGGCAATAAAGATTATAAAAATTGGATGTGGCTCACTTAACCACCACCTTGCTTAACAATGGAAATTCTGGTCCCAATTTTGTTTTTTAAGTCAAGGACTACCTGTACTTATGTTACCTCTGCCTTGCAAGTAATTTTCTCACTCTTTCTTATAACAGCCTTGCCCATGAAAAAGGATCCAAATTATTGGAAAGCCTCTTTATGGGCTCATAATAGAGAGTGCTGAGCTAGCTCAATAATATTTAGTATTGAATGATTTCTTGTAGCTATTGTTTCCAAAGATTAATAAGATTTGCATGTACAAGAATTAAAGCTATACTTAATCAATTACTTTGTTTTAATCATTTCTGTATGCACATTCACATATTGGGAATTGGAAAGAAAGAGAGGCTTCGGTATCTATTGAAAAAAAATGACTATTAATTTGACATTAGGATAATTCATAGCTATCGCACGATTAATATGAGAGAAAAATCAGCACGCCTTGCTTATTTATTAGATATTCTGGCAATCTAAGCTTTTAAGATTCCTTTTCATTTTTTCCTCACAATAACAACCATATGAGATAGCCTGGTCTAAGAGAGAGAGTTACTGATTCAGAATCACCCAGGAAGTTTCCATAAGTGAGAATACCAAATCTGAATAGTAGCCTACTGTTAGGGATAACATTGCTTACCCTAACTGGTTTAGGTAAAATAATAAATATGTTATCATAGTTAGTTAGTTAGTTAAAGTGTCTGCAACTTTAACTGTAGGATTGTAATTAAGGGAGTGGTTGTAATAGCACCATAAAAGAAGCAAGGTACTGCAGCTTGCACTCTTTGACTTGATGATCCCTAATTACTGGATGAAGACTGCGTTTTTTCCCTACTGGAACGGGAGAGAGATAAAGGACTGATTTATTGTAAGTGAACTGACATTGGATAATCTACACGGACTTTGCTAACTGAATATCCTTGAATGGACTGACTAAAATGATACATGACTAATGGACTGTTATTTTGACTATGCTATAAACTCTTAAATGGAATAAACTATCTTTTGATAGCACAAGCTTATCTGTTATTTTTACTGTATGTTAACAAACATACAAACATATCTTACCCATTTATCTGTGTGCCTATCTGACTAACGCTGCACATTCTGTTTAGCTTGTCTCCTTAAGCCTGGTTGGGGAACACAGGCTTAACACTGGTTATGGGCCCAGAGGCTGCAAAGTCAGTTTAACTAAAATAAAACAGATTTATGTAAAAAGTGAGAGTTTGTGTTGTTATACGTTACAGTAAACAGACAGCTGTGTTTTATTAATTATAGTTTATATCCATATAAAGAAAACATGGCACAAGTCAATCTACAAAGTTTGTCCTTTATATCCAAGTTGGATGGAATAAACTATGTATCATGGTCTATGAAATGTAGTCTACTTCTACGAAGAGAAGGTCTGTGGAACATAATTGAAAACCCACCAAACATAGAGGAATGGGATCCAGAGATAGAGGAAGATAGACAAAAGATAAATGAATTTAAACAAAAGAATGAACAAGCTATTTGCATTATAGGACTAACACTGTCTGACCAGCAACTTGTTCATATCCGTGGAGAGCAAACGGCTGTTGGGTGTTGGCAGAAGCTGAAGAGGATTTATGTTCGAGATAACGGTGCTCACATAAATCTTACACAGAAGCTTTTCAGAAAGCATCTCCAGACAAATGGTGATATGCTTACTCATTTGAATTCTATAAAAAGCATTTTTCAAGAACTGCACGAGAAAGAGCTTATTTTCTCTGAACTGCACCAAGTCTACATAATTCTATCATCACTAAACGAAAGTTATAACAACTACGTAACTTCCCTTGAAATTTTGCCTAAAGAAAGTCTAACTTTAACTGATATAACTGGCAGATTGATTGAAGAGGCCAGAAGAAGACTTGAAAGAGATCAGTTAAGGAGGGAGCAACCTCAAAAAGAAGATAATGAATCTCCTACTGCATACGCAATTAAAAAGTGTTTTAATTGTGGAGGAAGAGGACATTTGGCAAGATTTTGTAAAAAAGCAAAGTGCCAGAACGCTGGCCAGAATACTAAAAGTCATCAAAAGATAAATAAAAATTTAGAGTTAGCCATGTATATTAACGGAGCTGTAAAAAATAATTTATGGGTGGTTGACAGTGGAGCATCCCACTGTATAACAAATGATAACAGAAATTTTATTAAAATGTCCCAGAGTACACAGCAGATATCGTTAGCCAATGGCTGGAAACTGAAAGCTAAAGGTCAAGGTATAGCATAAACATTCTTTCATAAAAGAGAATGTAAATATGTTATATGTCCCACAACTTAAGTTTAATTTAATTTCAGTTAGAATTTTGGTTAAACTAGGATATGTAGTTACCTTTAAAGGAGATAACTGCATAATTGAAAAAGAAGACAAGAAAATTACTGCATCTTTAAGAGGTGAATTATATGTGTTAAATGATAATGGTTTAGAGGTGGCTAACACAGTTTATGATAATAAGAAACCTCATGATGAATGTATTCACTTGTTACACCGACGCCTAGGGCATTTAAATTTTAAAATGCTTAAGAGAACTGTTCAATTATCTAAAGGAATAAGTTTAAAACCTTGTAATAAGTATTTGCAATGTTTTGCGTGTAATCAAAGCAAAAGCAGGGTCATACCGGCTAATAGAGTTGATGGATTTACTACCAAAGAGCCTTTAGAAGTAGTATTTGCTGATTTAATAGGTCCAAAAAAACCAAGTGTAGGAGGAGCTCAATACATATTAAGTATAATGGACCACTATTCTAGATATGGATTTTGCTATTTAATGAAGAGAAAAACTGAAACGTATCTAAATCTCTTTAATTGGATTAAATTTGCAGAAAGAAAAACTAAAAAGAAATTAGTAACTCTTATAACAGATAATGGTGCGGAATTTACAAATAATAAATTCCAGAATAGACTTAGAATGTGAGGTATTCAACATAAAAAGTCTGCACCATATAGACCACAACATAATGCCTTTATAGAGAGACGAGGCCAAACATTACAATCAATGGCACGAACTATGATGTCTGATTCAGGATTACCTGACAATTTGTGGGGAGAAGCAATAATGTGTGGTAATCATATATTAAATAATGTTGTTAATTCAACAACAGGTGAATTACCATTCACACTGTGGCATGGTACAAAACCTGATTTAAGTTACATGCACACATTTGGAGCACCAGCATGGGTGCATATCCCTTCACAACTCAGACACAAAGGACAGCATAGAGCTAAAAGGTTATTTTTTGAAGGATATGAATCTAATCACAGATCTTAAAGATTCTGGGAACTAGGTACTTCTAGAGTTTACACCAGTGCTAGTGCTAAATTCCTAGAACATGTAGGATGGAATAGATTAGAGCAAGATTTAAATAACGAAGTAATTATTGAACCCTACAAAAGGCAGAAAGAACAGACTAGTTATAAGAAAAATCCAATTAAAGAAGAAGTCCACGAAGAGCAAATAGGACCAGAACAAGAGGAAATAGTTGATCAGGAAGAGTTAGATAATCAAGAACAGTTAATAAATGAAAGTCCACCTGTAAGTCCTGTAATACCTAGACGTACTACATGTATAACTAGACCACCTGATAGGTATCAAGCAAGTATAGTTTGCCAAGTTACTAAAGTTCCAACTAGTATAGATGAACTTAAGATGTATCCTGCTAAGGATCAGGAGAATTGGCAAAAGGCAATGGAAAAAGAACTAAATTCATTAAAGGTAATGAAAGTATATGAAGATGCCAAATTACCTCCAGGAGAAAAATCCATTGGGTGCAAATGGATATTTAAAGTAAAAACAGGAAATGATGGGACTGTTACCCATAAAGCTAGGTTAGTAGCTCAAGGATTTAATCAAACTGCATCTGATTACGATGAAGTTTTTGCACCAAGTCTTAAAGCAACATCTTTGAGAGCAGCATTAGTGTGGGCAGCTAAGAAAAACTATGTCATTAACCATTTAGATGTAGAAACTGCTTATCTGCATGCACCATTGCAGCACACTATATATTTGAAAAAGCCAATTATTATAAAAGACAATAAAGTAAATAGTAATGATTGTTGGAAACTCAAAAAGAGTCTTTACGGGTTGAAACAATCTGGCTTTGAATGGAATCAATATATTGTGAAAGAATTAAACAATATACCGTATATACTCGAGTATAAGTCGACCCAAATATAAGCCGAGGCACCTAATTTAACCACAAAAAACTGGGAAAACTTATTGACTCGAGTATAAGTCGAGGGTGGGAAATGCAGCAGCTACTGGTAAATTTCAAAAATAAAAATAGATGCCAATAAAAACTTTCACTGGGACAGTTGAGAATAAGTTTGATGTTCACAATTTCCTCTTTGAAAGAGACCAGTAAATAGGGAACAAGAAGATGAAGAAAAAGAAGTGTGTTTTTTCACACTTTTCACACTGCAGTGAACAAAAATGGCATCATAGGAACAAGCTTATTCTCAGCCCAAAGGTTTGTTTCTGATTTCTTCCCTGATTTAAGGGAAATTTGGGAAATGATCTCACTATCATGAAAGGTTTGATTGATTCACTAACCCAAAAGATGATGATGATGACAGTGGTAGGCAGGAGTCACTCTCTCCCTTGCAAGAAAAAACCAAGAGCCGTTCTTATGATCTCTCTCTCTCTCTCTCTCCCCCCCTCCTCCCGAGTGGACTGAAAGCAGCTGGAGCTAAGGAAATGAAACTGAGTGGAGCGACCTCAGCTCGCGTTGCTTTCTCAGCCTAGAGCTCAGAAAAGCCTCCCCCTCCTCCTCCCCCTCCCCCTCCTCCCGAGTGCACTGAAAGCAGCTGGAGCTAAGGAAATGAAACTGAGTGGAGCGACCTCTGCTCGCGTTGCTTTTTCAGCCTAGAGCTCAGAAAAGCCTCCCCCTCCCATGCTTAAAAGTTGCAAAGGAAACATGGAAGCAGGGAAGTGGCTGCCCAGCTTCGGAGCTCCACACCATTTTTTTTTCAGAGGGGAATCTGACTCGAGTATAAGCCGAGGGGTTTTTTTTCAGCACAAAAAATGTGCTGAAAAACTCGGCTTATACTCGAGTATATACGGTAGGTTTTAAATCTGGTTTAGCAGATCCATGTGTGTTTAAAAGAGAAAATAATGGAGGTGTCATTATTGTTATTATTTACAGATGATATTGCTTTGATAACTAAGACTAATAATGAAGCTAATGAGATTATATCATTATTAGCTAAAAAGATAAAATTAAAGCATTTAGGTGAAATTAAAAAGTATCTAGGATTGACAATTAACAAAACAAAAAATGGATTTAAGATATCTCAAGAAGATAAAATTTGCCAATTAATTAAAACATATAAAATGGAACTTTGTAAAACGGCAAAGACTCCAATGAGTCAGGAAGTTTGCCAAACTGATGTGCAGAGTCCCAAATTTGATAAGTCCATATATCAATCTTTGATTGGTAGCTTATCATATATAAGCAATTGGTCAAGGCCAGATATAGCTTATAGTGTTAATCAACTGGCACGTTTTAATTCAGATCCACATCAATGTCATTGGCAATTATTAAAGAGAATTTTAAGATATCTTAAAGGAACAATGAACCATGCATTGTATATAGAACCAAAGGGTGATTTGAGTCTTAGTGCCTATGCAGATGCAAGTTTTTCAACTGACATAAACACTAGAAAATCAACATCTGGGATGGCTATATTATTTGGTAAGACACTAATCGGATGGAGGTCAATCAGACAACAGCATATTAGCTTGTCCACGATGGAAGTGGAATTTTCATGTCTGTCATTACTATGCACTGACTTAATTTTGTGCAAACAGTTATTATTAGACATGGGTGTAACTGTTAAAGATTCCATTATTGTGTACGAGGACAACCAGGCAGCCATAAAGTTAGCTACTAGTATTGCTGTAAAAACTAGATCAAAGCATACTGATTTAAGATACTTAAATGTTAGAGAATCTGTAAAGAATGGGCTAATTAAATTGGAATACTGCATGACGGGAGAAAACATTGCAGACCAGTTTAAAAAAGCTCAAGGAGTAATTAAGTTTAAAGAGTGTTGTAACAAATATGATTTAAAGATGTAAATAGTTATATTTATTATTATTTCCTAAAAGGGGAGAATGTTAGGGATAACATTGTTTACCCTAACTGGTTTAGGTAAAATAATAAATATGTTATCATAGTTTGTTAGTTAAAGTGTCTGCAACTTTAACTGTAGGATTGTAATGAAGGAAGTGGTTGTAATAGCACCATAAAAGAAGCAAGGTACTGCAGCTTGCACTCTCTGACTTGATGATCCCTAATTACTAGATGAAGACTGTGTTTTTTCCCTACTGGAATGGGAGAGAGATAAAGGACTGATTTATTGTAAGTGAACTGACATTGGATATTCGAAACAGACTTTGCTAACTGAATATCCTTGAATGGACTGACTAAAATGATACATGACTATTGGACTGTTATTTTGACTATGCTATAAACTCTAAATGGAATAAACTATCTTTTGATAGCACAAGCGTGTCTGTTATTTTTACTGTATGTTAACAAACATACAAACTTATCTCACTCATTTATCTGTGTGCCTATCTGACTAACGCTGCACATTCTGTTTAGCTTGTCTCCTTAACCCTGGTTGGGGAACCCAGGCTTAACACCCACTATCTACTAGCCCACTATCTATCCTTTACTACATTAATTCTTGCGGGGGACTCTGTGTGTGTGTGTGTATGTGTGAGTGAGTGTATGAAAAATTATCCTGAAGTTTAAGCTTGCAGTTATTTGCTAGCAGGCATTCCCACTGATAGTGTTTATAGTCAGGATTTATTCCTGGATTTAAAACTTAAGCAGATCTCAGAATCTTGCCAAATAATAAGTAGCTATACCATTCCTAGTCCAAGAGATAGCAATTGAAAATTTATTGCATTGAACTTATTACCTACATGAAAGTAGTTTTTTTTAACAAAACAGTTTGTCCTAATTATAGGCACTTCTTGGGTTACAACCAGAGATGGTATTCAGTAGGTTTTGACCAGTTCTGGAGAACCGGTCGTGGAAATTTTGAGTAGTTTGGAGAACTGGCAAGTACCACCCTTGACTGGCCCCACCCCCATCTATTCTCTGTGTTAAGTTCTGCGCAGGGCGCAAGGAATGGAGACAAGGCAGTGAACAGTGAACTTCAACTCTTTATTAATCATTCTGAACAGAGCAAAACCCTAGGGCAGCAGCAGCCCTTTTATAGGGCAGGCTGCTGGCCTATTAACCAACGAGAAACATGGAAGTGTTAAACCCTTGAACCAATGAGAGTGGCTCGTTAACAGCCAATCAGATTCCCCAGAATGGACCAATCCGATATCGCTATTATCGGCCAATCAAAAGTGCAAGATTAGAACCCTGCTTTTTCTTTAAGGTTTGTTAAAACTTTATTTAAGTGCTTTTATTAGTTCATAACACCCCTTCCCCCCGGGTTCCGTTTGAGGAGTGCGGTGACGTAATCCCTAAGATATATAGGTTGTTTTAACTGTCTATTAGATTTGCGCTGTCCCACCGGTTCCTGTCTGTAGTCTGGTTTCGGTGGAACGTTTTTGGACATATCTGGTACAGGCGGTTCCGCATTCTCACTGGACGACTCGGTGCCGCTAATTCTGTCGTTGTTGTCCTCCGATCTTTGCGGGCTAGCCTCCGTTGAGGTATTCCTCTGTGGCGAGGACACTCCCCTCCTTGATTCTTCTTCATTTATCGCGCCTGATTGCTGACTTCCTTTGCTTCTGCTTTCCACCATCTTGAATTCAGTTTCTTTGACATCCCCTCCCCACTCAGTTTGGGAGTCACAGGAGTCACGGGAACTGGGTTGTAGCCTAGAGCGAAGCTGATCTATATGGCGTTTCCATATTTTTCCGTCACAGGTTTGCACACGGTATGATCTGGGCCCGGTGGTTTGAATTACGGTTGCTTCAACCCATAATGGTTTGCTGGAGAGGTTTTTGGTGAAAACTAAATCGCCTACCTTGAACTTGCGGCATTTTCCACTAGATCCACAGGGCTTCTCTGGCTCGTAGGATGGGTGAAGCCGGTCGAGGTGGGAACGGAGCTTGCGTCCCATCAACAGTTCAGCTGGAGTCTTGTTGGTGACGCTGTGCGGAGTGATGTGTTGGAGTAGGAGTATTCTGTTTATTTTGTCGTCAATGTCCCCATAGTCCATTTTGTGGAGAGTTTTTTTAACAAATTGTACCATGCGCTCAGCCCTGCCATTAGCTGCAGGGTGCACTGGCGAAGTTAGCACATGGTGGATACCCCAGTCCGCTAAGTATTGTTCAAAAACCAGGGCGGTGAACTGGGGTCCGTTGTCGGTGACCAGAACGTCTGGCAGCCGGTGCGTTGTGAATAGCCTATTCAATTTTCAGATGATGGACTCGGTTGTAGCATTCTTCATTTCGTGGATCTCAAGCCAGTTGCAATAGGCATCCACTGTTAGGAGGAACGTATGTCCTTTAGGAGGTCCCACAAAATCAACGTGGATGCAGGATCACGGCCCCTGGGGGGTTTCCCATTCTGTTGGAGTTGCTCTAGATGGGACATTGCTGACTTCTTGGCACTTTAAGCAAGTCTTTACCCAGGCTTCGATTTGTTTGTCGATGCCCGGCCACCACACATAGCTTCGTGCGAGCGCTTTCATACGCATGATGCCGGGGTGACCGTCATGCAATGTTTTTAATACTGCTCGTTGTAACTGCTCTGGGACGACGACTCTATCTCCCCATAGGATGCAGCCTTTTGAGAAAAAAGTTCTGTTTTCCGGTTTCTGAAAGGGGTGAAGTCGTCAGGGGTTTGTTCTATTGCCCATCCTCGTTCGACCCAGCTAAGAACTCATGCCAGGACAGGATCTCGTTTTGTTTCGATTGCAATGTCTCTGGCTGTTAGTGGTGGTGAATGTAGCGTTTCAATCTGGAGTGTCGTAAGGGTTGGAGCTGGGTCGTCGACGGTTTCCGGAAGTGGAGCACGGCTCAATGCATCAGCATGGGGAATGGCTTTCCCTGGGCGGTGTTGTAATTTATAGTTGTACGCAGCTAAAAACTCCGACCAACGAGTCATTCTAGGTGACAATATATAGGGGGTTGGCTTGTCTCCCTCTATAATCCCTAGCAAAGGTTTGTGGTCGGTAACAATAGTAAAAACTCGTCCATACACAAATTCATGAAACCGTTTCATAGCAGATACAACAGCAAGAGCCTCTTTGTCGATCTGGCTATGGTTACGTTCAGCCTTTGATAAGGTCCTTGAAAAATGGGCAATAGGGGCCTCACCACCATTTGGTAACACATGACTCAAAATGGCTCCTACTCCAAACGGTGACGCGTCACATGTAATTGTTAAAGGCAGAGTCTCATTATACTGCATTAAAACAGCATCTGAGGTTAGTAAGTTTTTCACTTGTCGGAATGCGTGCTCCTCTCGGTGTCCCCAGACCCAGGTTGCTTTTTTGTCGAGAAGTCTATGTAGGGGTTCAGCTACGGTCGCTTTCTGGGGCAAGAAGATGTTGTAAAAGTTAATGAGCCCCAGGAAAGCTTGGAGATCAGTCCTATTTCTGGGTCTTGGGGCATTTTTGATTGCCCTTAGTTTGCTATTAGTGGGGTGAATGCCTTGTTTATCGATTAGGTACCCAGGAACTCTACTTTATCTGTACACAGTTGACATTTATTTTTTTTAACCTTAAGGCCACAGTCTTTAAATTTCTGGAGAACCAATCTAAGCCGCTTTTCTAGTATTTCTCTATTCGGGGCAGCAATTAAAACATCATCAAAGTATGGCACGACCCCCTTGATCCCTTGCAAGAGTCTCTCCATCAGACTTTGAAAAATCCCTGGGGCTATGCTCACTCTGAATTGGAGTCGGTTGCATTTAAAGACGCCTCGGTGCATAACGATCGTCTGTGCCTCTGCGGTTTTTTTATCTACAGGCAGTTGTTGGTATGCCTGTGCTAAATCCAATTTAGCGAAGACTTTTCCGCCCCCCAGGGAATGGAGAAGGTGTTGTACCACCGGTACCGGGTAAGCGTTCTGTTGAAGGGTGTGATTAAGGGTTGCCCGGTAGTCCCCACAAATCCTTAATGATCCATCCGGTTTGATGGGTGTTACAATTGGGGTTTTCCAACGAGCGTGGTCAGTTGGTTCTAAAACACCCTGGGCTATTAATTTATTGAGTTGCTCGTCAATTTTTGGTTAAAGGGCAAAAGGTACCCGACAAGGCTTAAGGCGGATGGGGGCTACTTCAGGGTTAAGGTTAAATGATATCGGGGTCCCCTTGTACTCGCTTAGTTTGTCTGCAAAAACGTCCTGGAATTCTTGGACGATGGCCTCCTCCCAGTCGTCACTTCTGGATTGGTGAATGCCGGCTACCTCGATCCCGAGTGGGGCGAACCATTGAAGGCCTAACAAGCTTGGCTGGTCACTGTCAACGACGGTCAGTGGTAACAACGCAGTACTTTTTTTGAATGATACTTGGAGTTGGCTGGATCCAACGACCGGAATTCGGTTCCCCTGATAATCTTTGAGTATGATTCTTTGGGCTCTGAGGTCTTGACGCCGGACGGTAGTGTGGTCATCTAATCCCAGAATTATTCGGTCTCTCAGAGCTTCTTCGAGGTCTGTAAACCCACAGAGGCCTCCCAGGTTCTGGAGATCCGCGATAAAATCTGCAACGCTCTCTCCTTTCCGCTGGTCCCTCTGGTAAAATTCATGTCTTCGGACAAGTGTTGGTATGGCGTGTGCATAGTGGGCCTGTAGAAGGGGCGTGAGGACGTCCCAGTCCATGTTCTTCAGCTCAGCCAGTTTCGCTAGTGCCTTGGCCATCTTAAAGATGGCAGGCCCGCAATGGGTCAGGAACACTGCTCACTTTCCCCCCGTAGTGGCATCCTTCAAGTTGTTGGTCTCCAGAAACATCTGGAACCGGTCTATGTACGAATCCCAGTCTTCTTATGCTGGGTCAAATGGAGCGGGTGGTATGGTGCTGCCGGACATGGTTTCCATTTTCGATGTGCCTTCAGCCACATTCTCTGTTTGATGCTCTGTAGTGTTGAGTCAGCTCTGATGTCTCCACATCCCATCCTCGTCGCCAGTGTTAAGTTCTACGCATCGGCGCAAGGAACAGAGATGAGGGAGTGAACAGTGAACTTCAACTCTTTATTAATCATTCTGAACAGAGCAAAACCCTAGGGCAGCAGCAGCCCTTTTATAGGGCAGGCTGCTGACCTATTAACCATGAGAAACATGGAAGTGTTAAACCCTTGAACCAATGAGAGTGGCTCGTTAACAGCCAATCAGATTCCCCAGAACGGACCAATCCGATATCGCTATTATCGGCCAATCAGAAGTGCAGATTAGAACCCTGCTTTTTCTTTAAGGTTTGTTAAAACTTTATTTAAGCGCTTTTATTAGTTCCTCACACTCTGCCTCCTGAATACCAGCTGATTGGCTGGGTCTTCTTTGGTTGCCCTGCACAGGAGAACAGAGCTGGAAAGCAGGTTAGTGGAGTGGGGAGGGAATGGAGATTTTACAGTATCCTTCCCCTGCCATGCACACCAAGGCACGCCCAAAGAACTGGTAGTAAAAAAATTTGAATCCCACCACTGGTTACAACCACTCATTCAGCAAATGTTTAAAGTTTCAGAAGTGCTCAACAAGGAGTCTTAGAATAGTCTTTCAAGCAGCAGCCACTGCAGCATCACTGTGCCCCATAGGATTGCAATTTGGGCACTTGGCAACCAACTCACAAAGGTGTTCTGGAGTCCTGTGATCACCATTTATGACCTTCCCTGATGGCTTCCCACAGTGGGGAAGCTGGCAGGAGGTCACAAGTCTTTTTCACAGAATGAGGATACAAAGGTAAATAGATGCAATGCACCTAGCTGATGAACTTAAAATAAAGCAATGGAAGTTTAATTAAATAACTAAAACACGGTACAACTGATAAATTAACAGCAGAATGTGTGTAAATACATGCATATCCTTCCAAGAAAAAAATGACTTTTTCTTTCAATCGCTGAAAGGTCCAATTTAATAGAGCAATTGGTGGGATGTAAGGTGTAGAACAGGGGTGTCAAACTCATGGCCTATGGGCCGGATGCGTCACATGCTGGCCCCACCTCCACCCAGTTTAGCAAAGGGGGGAAAGTCCCAATACGTCATGTGACACCGTGATGACGTGAGTTTGATACCCCTGGTATAGAAGATTAAGACCATTGTGTTAGAATAGATTCCTATTAAATGTTAGCTAAACCTAGGCTTCATATGCATTATATAAGTCTATCTAATTTAACAATGGTAGATTCTTGTCTTCTACAGTATATCGGATCAGATTCTCAAAACTCTTTTAAAAAACAACTTTTCTACGAGATAGAATTTTGACAGAGCATCCCTTCCCACTGTTGGAGTTACAAAACTTACTGCATTCTTTTAATGAGTCCAGTACTAGGCGTAGTTCCACTAATTTGCCCATGTTGACATTTAGTACACCATCAATTTCATTTAGGAATTGAGATCGACGGTTTTTCTCCTCCCATGTTAGTATGGAATGATACTCCTTTTCTATTTTTGGATCGATGCCATCATCTTTTTTGTAGTGCTCATAAGCTCTATTCACATTCTCCAGAATGCGAAAGAGTTTTTTAGAAATATCCTGAAAGAATAGAACATATTTGCTGGGAAAAGTAATATATTGAATTGTTGCAGGAATTCCTAACTCAGCTGTGTAAATCACTTCTTAGTTTTGGAGCTCTTTCACTCTCCTCTTAAAATTCTGGGAAATTTCTAAATGTGTGAATGTGAGCTTACTGTAATACTTTAGTTGGTATGTTACCTGCTTTGTGTCCTATGAAGAAAAGGGATAGAAATGTATCCCTTTTTTTTAAAAAAAGTTAAATAATAGTGAAAGTCTCTTAGATTTTAAAAAGAGCAAATTCATAAAAGATAGACCAGTCCATTTCTGCACGTATTACTCAAACTATGTAAAACCTCCAGATTCAGAAACCTTGGAAAAAAGAACATAACTATAAACTTAAAACTCTGCTTATAGATTTTCTTGAAGCATCTCTCTCACCCCCGTTATAAAAAAAACAAAACAAAACAAGACCTAGACTCTGCTTACTAGCAAAAGGAAAGCACTGTGCTTTCTTTTTTCATTCAGGGACGGATTCAATAATGTAGCATTTTTCAAGATGAAAGAGCTTAATTTGGGTGTTTTAGCATTTATTTGTGGAATAAATTAATATTTTCCTTCTTCCTACCTTTCACAGGTGGTTGGAGATGCTCAACAAGCCTGAACAAAAACATTGGGATATTTGAGGGTGAACAGCAAATCCTACTCTCCTCAAACTGCATTTCCTAGTATTAAAAAAAAAATCAGATGTCCCCCCCGCACCGAGATGGTAAATCCCATAAGATGTTGTCTCTGTATCTGGGAAATGTAGATATAGATACATTTGCGACTTTTCTTCCCAAAAGTATAATAGTGGTGATAACGATTTAAAAGCAGATTATAGTACTGTAGCAATAAAGTTTAAGAGCTGACCATTTCTTTCCCTTCATTAATGACCAGAATCAGATTATATTTTGTTTAATGGTAAAAATTGTACTGATTTTTGGTCAAAGAATATTTGTGCTTCATATGCAATTGATAGTCATAAATCTATGAGGCAAACCTAGATGCTATTGTGAAGAGTTATGCAAACTTAATTGTCTTTTTCCAGAGCAAGGTGCTACATTTTTGGTGCCTACCTTCTTGGCTCGTTCCAGTTGTGACACCTCAATGTTATCCAAAACACGCTTTACAGGAGGAGGAATTTCAACCGAACGGGTAGGCATGGTTTCCTTTTTGGTGGTTGTAATTTTGGACATATCAGGACCTTCTGATTCATATTCTCTCACACTTCCTGATTTTGATGATGAAGATTCAAAGTCATCAGATTCTGAAATCAAGGATGGTAGATTTTCCCATGCCACAAACCTTTGGGAATGCATGATTACTGCACAGAAAGAGCCAGATAAGTTTCCTTTACTCTTATCACATCATTTGTGTTGGTAGGTAAGTGAATGGGTGACAACAAAGAGATTTACATTTCAATTTTTTTTGTTTTTTTACAGTTAAATGGAAAATCACCCAGAGAGGAGCAGATTCTGTTTATAGAATTGATGTCTCCGTTGCCATTCCATGGCTTCTAATTCATGATGTCACTAAGCAAGCAACAAACATTTGCATATAAAGAAGCTTCAGAGAAAAGAAACTCATAATTCTACATATTGAATAGAAGTTTCATTGATAACATGTCCCACCATATATCAGATCTTTGGAAGGAAAGCAGCATTGCAGTGCTTCAGTAATATACAATAATAGTTGAGGATTATAATCCTCAATTTAGCTAAAGACATTTTGAAAATACTGAATATATTTGTATATTGGCACTGAACAGAATCCCCTTTCAATCCTGGCATTATTTCTCCAAACTTGAATTTCCAGAGTAAGCCATTACCAAATGTTACAAAGTATTTAATGTTATAACTTTTGCATAGCAGGCAGCTGATTTGAAGCATCTGTCACAGATAGAATGGCAATGTTCACAATTGATTGATTTGTTATTGCATGCTTACTGACAGAGAATCAAAGAATGACAATTACTGGGAGGAAATTTTTTTGACTCACAACTTGGACAATTTTATTCCATGACTTGGAAAAATAGATAAGATTATATGGATGGATGGGTGTTCTGTCTCACCTGCGACCATGAGGTGAGAGTCCAAATTTCCAAAGGAATATAAATAAACTGACAGGACCAGGAACGACAGAGTTAAATTCCTTTGGCTGGAGAATTCCTTGGCAGTCTTCCAAAAGCTTCCTGCAAAGTCCGATAACAAGGCAAGACCATAAATCAAAAGCAAATGCCATGCAGAGAATTTGTCAAGGCTTCTATTCCAAATAAACAAATTGTTCCAAACAGAGATTCAGAGCTAACACGCCCTCTTTTATGGGCGTGTCAGTCTCTCAAGTCAGTCCCTGATTTGACATTTCCTTTGACATTCCATTTCACGTCGATGTCTACGTCTTTGTCTTGCATCAAACCAGCATTCCTCAACTTGATCCTCAGCCAAGGACTCCGGCACGCTCTCCTGATTATCTGCTGACACCTGAGGAATAACCAGGGAGGAAAGTCCCGGGGAGGGAGATGATTCCAAATCCTCCAGCAACGCAGGCTCAAACCTCAGAGCCAAGTCCTCCTCTTCTTCCTCATTACTTAAGTCTGTATCTTCTAACAAGGCAGATTCAGACCTCCGAGTCACAACGAATGGGTATATGTATGTATGCATATAGCATGTGTACATGTATTTCTTTTGAAAGCAGGTTACAGAATTTTATTTTTAAGTGTATCAATATGCTCACAGTAAAAAAAAATGACAATAAAGGTTCTCTTCTTATCTAACCTTATCTTCTTTCTCAACACGTCAAGAGCCAAACATCTTGTTGTCTACCTTAATCTCTTCTCCAAAATAACAGAATTTGATTAACAAAATTGTCCGAACTTCTTATTTAATCTATCATCTTTGAATCAGACTTGGTGCTGCATAGCTAAGAGATAAAATAGTATTTATTGTTCAAAATGATTTATTTATACAAATTTGAGTAAGTGGGGAAGCTTAAAAACCTTGTGCAGCACAGAATTTCACCTTCACAAAAAAGAGGATCAACATCTATTTGTCCTATCTGTTCAACCACTGTCGAACTTCTTGGGGGAAATGGAAGGAAATTAAATTTTAATTTGGGAGTTTGAAAATTAGAGCTGTTATGATTATAGATGTTAAGTACTGAACATGGGTCGGAGTAAATGGAGACAGCCTCTGAATAGTGAACATTCAGCTCCTTATTTGCATAGTGACTTCTCAAAACAACAACAGTGAACTCTGCCTTATATAGGCAACTCTTGTGAGAATTGTCCAATAATGAGCTATGAACGCTAGCTCTTTTAACCAATAAGAATTCTCTGCTAAGGGCCAATTGGATTCCTCAGAACTAACCAATCCGATCTGGCCGCCAAACAGCCAATCAGAAGTGCAGGGCCAGAACCCTGCACTTTACCTCAAGTTCATACTTTATTAACTATGGTACATACACAACACCCCTTCCCCCTGGCTTCTTAATTACGGTGTAGTTATATAGTCCCTTAGATAGGACGGTTGTCTTTTAACTCTTTCGGATTTTCGTTGGATTGGTTGGTTGCAATCCTGTTGAGGTAGATTGCTGTTTGGCAGTGGTTCTGCTTCTTGCTCAGCTGCAATTTCTTGTGGTGCAAATGTTTCTCCTTCCTGCTCCATTTCCTGAGTATCACTTAGTTCGTCGCTCCCTTCGAGCAGATTCCCTGGAACTTCATCTTCTTCCGTACCTCCCCCCCCTCGGTTTGGTCATGGGGGAGTTGTTGACTGGCCGCTGTGAGTCGTGACCGTAATTGGTCGATATGCCATTTCCACAGTCTATTGTCACAGCATTTCACTACGTAAGATTTAGGGCCGGTCACTCGTACTACTGTCGCCTCTATCCATAACGGGTCGCCCGATAAGTTCTGTGCGTAAACGAGGTCTCCTACCTGGAAGGTGCGACAGCAGCTGCTGGATCCTATTGGCTTTTCCGGTTCGTAAGCAGGGTGCAACCGGTCGAGGTGGGAGCGGAGTCTTCGTCCCATCAGTAGTTCGGCAGGAGTTCTGCCGGTGACGCTATGTGGAGTTATGTGTTGCAAAAAAAGAATTTGGTTGACCTTGTCATCAATATTGTCATAGTCCACTTTTTGCAAAGTCTTTTTAACAAATTGGACCATGCGTTCAGCTCGGCCATTGGTCGCAGGGTGCACAGACGAGGTGAGCGCATGGTGGATGCCGCGGTCAGCGAGGTACTGCTCGAACATTAGTGCCGTAAACTGTGGCCCGTTATCGGACACCAGGACATCTGGCAATCCGTGGGTTGCAAAGAGTCTGTTTAGAATCTTGATCACTGCCTCGGAGGTCGTAGCCGTCATATGATGAATTTCTAACCAATTGGAGTATGTGTCGACTGTCAGCAGGAAGGTATAGCACTTGGTTGGCCCTGCGAAATCCAGGTGGATTCTGGACCAGGGTCCCCGTGGTGTCTCCCATTCAGTAGGCATGGCTTTTGGTGGGGCATTGCTGACTTTGTTGGCAATTGGAACATGCTTTAACCCACTGCTCGATTTGCCGGTCCATGCCCGGCCACCATGCGTAGCTTCGTGCAAGCGCCTTCATTCGCACGATGCCGGGGTGGGCCTCGTGCAGAATTCGCAGCAACGTCTTCTGGAGTCGCTCTGGGACAACGACTCTATCACCCCAGATGATACAGCCTTTTTGGGAAAAAAGTTTAGTCTGTTGAGATTTGAATGGTGCGAAGTCATCTGGTACTTGGTCCAATGGCCATCCACGTTCTACCCAGCCTAGGACTCGAGCTAGGGTGTGGTCTCGTTTGGTTTCTCTCGCGATGTCTCGGGCAGTCATAGGCGGCGAGTTGAGTGTTTCGATCTGCAATGTGGTTGCCGTTGGTGCCGGATCGTCGAGAGTCTCTGGAAGCGGTGCTCAGCTTAATGCGTCAGCGTGGGGAATGGCTTTTCCCGGGCGATATTGCAGCCGATAATTATAAGCAGCTAGGAATTCTGACCATCGGGTCATTCTAGGGGATAATATGTAGGGGGTTGGCTTGTCCCCGGCTATTATCCCTAGCAACGGTTTGTGGTCAGTTATAATGGTAAATGTCCTTCTATACACATATTCATGAAATTTTTTTACAGCTGAAACGATTGCGAGGGCTTCTTTATCAATTTGTCCATAGTTCCGCTCTGCTTGTGAAAGAGTCTTCGAAAAGTATGCAACAGGGGCTTCGTTCCCATTAGGCAGCACATGGCTCAAAATGGCGCCCACCCTGAAAGGCGATGCATCACAGGTTATAACTAACGGCAAAGTCTCGTTATATTGCATAAGTACAGAGTCAGATGTGAGCAGTTTTTTAACATTCCGGAACGCTTGCTCTTCCCGGTAACCCCATACCCACAATGCTTTCTTATCTAATAATCGGTGTAACGGTTCAGCGACAGTTGCCTTGTGCGGTAAAAATACATTATAGAAATTAATGAGGCCTAAGAACGCCTGGAGATCGGCCTTGTTGCGTGGACTGGGAGCATTTTTGATCGCTTATAATTTACTCTCGGTAGGATGAATGCCCTGGCTATCAATCCGGTACCCTAGAAACTCAACATTGTCAGTATACAATTGACATTTATTTTTTTTCACCTTAAGTCCGGCCTCTTGGAATTTTTTTAGAACGCATTTCAAACGGTCCTGTAAGATTTTTTGGGTAGGGGCTGCAATTAATACGTCATCAAAATAAGGGACCACACCCTTGATTCCTTGTAATAACCTTTCCATAAGGCTCTGGAAGATCCCCAGGGCTACACTAACTCCAAATTGCAATCGGGTACATTTAAAGGCACCCCTGTGCGTTACAATTGTTTGGGCTTGAGCCGTTTTTTCATCCACTGGTAATTGTTGATAAGCTTGGGCTAAATCTAATTTAGCGAAAACCTTACCGTCCCCCAAGGAATGGAGGAGGTGCTGCACCACCGGAACTGGATACGCATTCTGCTGTAGGGCGTGGTTCAAAGTGGCCCGGTAGTCCCCACAAATTCAGATTGACCCGTCTGGCTTAATGGGTGTTACAATAGGGGTTTCCCATGGAGAGTGATTGATGGGCTTCAACACCCCTTGAGCAATTAACTTGTTGAGTTGTTCATCGATTTTTTGCTTTAAGAGCGAACGGAACTCGACAGGGCTTCAAGCGAATGGGAGCTACTTTTGAATCTAGACTGAATGAGATTGGGGTCCCCTTATACTCGCCTAAGCTGTCTGCGAAGATGTCGCTGAACTCAGAGATAAGGTCTTCCTCCCACTCACAATCACCGACTCGGTTTACGCCGGCCACTTCAATGCCGAGTGGCGCGAACCATTGGAGGCCTAGTAGGCTAGGCCTATCTCTATCGATGACCGTTAGAGATAAGTACGCTGTATGCTTCTTGAAGGAGACTCGGACTCGGCAGGGCCCGACAACGGGGACTCGATTTCCTTGGTAGTCCTTGAGGATGAGGCATTGAAATTGGAGGTCTTGGCGTTGAATTGTGGGGATGAGTTGCTTGAGTGTTTTCCAAGATACCATCGAGAGGGACGATCCCGAGTCGACCTCCATGTGGCAAGGCTAGTTCTCGATGGCTACCGTGACCCGGATTTTCTTAGTGTCCAAAGCTGAGGCGTGACCGATAGTGATAGTATGGTGAGCCTCTTCTCTTTACAAAGCTCGATTTCTGTAGGAGTGGTTTACTGGCTCTCGCCTTACAGGACGGTTTCCTGTCAATTGGCGATAGTTGGCCCCTTTTGAGGCCTGGCTGAGTCCTGGTAAACTGCGGCAGACCCGGCCGATGTGGCCTCGTTTCCCGCACTCATGGCAGAGTGCGTTGCGGAATTTGCATTCGGCCCTGGCATGGTTGGCTCCGCAGCCAGCGCAAGGGTGTAAGGGCTTCGGGCGAGGGTCCCGGTCGGACCGCAGTCGATGGACCCCTTCTTCGTCGCTGTCTGACGACAAAGAGAGGTCCTCGTGGTGCGTTGTTGATAGCTGCCCTTCTGTGCTAGGTGAGATTTCACTGGCCGGTGGTGGTACCGGAGTGCGGCTTTGCTGTAGTTGTGCAGCCAACTTTTTGGTCGCCTCCGCAGCCATGGCTTCGGCGATGGCATCAGCAAGGCTAATGTCGCCTTTCGCCATCAGCTTGCTTTGCACACCTAGTGCATCTAATCCCAGAACTATTCGATCTCTCAGTGCCTCTTCTAAATTGGCGAACCTGCAGAGGCCCCCTAAATTTCGGAGGTCCGCCACGAAATCGGCCACGCTCTCCCCTTTTCGTTGGTTTCTCTGATAAAACTCGTGGCGTCTCACGAGTGTAGGCACGGTTGGCGTGTAATGGTCTCTCAGGATGGGTTTGAGGTCGTCCCAGCTCATGGCTTTCACTTCTCGAGGTTTGGCGAGTGCTTTAGCCATCTTAAATATGGCTGGGCCGCAATGCGTCAGGAACAGCGCCCTTTTCTTTGCTGGTGTGGCGTCCTTCAAGTTATTCGTCTCGAGAAACATTTGGAAGCGATCCATGTAGGATTCCCAATCCTCTTGGTTCGGATCGAACTGAGCGGGTGGTACGATGCCGCTGGACATGGTTCCGTTGTTGGCGTTGTCTATCACATACTCGGTATTGCTTCCTGGCTTCTTCGGTTCAGACGTCTCCACATCCCACCTTCGTCGCCAGTGTTAAGTACTGAACATGGGTCGGAGTAAATGGAGACAGCCTCTGAATAGTGAACATTCAGCTCTTTATTTGCATAGTGACTTCTCAAAACAACAACAGTGAACTCTGCCTTATATAGGCAACCCTTGTGAGAATTGTCCAATAATGAGCTATGAACGCTAGCTCTTTTAACCAATAAGAATTCTCTGCTAAGGACCAATCAGATTCCTTAAAACTAACCAATCCGATCTGGCCGCCTAACAGCCAATCAGAAGTGCAGGGCCAGAACCCTCAAGCTCATACTTTATTAACTATGGTACATACACAACAATAGAAATATTGTGTATTGTTGATTTTAGAGTAAGAGGTTAATGCAGAATGTACCTGTACCAAAGAAAATTGGAAGTTATGGGTTTTTTTTTCTTTTGCATTCTTGATTTTGCCTTTTTAAAGCTCCCCTCTATTTCTTCTTGTGCCTTTTTTAAAAAAAGGATGCTTTGAGCATTGCACATATAATCAGAATAACTATATTGTGCCAAATCCAAAATTTGTGTGCAAGATACAATGCAGGAAAGTTGTTTACAACACTTTCTGCCAGCAAACATACAGGTGAATAATAAAAAGGGAGATAATATTGGGGAAATCCCAACCTTCTTGTTCACTTGCATGGCTCTGTACTGTAGTTATATCAAAACAGAAAGCATGGTGGGCCCGAAAAATACTATGAAAAAATCATGGAGATGTTGGGTGACAAAGATTTAATTAAAAGTTTGATATATATTTTTCTACTTACATCCCCCTGCCTCTCTGTACCTGCTATGTAATAGACTAGTAGTAATATGGAATAGGTTTTGTCTTCTTTAATTCAGGACACTAAGTTCTGTAACTTCAGTGCAATGACGTTTATGAAAAAAGGATGCCTTCATCAAACAATTATGTGATCAAGAGAAAGAGCACCCCCCCCCCCCCCAAAATAGGTTACACATAGCAGTTAAAACAATAGCTTTCTTAGTCTTCAAGATGCTACAAAATTTTAGTTCTGGCATACTGGAGTGACTGAAGAAAGGTACTGTAAGAAGCAGCATTTTGCAAAATCGTCTTACAAGCTCTGAGCAAAAAAAAACAAACAAACCCCCAAACACCCCTACACTACACTTGAGAAAATATAGCTGGATTAAAGTACTCAGGCGTGAACTTAGTCAAAATAAAATAATGCGGAGACTGTACAAGATAGATTTTTAGGGTAGGCTGAATACAATAAGGCGGTTTCCCTATCTGGCGGTGTTTTTTACATTCCTGCAATACGACGCTCCCTACGGGCAAAAAGAATGGATCCTGCGAAGAACAGGTGGGAGAATGACACCTCTTCCCCCTTTCAGCTAATGGTACATTCTGCTGCTAATGCGATCGCTTGTCAGCAGAGGGTCATTTCTCTGAAGCTGAGCCGCTCGTGGTCCGGAAGCATTTGTGGAAATTGCCCCGGAAGGGGACGGGGGGAGGGTTGCGTGTGGCGGCTGCTGCTGCTGCTGCTGCTGCTGCTGCTGCTGCTGCTGCTGCTGCTGCTGGGGCTCGGCCCTGGTGGTGAATGGAGTGATAGCGGCGGCAGGAAGGAGAAGGAGGCCGGAGGAGGCGGAGTTCTCGTCTTTTTGCGCGGAGTCAGGCTTTCGTTGCCGGCAGTGGTGGAGAAAGGCGACCTCGGCGACTCGCCTCGGGGGCTTCGGTCGGGGTCGGGAGGGTCAAAGACTGGCCGGGGGGGAGGCTGGAGGAAAAAGATGCTGCTTTTCATGGAGGTGAGTCGGGGTTGAGCCACGTGACTCGCCAGGCGGCGCGCGATCGCCCGCCAGCCGCCCGGCTGGAGGGGGGGGGATGGTGGCTGACACAGCAAATTGCCCCCTCGCTCGCGTGGGCGCCGGTGGGGAGCGTTACTTGGGAAGGGGGGTCTCCGGGCGGAAAGGAGGGAGGTTGGAGGGGGACGGCGCTCCCGGCGCACTTGCCCGCCATGGTGCGCCATTGGGGGTGGAGGAGGAGGAGGAGGATCACGCGGCCGCCGGCGGGTAATGGGGCGAAGCGGGTTTCGGGATCCAATCTGACACGCTGGGCCAGTGGGTGGGCCTCCCAAGGTCAAGCTTCGTGAGCGGCCCAGGAAGGCCTGTGAACAGGGGCCGAGATCTGCGGTCGTGTGGGCGAAGGGGACAGGATGTGGAAGCGTGGCTTGCCGCGTAAAGGTGAAGTAGGCCTGAGGGGGAACGCAGTTCAGGGGACCGTGCCGGACCGTTTTTGTGAGTCCGTAGACTAAGTTGTGTTAGATTCTTCTGTCTATTCCTCTTTTGTGTGTGTGCGAAGGAGTCTGGGCGGGAGGAGAAGGCCATGAAAGACGTCGCAGTGACCTTTCGTAAAAAGTTCTCCCTGATGGCTGCTACTTGGAACATGGCCGGGCACGTGTGAAGGTTACACGCTTATCTGAGTCCCGCGCCGAGGAGGAAGAAACGTTTTGGAAGCAGTTTTCTGCCTTCCAATTTCCCATCTTGCCTCTTGTTAAAATACTTTAAAAAAGAATACGTGGGAGGTCATCCCCTTCCAACTCTCTCTCAAAAAAAAAACCAAAAACCTGCAGGCACATGGCAGGAGTACAATATATAGTCAGCTGACTGCTGCCTTTCCTCCCCCCCCCCTTGCCTGGCTAATGTTTTGAGTAGATTCCAGATTGTATTATTCTTATTGTCGAAATGTCAGACTAGTAAAGCTGTAACTTAGCAACGTGGCACTGGTTTAACTGTGCCCAAATAAACAGAACTATTTAGAGGAAAGTGGTGTAAATTTTTTGTGTGAACCTGGCTCCTCAGGCTGGATGTTTAAACCATTTCTATCCTTCAGAAATTGCTGAAGTAAGAGCTTCATAATAGTCTTTGTTTTAACTGAGCAACAGAGTTTTACCTTTTTAATTCCATATATAAATATATGCCTTTTGAAGGTTATGGGAAATAAAGTTGCAACATATGGAAAAGTTTTTCGACTATATATAGTGAAGTTCAAATAGATATGCCAGTTTAACATAATTATGCAGTCAATTAAATTTTTTTAAAAAATGTTTGGAGTTCTCTATTTTATAGAACAGGGTTAAAGGTACAAAGTTTTATTCATAAATATGCATGAGACTGATTCTGGGAAATAACACATAGGAAAAGGCTTATGATTTGATAGCTGGTTCTGCAAACTAATTGACATCTCTATACGTGTTTGTGTGTATATATAATGTATGTATGTATGGTATTCAGCTTTGCTCTGGTATTTTCCCACGTCATTGTAGTTGTGCTTTTAAAGTTGAAGCAACATTTCGGCAGAATCTCATCTGCCATCATCAGGCAGTATTGTGTTTGTCTGTGGAATGAACAGAAGTCTGATGATGGCAGATGAGATTCTGCTGAAACGTTGCTACAACTACACAACTACAATGACGTGGGAAAATACTCGAGCAAAGCTGAATACCATACATGTAAGTACCCACGAAAACTTAAGAAAACATATTTATATGTCTCAAACTTTTAACTAAAATTTATTCTCAATGGGTAAGACTAAGACTACCTTGGCTGTGAGAAATACATGCAGACTTAACATGAAATGTTAGGCTTGCTGCCTTATTATACTCAGGTTGTGCAAAATGTCAACTGCTTGCTCTGAAGCAAGGCCCACTGAATTCTATTGGGCTATAGTCTAGGTCAGGGGTTGCTAACCTTTTGGACCTCAGGGACCACCAAACTCATAATTTTAAATCCTGGGGACCACTGAATTTTGATTGAAGGTTGTTTGCTGACATTGGAGAGAGTGACACACATAGGTCTAACATTCCCCCCCCCCCAGAGGCAGGGGTGGATTCAAATTTGTTAACCAGTTCTGTGGGCGTGGCCTAATTTGTAAATGGCTTGGTGATCATGTGACTGGTTAGGCATGGCTTTTATGTAAATGTTAAATATTTATATAAATATTGAATTTTTTATTAAAAAAGAGCAACATTTACCCAAAATCAGGCAAAGCAGGCAGTCAGATTTAAGTTACTCACAGAATCACAGATTCATTCAGAGATCTATCTTTCTGCCATCGGCTACCTGAGTCTGTACTGAATAATAGAAGCTTCAGTCCTAGATCTAAAGATTAGCTAGGAAGCAAGAAATCTAATGATTTCTTGCTGTGTAGCTAATCTAAATCTCCTGGCATAGCAGAACAGCTGAGGGCTGGGGGGGGGGGAAAGGAAAAATAACAATTTAGCAGGCAAGTTTGCCAGGTAAGGAGTGAGTAGGCGGGGCGAGTTCTCATGGTATGTAGGCAGCGCGGTGTTCCTGCGCAGCCTGGATTAATTGCTTTGGGAGGGGCTCTGGGGTGGCCCACTAAAATTTTCTCATGGACCATCAGTGGGCCGCAGACCATCGGTTGGCGACCACTGGCCTAGGTAAGTGAATATCAGATTCCATCTTAAGTCAATGAATACTCCAAGAAATAGGACTTTTATGTATAAAAATTATAAACTGAAAGTTAATTTACAAAGGTATCTATAATAAATCAGATGGAGTAATAACTATCAGCAATAAAATACTTTTATATTATTGTGAATTAAATATATGCAATCATTTAATATGGGGATAACTGGCTGAATAACTGATCCTGTTGTTACAATTCTTATAGAGAAATAATATCCTGATGTGCCATGACTCATCATTTATTATTATTAAGATGATTTTCAAAGTTTGCAACTTAATCCTTTTTTTAAAGAAGGTGAAGATAAATATTCCCAAGGCAGGAAAAGGCATACAAACTTGGGCAGATACTTATCCTGATCTTTTCACTAAAGCTGTTGGAAAAGTTGTAATCCTAATTTTTTACTATCAGCTTGAGGTGCGGTAGCTTTTTGTAATGTGCAATTTTTTTAATGTTTAAAGATCCATACAATTCTGAGAAACTTAACTACAATTATAAATATGCTTTTTTACAAGAATTCTGGTTTATATGTTACAGATAATGGACCTGTGCAATAGGAATATTAAACAAACTGGGTTACAGAGGAGATAAATACTTCCAGTTAGATTGAACGTGCTTTGGATTGTTAAGGAAGGAACAACATATAAATCCTGAACAAAAAAATTGCATTATTTTCTGGCTGGTTTAGCGCCTTTTGCTATTGGAGGAGTAATGCAAAGATAATTCATAGCAATTCTAGATAGTTTTACTCTGAATGTGGCCACCTTCGCATTGAATCCTGAATTCCATGGTTGTCTTTCCTTTGCTGTGACTAGCAGCTCTGTAGTTGAAGGAAGCAAAGATATAGGAAAGATTTCTTTTAAAGTTATATTAAAATTCTTAAACCCCACATTTCCTGGTCTTGTATGGTAACTGTATAGCCCCAGAAAAAAAGTACTGCATATGTTCAAGAAGGGTTTCAGAGATTTTGACAGGGTGATGGTACCCTTTTAACTCAAACTTGGGACAGTTTTATCCCCCCCCCCCCATAGATTTTGGAATGGTATAAGAAATATGCTCATAATGTTGAATGAAAGCTAAAGATTTTTTTAAAATCTGTATGCTGCATTAGCATGGTCTAATTATTGTAGATGGTTTAGCTCATCTTGAATTTTAATACTGAAGAACAACAATAGAAAATGCTGTGTTTCATGTTATTTTTGTGGCTGTCTGATAAACATGCTAGACATTTTGGAGAACAGGATGCTGGATCATAAAAGATTAAAAACAGCTGTTTTGCAGTTTATTTGCTGTCTATAAAAAAATAATAAATCTGAAAAAAAATGTAAAACAGTTTACTAGAGCTGTTAAGTCAAGAACAGTAGCTGAGTGAATTTTTTGTGCAAATTGATTAAAATATACTGATAAATTAGAAGAGCAGGCATTATAAGTAAATTTTGTCATATTTGCCAGTTACAATGGAAGAAACATACATGCACTTTTGCCTATAGTCCTTTGAAGGCAATTTTAAATCTTGCACTTTAAATATTAACTGAATTGCTGAGTTAAAAGTCAACTGTTCATTATCAGTGATGCAACTAGTTTGTTTAACTGAGTTTTTTTTTTTTAATAAAACATTATCTCTGTTAAGTTAGATATTTAAATCTTTTAGTGTTAACAAAGCTGGATTTGAGTTTTGTCCATACAACCTGAGAAGTGCCATTGAATTGTCTAAATAAATAATTTAGTTTAACTCAGCCCTTTTCTAGGAAAGTTCAAATGGTTCTTGCTTCATTTGAAGCCAGACTCCATTGGTTTTTCTGCAGTTGAATATTATGTATCATAACTAATGTGATAGTAAATAGATTCTCCTGAGCAAACATTAACTAATTTTTAAACCCACTAATATTTGTTATATATCTTAACTTCTTTTGTTGCAATTTATCCTTGGAACAGATGTGATCATTGTTATAGCAATCCTGAGAGATCACTAAATTCAATGTTAGAATGTCTCCAAACATTAACCATTGCCCATAAATCCTCCCAGAAAATATTTGAACTTTAACTAGCTTAAGTCCAGTACCATAGGTTATTGTTGCTTTTGTCTTACAGAGTATAGAATTTATCTAAGATGTAGCTTTTGATTTTTATGATAATTTAAGGACTGGCATTGCCTGAACCATATTGGGAAATGCTGATGAATATTTCCGGGTTGTGGCTTATTACCACCAGAATTGAAAGTATGGAGGAGAGATTTTCCAGTCAAAATTTTGGTGCACCAATATTAAACTTCAATTTCTTGATTATTTGGACTGATAATGATCACCTAAACGATGTGTTAAGTCTCTTACGGGATGTAGATGTCAGATAAAGCATTACTTAAATCTGCCTAGAACTAAATCAAAAATATGTGTGTGATCATCATGCTTCATTTGTTTAAAAGTATGATTGGATGATTGATTTTGGTATAAAGTACCAGATTGTGAACATTTCAATTTATGTAAGATATGGAAAATATGTTAAGGTATTAAACTTGAGTTTAATTTACCAAACATATACTTTCCAATAAAACAGCATTAGTTACAATGCGTTCTGTTATCTTCTTTTTGTGGGTCTTGAGAACACACACAGGATGAGTTCATTTTAGTTCTAAAACTTTATACAGTTAGTTCTTAACTTATATAGCCTTTCATTTAATGTCCATTCAAAGTTACAATGGCACTGAAAAAAATTTTCACACTACGATTGCAACATCCCTATGGTCACATGATCAAAACTCAGACATTTGGCAACTGGTATATATGACAGTTGCAGTGTCCCAGGATCATGTGATCGCTTTTTGCAACCCTCTGATAAGCAAAGTCAATGGGGAATCAGATTCACTTTACAGCTGTATTATTAACAACTGCAGTGATTCACAACAACTATGGCAAGAAAGTTTGTAAAATGGTGCAAAACTTGCTTAGCAGCTGTCTTGTTTTGCAAACAGAAATTCTGGACTCAATTGTGGATGTAAATCTATTCTCCACAGCAACTTAGGCAATTTTTTATAATCAATATAAAAGTACCGATTGTTCCATTTCCAAACCTTTATGACTTACGGTAATCAAGTAACAAACTAAAGTGTGAACAAGCCATTGACCTGATTCACACATTGTTGTCTAACAATTTATCAACCAGTAGTGTTTTTGTTGAGAAAACAGTTGTGCTTTTAAAATACTATTTATAGCAACAACAGGAATTATAATAGGTAGAAAAGTATTGCTTTTTTTTTTGGTTAAGAGATCATCTGGAGTGTATGATTAATTTCAGTATATTAAAAATTAATTTTTCAGTCCCAATTGTAAATATAAAGCAAGGGCTTTTTGTATTTATTCAGAATCAGTTACATTATGTCCAAAGGGGTTATTTGTCTAATTAGCATGTCTAGAGCTATAACCTGAATTGGATGTACGTTTTTAAAAACATGCAGTACTTATTTGTGACATACCTGATTCAAGGATGGTATTTTAGGATTATTATAACGTTCTGTTGCGTTTTGCTTTTGAGAGAATTGTAGCTTTGGTAGTTATCTTGATAGATATGGTCTCCACATCTGCTTGATTTGTTGAGTGGGGATACATCTCTTCATGTTCTATTACTCTAAAAGCTGTATGAATTCTGCCTTCATTTTTTTAATTTTTGCAATAATTTAAATATTTAAAAAGGAGGAAGTATTATAGGCTGATATAGGCCACATAAAAATATAAGCTATATTATGAAATACTTTCACTGAAAGATACCCTTGTGTAACAGGTTCTTAACACAAACTATTGAACACTTGGACATACGACACTATGTTTTGTTTTCAAGGCTGCTTAGTTATGTGTTGTCAGCACATTGTAAAAGTAAATAGTGTTGGCTTTAGATTTCAGCTGAATCTTATATATGAAAATTTAGGATTGCTAACAGAAGCAGGACACTGATATATAGAAACTTCATGCTTTTAATTATGGTTTGAGTTTATTCATTAAATATTAATAAATATCAATTTAATTTACATTTGAACTATTGTTTATTCTTAGAAGTTATTTCAAACTCTCAAAAAGTAGTATTTCAAGGAAGTACTGCCAACCATAAAAAAGCTACTCATCCCAAAATATGTACAGTATTAGCATTTATAGCATTATTTATCCACTTGTAAGATTGTGGATTAGGATTGCTCTTTTAAAAATGAGAATATTTATTTCAGAATGATAATTAGCAGTGCTGTTGATAGGGATTCACTGAATTGTTCAAAATCATGGTATTTTTGCTAGAAGAGGAAGATATGAGTGTGACCACATGCTGTTTATTGTCTTTTCTTGGACATGGTGGGTCAGTTCTAAATAAAGCATTGGGCATTATTAAATGCCCATATATTAAAATTCTATTTTATTTTTAAGAATGCCTATTGGCCCGTATATAGCCAAAATGTTAATATACTTGAGGCTGGTGTTTTACTTTTTATTATATCTGCATCCAATTTTTATAATTAAAATGTACTTTTTTTAATACTGAATGATGCATGGGTAATGTCAGTCATGTTGCAGAATCCAGAACTAAATGAATCCTGCAAAGCAGCTATCCTTAGGTCTATGCTTAAAGAATATTCAGCAAACATTTATTTTACTCCTACACTTTTTAGGAGTATTGGAATTCTTATGTTGAGCACTTGTTACACCTTGTACTTAAAATATAATGACTAAATAGCATTGTTTTCTTTGCCAGTCATTTTATGTGAATTTCTGCCTTTGGAATGCACTTCATTGTACATTAGCCAATTAAATTGGGTTTTATAATAGTCACACAGTATGTAGAAACTTTTGTTTGATCAGAAACACAGGTGCTTCTGGAAACTAATGTTATGAAACAAGGATGCACTAATTAAGTTCTGGGTTTTTTCCCTTTTTTTTGCTGTCCTAGATTAATTAGTTGCTTCTTGTGAAATTAATGTGGAGAACAGTCTTGTTCTAATTTTATTTTAAAAAAATGTTTTGGGGCAAATGTTAAGGGAAAATATAGATAAAACTAAATTTTAAATACAGTCTAAGCATGGGTTACTTTTTTCAAAATAACTCCTTCAAATATAATGGAGAGATTTTAGGAAAAAATGTGTAGGTACCGTAGTTAGTTGCAAAACTATACAGCTGTTACAATTTTTGTACTTGCATAGGAGCAAAAGTATATTAATGGCCATCCAAACTGTTTCCTTATGTCCTATTTTTTTCTGTTCTATGGACAGGGGATGGTACTAAAACTACTCCTTGATGCTAGAGAGACTCCAGAAGGCTAGACTCTGGAAATTCAACTTCCTTATTCTCTGGCTTGTGCTTCTCTGTGGCAAGATGGTCAGTGCTTGTTTAGTATCGTTATGCTGCCTTAATAAAGAGACTTTTCTTGTGTTGTATTTTAAGATGTGATTTTGTTCAGGGAAGTATTATTTCAGTGTATAAGGTTTGGGCTTTCACAAAAGAGAGTGAAAAGGTTGTAAGCAAGATTGGTGATGGTGGGGGGACCCTAAAATCTTTGAAGAACCAGACTTTACTGCATGCCAACATGTGCAGATGGTTGGATGACCAGAAGAACTTTACAGCATATTTATACTCTAAACTCAGTGCTTTGAGATTGAGGAATAACATGGAACCTAAACTTACTCAATTGCATGCAATGATAAATCACAAGTGTATTTTATTAAACAGTGTAGATTGCCTGAGTAGAATGATTGAACAGCAAAGAGCAATAAAAGCAACCCAAAGTTATTTTCTGAAGTGTTAATTATTTTCTAATGCATATCTTCTGTTTTCTCAGCAGGTAACCTCGAAAGGTGCCAGCTTAAATCCTAATGCAAAGGTATGGCAAGAAAGCATGGAGGGAAACCCAGAAGCTGCAGCAGTAACTAACGGCACTGAGCAATCATGGCAAGAGGCAGCAGCTGTGCAGGGTAATTGTACTGAAGGTAAGATGTCAGATTGATATATCTAAATGCTACTTAATTCCTTGCTTAATTTTAAATTCTAGATATAACCCTAGTACCAGAATTTAGTAGTAAGAAGCAAATCTTGTTCTTGAACAGCTTGTGATAGCTACTGAACGCCAGTGGCATCTAACATGAGGCATTAACTTCGGAGAAGTTAGTTAATATATTTGAATAGTAAGGATAATTCTCTTAGGACTTGTAAGTACAGTGGCCCAGTGATGACCAAGTATCGCGCTAAGAGGGGATCATGTTGCTAAATGTACAGAAATGATCTCTTGACTTATTCTTTCTCTTTCCTCCTATTTCTTTTCTTGTCTCACTTTTGTCTTTTGATCTTTTTCTCATTTCTGCACCTTAGTGAACACTTGACCCTATGAACAAAAAGATTATGAGATCTGAGGGCCATGTACAATCCTTCCTGCTTCCTTAGAATAATGAGCAACTTAGTAAATAATTTATTGGGGAATCAGAGGCCATTGATTCCATCATCCGTTATTTGCACTATGAATAAACTTCATTTTGTTATTTGACATGTAATAGCTGCTAAGTAGGAGATTATTAATTCTTTAATTATCTTGTATTTACATGAATTAGTTTGGCTAATTGTTGCTGGGTGATGAGAGGCTAAGGAGAGAATATAGAAATATTTATTAATCAAATTTATATGGCCACCCATCTCATTGAAAGTGATTCTGGATGGTGTACAACAATCCAATAAAATAAATATAAAACAAATATAAAATTATTACATAAAATCATTATAAATTATTAAAAACATTAAAAACTATAGAAGAATAACTTATGTATATAAATATATATAATTGTACTTTATATTTATTGAACAATGGTAAGATTCCATGTACATTTTCACTATTGTTATTATTTAATTATGCTGCCCATTTCTCTATAAGGTGACTGGGCAGTTATTTGTATAATTTAGCCATGCATCTCTTTGTTCCATTATATTTTAAATTATTTCTTTAAAAAGAGTCAGTGTCTCAGTGAGCAGACTCAGAGCAAATTAACCTGATTAAATTTAAAATTAACAATGCTAATTTTTTGGATCTCATTGCTACAAACTACATGCAGTTGACAAAATTTAAATGTTCATAGTGGCTTATGAGAGTTGTATAATGACACTGTCATGGAAATGATGTAAATTGATAGATGTTACCATTTGTCCAATAGCATCACTCAAATGATGTAAATCACCACTATAATGTACTTCCTTATTTAGCAGCCATTCATGAATAGCAAATATTTCTTCCCTCTAATTCAAGAGTGTCAAACTGAAGGCCCGGGGCCAAATCCAGCCCATGGGCTACTTAGATCTGGCCCACAGAGCTGCCCTGGAAACAGCAAAGAACCAGCCCATGGTGCTTCTGCTGCCCTCCCGAGCTCCATTTTCACTGGCAGAGGCTTGCAGAAGGCCATGGCAGCTGAAAATCGAGTTTGGGAGCCCATTTGCACTGAGAGTGCTTGGGCCACCATAGGCGCCCCTGACAGGAGTGATGTCAAGCTGACTCCCCCCCTGAGGTCAAACACAACCCTGATGCGGCCCTCAATGAAATCGAGTTTGACACCCCTGCTCTAATTGGTCCATTAAATTGAGATTTCCATGTAGTATGATTACTTCCTTTGTGTTTAATATTTTTGTCACAGTAAAAAAAATTATATAGTAGCTCATATTCAGTGTAGAGCCAACTGCTATAGTAAAGGTGCTAGACTAGAAAACAGGAGACTCAATTTTAGTCCTGCCTTATGGGTGTGACTTTGGGGTAATCACACTCTCAGCCCAATCCACTTCACAGGGTTTTTGTGGGGAAAACGGGAGAAAGGAAAGAATATTAGGTATGTTTGCTGCCTTGAATTACTGATAAAGTAATAAAGGTTAGATACAATCTAATAAATAATGTTCAAGGGGCTATGGAGTTCCCTTAAAATTTTGGTGTTTTCATTGGTGCCTTGGGGACTTTGGTTGACGTGTTTTGTCTAGGATAGTGATGGCGAACTTTTTGGGCCCTGAGTGCCCAAAGCAAGTGCACGTGCATACCCAAAATGCAGGGTGCTCCCCACTCATGCCTCCTCATGCACTCTGCGCATGTGCAGCAGAGACCTGAAAGCCAGCTGTCTTGGGGGAAGTGTGGGCGCATGCATGCATGCATGGTGGAGCTGAGTTGGGCATGTGTGCCCACAGAGAGGACTCTGCATGCCACTGTGGCATGCATGCCATAGGTTCACCACCACTGGTCTAGGGTGTCTCCAAATATCTGTAGAAAAGATCTAAATATAAATCACTGAATCATAGTTTGCCTTTTTTTTTGTCTTTTGAAACAAGCTTTTGGAGTTGCTTCACAGCTGTAATCTAAATAATAAAGGACATGTAGAAGGGATTATAGGGTTCTAAAAAGGAGGAGAGAGAGATAGAGACAGAAGGTGCTGTAGTTCTTATTATCTAGTATCCCTGACACTCTTAAGCTTGTCATTTACAGAAAAATGTTGGGGGGGAAGCCAAAATTGGTGGATCCATCCAAGTTAACCTACTGTATATATATGAGCACTTCAATAATTATGTTTTTTTAAAAAATCTTATACTTATTTAGAGGTCTCACAGGTTCTCTTAATTATACCCAATTTACAACTATTCCTACTGCTGCTACTCCAACTCCTCCTCCTCCTAAATGCTACTCCTTGAGACAATTATCTCTTATCTAAGGGCTTTGCTCCCACATAACACTTCCAGCTGCCTCTCAGCACAGCTTTTATATCCAAGGTTGCAGTGCTGGCTACTGAGAGTGCTTAAAGAGACAGGATTACAGCAGCACAGGTACTAGCCAGTTTCTGGGCAGCCTGGTCTCTCACAAGAGGTTCTCAAACATTAGCTTTTTATTTAAGAATGGGACTGCTAGACTTTATTTCCCATTGATTGCTCTTTACTCTTTCAGGCAATACTGAGGCTGCAGAGGATTGTACTAAACAATATGAAGCAATGTATTCATCTTGTGAATTGTCAAGAAACAGTTCATGTGCTGAGGAATCAGCTGCTAATGGTCTGGTCTTAGCACATGAGGAACTTGGATATCCACTCTATGATGTTTCGGGTAAATAACCTACATTGTGAAAACCTACATTGATTAAACGTAGAAATAGGAATGAAATGTTATTCTGAATGCATTGGCAAATTATGCAGTATATTGTATAAGTTCTGAATAGTATTATATGTATATGTATACCCTCAGTACCAGTTATGTATAGTGCATGAGATTCTTGGTATCTCAGAGCTTGGATAGTGGCAGTAGGGTTTGTTTGTTTTGCTACATCCACTTAGCCTAAAATGGTGATTCCTTAATATTTTGGTAGAATCTGGAAAAGGACATTATATATTATATTTAGTTATTCAGAGGACAATTGACAGACTTCAGAAAAAAATATTTTTGGGACTCCAGAAAGAGCAACATTTTCATGAAAAATATCCCTGTGGATATCACTGTTATTAATTTATTCCAGCTTTGAAACTACATCAAAATGTTTTTTTAAGTGTTAGAATTCCAGTCCCCACCCCACACACCATGTTTAAGGGGTTTAATAAAAAGTTGAAAATTACAATTTAGTTTCCCAGGTATTTTTCTTCTTTTAAATGTTTTTTAAAGGCCCCTGGATTGAAAATAATTTCAGGATAAATGGCTTGTTCTTTTTTCATGCTTTCTGTTTACTATTAACCCAATGTATACTTTTTTATTTCTTTGATAGCTTGGTGTCCTAGCTCAATTTTGTGCCATAGTCTCATTTTGTATTATTTGTGCTTATGCAACAAGAAAATGGAAAGTCTGTTTAATTTTGTGTGTAAATTGCATGTAAGATTTTCTTCCAGGTGATAATTGTTTTTCTTCTTCAACACATTTGAATTAATATCTAAAGGCAGATAGACTATTGCAAGTATTTGTTGATTATAGATTTCTAGTAAAAAGCCTTGTATATTTTTGAATTGTGTTTATCGCTATCAGATTAGCTTTAATTTGATTGCTTTATCTACCCTAAGTGACAGTAGCAATCCTGTAAAGAATGTTTCAGTGCAGTTGATATTAATAAAACAATCCTTTGTTCAAAATATACATAGAACACCATAAATACTACAAACCAATGTTGCATAATTCATAAATTTAAAAAAGAACAACTAGATGCAGTTACAAATAACTGAATCCCCCAGGTATCGGGGATTTGATATCAAAGTTTGGTGTTCTTAATAAATTTGCCCTACTTTAGTCCCACCAGTCCTCCATGAAGAAAAAAAACTTCTTTGGCTACTGATATCCTTTGATCCAGCACTGCTGAAAGTAGAAAGGAAGAAAGATACCTATTCCCAAAACCTTTGCTTTCTAAGAATCCCCTAATCTTCAACATCATATTCTGAGAAGGGTGTTAGGAGCTAGGAGGAAGGGAGTTACAACTGCTTTCTGTCAGTAGGGATAAAAACTGAATCTAAGTTCTGGTTTTAGACAATATATTCTTGGAATTCTTTTCTCAGGTGAAAGCAACCCTGTCATTTCTACAGAAGATTTAAAAGAATGCTTGAAGAAACAATTAGAGTTTTGTTTTTCACGGTATTGTGCCTTTTGATTATATTAATGTATTCATGAGGTTAGTTTGAGATAATAGAGAGACTTGGCATGTTTTGTGGACATTTTATAAGGAATTAATTTGAAAATCTAATGACAGATATCTCTAGAGGCTCCCAGTGTTAATAATAAGATCTAGATATAGTTGCAAAGTCAGATTGAGCTAAAAACATCTCAGTTAAAATAACCTGAAATAAAATAGAGAAGTAGTTTATTTTTCTAATAACTGTCCAGGCTTTCTTGGGGATAAATAAGTGAGTACTTTAATTCTAAATACAGTTGCCAAAGATATTCAAAATAAAACCTCAATTTTCTGACTGCGATGCAATGGGGTTCACATGGAATAGACCAAATTCCATTGCAATTTACAAAACAGGTGTAATTATATCATTACACCAATGATCCAAATTATTTGTATAATTTCACATAATTAATGACCTAAAATGCATAATTTTTTGGTGTGATAATGTACTCTTTGATATAGTTGATTCAGAGAAATAATTGACTCCCTTTCCATTCAGGGTTTTGTTTTGTTGTAAGGTTTTGCTGTAAGATAGTCAGGAATGATATTTATAATTTAGTGTAATGCATTAATAAATGTTTGCCAGAACCAGCTTGGAACAATCTGAATGATGTGTGAGGTGGGAGCAAAGAAATACTTGAAATATTTACAGCTGTCTACTTTTTCACCCTAAATTTGAAACTATTTTTCAGTAATAATATCAGATTATATTGGTATGGTGATTCTTTAATTTGGGAATATGATCAAGATTATATTTAAAAATAATACATCCTTTAAAAGTAGCTGGGTTGTATTATTAACTGCTTAAATTGTTTCTAGGGTTTAGTAGCTTAATTTATTTCAAAAATAGTATTTGTTTTTTTTTAAATTCCATAAAATGTTTATTAACTTATTTCTAGTGAGAATCTATCCAAGGATCTTTACTTGATGTCTCAAATGGACAGTGATCAATTTATTCCAATATGGACTATTGCCAATATGGAAGGAATTAAGAAACTGACAACCAATATGGATCTTATCGTGGAAGTACTAAGAGGTACATAAAAATATTTAATGTATTTGTTACCTTTATTTCTATATGGTATATATATCATTCTCATCCATGTTGCAACTGGAGTCCACGATGGGTATGACTCCTCCCTCTGATGTCATAGAGCTGAGTCTGCCACTATATAAAAAGCCAGCTCCTAGCTGGCTCCCCAGCTTTTGACTAAGCTTCGTGTCTAGGAGGTATTGCCTCTGGAAGAAGTATAAAAGACTTCAAAGCGTTTAGAGCATTTTACAGCAAATAAATCTTCAGAAGCACAAAAACAACTTTTACACAGCTCTCCCCCGGGGATCCGGTTGAGCTGTGCTATGAGGAGAAGAGCAGGGATCCACTCTCCTGCAGCGTTGAGGCCTCGATGCTGTCCGTTGGAGAAGCTGCGGCTACAGGGAATGTTCGGCTGAGCCTTCATGCAGTTCTCGGCTGCAATGAGTGGCGGCTTCACAGTCAATTTTAATTTAATTGGCCTCTCCACAGCTGATTTTCAGACCTCCGCTTCACTGCTTCACAGTTGTTTCTCTGTTTGGCGGTTTGATCTCTCAGGCCTGGTAAGAGTCTAGGGAGCAAGGAGGTGACCAGGCCATCCCAGGGCCAGTGCATGTGGCGGGTGGCCATTTTGGGACCCAGGTGGCCATTTTGTTTTGTGGAGCGGCCATTACCAGGGCCTCACAGCTTTCACTGCTCACCTGGCCCACATAGCAGGCAGCACTCTCATAGGGGAAGCTCCCAGCACCTCTTGTGTCTGTCCTGTTAGCGAAATGGGGAGAGGAATGGCCCAGTCAGACCTCACTGGCCTGGAAGAAATTCAAGGTTCCGAAGCCCCAGTGAGGAAGAGAAGAAGACAAAGAGGCCATTCAGCAAAAAGAGAGGCTGCTGCAAAGATCAGAGTCAAGGCCCTGGCCCCCCAAAATACTTCCAAATCTGAGCTCAGGGCTGAGAAGGAAAGGCATACTGCTTTGGAATAACAGTTTGCTAAGACACTGGAACAGATGAGAAACCAGATCCAACAGACTTCTTAGGGGAAGTACAGGTTTGCCCAGGTATTACGACTAGAGCGGGGGAGGCTGAATCTATCTCTGCCACCCATCTTTTAGCTTGGTCTCCAGGGAAGGTGGAGGAAGAAGTTTTACCCCAGAATTTAAGCAGGTCTGAGCCCAACTTCAGACAGGCTGCCTGAGGCCCAGGTCTCTCTTCCCCCTAGGCCAGGTTATTCAAGGAGGCCTTAGACCTAGACCTGAGGTGACTTACACCCCCACTGCTGCAGGCTTGCATCCAGTGGATCCCACAGGAAGCAGGCCTGAGGATATCGGACATGGTCTCAGTGGCCATCAGACAGGGTCTTGCTGAGGGGTTTCAGCAGTTCCTCTGCACATCAGGGTTTACTCTTGGTTACTCCCAAGGGGTCCTTCCAGCTCAGAGGAGTTTTTCCAGACAACACCAGTTCAATTACCAATCAGATTGGGGTGAGGATGAGGAGAGGGATTACTCCAACCCCTCTAATCACAGTTGTTCCTTCATGTCAGAAGGAGGAAGGGGAGCTCAGGAATCCCAATTTATCTGAAGAAGAGGGGTTTAGATCTGATCAACCCCCCTCAGCAGCGGTCTTTAAACCTTCTCTGTTCAAACTGCTCCTGCACAAGGCCATAACCACTGCCCAGTTAAGTTCTGAGGAGGTGGCTCCTGAACCCCAAGTGGCTAGCCACAGTGACTCTTTTCTCAAATCTAGTTCATACAGAGGTACCTCCATCCCCTCTATAGTTTCTAACCCTAACCCTTTTTCTAGAGAGCGTTGAGGAGGGCAATCTCCTCTCTTCCATAAACCTTATGGAGGCATACCTCCACATCCCTATCTGGCCTCATCACCGTCAGTTTCTTCATTTTTGTTACCAGAACTAGCATTTCCAGTACCAGGCCCTGCCTTTCAGGATTTCGTTGACCCCCAGAGTCTTCACCAAGATCTTGGCAGCTTCACTTTGAGTGATCCTGGTTAGGGTCCAGTATTACCTGGACGACATATTGATCCATTCGACATTGCTTCAATCCGCCCATTGCGACCTCCACATCATGTTGCAGTTCCTGCAAGACCATGGTTTTTCTATCAACTTCAAGAAAAGCCATCTTTCCAATGACCAGATTGCTTCATCTCAGGGCGATCATCTGCAAGGTCTTTTCCCAGAGTGCAGGGAGACCCTCAACAACTTCATCATTCAGATCCAATGGCAGTGCACAGTTCCCTTGTCCAAACTCTTAGGGAAAATGATTTCCTGGATTGGCATTGTACCACGGGCCCATCTCCATGCCCGGAGTCTGGCAGCTGGTTCCTGCTGCCTTTTCAGTGGGCAGGAAGCAGCCACACTTCCACCAGGTTTCAGGTTCCACCACAGATCCTTCGCTCCCTCAGGTGGTGGCAATCTCCGGCAGTCTGGAAAGGACTTCCATTCAAGGAACCAGATAGAATCCTACTCACCACAGATGCCAGCCTCCAGGGCTGGGGGCCCCATCTAGCCAGCGAAATAGCCCAGGGGACTTGCTCTCAGGTAGGCAGGGTCTGTCCCATTAATTGGCTAGAGCTCAGAGCCATCTTCCTAGCCCTGACGTATTTCTGGAACAGGGTGGCAGGTTGTGACGTATTGGTCATAACCGACAATGTGGCCGCAAAAGCACATATCAACAGGCGGAGGGACCAGGTCCAGGGCATTGATGAGGGAAGCAGAACGCCGGGTGGAGACTCATTTTTCCATCAGGGCGGACCACATTTCTGGGGTCAACAACACCCAGGCCGAGTGGTTGAGTTGGTCCAGAGTCGACCAATCGACCAAACCAGTCTTCATCCTTTCTTGTTCCGGGATCTGTCCCGTGGGTTCGGAACTCCAGCAGTAGATCTCTTTGCCTGTCCTCAAAACGCTCAGGTGAGCAGATTCTTCACCAGGTTTCCGACCCAGGGAGCAGAGGAAATCAACGCTCTTTGGAGCAAATAGCCTCCAGGTCTCCTCTACGCCTTTCCCCCTCTTCCGATCATTCCAGCAATCATTTGGAAGATGAAAAGGCAGAGTTACTACTTCTGGCACCCCATTGGCCTAGGAGACCCTGGTTTGCCGACCTGGTGAATCTGTCTGTAACCCAGCCGTGGAGGATTCCGGCCAACAGGATCTCCCTCCATCAAAGGAGCTTTACTCCACTGAGACCCTCAGTGGTTTCACTTAGCCGTTTGGGGCTTGAGCGGCAATCTCTGTGGGACTCTGTGGGTGATAGAGACTATCCAGGCTTCCTGTAAACCTTCCACTACCTGCATATATGATGCTACCTGGAAGGTCTTCTGTACTTGGTGTTCTAGATCAGCCCGAGATCCCTCTTCGGCATTTGTTGCAGATGTGTTAATGTTTCTGCAAGATAGGCTAGATCAGGGGCTAGCATCTAATACTCTTAGCTGTCAGGTGGTGGCTCTGTCATCAGTGTTGCCTTGGGACAATTACTCAACCTTATCCCATCATCCTTCAGTTCGCAGGTTTTTGAAGGTGGCTTCTAATCCCCCCCCCCCCCGCCCCGGTGGTTCAGAGGTATCCCACATGGGACCTCCATAAAGTGTTGCAGGCCCTTACAGGAAGCCTGTTTGAAGATGTTAGATATGTGTCTCTTCAATTTATGACCATCAAGGTGATTTTTCTATTGGCCATTACTTCGGGTAAGAGAGTGTCGGAGCTAGCGGCACGCTCAGTTAGTTAATTGATGCCCGTGACTGTGTTTTCCTTTTCCTTTCACCTATTCTTTGGAATGATCACTTTGATAATTAGCAAGAAGGGAATTGGTGTTTTTAGTTACTTTCTTTGACAGAAAGGGGATGACAATTGGTCAGGTACAAGAGAGACTAAGTAGATATTGCTTGCTCTCCCTTTTAAGCAATCTCTGCCCTTCCAAGATGAGGGGGAAAAAAGCAATCTATTTGTTACCTGGCCTATTTTGTCTCTCTCCTTGCAGAGCAAAAGGATTGGAGAGAAAGGGATTACAAGAGAGTTAACAGACACACTGGACTGTTTGTGTATATATTTAGAATTGGCACAACTGCATTCCTTTCAATATGTATTTCCCATTGTGTGCCTGCTAATCCTCTTGTCATCCTTTATTCTCCCATCGTTCTGAAGGTTAAAAAAAAGGTAAAGGAATCCCTGTGGATTTTACTCTGATAGTTGTTGCTGACTTTTGGAAACAGTGCTCATTCAAGGCCATTGGGCCAGCATTGTCTGAAGACATTTCTGTAGTCGTGCTAGTATGACATCACATAACACTATTAACTCTGGAAGGGCTGGTAAATGGAACCAACAGTTCAGGCACAGGATCACATATACTGACTACGATGGCAACCATGTGACTGAGGCATACTCTGAAGGCATAAACTCAGACATTGGTCATAAAGCTACTCGTTCAGCACTATCCTAACTTTGAATGGTTGCTAAATGAGGCAAGAGATAAGTAAGGTTTCCCTGGATTTAAAGCCAATCATTTTTCCAGTTGTCATAAAACACCCCTCCAACCACTCATGGTGGTTGTATCTGAGTACTTGACAACTTGTTTGTACTTATGACTGCCAAGTGCCCCATGATCATGCAATTTCCATTTGCATTTTTTTTCCTGTCAGCTTCCCTAGAAAGTCAATGGGGAAGCCATCAGACAAAGTTGCAAGCTGTTGCTACCTGCCAAGAGGATTCCCTTTCAACTCTGAGGACTGGCTGAAAGAGCTCCCTGCCAAGAATAGAATAGAATAGGAATAGGATAGCTAGAAGGGACCTTAGGAACACAACTCCTTCAGCAGGGTAGTGAAATGAAGCTCACGTTCCAAAGATGCAAGCTCCATTCCCACAGTCCACCAGAGATGTTCCCTTTCACATACCCAGGAGAGTTGAATTTCATCAGGATGCAAACATGGAGCTTAGATCCTGAAGGTCCAAGCAGTATTCTGCAACTCAACAATGCAGTTTTCTTCCATGTGCAGAGGGGAGCTAATCCCAGCAGGTAGTTCTTTTGCTCTGTCTGCTTAATGACCCAGAAGATAGTTTAATGATTGCAACTGGAAATGCTGGGGTTGCAATTATTGAGTAAAGCAGTCATATGGGCTTCTTGCTTACCTGCTTTGCTGAGTGGCTGAGATTCTGGTCCCTATCCTGGTAATAAATTGAGGACTATCTGTAGTTGACCAAAGATGTATTTTCTAAAACACCTGAAATGTGCACCGATATGGAGTATTATACCCATTAATACAGAATAATATTTTAGTGGCATACATAAAATCTGTTGTGACATTCCAACAGAAGAATGAGCAGAGTTACATACATTGAGTACTAAACAATGACATTGTTTTCAGACTAAATTGAAATGTGAAGAGATTTTCATCATGCTATCTCAGTGTATTTCAAATAAACAGAATTCTGTTTAATTTAGCTTCTCCTATAGTCCAAGTGGATGAGCAAGGAGAGAAAGTTAGACCAAATCATAAACGCTGCATTATTATACTTCGTGAGATCCCTGAAACCACACCAGTAGAGGTAAGAGGTGTCTTTTAAAATTTATTACAAATGAGACAATGTGAAAATGTTTATTTGCAAGACAATAACCAATAGGTTAAAGTAGTGTTTATATTTGATACAAGTTTGCAACTGAGATATGGTAATGTATTTGAGCTACATCTTGGTTTTGAGCTAGATTTGAGAGAATAGAAATGTTTGGCAATGATTCTATTTTTAAAATATCTGTATTGTTTACCAGATACTTATACAAGTATCTCATGCCTTTTTAAACAGGTATCACATCAGCATTGCTAGTTATAAAGAATAATGACTTTTTCTTAGCTGTTACTAGAATATAAATTGGTTTTTTTTAATGTTGATTTGCTAGGCAAATTATTGATTTGGAAAGTCACAGAATGATTTTATATACTTAATATTAACCATTGTTTGGAAACTAAAATGAAAACAGTAATTTTCAAATTATTGCTGCAGAAATTAAAATCCCCTCCAGCATGGATAGGATTTTTTAAAACATAATTGTTAACATAATATAATTCACTGAAATAGCCTTTATATATTTAATCCAGGAGGTAAAAGCACTGTTTAAGAATGAAAGCTGTCCCAAAGTTATAAGTTGTGAATTTGCTCACAATAACAACTGGTACGTTACATTCCAGTCAGATACTGATGCGCAGCAGGTAAGAATATCATGTGCTCTGAATTTCATTGCACTAATGAATTTTCTAGTGTCTAGGGTAGTGTCGACCTACACTTAACCAGTAGCACATATACATGTTCTTGCTATTTTCACCCTCAAGCTTGTGTCTCATACAGTTAATCTGAAAGTGGTTTTGGTGTTCATTCTCTTCAGTGTGGCAAGAAATCATTTTGTTGTCCAAAGCTTGCAATTGGAAATGTAAACTTAATCAAGGGTTCTTCTCTTCATAGAAATCCTTTTGTTAAACAGGCACATTGAATCTTAGACTCTTTCAGCATTTCTACAGACTGCTGCTCTTCAAATTAGGTTTATAAGGTTTCTACAGATCTACAGATGTGCTGGTATTTGCAGCTATGAAAATGACATTATTTAAAACTTGGTCAAATCAAGACTTTTGTTAAACCAAGCAAAACAAAACTCCCATTTCTAGGAAATTTCCTTGCTGTATTAGAATCCTGTTTGATGTGACCTGTTATATTTTGTGCTTTCTTTGAATCTCACAAATAGCTGTAGGTCTATGTGTAATTTCATTCTGGAATTTTCTTTAGTTTTGTTGCAAAGTAGTAGCCCTTTCCCCTTAAACTATATATCTAAAACCAAGTTCACCAAAATTCTTTGTTATTCTGATGATCTTGTGAAGGTCTTTTGTTTTACATTTTGGTCTGAGATTTTTCTTCCATTCTCTAAAAGCAAGCAAAATAACCTGTGTTAGAATCTGTAGTTTTAAACTGATTTTTGGTTATCTCTCCCATCCTCCAGATATCTAGTCTTGCTTTGATTATCATGCTTCTTATCATATTTGCTTACTACAAATGTATGGGGTCAATTACTTTGACTCTATCCCTAGTTTACAGGGTTCCAACCTCCACTCATTCATACCTACTTCCAATTTCCCCAAATCATGTAAGATGGAAAAGCATTTGAAATCTGAAGTTGTCTGCACTCCATTTGGGCCATACTATCCAAGCCTAGCAAACAGCAGCTCATTAATTGCTGTTTAATCCTACCTAAGACTCCCTGATACCCTTTATCAAGCAAAAAAATCTCTTTCCTCTACCTTCAGTATTCCAAAAGCTAAGGACATTGATGATTGCAAGCAGCTCAGTGATTGTAAAGAGTCAGTAAATGGCAGAAGATGTGTCACTGCACACACTGCTATTTACCAAAAAGTCCAAATGAAATTCTTCCTGTCCAAGGTGACAGCTATGGTTTCTTCATTTCCACTGATCCATTTGGTACCTCTTCCACTTTCTTTAGCCCTCATGTTCACAGCAAGAACAACTTGTGTTCAGCTGAAATGTGAAATTGGGAGAACTTCCAAACAGGTTGGTGTTGAGAGAGACCTCACTCAAAGGACTATACCGTGCCTGAATGTCCAACTACACAACTTATATGTAAAATGTGATGTATCTCCCATTCAGTGAGATGTGTGCTCAATCGCAGACACAGTGCTGGTTCTTCCTTTGGTAGAATTGCGCTTTCCTTTGCCCTTCCCTCTGCCATCGGGTAAGCTCTCTAATCTGCCATTGCTCAGCTAGAGAAAATTCCAGAACTTTCAGATGTATTAGTTTTGAACACACTGATGACTTTGAATTTCAGTAAAAAGTAAACTAGCTAATGTTTCATAATTTTTATCTGTATATTGTTTTGCACAGGACTTTATTTCTGGGATGTGATTCATAACTTTAAAGAAAATTATTGTGCGTTTTTTAAAGAAAAATCTACACATGATTTTTGAGAAAAGATTTGTTTCAGAAAAAAATGGGAAAGTAAGGTGGTGTGTAATTTTCTTAATGTTTTAATAAATACAACAAAATTGAAATGTTGCAGAAGTAACAAAAGAGTGCTGTAGAATTACTTATATTTCAGCTTGAAATTGATCCTGGAGGGTTTTTTTTAATATATTTTTGAAAATGCTGTTATACTGATCTATCATTGGATGTTTTTATATCTGTACAGGCTTTTAAATATTTACGGGAAGAAGTTAAAACCTTTCAGGGCAAGCCAATAATGGTAAGCTTTATTATTGTAAGTATACCTCAAGTTATAGTTTAATACTTAAACAGTAAGTTACACTTAAAATTTCTTAATCACTATTAGATTTTCATTGGTATGATTATCATAACCTTTATGTTTGTCTTTCTATAGGGTGTCATAGATATAATATTTTGAAGCACCAACTTTAGTTCTGGTTTAATTCAAAGTTAACTGTGTTACAGTTAACTATGAATAAGACTACAAAGGATTATTTCTGATATAGTTTTGGGGCAATTTTAATTGCAAGAGTAATCTTATGGTAAAATTTTAATAACATTTGAACATGAGAGACTAAAAAAAGAATAAATATTTGTTCCAGACAGTGATTGAAAAGTGTATCTGTTAAACTGAACTGCAGTTGCTTCCAAGACATTCTGCAAAGTGGCTCAGCAAAGAATCTAAGTTGGTTGCAGAAATAGTCAAGAACTAATTTGAATTGGCATTTTTAATTGCAGATCCCAAAATTTTAACAAAAAGTAAAAAAAGTAAAGCTATAGACAACCTATTAGGAAACAGATAAAATACAAATAGTAACATTTGTATCCTGTAACAGTCTTTATATTTGGTATGATAAATATAGCCTAGTTTAAATTTTCTTACACAGGCCAGGATAAAAGCCATCAACACATTTTTTGCAAAGAATGGTTACCGGGTAGTGGATTCCAGTGTTTATGTTCAACCGGTTCAAACACAAGCACAGTTTGCCTCGCCACTGTTCATGCAGCCTATATACAGTCCTCAGCAGTACTCCATCTATAGTATTGTGCCTCAGACGTGGTCTCCAAACCCTGCACCTTATTTTGAAACACCCCTGGTAAGTATGTTTGTGCTTTGCGGTGTTTGCTTCAAAAGATATAACTGTGTCTTAAATAATACCAAGTCCCCTGTCCTGTAATGAATGTCATTTGACCCTCCTACAGCATTAAATTGATGTTGGAAAGGCATATTCCGCTTTTTGCTGCTTGGGAAGTGGAACACTGATAATTCCAGGGAATTATACATAGACATTTAAATTCTAAATAGAAAATATTTATGCTTATAACTAAGTGGGTTTTCCAGAAGTGTCGAACCATATAGATTGGCAGTGCAACTATTTGGCAGACAAAAGCATTCTTCACAAATTCAGGATGATACTCTGAAACTAAAATACAGCAGCACAAATTAATCATTATCAAATATATAAAACAACTATTTTCATTGTAAGTAGTCCTCGACTTACAACAGTTCATTTAGTGACTGTTCAAAGTAACAACAGTACTGAAAAATGTGACCTGCAACCAAGATACGACCTTTGCAGCATCCCCATGGTCTTGTGATCAGAATTCAGGTGCTTGCAACTGATTCATATTTATGACTGTTGCTATGTCCCAAGGTCATGTGATCACCTTTTGCAACCTTCTGACAAGCAAAGTCAATGGGGAAGCCAGATTCACTTAACAACCAGGTTACTAACTTATCAACAGCAGTGATTCACTTAACAACTGTGGCAAGAAAGGTTGTAAAAAGGGCAAAATTCACTTAACAAATGTCTCACTTAGCACCAGAAATTTTGGGCTTAATTGTGGCTGTAAGTCGAGGACTACCTATATTGGTAGAACTCTAATAGAAAATAAAGTCAGCTGTGTATTAATAGTGAATATAATGAAATGCAGTTTGCATTGTTCTAATTTTATATTTTTGAACTGTTTTAAATATTTGAACTCCAGGGTTGTTGTTGATTCCAAAACAAGCTTGTGTTTCATGAGCAGGTGTTTATTTTAAATGATAATCTGATTTGCATTTAACTTTAGACTGCATTGCTATATTAATATTTTTTAAGAAATATTTTCCAAAGTAATAAATTGGAGAACGCCTCCAACCAATGCATAGGCATCCAAGTTTATATTGTAACAACAATTATTGTAGAAATTATATAGGTGTAATACATATAAGTAGTCCTTGATTTTAACTGTAATGGGCCCCGCAATTTATGTTGTAAATCATGACAGTTAACAGCTGTGTGAAAAAGTCCTGCACGCTTTGCAGTTTACAGTTTATGACATTTTTTGGATAGGCCATTCATTTTATGATATTTTATGCTAACTGCTATGCAAATATTGTAATATTTAAATAAATATGGTGGTTTTTAAGTGAAAAGCATAAGCTTTTTGCAATTTGGTGCTGTTTGGATGAGGATTGTGAATTTTCTTGCATGCTTACAATGCATGCTTATAATAACTATGAAAACAGATTAACTGATGCATACCCAAGTGGCATATGTGCTGCAATTACTAAGGCAGATGCTAGTATTTTGTTAACATTTTTATTGTTTGTGGCCCTGAAAAGGACCATTTAGGTTAACTAAACAGGGTTACCAGTACGAAATTGGCTAGTCCTTATTGCTTATCACCAGGCGGCATCGCTTCTGCATAGACTGTACAGTATGCCAAGCGGACCAACGAACAGTGGGCCAAGGTCACCAGTGACGAGAGCAATTTCTACTTGACTGGCAATTAGTGCAATAAGTATGTCAGAAGATTTCCAGCTGAAGGATTTAGGCCATACTGCCTGAATCTATTTGTGAAGCATCCATTGCACATGATTTTCTGGGGCTGTATCGCTGCTTCTGGCATTGATCGGATACAAATTGTGCAAGGAATCCTGAATTCCAAACAGTATGTTGAAGTCCTGGAAAAGGCCATGCTTCCTTCATCTGAGCAACTTGTAGCGAAGGACTTTTACTTTCAGTATGACAATGCTCCTTGTCATCAAGCCAAGTCTGTCCAGCAGTGGATGAAGAAGCTTGGTGTTTGACTTCTGGATTGGCCAGCTCAAAGCCCGGATTTGAACCCAGGGCTAAGATTGGGCTAAGATTGGTTACAAAATAAGCAAGAAGCACCCAAACACCAAGCAGGAGATGATTGAATCCATTATTGCAGCCTGGCACCACATTGTCACCAAAGATCCCATGCAGAGGCTTATACAGTCTACCGAAGCGATGCTGCCTGGTGATAAGCAATAAAGGCTAGCCAGTTTCATATTAGCAACCATGTTTGGTTACCTAAACAGTCCTTTTCAGGGCCACAAACAATTAAAATGTTAACAAAATACTAGCATCGGCCTTAGTAATTGCAGCACATATGCCACTGGGTATGCATCAGCTAATCTTTTTTCATAGTCATTGTAAGCATGCATTGTAAGCATGCAAGAAAATTCACAACCCCCATCCAAACAGCACCAAATTGCAAAAAACTTATGCTTTTCATTTAAAAACCACCAGTATTTATTTAAATGTAACAATATTTGCATAGCAGTTAGCATAACATATCATAAAATCAGTGGCCTATCCCCAAAATGTCATAAACTGAAACCGGAAAGCGTACAGGACTTTTTCACACAGCTGTATAAGTCAAGGCCCTCAAGTGACCAAATAAACTGTATGGTCGTTTTTGCAGCAGTCTTCATGCTAATGCTGTGGTCATAAAGTAAATGCATTCATTTCTATGGGTGGCTTTTGTTAGAAACCAACAAAAGCTTTGCAGTCACATGACTCTGCAATGCTGTAACTAGCTATAAAGGTATGCCGGTTTCCGAGTACCTGAAATATGGTCTTGTGACCATGGTGGTAATACACTATCAGAAGTCCAGAATGGGATCATAAGTAGATTTTGGAGGATTCTATTGTAACCGTGACCTTAAGCAAGAAGGACTACCTGTACTTCCTTGGTTTTAGCTGTGCAGCTGTTACAATTGCAGTTCTGAGAATTTGTATTCAGTTATGTGTTTGCAGTGAACCTTATATATGTCGTGCTTACTTCAGGCTCCGTTTCCAAATGGTGGATTTCTGAACGGCTTCAGTTCACCAAGTTCATACAAGACAAATACTGCAGCATTGAGTATAGGTCGCCCATTCCTTAGAAATCGGTAAGAAAGCTGGCACCAACATTTTTGGAAAGTAAAACATCTTCTATGTTTATATTGGAGAATCACAAACTGGTTCAATAAAAGAGTGTGGTCGTTTTATCTATGCTCATAAGTGAATTCCTATCAACTCCTTCAATTTCATATCTGTATTATGTTTTGTTTAGTTTTATATTTTATTTTCTTCATATCTAAAAGAAGTAGTTTTACTAAAATCTACAGGAAATTTAATTGGGTTTTGAGACTGAACAGCTACAAAAAAAAAAGGCCCTTTGTTTTGGGGAGTTTTTTTGGTCTACATTTGTTTTAATCTAAAACTAACTTCATTTCTTTTTAGTTAATATTGTTAGTTATGATATCCAATCATTCTTTTTCTTTCTAAATATGTTCTGACAACATGTCATTTCAAGAAAATATTTTTGAAATTTTTTTTTCTTGAACTGAAAACTCTTTATTTTTGCTCATTGCTTATAAAATTTGTTTTCTTATTTTCACTAAAAAGTCATTTTTCACAGCTATGGTAATTATTGGTTGCATTATTTTGTAATCTTAACAGTTTACCAAAATCCTGGTGTCATTAAATTAAGGCAGGCTTAAATGAAACAGAATGAATAAATAAATGGTGGCAGCAAGAAAATAATACCAGTTCTTATACAAACTGTCTTCAGTTCAAGACAGAACTTCAGTAAAACAATTAGAAACCTATACTCACATTTTTCAGTTTGAGAGTGCTACATATAAGCTTGGCAGTTCCCTACCCATGTATATCATTCAAGTTTAATCATAGAATTGTTTGTTTTGGACCAAGAGTTTGGTGAATTGGAACAGGGGAGAAATTGGTGGATTGGAACAGGGGAGAATGTGCCAAATAAGTATGTTAAACTTTTGGGAGACAAATATTCCTATGATATTGTAAGGTCAAAGCATTTTTTTTTGGGGGGGGGACAACTTGGAAGATGCCTTTTTTAGTGCAGTGATGTGCTATTTCAGATCTACTTAAGAATCCTTGATAAAGGATTGGAACTTCTTAAGGAGGAAGAAATATATTTGTTTTGTTTTATCCTGCGTACAGATAGTCCTTGACTTATGATCACATTTGAGCCCAACATTTCTGTTGCTAAATGAAATATTTGTTAAGTAAATTTTGCCTCATTTTATGAACTTTTTTGCCATAGTTGTTAAGTGAATCACTGCAGTTGTTAAGTTAGTAACATGGTTGCTAAGTGAATCTGGTTTTCCCATTGCTTGTGAGAAGTTTTGCAAAAGGTGAACACATGACCCTGGGCATTGCAAATGTCATAAATATGAACCAGCGTCCAAATTTTTATCGTGACCATAGGAATGCTACAATGGTTGTGTGAAAAAATTATGACTATTTTGTCAGTGCTGTAGTAACTTCAAACAGTTACTAAATGAATGGTTGTAAGTCAAGAACTACTTGTACTTTTGTCTATCAACAATAAGTTTCATATTATACCAGTAAATAGGGATAGTGGGGTGGGAGATAGAGATGCTTGGTTGTCTAAAATTTAGATAATTGTCCAACCCCCAAATGAAAAAAAGGAAGCATTTGATGATTATTCCTTAAATTCAACTCTTAACTAGAAGAAAAGAAAATGAAATAAATATGAGAATATTTATTTGAATTTAGAAAGAAATGGACAAGGTTGTAAGCTAAAATGGGGAGTGTTTATGTAACTGGAAAATGTGATATTGCATACCTGTAGGGTCATCATTCTGCTCCCACGTATTTCCTCCGGAAAATAAGCCCTAGCATGCTTTTTACACTTGTGCAGGCACCTGCCCATTATGTCTGGTCGTTTGTGCCATGGCTGTGAGGCGTGGAGGTGGAGCTGCCCCACGTGCCCTACACCGGCTTATCTCAGGACATCTGGGCCAGGCCGTTCACACCCCGACACCTAACTTGCAGCAGCAGCAGCATCGGCAGCCATGTGCAACAGGAGTCCATGTAGCCACCGGGTCACTTCTTCTGCTTGCTCATGGCTGCAATGGAGCAGGAGGCCAAGTGGTGTGCTCATCCTGTGAGTGGTAGATGGCCTGGTTGCAGGTTCCCTGAGGTAAGCCGATACAGGGTGCATGGGGATCCACTCCTGCCTCACAATGGTGGCATTCGCATGCCACATGGGTTTCTGCCCCACCGTGAGCAAGCAGAAATGGGCCTCCTGTACCGGGGGGGAGGGGTGGAATACAACACCCCTCAAAATAAGTCATAGTGCTTATTTTGGGTCCCAAAAGAAAATAATACCCAGTTTTATTTTCGGGGAAACATAGTGTATGCTCAGTGTAATCTCTTTTAACATCCATAGCAATATACTTGCCATCCGTAGTCTTGTTTACGTGATTGAAGAGTTGTAACTTAAAGTGCGTTGCCTGAGGTGCAAGAAATAGTCTTTCGATGGGAAGCATTTTTGAAAATTGTTAGATTTTCTGCATATTTTTCTGCCGAATTTTTTTTCTACCAATTTTTATTGAAATCCCATTTATATTTTATGATCCATTTATATATGATACTGATGCCCCCCCTCCCCCCCCGTGTGACTCTCTCCTGTCTCAAGAATAAGTTTGTAATACATTTATAAATTATCCAGGGAAGAATTGTGGTTGGATAGTATCATTGAGGAATTGATTTAGAAAAATGTGCTTGCCAGTTCTTGACAAACAGATCTATGTAGTTAAAATCAGCAAAAAGTTATTGGCACATTTCCTTGATTCTTAACACATCAACTTCCTCTGAGCTCTCTAGGGAAATTTATTTGTGTTGTGGCAGGAATTTATTCACTTGTTTTTATATGTCAATTCAGTATGAAGTCTCATTTCCGGTTGGCAAATAGCTCAGAACACTCATCAGAAGGACCCTCCACACACAGTGCTGTTTCAGTAGGTGATGGACACTTGCATAGAACCACTTTACGGAATTTTCAGCCAGAGCGGCAAACAAGTACACTATCAGGACATCAAGAGCCAAGCTACACACAGAAGGAGTCTCAAATTACTCATGTAGAACAAAATGGTGATTATGGCATGGGAAGAGGCAGGTAAGGTCTTCATATTATTATGTCATTAATTCATATCACATATTAATAAACATAATACATATTCACAGAAGCTTTTCTTTGCTAATTTGTAGAAGAAACATTTTCAGAGGTCGGAGGAGACGGGAAGATGACAGGCTATCGGTAAGTGTTTATTTTTACTGCAGTCGTATCAGTCACCAACTGTTGAGAATGATGATGATGTCTTTTGGTGCCAGGAAACCATGCTGACATCATGTATGTGAATTTGAAAAAAACCTTACAATGTAAACTATTTTGCACTATAAATTAGACTATAATAAGAATTCAGACAATCAAACTAATTTTCAGAAGTATCACATACCTTAGTTTTTCTGTTTGTTAAATTGTCATTTATTATATGGCTGCAGAAACATCACATAAGCAAAGAAATCATCTTACATGTGTTTGAAGTTACGATGACACCCCCAAAAGGTGATCATGTGATAGTGGTGATCATGTGACTCCGAACTGCTGCAACCATCATAAATACTGGTTTCCAAGCACCTAAATGTTGATCATGTGATCGTAGGGACACTGTCTGTCATAACACCCCTCCAATCTAGCTAGAAATGCCATCACAAAGAGGCCTCAAAGAAAGCCAGGTCTCCAGCTATGTAGGCCTTCAGAGTTGATCATCGCCAGTTCCAGGCCATGATGCAGTCACTGGAACAAGGCCCTCTGGCTCTTTGCCACCAGTGGCACTTCCCTCCAGCCTTCGCCCAAAGCCCACACCACACTGAAGCAGACTCCAAGTCAGAATTTCTGCCCCCCTCCAACTCACACAAAAAGACCCCCAAGTGGGAGAGTCTCTGCAGCAATGTTCGAACAGTTGAATGTATCCAGCCCAAGGGCCATAGTTTGAGGACCCGTGATTTAGTGCAATATAAAAAATGCAAATGTTTTTTCTGTGAACCATCAAAATTTTCTCACTAAACATCAGTTGGTGACCGCTGCTCTGGTGGAAACAAACTTGCAAATAGTGCAGTTGGAATATTAGTGTTATATATCAATGTTGGGTTGTCCTGGTTAATAATAATTTCATTGTATACTAATTGTAGTTCTAGGTAGTCTTTAAAAACAGCCCCACGTAGATTGCATTAAGTAATCCTCTGTTAGGGACCAAGGCCATGAATGACTAGTCAGCATTGACTATTCTAAGATTGACATCTCTGCATCACCAAAGCTGGGCAGAGACCCTCCTTATCATAGCTTTGACTTGCTTCATTAAGAGCAGTGCATAGCCTGTTGGCATAACAGCTGCCAACACAAGCTCATCTAGAGCTATAGCAAATAATGTCCTAGAGTCAATCAGCTTTTGAATCTTCAGCTATTCCAGAATTGCCAATGTAAAATTGCTCCCTAATAATTGGGATTGGATATAAATTGGGTACAAATGTCTGATGGCATTCTCTAGTTTTTGCAAGTAAGATTAGTGAGAATAATACATATTAACATGCTACTTCTCTTTTTAGCGACCTCAGGCTTCAGTTGAAACCAAGACTTTGACACCAAAGTTTGACTTGCTAGCCTCAAATTTCCCTCCATTACCGGGCAGCATGATAAAAACACAAGGAGATCCTGTTCTGGAGAATAGGATGTCAGATATAGTTAAAGGAATAAGCAAAGAAAAGGTATTTAGTTGTATTTTTTTCACATTCTCTCTCAATTTTAATCTTGCATTTCATTATTTATCACTATATTATTTGACAATGTTAAGCATGCTTAATTCATCGCTACTACATTTGCTTGAATCCAAACAATAAATGTTGTTTACATTACCTTATAGGAACAAGAGCAAAATTAATAGCTTTTGCAAAAGTGCTTTTTGCTAAATTTATATATATGAATATATTGTAAAATTCCAAGAAATTAAAGCTTTAGTACATTCTGAGCTTGTACCAGTACAGTATAGGAAAATGAAATTTTATTCTAAGGTGTTCTCACATCCAGCAATAAGCAAAAAATGTTGAAAAACGTGGCTTACAGTTCTTCAGCCGCAGATTACTGCCCAATAACAAATCTCAATTGGAACCTGCAACTTTGTTGCTAAGTGACATGGTTGTAATTGAAATGTCTTATAAATGCGCATAACTTGTCTGTTCTGCTGCACTTGTTTAAGTAAATTACCTGCAGTTGTTGAACGCAACAAGATGTAAGTGTGACTTACCAACTGCTGGCTTTCTCAGTGACTTGGTGTGTGAGAGGCTGGCTGTGAAGCTTGCAAATGGTGATCATGTGGCTGCAGGAGACTGCAATACTGCCGCTTTCCTATCAAAGCCACCGTGTGCCATTCTGTAAGTGAACATCATTCCTGCTGTGCTTCAGAAGCCTTTCTTCAAACATGTGAGTCTTGGAGATGAGGTTTTTGAAGCACCTCAAGAACAGGCTCCATTCTTGCAGGTCCTGTCCTAGTGCTGGAGGCTGTGAGGAAGGAACCAACTCTGATACAGCTTACCAAGACTGACCAGCTGTGAATATTAGAGTCCTGCCTATTTATATTAAAAAAAAAAAAATTATTACCCATCTATTTTACCATAGGGTAACTCTGGGCATCTTATAGTTACATAAAATCTAAAACATGAAAAGTTAAAAACAAACATTAAAACCAAAAACATATGGGGAAGGGCAAGGGCAGAGTGAGCTCTGTTATTAATCAACCACCTCCTTTGCACTGATCCTCCACTGGAGCCCCAAGCCATCTGGCACAGCTATGTCTTTGGGCCCTTACAAAAGATAGGAGGGTTGGGGCCCATCTCACATTGGTGGTCAAAATGTTCCAGAGGACAGGAGTAACAGCTGAGAAGGCCCTCCTCATTTCACCAATCCCATTGCTTTCCTGTCTTCAATTTTAGATGGGGCTGCACTAGGCCTTAAGATAGGGTTGATGGAGCCCCTTGTTCTTTTTTAATGTTTTTGGATTGAGCCTTGCTCATATTTGTGATTTGTTCCCTCTTTTTTTGTTATTGCACTGCCAATTTAGATCCTTGCTACTCTGGCAATAATAAGTTGTCTATCCTTGATCTCAATGCTGTGAGGTGGCTTCTGGCCTATATGATATCTAATTTTTCTTTTCTGTAATAACACAAGTTTAGTTTTTAATCTGTACTTTTGTAAACATTGTTTCTTCCATTTTGCTCTATATAGGAAAACAAAGATTTGACAGTCAGTTGTCTAACATCCACTCAGGAAGAGCAGCAGGGCCAAAGTGTTGTTCAGCCTGTCACAAATGCCAGTTCTCCCTATGGGATTGATCTTCCGGGATTAAGGTATGGAGATTGATCTTCCAATTACAAGTAATACCAGTAATTATTTTGTATAGCAAGAGAAGCACAAATACATTTTTGTGTTTTTTAGTTCTATCACCAGTAACATTGGTAATATTTTATTTTCTCCTAACATAAACCCCAGACAGAAAATACTATGCAAGGTTTGATTACTTTTGAAAATTTTAATTCAGGTAGCTGAATTGAAAGCATGAAACAAAAGTCATTGTTGCGTTTATTTCCAAAGCAGAAACTCAGTGTGTTTGAAAACGCCTGTATGCTTCAAAGCAATTCATTTTTGTTATTTTGTTTTTAAAACATTTTTGAATATGCAAGATGTCACACAATTCTGTTAATGGTTTTTCTAGTGCCACTCAGCAAGAGAAAAAACTAGATGTTCATGTGCATAAGGAGGCTGCAAGTCAGACTTCCCCACCTTCATCTGTATGCCCCCCCAGTACTGTAAAATCACCCAGGACAAATACCACTTCATCCACAACCAATGCAAACCCAATGCCTGCTGTAGTGATACAGGTAAGGTACTGCTTTAAATCGTTTTGTTAGTTTTAATAAACCACCTTCCAGGTATAACAGAGGTACAGATTTTCTTGCTTAACAATCACCTTTACTGTTCTTCTGAACAAGGATCATTTAGTAGAGAACCTGGAGGGGGGCATTTGGGGTGAGCTAAGCCCTTGAAAGCCCCTCCTAGGACCACCTGCCCTAGGCTTTTCAAGGTCCTACCCCGCCCCAAGGTACCCTATGTTTTCAGACCCTGGACCCACTTTCCTACTCCACTGGGTCCCCACAGGGTTTGGGACTCACTGGGTCCCACACACCCTCCTCCCCAACCCCCATCACCGATTATTTGCCATCTAAAGAACTCCTGAGCTCACATTGGAAAAGGAGAGTAAGCTGCTCCACACACACCATCACCCCAGCATCCCTAGGCTGAGTGACTTCATCCTGAAAAGGAGCACCATTTTTAGAATGGTTGCAACATGGTGGCCACTCTGAAAATGATATCCACTTCCTGGATAGTGCCATGAAGCCCTGCAGGTATGCTGAGGAGCAGAGCAGCCTGCCCTCCTTTCCCAACATGATCTCTGGACTATGTAGGAAGTCTCTGTGGTGCAGCAGTTTCTTCCAGAAGAAGAATCTGCCTGGATGTTGTTCCCATGACCTTGGGTTTGCTGCTGGAATTATAACTTTGAAACTTGGTTGTAAGTAACTTTTCCAGGATCTGCCATAACTTCAAACAGTTGCTAAGCACTTAATTATAAATTAGGGAGTAACTACATACAATTGCTTTAATATAGGTTTAATTTTAAATTGTCACTAGCATATAAGCCCCTTGATTTGGTTATATTAGAGGCATACTAAAGCGTTTTTCTTTTGGTAAGGAACCTCGGAAGCTCAGTTATGCTGAGGTCTGTCAGAAACCTCCAAAAGAAGTACCTTCTGTTCCTGCTCAGCCACTTAGGGAGCTGCGTTCTAATGTAACCTCCCCTGCAAAAACAGAAGAAAATGGCACCCATGAGAAGGCTGGAGAGAAGGCACATGAAAAGTCAGAAGGGCGGATGAATGACTTGGCTGTTTTCAGAGGCAATGGGCCTCCCAAAGGAGCTGCAGGAAAAATCAGGGAACAGAGGCGCCAATGTGGACGTAGGTCTTCTCCTCAGGGAGCGCCTCGGCGAGTTGGCAAGGAACAGTATATGCCACCGCGATCACCAAAGGAAAATTGATCAAACTTTTTATTTAATCAGAACTGTGAATTAAAGAGCAGTAGAGGAGAAACTGGCCAGCTCAAGAGAAATATAAATATAGGAAAAGTGGACAATAAATTGAAGAGCACAGGGTTTGCAATGTGAGAGAGCTTAAAGGGATCCCAATATTCATCTCGAAGTGATACAAAATGCTGGAGAAATAGAATCACTATAAATATGACAAAGATTATAATTTTTGTAACTTTCTGTTTTTAATTTCCTGTTTGAATTAGATTTTTTGCATTAAGAACTAGCTTATTAAAGATGAGGAACAAATACACATATTAGCATGTTTCTTACTTGAAGAGGGGGCAAATATTTTTTTTTTTTTGAAAAAAAACTGTAAAAGTTATAAATTACTTCTAAAAATCTATTTAAGGTATGGCTTGTAAGATGACATGTATGCCATTAATGGCCTTGCATTACAATTCAGCCCCAAAACTGACATGCTTGGTCAGTATGAATGAGTGTAGCCATATTACCTGTTATGTCATGATTTCGTCACTGATGATAATTGATTGTACTACTGTAGGATTTTGTGTTTTGGAAATATAGTCTTTGACTTTACTAATTTTGGTCAGTTTTTAAAACTATGATTTTACTCTGGAGTATGCAAACAGCAAGATTAGTAAACAAGAAATAGTGGGTAAGATTTTAATTTGTTCCAGCATTTTCTCTAATTAGGGATAATAGCATTGTTTTATTTTTCCACTGCTTTAATGTTTTCTCTGATCCTTTATTACAGAATTAAGCACATCTAGCTGGAATGTAGTTATTCTGATACTAATGCAGAACTAAAAATAGGGAAAGTGAAACTTCATAGTAAACATTAGCTTGGTGCATTGAATTGAGATTTTCAACTCTTTAATATTCTCAATTCTCTAGAAAGAGGTAAGTTAATTTTGGGGTCTGACTTAACTTTAACAAATAGAATGGCCACCGTAGGGCTGTACTTGGATATACTGAAAACACTTTTTCTACTTGAAGGAGTTTCAAAACTACCAGAAATCAGGTTTTATTTAATGGGGAGACAAAACAAAGATTGTTAAGTTTCTCTGTTTGGTAGAGCTGATAACTGAAAATTAACTTACTTTGGAGAACATTGGTAAGAATATTAGGATGGTAATTAGAATAACAATGTGCAACAAGCAGTGTGGTTTACAAGCTGATGATTATAGAATTTAAGAAAAGAACTAAGACAATTACAAAACATTAATCTTGCAAAATCAGCATGCTAGACTTCAAAGTTCTGTATTAAAGTGTTAGGGGAAAGTATATTGGATTCTTTAGTTGGTAGCAATATACAAATTTAAAGACATTAGTTGTAAACACTGGAAAACTCAGTTATGACATACCACAATACATTTTAGTTTGTGTGTTAGTTATAACTTTAAAATGTCAGTGGCAGATGATTAATTAACTGTGAAAATGGTAATCTTCTGATTTTACTTAGCCAAAAAACTTTTGGCAATTTCTTATTCGGTAGGCATTCTCTATCAATGGCTTTGAGAACACTCATATCTATTTTTATAAGTATATATATGTATGTGTGTGTGATACACACACACACACACACACCCACACCCACACCCACATCATCCATCCATCCATCCATCCATCCATCCAGATTTGTCATTTCTCTAACTTATTCAGCTTGGCAATCACTTTTTTTTTGACTGAGAAGTGCAAATGTACTTAAGGCAGTTGATATTCTTTTTCTATGCATGTTATTAATCATTTCTCTTTTTGAAGTAACTGCTGGCCGTGGCAGATTTTACATTAAAACAAATAATTGATCACGTCTTAAGTACAAACCCACTTTGGTTTACTCATAATGCTATTTTTGCTGAATATGATACAAAAGGTGAAGTACTTAAAACGTTAGGAATTCTGAAAAATGTATAAATACTTCATTTTAAAAAACTCATAAATCTGATTGTTGTACTTGGAATGGAAAAACAGTTGAACTGCTATACTGTAGTTGTTTTTAGGATAGATAAAGCACTGTGTCATTGCAAATTAAAAATGGATTTGAATTAACAGTTGCTAGGAGTTATTTAAAATTCTTCCTCTTCAAGAAGATTGCAATTCTGTTTGAAGATGCTACTTTAAAAGTTACTTGGCAATGCAAGGATGTGAAATCTAACTTTTTATATGTTCAAGCTTGAACTGAATCTAGTATTCAAAGACAGATCAACTAAATGTAACTCTTTTCTTTAATGGATATTAAAGCAAACATAACTCACAGACAATTTCTTGTGAGGGAAAAAATTGATTGTGGGAAAGGATGTGTTGTACATCCTAAAGCTTATGTCTGCGCATGTGTGCTTTCCCCACACAAGTGGCTCTTGTGCAATGTATGTGTAAAGTGTGTAAAAGCAGCTTTTTCCAATGTCAGATTAATACCTTGGAGGGATTTACTAAAACTGAAGTATTTAATAAGTGTTTCCTCAGTTCACATCTTCATTCTCCTCCAATATCCCTGTCTATTTTGTTATCATGAATACCTAAATCTGTAAATTTAGATAGAAGGAATGACGAAGTAAAAAAAAAAAAAAAAGAACCATATGCTATATGCTGTTAACTTGCAATTACTTTTGAATGATAAGGGTATTTGGGCTAATCATTATTTTCAGAGATTAAATTGGATTTTCATCAGTCTTCCCATATTAATTTAGAAATGAGACACAATAAATTTTTAGATTCAATGTCTGGGCAATTTTACTATCTTGCTGTAAGGATGTGCAATATTGGTAGTGTTTGTTTTCTGCATAGTTGTGCATTAAATGTAAATGAGCAAATCAACATTGTTAAAACTGAAAGTTGATATATTGACCAACTTGTAAATCATTACCCTCTGTCTCAGCAATGCTTGAACGTTAATGACATTGCCAATATGGTTATACTGGTAAATGTAATAAAAAGAGCATTTTCATTGTAAATATTGGAACAACAGAGATGAAGCTGATGTTTGCATTTCATAGAGCATCAGTGCCAAAACTATCAACTAAGAGAACAGTTGTTTCCTTTTTAATAGATCATCATTGGACGTACATGCCTTTTACCCCTTAAACTTGATGAAATATAATATGCAAGATGATAAAGATCACAATTACCTTTGTTTCCTGAACTTGTGAAAGGAGATCTTCATTAGCAGGAAATTTTGAGTTTTTTTACACATTCTGTATCTTTAATTTTAGTCAATAATTCTGAGCCATGGTATTCTCTAGAAGGGAAAAGGAGAAGATTCTCTGTGGGTTAAATTTGTTTTCTCTTTTTTTCCAAAGTAGCTTGGAAAGTTGCAATGCTGTTTTAACAGATTAAAATCAATCTCTTCTTATTGATCTGAAGATATGGGCAAATCAGTAGCAATTAAGTGACTTAAACAATGCTTTACTATAATTTAAATAGCTACGGCCTTATTACTTCATCAGTATCAGCTAAATGTCTAAATATATCCACGATTTTTATTGTCATCGAGTGAACATTCACTTGGATAAAAATTCCTGCTACATGTGTACATATTATTTTAAATTTATAAAATGCAACATTGTATACTGATAAAATGCAACAGAAATGCACTTCGGGGTGGGGATTGCTTAAACTTTTGTAAACTGTTGATTACAAGAAATATGCAATAGGTTTTTCTTTTAACTTTTGATATTTTCTTCTGAAACATAAGATCACCATCAGTCTGTAATGGTCTATCATGCTCTTGTGTGTATGTGAGAGAGAATCTATTACATAGCATTGGCTTCCTTTAGGATGGTTTCTGATTTCCCCTCATTCTCCCCCCCCCCTTTTTTTTTTTGGTTCATTGGATGAAGGTTATTTGCATCTTCAGCCCTGGACTCTTTTTAAGAGATGGGGATGAGTGTATTAATGTAGATTTAAGATTTAGCATAGGAACTAATCAGCCTCTGTACTAACCTGTTAACAACTTCAACACTTTTATTTAATGACTTTTTTTAAAAAAATCAGTTATGGATAAAATTTCCCTCAAAAAATTTTAAATATAAGTGTTGGTGTGCAAATGGCTTCTGTTTTAATAAACCAAACTACTCAGTTGTATCTTTTTCCCAAAAAGTTTGACTTCTGTGACACATCTAATCTCACTTACCAGAGTGATGGCTTCATATATATCTCAATTATTTGGCTTATCTATTATCAGTTTGGTTTATTCCTGTTGTCAAAACTGTCTAATCCAAGAAATTGTGTAAAGTAGGTTCATGCTTAATTGTTAAAATTATACATGTATTTGTATTTGTTTTTGACATTGCCAAGGTGCTATGGGAAATTGAAATAACAATTAGAAGGAAATAATAAAAGCCACCTTAAAAAAATGAAAATTTGTCTGAATGTTATTTGGTGTAATAAAGAAATAGTAAGAGGAAATATCTTCAAATCTAACAGGATCAAAACTGAGAGGTGAGGAAACATTGATTAGTGAAAGAAATCCATGAAATTTATCAATGAAATTAGATCATTTCTTTTATTTCCATTTGTGAGTTAAATAAGCGAAAGACAGCCTTTTCTGTCTACAGACTGACAGAAAAGCCAGTTTGCAGATTTTCCATTTAAAAGGTCTCTGGTCTCCAGGAATTAATGTTATGGAATCCATTAGATAATTTTTTTTATACAAACGTGAGTTTTAAATGCCATCTTTAGCTTTATTTACATTAACCTACCATCCTAACTGGTGGTAAAGATCCATTTTTGTTATTTTTTCCTCCAATATATTGTTCCTAGATTCCACTTGGGGCCAAAAGTAGAAATTGGATCCTGTCTTCTCTAGAAACAAATAATTTTAAAAAGGGAATGGGTGTTGGGAAGAGATGGTCCAGGGCACATTTATTCTTTTGTCATGCTGACCTGAGGTAGACGATGGGCTAAAAATGCCCATTCTGTTACTCTGATGCAAGGAGAAAATGCAAGTTCCATTCAGATTATAATGATTCTTTTCCATTAATACACTGTATGATCTATGTGACAGGCATTTCTTTGTTTTTATTTTTCTTCATGAGATACAATTCCCAGAACTCTTTATTTTCAGATTTATTACTTAAAACAAAATCAAGGGTGATTGACCAAAAACAAAAAAATATATGCCTGATGACTACAGTTTCTTTGCAACAATTCAGTTTGCTATTGCCTTCTTCCAGGTTGTATTTAATTCCACCCCTCTGCCCTTCAGACTTGGAATTCCCAGGTGGTTTCTTATTCGAGGACTAATGAGGCCTGACCTTCAGCTTCTAAATTCAGATAAAATTGGGTAAAGCTGAGACATTGTATGGATCTGAAAGTAAAGGAGAAAGTTGCTTGTGATAAATACTCCAGTTTATAGATAAATTGGGACAAGGCACAAAAAAGCAATGAAGGACTAAAGACAGATTTTCTTCAAATTCTTCCTATCCAACCTCTATAGTCTTAATATGCTTTATTGTCCTTGGTAATGAATAAGCTATTCAGCAGAGAACAAACAGAGTTTGGTTTGGATTTTGTAAAGCTGAGGCTTGTTGAACAAAACAGCCTGATTTGCATAATGGCTGAGCTTGCATAATCTAGAATAAAGTTAGCTTGAAGTTTGAGTTGTATGAAATCAGAAAATTGCATTAATTCAATAAATAGTTTCAATTAGCCATGAAGTAGTGCTTTGTGCAAATTCATCCGCTCTGGCCCTGAATGTTTTACAAAAGGCATAGGACTGTTTTATTACCTCTATTTATTGATTATTGTTTTAGCCATGTTTGCATATGGAAGGCAGCTGCTCAGAGTGATGACTAAGCCAGTAATTAAATAAATAAAATAACAAAAGCAGAGGAGGCTGAGAATCTATCTTTGTAGTGACTAGAACACTATGCAGATCTGTCCTATTTTGCATTTATTTCCCTTAAATTTAGATTCTGCTATTATATTTTTGGTGGCCAAACTGTGATGATGCTTACAGAATTCTTTAAATAAACCTTCGGAAGTGCTTTAGTAATGTGTTAATCAGGCCCAGAGTTTTATTTGACTTATGCTTTATATCTTATATTTTTTGTCACGATACTTCCTTTCAAAATATTCTTATTTTGGACTGACCATAATAAAGATGCTGATGAAGATGATCATAATTAAGACAATAAACTCTTCAATTCTGTTGACATATTCCTGTGATCCATCACCAAAGGGAAGAGAGCAAGGATTTGCCTGAATTAATTGGGAGCAGCATATTGGGTTATATCCCAGCGATTTTTGCAACAGATTGCTCATATTTTTTTTAATGTATAATACTTTAAAACATGGTGGCCCTACTATATGTGGAGCCACTAAGAACGGTTTAGGAGAAGACTCGACTCCTTTTACGTCTTTCTTTCCATTTCACATAAAAACAGTATATACTTTGGATGCCCATTTTCTTTGACATCTTTAGCCTCGTATCTCTGTTTAATGTTTATGAACCATGGTGACACAATATTTTGAATGCACTGTTGCAGGCTAATTATGCCCATATTCTGGAGTTCAATCCTGACTGGCTCAGGCATCCATCCTTCTGAGGTCAGTAAAATGAGTACCCAGATTGTTGGGGGCAATACGCTGACATTTGTAAACTGTTCAGAGTGCTGTAAAGCTTTATGAAGCGGTACTAAGTGCTATTGCTATTAAGAGATACTCCTACTTTTTTTATTTTTCTCCTGCCAAAGAATCCTATCATTCTCCAGATGAGCTGTTTTGAGCATCCAGATATGAGAAGTGCTTCCTTCTCTCGTCTGGTAGGCTGAGCCGATTTCTGAGGACACTCTTCCTTGAGGCTCCTTAGTGTCCCCAGTTTTTACTAAGCCTTCGTATGAGATGGGCATACTTTTCTTGGCTGGATCCTAAAGCTAGCAGAAAATCAGTAAGAAAATTGACCATAGCTTCTTGCTGCAAAAAGGGAGTCAAACTTTGACAAAAGCTTTATGTTGCTATCAAGGCCGCTCTTATCTCCAGCTGGGCGTTGGAGTAATTAAGCCCTCAGTGAGGGCCTCAACGGCGAGTGGAGCGCGCTCACTCGGCGCCATATAAAGTCCCTTCATAACACCATTAAAGCCACAGAAGCAGCCGAAGCAATAAAGATCAGCTGGCTGTTGGATCCTCTTCAAGGTGCCAATTCAGGCTTCAGGCGGCTGTACATCCAGCCACCATGAGGAAATATCTCAGGGAGGTTTTTATGTAAAACTACTAGCTGCCTGACTGGGTAGGGTCCATTATGACGCAAGGCGCACAGGCTCATCTTGTGCCAAAGAGATAATGGTCAGAGGCTTACTCCCCACAATAAGAATACTTAAAACCAAAGGGGGTCAAAGGGCATCAGTGCCTGACCCCTACCTGGCAAATTTGGGAGTTTTTCAATAATATTCAAATCTGTCTGTCTTTAATCTATTGCGGAGCTCCTATTGGGAAGTTATTTTCTGCTGACTAAAATTACTGCACACCAAAAATAATGGCTAGTGCCATTTTGTTTGCATTTGAAACTTCAAATTGTATTGACTAACTATAATTTACCTAATTAGTGAAGTAATTGTGAGGTGTTTATTCCTAAAAAGGCCTGTCACAGAAAGCCTTACAGGACCTTCACCAACAACACAAAAAAATAAAGAGCAGTTGAAGGATTGTATGTTGGCAATACCTCACATTTAATCTCGTCAGCAGAATAGCAGCTAGCACCAAGGCCTGAGCCCGCCTGTGCATTAAAGCTGCTGCTGGCCCAGTAATATTAAGATCAAACCTAATCTGGGCACGTAAGGTGTATATTGGCATAATTGAAATTCATTGAGATTATTTAAAATCAATTATTTAACCAGTTAACCAATTATTAAATTACAAAATTAATTAAAAAAAACAAACAAGGTAATCTAATCATTTACATTGAGGGATCCCTGCACATACTGGAGCAGGTCCCTAGGTGAGCCAACCGCCAGTCAAATTAAGCCTCAAATTCCCACAACTCCTGTAACCAGGGATTTAATGGAAAGTGGAAGTTCCATCAGCTCCACTGTTTCAGGCTCTAGAGCGGCAGCCAGAAAGGCCATGGCAAAGACCAAGAGTAAACCATCTGGTTCAAAAAAGCCTTCAAAGACCGCTGAAAAAGACGCTGAGAGGCGTCAAAAGGCACTAGAAAAACAACTTAAAAAGTGCCTTCATGAGGCAGAAAAGAATAAGTCTCCTCCAAAAATTACTCCTGTTCCAGCCTCCATCCCAGCTCACCCCCTTGATTTGTCCATGCAATCTAGGCACAGCAATGCCTTGCAAGATCAAGCAAGTATATCAACTGTAATACAGGCTTCACGATGGGCTCCAGAGGCCACATTCATTCCTACAGCCACTGGTCTGAGTGCAGAGAAATATCTCCCTCAGGAAATTCCTCCACAGATGAGACTCTGGATGGATCAAGCAATTAAACAGGGCATAGCAGCAGGAGTGTAACAGACACTCGTGACAAGGCAATAACAAGCAGAACCTGTGCAATCTCTCATATGCCCAGGGTATTCAATGTAGGGAGGACCAAATAGACCAGTTGGAACAGATTGTGTCTGTATCTTCTCAGGACAATGATTCATCCTTGTCTGAGGCAGAACAAAGAAGGACATGTCGGACGATGAGAGCTTAGCCCCTGATCAACCTATTTTCATAGGTCTGTTCCGCCCACATCTAGTCTTTACTGTTCAACTCAGAGAACAAAGCACACCTTGACAATCCAAACCCTACCTCCCAACCGCCTTCAGCGGAGGAGTCATCAAATCACTTAATATTTTCACAACCTGTTGGAAGTGATTTCCATTTCTACAAATGTTTACTGAATTAGTTCAGAAACAATGGTGTTCTATTGTTACTTATCCCAATCCAATGGGATATGATAGGAAATATCCCCCCTACAATTTAGCTCCAGAATTTTCTAACCCCTATAGTAGATGAACCTGTAGTAGCTCTAGCCTCTCCTTCTGCTATACCTAGTGAAGCAGAAGCTTTTAAGCCAGAGGACAAGAGAGCAGAATTAGCACTTCACAGAGCTCACTTAGCAGATGCATGGATGATCAGGGCAGCTAGAGCCGCCCCATTCTTTACTAGATCTTCCCTAGGCTGGCTTCCTCACATGAGAGATTCGATTCCCTCATCCAATACCAGAGCGCATCAGGACATAGCCAAAGTGATGGCTGCTGCAGAATTCTCTGCAGATGCAACCTTTAATTCGGTTAAATTCTCAGCAAGAGCCATAGCGTCCCATGTTACAGCACGATGACTACTCTAGCTCTGACATTGGCAAGCGGGCACTAAACATAAGTGGAAGGTGGTATCAGCCCCCCTTAAAAGGGACAAACTATTTGGATCTGCCCTGGATCCGCTCTTGGTGGAATCTTGAAACAAGAAAAAGATTTGCCCATCTCTCTTTCGCAAGCCTGATAGTAGACCTTCCCAGTCCTTTCGGAGGGGTTTCTTTCATCCCTTCTACCAAGGATCATGTTCCCAAAGATCACAAAGGCCCTTTGGGTATAGACAAGGACAACAGGCAGAAAGATCTGCCTTTGGGGACAGAAATAGGAGGGGAGGACAGAACAAAAGGTCCTTTCATGGATCAGGAAACAAGTCCTTTCATTGCCCCAAATAAGATCATTCCCAACTCTCCCATAGAAGGACAGTTAAATCTATTCACAGATCAATGGGAATCCACAACATCAGATGCTTGGGTCAGAGAGACCATAAGATCAGGTCTCTCCCTAGAGTTCCTCTCCATACCTCCGAACTTTTTTTATGATGTGCCCTGTTTCAAGGGATCCTACAAAAATGACTCTTATGGAGACCGCAGTCCAGCATTTACTGGAGATCCACACAATTCAACCAGTGTTGCAGGATCAACAAGGGCAAGGATTTTATTCACATCTATTTGTGGTCCCAAAAAGTTTGCAGATGTGGAGAGCAATTCTAGATTTAAAATGCCTGAATCGTTTCCTTGTCTACAGAAGATTCAAGATGATCTCCTTACAATCAATCCTACTCAGTATCAGACAAAGAGATGTCTTAACATCAGTAGGCTTAACAGGCATATTTACATATTTCCATCAGACCCACACATAGCAGATTCTGCTATAATAACCACCATTTCGAATATATATATCCATTTGGTCTAGCTTCTGCCCCACAAACTTTTACAAAGGTTCTGACAACATTAGCAGCTCATCTTGGGATTGTAGCCAGTTTGGCTACAATGCTATCTCGATGACATATTAATTTTGTTATCGACCAGCCGATAGGCTGAACTAGATACCCAGATCAGTCTACAAGCTCTACAAAAGCACAGATTCTCAATAAATTGGGCCAAGTGTCATTTAACACCTTTGACTCAGCTCATGCATTTGGGAACCCATCACTGATACAGTGGTTGGGAAGGTCCCTATCACTAGATAGGCAGAGTAGTATTAAACAGTTGTCAAAAGAAGTTACGACCACCAAAAATGTATCCCTGGCCCAATTATCCAAACTGCTAGGAAAAATGATATCCTGCATTTCTATTGTTCCATGGGTCCAGCTACATGCCAGAACCCTTCAATGGTTTCTGCTCCCGTATCAGCGGTCAGGAAGGAGCAATTCCATGTCCAAGGTTACAGTTCTGTTAAAGGTCCTCATATCGCTCCACTGGTGGTTCATGACAAACATCAGCAAGGGCTGCCTTTTCAAGGACCCTCACAGACAGACTATCATAACAGATGCAAGTGTATTTGGATGGGAGGCGCACTGTGAGTCCCTTACAGCTCAGGTATTGGTCCATGACAGAATATGCCTGCAGAATAAACTGGGGCAGTCTATCTTGCCCTCCACAAATTTCTACCACTGATCCAGGGGCAACATGTTCTAATCCTGACCGACAATGTGGCACAAAGGCCCATATAAACAGGCAGAAGGGCACCCATTCAAAATCTCTAATGAGAGAGACAGAGAAACTGTGTCAATGGGCAGAGAGGAACCTGATCTCCATCAAAGCGGAATACATCTTGGGACAGTCCAACATCCAGGCAGACTGGTGGAGCAGGGCCACTGTTAACCATTCCGAGTGGTGCCTGAACCCGAGACTGTTCCAGGAGATGTCACATCTGTTTGGCCAACTGATCATAGACCTCTTTGCCTCGCCTTTCAATGCACAATTCATTTCCAGGTTCATTTTCAGATTTCCAACACAAGGAGTGGAAGGAGTCAACACCCTATGCTGTTGCTGGCTTTGAGGTCTTCTCTATGTCTTCCCTCCCCTTCCACTGATTCCCAAGGTACTACAGAAGCTTCTAGAGGAGAAAGTGGACCTGTTGTTAGTGGCACCTTACTGGCCAAGATTTCCGTGGTTCGCGTATCTCAGGGATCTATCAATAACTGACCCATGGAGAATCCCACCGGACAGTCTCGCTCACACAGGGTCCAATTCAACATCTGGACCCACAATATGGCACTTGAGCAGAGACATCTGAAAGGTGAGAAGCTCTCCAGTAAATTCATCTCTACGATCCAAGTGGCCAGATGTTCTTCCACGAACCATATATACGCCACCTGGAACATCTTCTGCAGGTGGTGTGACAAGGTGAAAATAGACCCCACTTCTCCATCGGTGGCACAAATACTGAACTTTCTTAAGGAAAGTTTGGACAAAGGACTCTCACCAAGCACTTTGCGTAGACAGATGGCGGCTCTAGCCTCGATCATTACCTGTGGTGACCTAAGATCCATCACTCATCACCCAACAATACGCAGTTTCCTCCATGGGGCCACTAATTTAAAACCTCCAGTGGTCCATAGATACCCCACCTGGGATCTAAACAAGGTTCTCACAGCACTCACAAAACAACTCTTTGAGCCTCTGAGAAGCAAGAGTCTCCACCTGCTTATTAATTATTAATTATCTACCTGCTTATTATTAAGGTGTTCTTAGTAGCAATAACATCTGCAAGATGAATTTCCAAGCTAGCCACCCTGTCAGTGAGACAAGATCTCTGCATTTTCCATTCTGACAGAGTTGTCCTTCATCTAGATCTAACCTTCATTCCCAAAATTAATTTGACCTTCCACAGAGCTCAGGAATTGATACTCCCCAACTTCTGTCCTAGGCCATCTCATGGTCTAGAGCGACAATGGCATCTATTAGATGTGAGATGTGCACTCCGAATCTATATAGACAGGACTGCATCTTTTAGGAAGACAGAGGCACTCTTTGTCTCCTTTCTGCCAGCTACTCAAGGTAGGAAGGTGACATCGACAGTTGGCAATGAGCCATGATTGCAAAGACTTACAAAACTCAGTCATTGCCTGTACCCACATTCAACTAGGAGTGCTGCAACATCGGCTGCTTGGGCCACTCAAGCGCCGATCGAAGAAATATGTAGGGCAGCAATGTGGGCTTCACCGTCAACTTTCATAAGGCATTATAAACTGGACGTTTTTGCTTCTGCTGAATCAGCTTTCAGCAGACATGTATTACAACAGGTCCACACATAACAAGAGGCGACTCCTACCAGATGGAGACCCTTCCGTAGGACACATCAAGCTTTGGTATGTCCCATGTCTGGATACTCTGAACAGCTCATCTGGAGAAGGGGCATTGGTGCTTACCTGATACGCCCATTCTCTGTGAGCTGTGAAGAACATCCAGCCTCACCCAGAGTCCATCTGGTGTGGGTCAAATTCCGGCCAAGTCCACAGAGCAAGGTGAAGAAAATGACAATTAACTTATCACTTTGACTATTCAAAACTGAGGACACTAAGGAGGAGCCTCAAGGAGGAGTGTCCTCAGAAATCAGCTCAGCCTATCGGACAAGAGAAGGAAGCACCTCCCATGTCTGGATGCCCTTCAGAGCTCACAGAGAATGGGCGTATCAGGTAAGCACCAATGCTCCTTTTAAACAGAGCAATTGATAGACAAAAGGACTGACAACCCATCTTAAGTAAAGAGACTGTTAAGGTGTTCCTGGTTACCATGTTTGCAGGACCAGACAAAAAACAAACACATGAATATAAAATTGGGGTAACGGGACTAATCCTATTTGGAAGCAAGGCTTGTGAAAAAGATCTGGGTATCTTAAACCAACACTTTTCAAAATATGATGCAGCTAAAAACCCCAAATGTATCAAACAAATTGTAGTATCACAATTAAGAAAAGTAATTGTTCCACTATGCATTTGTCAGACCGATCCAAAAATATTTCATCCATTTTTGAGCACCACATTTTGAAATAGATATTGACAAAAGCAATCAAAATGATAAAGGCCGGGAAGAAAAAAAGAAAGTTTGGCATCGGGAATGCAATATAAAATATAATGAAATATTCACTGTTTTCATTGTCAGTCTGGAAGCATTGGGTATTTTTAGCTTGGAAAAGAGAGTGATGGGAAATTCCATGGTTCTAGCTGACGAGATGTTTTGTAGAAGGGACAAAATTAAGTTGGATATCAAGAAAAAATTCATGTTATGAGCTATTTAGCAATGCAAGAGACATGAGGGGTGGTCTCTCCTTTGCTATAGGAATTTAAACTGAAACTAGGTGGGTTTACATGGCATTTATTGGGGATGCCATAGTTGTGGTTCCTTATACTGTGCAGGTGGGTTGATGGCCGAATTTAAAGAAGTTCTTGAGAACTGAGAAAACATATTAAGTGCCAACCCAGTTTCTTGGTGTGCACTTAAGTATGCATAAATGCATAATAACCACAAAAAACATTCTTTCTTAAATGGCAAAAACAGTATTTAACAATCCTGAACTATTGGAGGCAAACACCTGCCATTTGTTCACCACACAAACTCCTAAAAGGGTTTCTGTAATTTTGACTTAGCCACTATACCTATACATGTAGTCCTCGATTTACAAGAGTTCATTTAGTGACCAAAGTTACAACGGCAGTGAAAAAAGTGACTTATGACCGTTTTTCAGTTATGACCTTTGCAGTATACCCATGATCATGTGATCAAAATTCAGATGCTTGGCAATCAATTCATATTTATGACCTTGCAGTGTCCCAAGGTCAAGTTACCCCCTTTTGCGACCTTCTGACAAGCAAAGTCAATGGGGAAGCCAGATTCATTTAAAACCAGGTCACTAATCTATCAAATGCAGTGATTCACTTAACAACCGCGGCAAGAAAGGTTGTTAAGAAATGGAGCAAAACTCACTTAACAAAGGTCCCACTTAACAGAAATTTTTGGGCTGTGTTGTGGTAGTAAGCCAAGGACTACCTTTACTAACACTACAGCATACCATACTTATAGGTACCTGTTAAAATAAACATCGCTTGCTGCAGTTTTATGCATTCCGGCTTTGTCTTTGGCTGCGTTTGCACGAAGCACTAGTGAGCTGATCACTTTTCCAGCCGACCGGGTTTCGCTAATCCTGAAATTGGGGGTTTGGAAGCCTCGAGTGAAACGTGCCTGGAGGGAACCGGGAGCCGCTCCACATGCCGCCTCCTCGCCTGGCCTCCTACGGCCGGCGGCAGTCCGATAGGGCAGGCAGCTTTGTGGGAGGAGGCCGGTAGAGGACGCCAGCGGCACAGAACGGGCCTTTCCTAGCGCTGGGCCTGCCCTGCCCGGGGCGGCGCTTCCCCCTTCTTCTCGTGGAGCGGGGGAGGAAGGCTGCTGCTTGGGCTGGGCCTGCCCGCCTCTCCCATGTGACTGAGCCGGGCTCCTTCAACGCGGCTGAGACGAGGAGGAGGAGCAGGAGGAGGAGAAGGAGGATGGCGGCGAGGCTGAAGGAGCGGCTCGGATTATGGCCACGGCGGTAGGTCTCGTTACCACCTCTGTTGGGCACGGCAAGATCCGGACCTGCCGGCGCTGAGAAGGGGAAGGAAGTCGCCGAAGTCGGGCACTTTTCGTTTCCCACCATGGCTGAGCTGCCGGGCGGTAACGGCGCCGTTTCTCCTCCGGTCGGTTTGCCCCGAGAGGTCCGTGAGCAGCTTGCGGAGCTGGAGCTGGAGCTTTCGGAAGGTGAGCGCCCCCCCCGCCTCTTTTTCTCTTCTCGAGGGCGGAAACCAGATTATTGGCAGCTTTCCATTTCTCCAACGGGGGAAAACAGGGAACATATTTCTCCCCTGGGCTTCCCGGTTGAATTGACTGATGTTCTTTGCTGGGTGGGGGCTCCGAGACGGACAAATGGGGGAAATAAGAAGAAGAAAAGGCAGGGGCCTCTTGTCCCCCCCTCAACGTGCGCTCTCTAGTCTGTTCCCTGGTGGTGGCGTTTACATTCTCCTTTAGGGTTAGCGTGGATCTTCCTATTGAGTGTCTGCATGAAAGCTGGATGAAACAGATAGGTCATTTTGGGGGTTTTTTAAAAAATTATTTTAAGGTTGACTAAAATAAATACAGCCGACTGTGCATACGCACACTTCTGTACACACCCACACAAATGTTTCAGTTTATTTTTTCCTTTTCTTCCACAAAGACGCAATTTCCCCTCTTTTTTTCTTTCTGTGGTTGCATAGACGAGATTTCCTTTTCCTTTTTTTTTTTTTTTTTACATTTCCCTCTTCTCTCAGCCTGTGACTTAATTGTGACTTTCGACCTGCATTGTAACTCCCAAAATCTACGGTCAGGGGTAAAATGTTACTAAACAAATACTTTGTTTTTGCTGTAAATGGGATTTTGGTGAAATTTAGATTCATACACATCCTTATGAATTTTTATGTAGGATGCATTGGAGGCCATGGTTAAATCACAGTTTACTTATATCTCCACTGACTGTCATGGGTCTGGTGTTTTTTGATGCTACTGTGGCACAATAAGGTGAATTCAAGGTGCTTATGTTCCTGATTTTTGCATGAAAACATCTATTAAAATAGAGGTCATAGTTATCAGTTCAGTATAATGTTCACTACAATAACATTTGTTGGTATATATGAAAAGGCCAAACAACAGAACTGAACCAGAAATTTCTGTGAATCCCCAAGGTTTTGCTTAGAATCCTTCTGAAACTATTATCAGAACACTAGTCTCATTCTGTATCTGTCCATTTTTTGTCACTGTGTGTTGTAAAAATAGATCCAATGCAGTGGTCGTCATAGAGCATCACCATTTTATAGGGAATACACCTAAAATCACCAACAAATTATAGAGGTTTAGTTTTAGAAGTACAGTAACAATAAAATGTGTTTTTTCCCCATCATTTGGTCAGATGTCCCTCAAGCTTTAGTATTTTCCCTATTTGTTAATAGTTTATAATTGCCAGGCAAAGTCTTCTTGCAAGTATTACTTGATAAATTAAGCTTTTTTCTGAATCCATCTTTTAAAGAAGACTCCTGACCCATCACTTCTACATCATAATTTAGAGAAACGCTTAGGCAGAATATGATGGTTGGGGATGTAACGGTCACTGAGAGAACCAGGTCACATTCTTTCCATTTCTCCCATTCATTCCACTTGCATACAACCGACCATACCAGTGATGGATATAATCTGCAGATTCACATGTATCCAACATAAAAACCTTAAGAATCCACCTTTTTGCATAATAGGTGCAAATATAATTTTGTGCAGAAGGATGGAATCTGTGATTTGTAAGTGGTACTCAGTAGGTTCCATGTAAAAAAAAATGAGGATCCATTTTAATCCTGACTGCATCCAGATTTTAATTTCTTCCATTAAAAAAAAAATATTGGTTTGTGGGAAGCTTTGCTGATGAATGAGAATACAAATATGCTTTATGCAGTTAAGAGCTTCTAGCATGATAGGCCTTTGGTCTGCCTGGATAATTGCTACAGTTTCTGTTTTATTCCCCCTGCATATATTAATTCAGAAAATGTTATGTGTATCTTACCACTTGGTGCAGTGATAGCACAACTTGTATTAGAATATATAGGGAATTCCCTTCCTACATCAGCAATATTGCTTGTCAGTGAACATCATAGTGGGTGGACTAATCAGAATTTGGTAGGTAAGAGAAAAATGTATATAAATAGTATAACCAGTTTTACCAAATTAAAGATAATTGAAAACTGTTTTTGAAGTGATTAATTGCATTGTTCAAATATGTAAAGTTTAAAAATAAACCAGAAAGTATGAATTATGAGAGTGACATGATGCATCACTTGTTCTTGATATGATATACCAGATGTTAGCATTTTATGGAGAGGGTCACATTCACACCTTCAATTGTTCTTGTCCGACCCACAGTGTTGGTATTGCTAGCAAGGGCTAGGGCATCAGCGCCAGGGGGCAGTAGCGTTGGAGGGTGTGGCAGGGTGCAGGGGACAGGACAGCAATGGCCCTCCCCAACAGTCCCAGTTTTTCATGTGGCTCTTTGGGAAAATTAATTGCCCACTCCTGCCATATAATGGTTCGTATATGCTTAAATGCACATATAAACTACAGTCTGAAATTAGGAAAGTTGGTGAGGCTAAACAGGAATTTATTTTTGTGAGAAATGACTAGGGATCCTATTTTCTTCTGGGATTCAAAAGCATTAAAATTTGAACTAAGCATTCTTTAGTTTTAAATGTGTGTTAGTTGCATCCAGGTCAAGGGTCTCAAAATAGAACTCACTTGAATAAAGTTTATCCAAAACTACTAGAAATGATTTATCTTGCAAAAGCTGCTGATTGGCAGGACATCATTTCTTTGAAAGGAAAGCGAGATTTAAAAGGGGTCTATCTATATGGTTGAGGTGTTTAGAAAACAATGAAGACTTTTTTTGAGCTTTCTATGTGGTCTGCAGCCTGTTTTACTGCATATGTAAGTACTTTACTAAGTTCCTGTTTATGCTAAAAACAAAACCTGAAGTTGTATTTAAGACATAAATGGCACATTTTCTCTTTTCCTTTTTTCCCCTTTTAGTTGTTTTCTTAACTCTCCAGGTTATTTTCTACTCACTGGCTGTTGAACTATTGTCTTCTATTCTCATAAAATGACAATCATAAGTGAATTTTGTGAAACAAAAGAGGCGGTTGAAGTTAAAAAAGAATTAATAAAACATACAGAATTCATTGTTACTGTGTCTAAATTTCCTTTTGGGACACAAGTATGAATCATTTTTCAAAACTCAAATAGTAGTCTCATTTCTGAAAAGCTTTAATTTTCTGAGGAGAATACAAAGTTAATTATTTCAGAAGGGGACATTTTGTAAATTATTTTACCCTGATAATATATTTGTCATGACAGGCTGGGTTCTAAGCAGTTACTTAATTACTTCAAGGGATTGAACTAATGGACTTGGGGGGGGGAGTTGGTGGAGCGGGTACTTCCTCCCATATCTATCATAACTCTTTTATAATAACTCTTTTTGTGCTTTTTTGTCATCTAGTTTGTGTTAACATTAGAGCTGTCGTTATTTTTTCTTCTTCTGTTCAATCATGTCTGATTCAGAGACTGCCTGGACAAGTCCTTACAGTTTTCTTGGCAAGGTTTTTCAGAAGTGGTTTGTCATTGCCTCCTTCCTAGGGCTGAGAGAAAGAGACTAGCCCAGAATCATTCAGCTGGCTTTGTATGTAAGGCAGGACCAGAACTCATGGTTTCCCATTTTCTAGCTTGATGCTTTAACCACTACTCCAAACAGACCCTCTCATTCAGATACCATGAATCAAAGGTGTAGTTGGCCAAGTGGAATTAATTTTTGTATCTTGAATGAAGAAACTTAAGGAGATGATAATTTAAGTGTCCTATATTATATGATTACGCTATAAAATGTGTACTGCACAAAATTAATAATTGAGCAAAGATTACAGGTATTGCTTGTATAATACATTTTAGTAATACTGGGCTATAGAGAAATCATTAAAATTAAAGGCCTGTTGATATTCAAATAATATTAATATGCAAGTAAGGATACAGAGAAAACAGGTAATTCTTTACAAATGATTAAAGCATGTTGCTGCATTTCTGTACAGTAGTCTTTAAGGAGAATAGCAATCTCTACATTATTGCTGCTGTTGCTTTTGCTGCTGCTGCTGAAGAAACTGTCAACGTCTGGTCCATGGTTTTCTTCTGCACAATGTTTTGGGAGGAAGCAATAATGTTATATAGTTACATAGGAACATTATCTTTGTAAACATTCATGAAAATCTCTTATGTACAACTTCAGAGAAGGAATGTTGCTTATTTAATAGCAAATTTATACCATTTTCTTGAGTAAGCAATCTGTGTACTAAGATTGTTCTTGCCTTTGCCCTTCATATTTCTGTTTATCCTATTGTTTTTTAATTTACCATTTTTATATGTTTCCCCAGTCATCAGCTTTCAGGGCTTTTCTTGTTATACTGTTGATCTTGTTTTGTCAATATTTTCTTGTTATAGTCTTGTTGTTTTGATACATAGCTCTGCAATATATAAATATAAATTTCAATGTCAGATTGATTGACCCAGTTTCATTTATGGGAATCTCACATAAGCAATTAATTGAAATCATATTAAATTTGGAAAACCATGAAAAATATTTTTATATCATTTTCAATAAATCCTATATTGCAAATATATTGGCACACTTGGCTGATTAAAAAAAAAACTGTTTTTATGTTATAAGGCACCTTACACAATTTAATCTTTTAAAGTGTACCGTGGTATGCTTATTCTGCATTATTTGCATAGCATCTGATCTTGATACGGTATCCCTGAAGCTGCAATTCAAAACACTGCAGTGCTTTTTCAGCACAGCCCGATGAGGATGCTAATTCAGTATGGAAACATGTTTTTACATAGGGGTGTTTCTCTGTACCAATAGCATGCTGCTTGCCCTGCCTATAGGTACGGGTACTTCTTTGTTGCATTCTGATTATTGTTGAGTGAAAATTATACAGAGAATGTAAACTCATGTAAACCAATAATGTTTCCTCCATGGGGAGTTCTGATTCTTAAACAGAGTAAAGATTTTTTTACATAATAATTTCAGCACCTTTGAGCCAACCAAATTTTCCAGAAAGCTAAAAACATCAAATTTGAGGTAAGCATTTATATTAAGAGGGACCTTTGTCTACATTAATTAGTTGTTTACTGCTATTACTGATGCCTTTTGGGAATGGTTTTTATGCCAAGAATGTGGTACTTTTCACTGGACTTGGTGTAAGCAGAAGCTCTGTAAAACTATACAGGCCTGAAGGGGAATACATCAACCACTTCTGCATCATGCTACAAAAAAGGGTGCCAATCAAAGCCTTGAATGTGGTACAGTTTTTAGTTGGCATCTTGTTCAGCTACTTTCGTGTGTAGTGATAGATTGTTTGTTACATCTTAATTTGGTGAACCAGTGCACAAATTCTAAGCCACCCATCCTTGTTTTGTTCCTAATCTACTTCTGTAAATTAAAGCAGTCCAGAAATTTGGAAGTGCTGGTAATGATTTCCAGCTACCAGTGGTTACATGGAGTTTGGTTTCCTCTAGCCCAGGATCAGTATTGTAGTTCTCTGCGGGCCAGCACGAGTGGGTGGGGGGAACGGGGGAGGAGAGATGGGATGGACTCCTGCAGCACCTTGCGCAGTCTGTTTTCGACTTCCCTAGCCTCCTGTAACATAGTGCCGGCCAAAAACTGATTTCTGCTTTAGATCTATATTTTTTATCATCTTGCTTTAAGAATTCGATTATTTTCACTAAGTGTTGTTTACTATGCACGGTATATTGTCAGTAAGTGCCTTGTAATAGCAACCATGTTATTTCTATTTTGTTTCTGTTGGTGGATAAATCAGAATAGGTGTCTACAAAAGAATACTATATGGGCACCATGTGAATGTAATTTTGGTGATATTGGTAAACAAGTCATATGTTATGGATTTCTCGGGAAGTCATCGTATGGTACAATGATATGTCAAAACCCCCAGTTTCTGTTTCTGACAATTGAACAAAATGTCTAGTTGTCAAGCCCTAAATAAAGTTTGACCATGTGCCAGGCCCTGCATGGTAACCAAGGAACTAATACTATTTATCTTTAAATATAAATGTAGCTGATATGAAAAGCAGTATCTTTCATGTTTTTAACTTCTGATAACATAAAAACTGTAAAGGTTACAGCTACAAATTATTAAATATATAATTTCTGACTATAACTGTGACGATTTTTATGTTATCAGAAGCACACTGCAGGATCCGGTACTTTTGTCAAAATAAAGTAGTTTTGTAATGCTATCTAAACCCCTTTTGAATGTGGATGCAACAGAACAAAATGTGTACAAAAGGGGCAGGGTTTATGGCTTAACACTGCTTTTGTTATTTACCTACCTTCTCATAGATGCCTCTATATCCCACTGTTTCCTTGACTTGAGAACTTCATTCTTTCTGTGCTTTCTTCTCTTTTAAGCTTTGCAAAATCTTTCAGGAGATTCCTATAATAATTTATTCCCATCATTTGCTTATATTATTCATGCATAATTTGCTTTCACTAATTACAGAGGTGATTTTTTTTCTTATAACATTATGTGTGTATTTATAGTGAGATAAGTATGTGTATTTTTAAAACATTAATGGGCAATTAGCCAATTTAATACGTCATGTGAAGAGGGCATTTATTATTCTTTGGCAGCTTATTAAAGCTATTGATTTTGTAAAGGTTTGGAACATAAAAATGGCTGCCTTTAATTTCTGTTTTGCCTTTTGCTTGTAAAAAATATACTGGTGGCTTTGACTGAAATTCTTTAGCATTAGCCCACCATTGCTTCTTATTGGGGGTGGCTGTGGGGAAAACTCCCTCTATTCTAATTAGCCAATGAGAAACAATAAGAAAAGAAACTAATCCATGCCATAGAGATGCTGCATCAATTTGAGATGTTGCAGAAATAAACAGATGATTAATAATTATTATTTTAGGTATTGTAAATAATAATTATTTTAGGTATTGTGTCTGTTTTTGAAAATTTGTGAAACTAAAACAGCAGTATGAAATGTGTTGTTAGGTACAATTTTACGCTGTAGCGCAGAATGAAACTGACAAAAGACAATATTCCTTAGAGAAATAAGATTCTACTAATCTGTTTTCTAACAGCTACATTCATTGTGACAATTCAGTTATGTTGTATTTAAAAATAAAGATTCCTTACTAGAATTCACCTTTCTCAAATGTACTGTTTTACATCTATTACAGGAAATTGTTCTGCTTATCTCGCTAGTAAAGGAATACTATACTAGTTGTAAATGTCCTGGTTTTGTTTCAGACTGCACACAATTTCCTGACATAGGAATGAGCCTGACATTGGCAAAAATTGAGCTTGTTTGATATGCAGATAAGGTACTGTTTATATTTGTGGAAGATGAAAGCTACCTGATAGACTCAGCGTGGCTAGATGGGAAAATGAGAAAAGAGGAGTTATTAATGTTATAATCTCTTTAAGCAAATTTATGCCATAACCCAGACTTCAAATATTGTTCAGTTATGGATCCACCTTAAAGATGCACAGAATAGCAATCAAAGTGATCCCTTTGGTTGCAGTTATTCGCATGAGTTAGAATGATAGAGAACTGGATGGTGAGAAATTCAAGACAGAAAGAGAAATACTTAGTGCATAGTTACATTCTGCTTCTTGATTCCTAAATTACAATTACAGCATCTTACCTGGCCATTTTAATGAAAGAATGGACAAATCTAGGGAAAGCCACTTCATAAACATTCTTAACATAAGATGTAATATGGGTCTGAAATTATACAATCATAATCTGTTGTGTACTTTCCAGGTGTTTCAGCTTTGGGAATGAATGAAATGCTGGATTCGGCCTTTCATTGGATCCAGAGTACTACTACTAATCCATATAGATTAAGATATTTCTCCCCAGCATTCTTTATCTTGGTGAGACTTGGTAATTTGAATTAATGCTTCTTGTGAGATAATTCACTGTATACACGAGAAAAGAGTTGGGAAAGAATAGTATCTAAAGATAAAAGAATTGGCACAGGAAGAGTAAAAATTCTTGTTCTCATACTTCGGCTTTATTCATTCTCTCACCTCTGGCAGCTTCTTTAGGACAGAGCTTGCTTGAGCTCATATGCTATTGTGACAATGAGGAGAAATAGAGTATCTGTTGTAAACTCCAGAGATAACTTTTGTCACCTATATAAATAATAATAAGCTTCGTCTGGATAATCAAGAATTTAAAATTATGTGGATACCAATGGAACAGGCCTCCTTAATCTCTGAAACTATGCAATATTAAGTAGTGTGTTAGCTGGTATATTCATCCTTGATTCACAGCACTGAGCTCATAAGTAACAATAGATTAAAAATATGTTTAGCGGGGGAAAAATTAAATAACATATATTTAAAATAAAACATACTATGGATTGATTGATTGATGCCCGTGAGTCAATTTTGACTCCTGGCAACTGCCTTGACAAGTTCCTGAAGTTTTTTTGGTAACGTTTTATATAAATGGTTTGTCTTGCCTTCTTAGGGCTGAAAAAGGAGTGATTAGGCCAAGGTCATCCAGATGGTTTCATGCTTAAGGCGGGACTAGAACTCACAACTTCCTGGTATCTAGCTTGAAGCAGTCACCACTAACCGACTACCTTATACTTAACAATTAAGGATAATTAAATAGTTTGCAGAGGTAGGGCATTTGGCATGGCCAGATCTTAGGCCTTTACTGCTTACCAGCTGCCCATGGTCCAAAGAAAATTTCACACACAATGAATGTATTTCTATTGAGGATAGGGTATAACTATTTGATAGGCAATTCAATTGACCAATGAATACATGGAGTAACATAATTATATTTTCCTCTAGTGGATTCCTGCTCTTACCTGTTTAACTAAAGGTGAGTCAAAGGTGGAATCAACTTTTTGGATGTGTCTGGGCATTTAATTTGCTGAGATGTGTTCTGACTGAAAAGAGGAATGACTGCATTTATAGGACAGCTATTTTTCAAAACACAGACACACACATCAACATTAAGAGAGTCTTTTTTGTTATTTTTAATGAATATGTAAGAAAAATCAGAATATTCAATAAGGAAGTTTATTTATTTAAAGATTTGTGTGGCCATGGATCCTAGAATGCAACTCAGGACAGCTATACATATTTACAATAGTGTTTAAAAGTTTGTGAATCCTTTGAATGTTCAATATTTCTTCATAAAAATGATCTAAATCTTTATCCATTTTCCACGGAAGTCCTAAAACTGGATAAATAGAACCCAATTAAACAAATGAGTAAAAAACATTATGCTTGTTCATTGGTTTATAGAGGAAAATAGTCCAAAGCTACATATTTGTGTGTGACAAAAGTTTTGTGAGCTTTTGTTTTCAGTAATTGGATGATCAATTGCTATTATGTGAGATATCTTTCTATTCAAATGGACAATTCTTATTTTAAAATCTAGTGATCTTTGGATTTAATTAAATACAGAACAATTCTATGTGTATTAAAACTGCACTTATCAAATTCTGTATTGTAATCTGAGTTTATTTTTGATTTCAGTTATTAGAAATGTATGTTTTTGCAAAGTTTTCTTTTTAAATTATCAAGGATTGATTTATTCATCTATCTATATACTACTAAGGCTCTTGTATCTGTTTGATACTTTGTAACCCTCAGTTGGACAAAACATTTCATCATAGGACAACATTTTGTCAACAAAAGTGTGTTAAATGGGCTAACCTGCAGAATGCTGGCACCCAGAATGCTGGCTGGGAGAGAGAGAGTCTGGCTCAAGGTCACCCAACTGCCTTTTGTGGTTAAGGTGGGATCTGCTTTTTAGCCTAATCCCAAGGGAATTAATCTTGGGGATTTTTCATTATTTTTATTTTATTATTTTGCTGCTTCGGTGTTGCTGCACTGCTGCTGTTTAGCAGAGACTTTGCTAGCGAGAAGGTAGCAAGGAACATCAGCAATCATTTCAGTTGCTTCTATTCCCCATCAACCTGTGGGAAGCTGTCAGGAAACATTGGAAATGAGAATCACATGGCCACAGCTGAGTGCAGTTGCATGGAGGTGGCATGATTGTGGAAAGCTTGCAGGGAGAAAATACATGGAGAAATGGTACACTCTCCACCAGTTCCTCTATGTTTACATGGTGCTGGTCACTAACATATTCCCTTCCTTGCTTCCCGACCTGGCAGCAGCCCTGCCTAATGGGAAGGGAAGTAAAGAGAGAGAGGGGAGAGGGAGAGGGAGGGAGGGAGGGAGGGAGGAAGGAAAGGAAAGGAAAGGAAGGAAGGAAGGAAGGAAGGAAGGAAGGAAGGAAGGAAGGAAGGAAGGAAGGAAGGAAGGAAGGAAGGAAGATGCTTACTGATCTGTTCAGACAAGGAAATGGGAAGTTGTCAGAAATTTGGAAGCTATTACTGCTCCCATTATTTTTTTGTACACCTGGGATTATTCTGTTTCCATGTTTAGATAAGAAAGTATCTGAAATGATGACTCCACGGGCCAGTTGTCTACTACTCTCTATTTCTAGCCTATGTTTTATTCAGGAAATCAGGAGGCGTATATAGTTTTCCTTCTTAATATTTTTCCCCACAACTCTGGAAAATAGGTTGGGTAAAGAGAATGTAACTGTCACAATGTCCAACCCAGTGAGCTTTGGTGACTGAAGATGAGAACCTCAGTCTCCTCACTCTTGCTTCAGCATAGCTGCTTTAAGAGGAACTGAAGTCCTGCTTTGAAACTCTGGGAAATTTTACAGAATATTTTAGTCAGCATTAACTTGAAGGAAGTCTGATGGGGCCTAGTAGTATTTCCTCCTATTTTATCTAGGATGGCTACATAAGTTAGATACTTCTTGACCTCTAGTATATTAGCACTCATAAATATGCTTTCAAATATATAAATATAAGTAAAATTACAATGGTGGAAAGAATTTGATGAAAGTCCAAGCACAACTCAATTTTTTTGCAATCATGGAATGACAGATTGGGTCATCAGTAGGGTGCAAACAGTTCTGCCAAGATCCTCCCAACTGCATTTAAACAGCTGTTAGACATACCTTCTGGAGAAAATTGGAATTATCAGTATACCGTGACATATGTGCTCTAGAAACAGTGCTTTAACCAGTAGCCTAAATCTGAAACTATTTCAAAATTAAGGTATTTGTGTAATGCCTGCAAGTCTCTGTTAGGAGGAAAGGGAGAAACTTTTGCTAATTTCTCATTTAATAGGTTTGGGAAGCTGAAATGGGAAGGGGCTGTTTTTCTGTGGGACAGCCTCCCCATAGAGAACAGGCTGGCCTCCCACCTTGTTTATGTCTCAAAAGCCACAAATTTGTAGTCGTTTCAGAACTTTTTCCTCTGATTTTATCACACCAACGTTAACCTCTATTTTTAGTGCTTTGGTTTGGTTGGTGTTATTTATTTTTATTACTTTTATTCTGAAGATTGCGCTAAGGATACTTTAATTAGTTTTTATAATTTAGGTAAGTTTCTGAGAGTTTTTTTTTTTTTTTACTGCAGTGGGATAGAAATGTGATAAATAAATCAGGAGGAATGTCTCCTTGCTGCTAAGGAATTGGCTTAGTCCCTTTGTTGTGTTCTGTGGAGCAGTTTGCTTTATATCATAATATTTAGAGAATTCTGTTCCCTGGTGTGGCAATTTTGATGAGTAAGATGGAGAAAAGTACAAGCTTCATCCCTTGTGCAAATCTCTGCTGGCACTCACCAAGATCGGCTCCCTGGTGATTGTATTTCTCTAATTATAATGTAGTTACATAGAATCCAGAGTATAATGTAGTTTCCCCTGTCATAGGTGAGACCAGTTTGTGACAAGTAGTGAGACGTGATCTAGCAAGTTCTTTTCCCAAATATTTTTGTTTAAATTTGCAGGCCTGGAATTCTGAAATAGCGATGGATAAGAACGAGTGCTTCTGCAGGCCTCCTATACTTTGGATTTTAAATACCTAATGTCTCGATCATTATTTTTTTCCATTTGGTTTGCATATTGGTCATCACCTTGGCTGTGCAATTAATAACAGTAAGCACTATGTGTCTGCTGTTGTGTCTGTTCTGTGCACAGAGTATATTATGCAGATTTCATAAATGTCTCCAATATTCAAAGAAATTGTATTTTTAAAAAAATTGCCATAACAAAAAAAGTAAGTAGTAAAATGAATGTGAATAGAAATAAGTAAGCAGTAATTGATGGGGTCATTTCATAACAGATTGAAAGCTAAAGAAAACAAGTGTATAGTTTCACTGGTATTTTGTCATCCCCCCCCCCCCCCATTGATAGAGAATGAAGAGAAACAGATGAATATTTAAAGAAACAAAATTGATTGAAGATTACGGAGGAACAGAGACAAATTATAAATGGACAATTAGGAAAGTTTCAGAAGCGATAAAAAAATTAAATTAGAAAACGTTCCTGAACCAGATAAATTATGAGGTTGTTATAAATGTTTTAGGGATGTACTCTTAAAACCTTTACAAAACATAATGAACCCTATCCTACAGGAGGGAAGATGTCAGAGAATTGGAAAGAGGCCAATATAGCATTAATACTCAGAAGGAGAAGATTTGAGTTTAACAAGACCCCTCCCCCCCAAATCTGGTCCCCTGAGGCATTTGAGGAACAACTAGATCCTCAGGATTTCAGCAGGTCTGGGCCATATTTCCAGAAAACTTCGGCCCTATGCCCCCTCTCTTCCCTCCAGAGTTCAGGCCTCCCAGATCAGGCTGGAAGCCACCTTCATGCCCACTACCTTTGATAACAGGCCCAGGGAGATCCAAGATGTTGTTTCCTAAACCATTAGACAGGGATTGGCTGAATCTGTTTTCAACAGATTCTTCAGCCTCTAGGAAGGGTTCAGGCCCTTCTCCCCTCTCAGTCTATGGGTTCCTTATCTCTGCAGCGAGATTTCCACAGACCCAAGACCTCAGGGTCCATGCTTCCCAGGCAGAATGGAAGGAATATGAAAGGGAAGAGGGTGCCTCCCCATCTGAACACAGTTGCTCATCTCATTCAGAGCGAGGGCGAAATCTGTGATTGCAATCTTTCAGAGGAAGAAGACTCATCCAGATCAGCCCTCCTCTGCATTAGTCTATAAACCAGTCCTCTTTAAACCCTTACTTAGCAAGGCCCTGGTCACTGCCAAGCTGTCACCTGAGGAAGCAGCACCTGAATCACAAGGGGAACCCTCCAGGCAAGGAAACTCACTTTTCTCCAAGCCAGTTGTACACACGGAGGTTTTGCCTTCTCCCCTTTTGTTTCTCAACATGGTCAAGGAACAGTGTGCTTCCCCTTCGGCAGGTCCTTGTCCATCATCTTTGGACAAGCAGTTCTACAATGTTAGCACATCCCTAGCCAACGCCCTTGCAGTGCCCTCAGTAGACATTCCGGTTGTGGCATCATTCTCCTCTTCTGGCACTCCCACCAAGCCAGAGGATGTCCTTAAACCAGAGGACAAGCGTTCCGAACTGACCCTCAAGCCCAACCACCAAGCAGCTGCATGGGCTGTTCGGGCTTCAACCACTGCATCATTTTTCATGAGGGTATCTCTATGGTGGCTGCACCAATGGCAGGACCGATTGCCTGCCTCTGACCTCAGGTCTCAGGACCTTAACAAAATTATAGCAGTGGCGGGATTCACTGCCACCCTCAATTCCACCAAAGTTGCATCAAGGGCCATGGCATTTTCATTGGCGGCAAGAAGGCTTCTGTGGCTCCGAAATTGGCAGGCAGAGTCATGCCACAAATGGAATCTGGCCTCTGCCCCCTGCGCAGGAGACAAGCTTTTCAGAGGGGCTCTAGAGCCCTATCTCATCAAGACCAGAGATAAACATAAAATTCTTTCCTCCTCGGGGAAAAAAGCTGACTATTGCCCAGCTCCTTATCGCCCACCTTACTTTGGGGCGGAATCCACCTCCCGCTTTCCTCGGCCACAAAGGGCATATTCTCAGCACCAAGACCAACGTCAAGAACCACCTGGCAGGGTTTCCGGTTCCGCCTGGCTTCGATGGCAGCAGGAATTCGCGACCGTCCGTGAATCCTGCTGCGCTTGCTGCCGAGGTGCCCCCTATCCAAATGGATCAGGGGGATATGGCTGCCCTGTAGAGGTAGCCGAAGAGAGAGGGGAGCCGGACAGAGGGTTGGGGGTGTTGCAGACCCCCTCCTCATCTGGAAAAACCCCTTTTTCCTGAGGTGGTGGAGCGGCAGTCAGTAATGGCCGCCATGAAGAAGCCTGAAACCAGGTAAGATTGTGCTGGAGGAAGCAGGAAAAGTGAAAGTGCTGGCTGAGCCGGGTCAATCAACATCTCTCAAACTCTCTGGAACTGAATTGTTTGAATTACTGGAGGATACATTGTATCCCTAAGAAGACCGGAAAGCGGCTGAGAAAGCTGTTAAAGGGAAACTTTTTTTCTTCTTCACTCTCCCACCCCATAGAAACAGCAGATGAAGATTTGAAATTTATTTGGGCACTGAAGGTGAATTACTTTGAAAGTTAAAGTCAAGGGATTATTTGGACATTGGACTTAATAATTTAAGAAATTGGAAAACCCTTATTAGAGGTATGGATTTCTGATCATTTAAAAATTGTTGTTGTAAGTGGGAAGGGAGAGGAAAAAAATTGGAGCAGAAGTTGAAAAAGGAGGAGATTGCCTAGAATTCTAAAGAAAGATATATGGTAATTGGACCTCTTTGATTAAACAGTAGCCCCAGAAAGAGAAGTAGAAGAAGGAAAAAAAAGTATTAACTTTTGGAATCTTTTTTTAATTATTCTTGATTAAAAATACTTGGGTAGTTGTTTTGGGAAGAGTTTCTCTTTTTATGATAGCATCGCTTGTGGATGAATTAAAAACTGAATATCAAAAATATAAAAAGGAAGAACAAGATGGAAAAGATACTTTGGGCACTTTATTTCAATTTTTAGAAATGGCGTTATGCACTTATGAAAAGTTGACTACGTAGCAGAACGACTGGGACAAAGAAGAAGAGGAACAAGAAGCCATTTTTGATGAACAGTGGATTTTTTCCGGGGAGGAGGAGAAAGAGGATAAGAAAAATGGGATTTTAAGGTTTGAAAAAACAACCAAAAAAGAGAAAAATGAGATGAAAGGTGGATGCAAGGTTAGAAAACAACGGAAAGGGAGTAAGAAAAGGGAGGAGGAGAGACAAAGGGGTAAAAAAGGCAAGGAGAAGAATAAGCAAGAGAGAAAGCGGGGGGGAGGAGAAGCCTTAATGGTCGGAAGCAAGATTCAAAGAAACAAAGCTTATTTAGAGACAATGGGTGAATCTAATTGAAAAAAAAAGGGATTCTGGAAGGTACATAAGATTGTGTCTTTATATGTGTATCTAGAATAAAATGCTTAAGATATAAATGAGTATTAATATATACGATTAGTTTTTTTTTAATGATATGGATTGTGCTTATATAGAATTTTATTTAGTTATTGCTGGGTTTTTACCTTCTTTATAAAATTTATTGTGTAATTTTAGAATGTACTAAACAGAATCCCAAGATTAATTAAGTGTTATATGAAGTAATTTTAAGTTAAGACAATGAGTTAAAGGCGTCACTCCAATTAATGTATAGGAGAAGTATAGTAAAAGAAAAAAGATGAATGGATAGTTGGAAATAGAACAGACAAAGAATGATATTGAAAATGATAATAAGATATGGAAGGATATATAAAGTGAATATGATGTTTGAATTTGTGTCTGTGTGAAGAGTTTCAACCCGGGATCAAGCAGCCTTCAGAAAAGATGTTTTAGGTTATTTTTTTTTCTTTTCTGTTTTGTGTTTTGTATGTTTATGAAAGGCAATAAAATTCTAATAAGCAAGAAATATAATTTGGATAACTAGAATGAAAAGGAGAAGTCGGGATAAGATATGAAGCTAAATAGATAACATAAATATTGATATTACAATTTGGAATTATTTTGTATGTTCTATTGGCTTTCTTCTTTAATTTTTTTTTTTTTTTTTAGAAAAGATCTTTCAAGTTGTTATGCCTGGATTATTTCTGTACTGTTTTTGTAAAGTTAATAAAATTTGTTATTAAAAAAAAAAAAAGAACCACCTGGCAGACAACAACCTTCTGCTGGTAAATGGCCCTTTCGGGGAGGAGGGGATCGTGCTTTCAGTCGCTCTAATACCTTGTTCTCCCCACCCATTGGAGGTTGCTTAGCCTTCTTTGCCTCCAAATGGGAAGAGTCAATGACGGATGCCTGGGTACTCAACACTGTTAGGTCAGGGCTACAACTGGAATTTCTATCGTCACTTCCAGAAAATTTTTTTATTTGTCCTGTTTCACGGGACACTTAAAAGAGAGCCCTTATGAATTCAGCCATTCAACACCTACTTGACATAAGGGCTATTCAACCAGTTTCCACCTTACAACGGGGACGTGGATTTTACTGTCATCTTTTTGTTGTTCCCAAAGCCTCGGGGGGTGGCAAGCCATCCTTGACCTAAAATTTCTCAATCAATTTGTCAAATACAGGTGATTTAAAATGCAGCCACTGCATTCTATCTTAGAGAGCGTTTGGGAGGGTGACCTCCTCTCTTCCATTGATCTCATGGAGGCTTACCTCCACATCCCCATCTGGCCTCATCATCACCAGTTTCTCCGTTTCTGTTACCAGAATGCCCACTAGCAGTATCGAGCCGTTCCCTTTGGCCTCTCATCGGCTCCAAGAGTCTTCACAAAGATTCTATCTGCATTGGTGGCTTCACTCCATTCCGTTCCAGTGAGGATCCAATGCAACTTGGACAACAAGTTGATACTGTCCTCCTCCATTCACTCAGCCCATCGGGACTTACAAATTACCCTGTCTTGCCTCCAAAGCCACGGGTTTTCCATCAACACCAATAAGAGCCATCTCTCACCCACGACCAAACTGCTACATTTGGGAGCAGTCATCAACACGACTTTGTGCCAGGTTTTCCTGTCTCCAGATCATGGAAAAAGTTTTGCAGAGATCATCAGCCAGATTCAACAACAACAGACTGTTCCACTGTCGCTGCTGTCCAAACTACTGGGGAATATGGTCTTCTGTATTGGTATCATCCCAAGGGCACAAGCAGGAACCAATCACTCATCAATCAAGGTCCTGCTCTCTCAAGAGGCCCAGTGGTCCCTCAATTGGTGGCTCTCCCCGTCCCTCTGTAAGGGGCTCCAATTCAAGGAACCAGACAGGCTAGTAATCACCACAGATGCCAGCCTTCTGGGTTGGGGCTCCCATATGGAGGGTCAGATAGCTCAAGGGGTTTGGTTCAGATCAGACAACACCCATCCCATAAATTGGTTAGAGCTGAGAGCTATCTCTCTGGCTCTCAAGCATTTCAGAGCCTCGGTGAGCATCTCCCATGTTCTTGTGTTGACGGACAATATGGCTGCAAATGCACACGTCACCAGACAGGGGGGAACAAGAACCAAGGCACTTATGAGGGAGGCAGAATGTTTGGGCTTATGGGCAGAGATTTACCTGCTGTCGATCTCAGCAGATCACATTTCCAGAGTCGACAATTCCCAAGCCGACTGGCTGAGCAGGAGTTTAGTTGACCAGGCAGAATGGTCCATTCCTCAGCCCCTATTCAGGGATCTTTCCCTCAGATTTGGAACTCCGGTGGTGGATCTCTTCTCCACTCCTCAAAATGCCCAAGTCAACAGATTCTTCACCAGATTTCCTTGCCAGGGAGCAGAGGGGACCAATGCTCTTCGATGCAGATGACCCAAGGGTCTCCTCTATGCCTTACCCCCTCTTCCCATCATTCTGGCAGTCATACGGAAGCTATTGGCGGAACGAGCGGAGCTAATTCTCCTGGCACCCTATTGGCCAAGGAGGCCCTGGTTTGCGGACCTGGTCAACCTGTCTGTGGCTTCCCCTTGGAGGATCCCAGCCCATCTCATCTCCCTGCACCAAGGGGCCCTGATCCATTTAGAGCCCCAGTGGCTCAAGCTGACCTTGTAGCGCTTGAGTGGCAGTGGCTAAGGGAGACTAATCTCCCAGAGGGTGTTATCCTCACCATCCAGATGTCTCACAAACCTTCTACGAGGCGCTCTGTGATGCCAACTGGAGGGTTTTCTCCCAATGGTGCCTCAAGGAGGGTCTTTCTCCTTCCTTCAGGATGGCTTGGAGAAAGGTATAGCCCCCAATATATTATGTCGCCAGGTAGCAGCTCTCTCCTCAGTTCTTTCATGGGGTTCACTTCCTTCCTTGTCCCATCACCCCTCGGTCAGGAGATTTTTGAAAGGGGCTTCCAACCTACACCCTCCTGTGGTGCACAGGTATCCTTTTTTTTTTTTTTAAAACAAATTTTATTAATTTTACAGAGAACACAATAAAACATAAACAAAATTAAAAGATCTTTTCTGAAGGTTGTCTGATCCCGGGTTGAAACTCTTCATACAGACACAAATTCAAACATCATATTCACTTTATATATCCTTCCGTATCTTATTATCATTTTCTTTTTTATATATATATATAAACCATTTTTATCAATTTTATATGAACAATGCACAAGGCATAACAGCTTATAAGTTCTTTTCTAAGAAAAAATAATAAAAGAAGAAAACCAATAGAACATAACAATTCCAAATTATAGTATCAATACTTTGTCTATTTAACTTCATATCTTATCCCAACTTCTCCTTTTCATCCAAATTATTTCTTATTAATTAAAATTTTTTTTGCCTTTTTTCAATATACAACATCCAAAAAAAAAAAAATAACAAAACCTTTATATATCCTTTCATATCTTATTACCATTTTCAATAATATTCTTTGTCTGTTCTATTTCCAACTATCCATTCATCTTTTTTCTTTTATTATACTTCTCCTATACACCAATTGGAGTAACGTCTATAACTCATTACCCTAACTTAAAAGTACTTCATATAACAATTTTTCTTGGGATTCTGTTTAATAGATTCTAAAATTACACAATGAATTTTATACTCTAAATACACATATAAAAAACACAATCTTATGTACCCTCCAGAATCCCTCTTTTATCCTAAATTAAATTCACCCATTGTCTCTGAATAAACTTTTTTTCTTTAGATCTTGCTTCCCCCCATTGAGGTTTCTCCTCCCCCCTTTCTCTCTTGCTTATTCTTCTCCTTGCCCTTTTTACCCCTTTGTCTTTCCTCCTCCCTTTTCTTACTCCCTTTCCTTTGCTTTCTAACCTTGCCTCCACCTTTCCGCTCATTTTTCTCTTCTTTGGTTGTTTTTATAATTCTTAAAATCCCCTTTTTCTTATCCTTTTTCTCCTCCTCCCCGGAAAGAACCCATTGTTCATCAAAGATGGCTTCTTCTTCCTCTTCTTCTTTGTCCCAGTCCTTCTGCTGCATAGTCAACTTTTCATAAGTACATAACGCCATTTCTAAGAATTGAAACAAAGTGCCCAAAGTATCTTCTTTTTTATATTTTTGATATTCAGTCTTTAGTTCATCCACAAGCGATGCCATTATGAAAAAAGAAACTTTTCCCAAAACAACCACAAATATTTTTAATCAAAAATAATTCAAAAAAAAAAATCCAAAAATTAATACTTTTCTTCCTTCTTCTCTTTCTCTTTCTGGGGTTAATGTTTTATCAAAGAGGTCCAATTACCATATACCTTTCTTTGGGATTCTAGGCAATCTCCTCCTTTTTCAGCTTCTGCTCCAATTTTTTTTCCTCTCCCTTCCCACTTGCAATATCCATTTTAAATAATCAGAAATCCATACCTCCAACAAGGGTTTTCCAATTTCTTAAGTTTTTCAATGTCCAAAAACCCTTTTGTCCCTTAGCTTCAACTCTCAAAACAATTCACTTTCAATGTCCAATATGTCCAAACATATCTGCTGTTTCCATGGGGTGGGAGAGTGAAGAAAAAAAAAAAAAGTTCCCTTTAACAGCTTCTCCGCCGCTTTCGATCTTCTTAGGGATACAATGTATCCTCCAGCAATTCAAACAGCTCAGTTCCAACCAATTTGAAAGATGTTACTTGACCCGGCTCAGACAGCACTTTCACTCTTCTTACTTCCTCCAGCGCAATCTTACCCGGTTGCTGGCTTCTTCGTGGCGGCCATTGCTGACCGCCGCTCCACTGCTTTGGGAAAAAGGGGTTTTTCCGGAGGAGGAGGGGGTCTGCGACACCCCCAACCCCCTGTCCGACTCCCCTCTCTCTTCAGCTGTCCCTACAGGGCAGCCATATCCCCCTGACCCATCTGGATCGGGGGTACCTCGGCAGCTAGCACAGCAGGAATCGCGAGCTGTCGCGAATTCCTGCTGCCCCGAAGCCATGCGAAACTGGAAACCGGTGCGCAGGTATCCTTCATGGGATCTTCACTTGGTTCTTAATGCCCTTACGAAGCCCCCCTTTGAACTCCTTAGAACAGTGTCTCCAATTCCTAACTCTAAAGGTAGTTTTCCTTGTTTCTATCACTTCAGCCAAAAGGGTGTCAGAACTGGCTGCCCTTTCTATCAGGCAGGATCTTTGCACCTTTCACAATGATAGAGTTGTTCTCCATCTGGATCCCTCCTTTATTCCAAAGGTTAACACTTGGTTCCATCAGACCCAAGACATTGTGTTACCTGACTTCTGTTCCTTTCCATACCATGACTTAGAGTGCAAGTGGCATACTCTAGATGTCAGAAGGGCTCTTAGAATTTACATCAAGCGCACTTCCCCTTTTAGAAAGACAGAAGCCATGTTTGTCTTCTTTTCCCTTTCTCACTTGGGGAGCAAGGCCTCTTCCCCTACTATTAGCAGGTGGGTCAGGACGTGCATCACACAAACAAAATGGCGGCGCGCATGGACGCAGCGGCTTATGGCTCTCCCGTTCGGTGTTCTTTTTTGTTGTCTGTATACGTCTTTCTCGTTTACCTGTGGACTATCGGTTCTACGAACCAACTCTACACACGATCGGACATCATAGGTATAGGAAACCAATACCAGACGTCTGTTTCGAGTGTCTTTCACCGCACACATAACATCCCCGACGAGATAGCGAGACCAGCGGGCTCTCCGTGGATTGTTGTCGGGACTAGGAGGCGGCGCAGACGGAGGAGGGAGAGAAAGCAGAGGCGAGGTTGCAGATCTGGTGTTATACTAAGGCTGAGGAAACATCCATACAAGCCACCTCTTCCGAGCCTGTATCTCGCCAACGCCAGATCCCTGGTACATAAAACGGACTATTTAAATCTACAACTCGCTGGCAACCGCTATGTTCGAGACTGCTGCATTATGGTAATCACCGAAACTTGGCTACATCCCGGGATACCTGACGCTAGCATGCAGCTAGCAGGCCGCACTTTTTTACGCTGGGATAGAACGAAGGACTCTGGTAAGAGCAGAGGAGGGGGGCTCTGTATCTATGTACATGAGAACTGGTGCAACAACGGGACAATTATAGACAATCACTGTTCCCCTGATCTCGAGTACATGTCTGTAAGATGCCGGCCTTTTTTTTTACCGAGAGAGCTAACTGTTGTGATTGTTACAGCGGTGTATATCCCACCCGATGCAAACACAGACAAGGCACTCTCTCTCCTGCTGAACACCATAAACGAACAGCAGCAGGCCCACCCTGATGGTGTTCACGTCATTGCAGGAGATTTCAATAAGGCCAATCTGAAAACTGTACTCCCGAAATTCTACCAGCATGTCAAGTGTGCCACGAGGGGAGAAAACACTCTGGATCATGTTTATACCAACATCAAACATGCATACAGAGCTATACCCCTCCCCCACCTCGGGCATTCAGACCATCTCTCCCTCCTGTTACCCCCAGCCTACACCCCCCTCAGATGCAGTGGCAGGCCCATTACAAAGACTGTAACGACCTGGCCTGAGGATGCACTCAGCAGATTACAAGACTGCTTTGAGCAGACAGACTGGAATATGTTTCAACATCAGGAGCTGGAAACGCACACGAGTACGGTGCTGGACTACATCAAGTTCTGTATCGGAAATGTGACTGTAGACAAAAACATCCGGGTTTTCCCAAATCAGAAACCCTGGATGACCACCCAAGTCCGCAGACTCCTTAAAGCCCGCGATGCAGCCTTCAGGTCAGGTGACAGAGTTTTGTACACAGCCGCCCGAGCCGACCTGAGGAGGGGGATCATAAAAGCCAAGATGGACCACAGGAGGAGCATAGAGTCCCATCTGTCCAGCCACAACACACGGGAGGTGTGGAAGGGCATACATGACATCACTAACCACAGGGGCTGTCATGTGACAACAGAACACCTGAGTGCAGCGCTAGCAGAGGAGCTGAACAACTTCTTTGCTCGTTTTGAAGTTCCACAACAGCATACAGCCGCACCAGCCCTACTCCCACCTCCAATCACATCCAGCTCTACCACTCCACCCAGTACATTCTCTGTGACGGAGGACGACGTCAGACGGGTGCTCCGTGCAGTGAACCCCAGGAAGGCAGCTGGTCCAGATGGAGTTCCTGGTAAGGTGCTCAGGGCATGTGCCCCCCAGCTCGCCTCCATCTTCAAAGACATCTTCAACCTCTCCCTGGCCCAGGCAGTTATACCATCCTGTCTGAAATCTGCCACAATCATCCCTGTGCCGAAGAAATCTTCCATCTCCAGCCTCAATGATTACCGTCCAGTGGCGCTCACTCCTGTAATCATGAAGTGCTTTGAGAGGCTGGTGCTCCGGCACATCATCAATCATCTCCCTCCAGATTTCGACCCCCACCAGTTCGCCTACCGCACAAACCGGTCTACGGAGGATGCCATAGCCATAGCTCTGCATGCTGCGCTGAACCACCTGGAGCAGCAGCAGAGCTATGTCCGGATGCTCTTTGTGGACTACAGCTCTGCCTTTAACACAATCATCCCAGGAATACTGACCAAAAAACTGGACACATTAGGTTTGCCCCCCCTCATATGTGCCTGGATAAAGGACTTCCTAAGTGACCGGCCCCAGACTGTAAGGCTTGGCCCCCACCTCTCCTCCACACGCACACTGAGCACTGGCTCCCCACAGGGCTGTGTGCTGAGCCCACTCCTGTACTGCCTCTACACCCACGACTGCAGTCCACAGCATGACAGCAACCTCATTGTGAAGTTCGCTGATGACACCACAGTGGTCGGACTCATCTCGAAGGGAGACGAGGCAGCCTACAGGAAGGAGGTCCTGATGTTGACAGCTTGGTGTTCAGACAACAACTTAGTTCTGAACACCAAGAAAACTAAGGAACTCATTGTGGACTTCAGGAGGCATAACACCGACCTGGCTCCCCTCTACATCAATGGAGAGCAGGTGGAGAGGATCCACACCTTCCGGTTTCTGGGTGTCATCATTGCCGACAAAATCTCCTGGACGGAAAACATCACGGCAGTCATCAAGAAGGCCCAGCAGAGACTCCATTTCCTGCGGGTGCTCAGGAAGCACAACCTGGACTCCAGCCTGCTGATTACCTTCTCCCGTGCGTCCATTGAAAGCCTGCTGACATACTGCATCACAGTGTGGTATGGCAATTGCACCATGGCAGACAGGGAGAGACTACAGAGGGTAGTCAAAGCAGCTCAGAAGATCATCGGCTGCCCTCTCCCCTCCCTGTCGGACATCTACTCCTCCCGCTGTCTTAGCAGAGCTGTGAACATCATAAAAGACAGCTCCCATCCTGGTTATGGACTGTTTGACCTGTTGCCCTCAGGGAGGCGCTACAGGAGCATCAGGTCAAGGACAAACCGCCTCAAGAATAGTTTTTTCCCCAAAGCCATAACCACCCTGAACTCACACATGCACTGATTCCAAGTCCTGCCAAATATATTGTAAATACACTCAGGGACAAACTGTGAACAATCTCGTGCAATATCACTTTTTTATTTTTTTTTATTTTATTATTGTGTTAGCTGACATGTGCAATATGTGATTATATTTTAGATGTATATTTTCTTGACATGCATGTCTGCACTGAACGATGAGTTGCTCTAATCTCACTGTGTATGCGTATAATGTAAATTGTACATGTGGATAGTGACAATAAAAGGCATTCTAATTCTACAAAGCAGTGGCTCTTATGGTACCCCGTGGTCTTAACGATGCACTCTACCAGAAGTGCGGCCACTTCAGCTGCCTGGGATATCCAGGCATCCTTGAAAGAGATTTGCAGAGCGACCACGTGGACATCCCCGTCTCCCTTCATCATATACTACTGTCTGGATTCCTTTGCCTCAGTGACGGCGGCCTTCGGCAGACGGGTTCAGCAAATGGTTCCATCATCGGAGTGATTGGCCGGACGAGGACCCGCCCATGGACATGGTATGTTCCATCCTGGGCTCTCGCTGCAGCATGGAGGAGAATGGGCATTGGTAAATTTACCTGTGAACGCCCTTTCTATCTATGCTGCGAGAAAGCCCAACCCTTCCCTTGGTTCGTCTGGAGATGGTAAGGCATGTTAATGTATTGGATTGTTTGCTTTCAGAGACACTTCTTCAGTCTGCCAAGTATCTTCGCCAAAGCTGGGGATTCTCCCGGGGGCTGGCTTTTTATATACAAGTACAGACTCAGCTTAATGATGTCATAAGAAGGAGTCTACCCATCCTGGGCTCTCTCACAGCATAAATAGAAAGGACATTCACAGATAAATTTACCAACACCCATCCTTTGCCTTCCGATCTCCGCTTTTTCGCCCCAGCGAGAACTATGTTTCTGCTTGCTTTCTTTTCTTGTGCCTTCCTCAGGGAGTGATGGATGGGGCCATGGGGGGGGGGACAGGAGAGACATCAGGGCTGCTCTCCCCCCTCAGCAAGCCAGGGCTGGAGGAATTCTTCGGGCGAGCACAAGAGAAATGTGTGTTGGAAATGCCAACACACATTTCCAGCATGCTCTCCTCTGTCCTGAAGTAGGATTGAGTGGAGGGAAGGAAGCAGGGGGAAAGGTAGGAGGGAAGGAGAAGCTTGGCTGGCTTTCCTTTGGCATGGGGGAGGGAGACCAAATGCCCAGACCAAAAGAGCGCTGAGGAAGATGGGCTCCTAATAACCAGCCTGTTTGTGCAGGTGAGAGCTTTTCTGGGCTCCCCCCTTTGGCCTCCACATAGGGAGGGACCCTTCTTTGCTTGAAAGAGGGGGAAGAAAGCTGGAGCTTAGCTTGGGGGGGGAGAGTCTTCTTGTGTGGAGGCCAAAGCGGGAGTGTTGCCTGGTTATTAGGAGCCCGTCTTCCTCAGCACTTCCAGCCCGGCCCTCCTTTCCTCCCCCAACTCCAGGCAGCCACACCTGGCAAAGGAGAGAGAGGTTTCCTCTGACTTGGAGGAGATATGAAATGACAGGTGACTAGATTGTGAGGGCTCTGCTTTCTTTCCGTTTGAAGGGGAGCTGGTTCCTCCCCATCCAGATCTTCCCAGCCTCCATGTTCCTCTTTCTTCCCAAAGGATGAGAGAGACGCTTTCTTTCCCTTCGTTCTGCCCCACAATTATGATTAAGCATTTATGATTTTATTATAATTAAATAAGCATATGTGTGTGTGTGTTTGTGTGTGTATGTATGTATGTCTATATGTAATTAATTTTTAATATTAAATTTATATTTAATATAAAAATAAATTTTTTATATTAAATATCTTTTTTAAAAACTTTGTATTCATGGTCCTCAGGATTTAAAAGTATGAGTTAGGTGGTCCCTGAGGTCCAAAAGGTTGGTGACCCCTGATCTAAGATACTGCTCAGAATCCTCATACCATCTAGTGTGTCCATACTTTCATTTTGATATATTGTATGTTCAAATTTGTTCATATTAATTTGATTATTTTAAAAATTCATGTCATGAAGCTACAGATAGCCTTGAAAATGACATTGAAAGTAATTTTTCATAGTAACATTTGTCAATATCTTTGTAACTCTATGTATATATTCTTATATTTTGTAAGCTTCCTTGAATCACCATGGGCAAATAGGTGGCAATATAAATTTATTAAATAATTAAATAAAATAAATAGATGGATTTGGTGTGCGAGGTTGGTTTAAATGCCAATGCCATCTATTTCATAAATGACTATCAATATACAGTATTGGCTTACTGATTTACTGATACAACAGAGGCTAAGTTTGTATTGGTGACTTAGATCAGTGGCCCCCAACCTTTTTTGAACCAGGGACCGGTTTCACGATTATTTATTCTTCCACGGACTGGTACCTGAGTAACGCGAGACTTCACCGCCATCAGGACAGCTCTTTGTTCGAAGCTGCCCCCCCTTCGATGAAACTAAGGCGTGAGCACCCAAACGCCGCTTTCCAACTGAAAACCCAGAAACACTTTCCAACCGAAAACCCGGAAGCAACCAAAAACCCGGAAGCGCCATTGAAACAAGATGGCAGTGCCCAAGCTTTGCAGCCCAGTAAAAAATGATCCATGGACCAGTACTGGTCCGGGGACCGGTGGTTGGGGACCCCTGACTTAGATAATACAGAATAACGAGAGTCAGAAGGGACCTTGAAGATCTCAAGCAGGAGATACTGTGGACAAATGGCTATCCAATCTTTTCTTAAAGATCTCCAAAGTAGGAGCTCCCACAGTTTCTGAAGGCAAGCGATTCCACTAATCAATTTTTCTCATTGCCAGGAAACTTATCAGTGTTAAGTTAGCTCTCTCTTTGATAAGTTTCCATCCATTAGTGCCTTGGTGGCACAGTGGTTAGAATGCAGTATTACAGGCAAACTCTGCCAACTGCCAGCAGTTCGACTGTCACTCGCTCAAGGTTGACTCAACCTTCCATCCTTCTGAGGTCTGTAAAATGAGGACTCAGATTATTGAGGGCAATATGCTGACTCTAAATTGCTTAGAGAGGGCTGTAAAACACCATGAAGCGGTATATAAGGGTGCTATTTTTATTGTTATTGTCTTGTCCTCAAGTGTTTTGAAAAATAGGGTATCCTCAACAATTGAGCCCCAGATTTCTTTGTCAAGTGATTTTTTCTCCATTTCATGACCTTTCTTGCCACAGTTGTCAAGTGAATCACTGCAGTTGATAAATTGGTAACATGGTTGTTAAGTGAATCTGGCTTCCCCATTGATTTTGCTTGTCAAAAGGTGACCATATGACCTTGAGAAATAGCAATAGCTATGAACCATCTGAATTTTGTTCACGTGATCATAGGGATGCTACAAAGGTTGTAAGTGTGAAAAATGGTCATGTCACTTTTTTCAGTGCCGTTGTAACTTGGTCACTCAATGAACTGTTGTAAGTCAAGGACTATCCATATCATAGTGACCAGAACTGGACATAGTATTCCAAGTGTGGTCTTACCAAGGCAGTATATAGCGATACTAATACTTCATATGATCTTGCTCCTATTCCTCTGTTTCAGCAGCCTAAGACTCTTGTTGATTTTTGTGGCAGCTGCATCATGTTGCTGGCTCATACTTAAATTGTTGTCCACTAGGAGTCCTAGATCCCTCTCACAGTTACTGCAATTGAGCCAGGTTCCACATATTCTATACTTGTACCTTTGTTTATTCTTGCTTAAGTGTAAAACCTTAATGAATTGCATTTTGTTGGATAATGTCCAGTGTTCAAGTCTCTTTCTGGATCTTGAGCCTATCTTCTAAGGCAGAGGTCTCCAAACTTGACAACTTTGCATAACTGGCTGGAGAATTCTAGGAGTTGAAGTCCATAAGTCTTAAAAGTTGCCAAGTTTGTGGACCCCTGTTCTAAGGTGTTGATTACCCCTAGCAGTGTTGTCACTTCTAACAGGTGAGATTATAAATTCATGGGATAGTATCTGTGAGGGGAGAATTAATAGAAGGCAAACAAGATAAGGAACTTAAGAAAAATACATATTGTGATAGGATGTTGTTGTTATTCAAAATATTGCCTTTTAAAAATCAAATTATCATGGCTACTCTGGAGGACCCTAGAGACGTGAACCTAGAGACACAAGCTTCTAGAATGATTTTTAGGCAATAGTTTCTTCTTTCATTGATGGCCTAACAATGAAAGCCCTGGAACGTTGAAAGTACAATATATGTAATTTTCTGTTTATTTTTAAATTTATAGTTTATATGTAATTTTAATGAAACTGTTACATGAAAAAAGGGGTAAACTGCAGTCTCATTAAAATAAGACATCCTTATTCCTGATTAATAGTGCTTAATAGTGCTTGAATTGGCCATTTCTAGATAAACAATTTAGAACTGAGAGAATTTCCTGCAGGTACTGATATTTGGAACAAAAAGTAAGATAGTGAAATGTAATTTGGGAATGGATTGTTTATTAGGTAAAATTTTCTGAAAAAAATATTTTGTTAATAGAATTAAAAATATGATTGGTCCTTGCCAAGGAAAAATATGAATTTGGAATATTGCTTTTAAATGTATGCAGAAATACTTTGGATAGGATGAGATGGGACGGGATAGGCTAGGATAAATGGCAGATTTCTTAAGTCCAATGAGATTTACTTTTGCTTGGTAATTAATTTCCAGTTATGCTTTCTGAGCTTCCCTGTTACTAAGAGAAACTATAATTGTCAAGTGACAGTAATTGTAGTACTAAAATCACTTTTGGACTTTTTCCAGCCTCTCAGTAATAGCTCTGTTCTAAGCCACATGATTGGGAAGATAGCATAGATTGGAGGAATCACCAAGATTCTGAAATAGTCTGTGCTGTATTTTGGAATATATTTGGAGAAATTGGGGTGTTGTTTTTTCCTCCTGGCCAGATTCAGTTCAATTTTCAATATTTTTTTTTCTCCCATTTCTTCCCTCACATCAAGTTTGATTTGTATCTGATCAGTTTTCAGAGACCTAGTATATTAATTAACAGTGTGCTGAACTCTTACATAATCTTTCCCTTCCATTGGTTGGAAAGGAGAAAATGACTTCTTTCTTCAGATGTAATCTTTAGAATGTAGACCACAACAATGTGTTTTTCTATACCTCTTGACTTTTTCTTCATTTCTCAGCCATGTGATACATTCTGACTTATATTATGTATTTATTTAGATAGCTAGGAAAGAGGTTGGGCACCATAATCCCCAAGCAAAGATGCTATGGTATTTCTTTTGCATATAATAAATTTATGGAGTATGCTAGAATAGTATAAATACAGTATTATCTATATTGTCCAGCATTTGAGCTAAGGAGAATAATCAATATGATGTTGAGCCCTCATGTCAATACATAAAATAATATGATCTGGAGACAGAAAAATGATTGATGCTGAACTTAAGTTATGAACTCCCTTCATACTCTACCCTTCAATGTAATTTACTCACTGCAACAAACTCTTACTAATGTTGGGAGTGGCTATCTTTGAAGAGCAGCTGGTTTATGAGCAGCATTTGCTTATTCTCTCACTGTCACTCTGATTGGTAGTTGAAACACAATTTCTCCTTTTAAAGGTTTGTAGTGAAGTTTTGCTCATACAGAGTTGAGAATCCTAAATGTTTCAAGGTAAGACACTTTTCTTCATACAGTTCTCGCTTCTGATGCTTGGAAATTTCACCTATTTTCATCAAGTTTGTTTGTGGAATCATCTAGTGATTTGATCTTATAAAGATGAAATAAAAATACACAGCGAAGAAGACAATCCTTGACGGATGTGATAAAGTGGTGAATCCAGTTCATGTTGTTGGAATGCTGACTGAAGAAACAGATGCGAAGGTGTTGATTTGTGCTTGTGTAGCAGTAAATAGGGATCTTTACTTACAATTTTCATGATTCCATTGACCTTTTTATTCATGATAATTCTCTGGAGTATGTTAGATTGAAAGAAAGTGAGTGATTTGCCCAGGATTATCTAGTGAGCTTCATAGCTCTGTAGATCCTGGAACCTGGTCTTCAAATGGTCAGTCCCACTCATTGCAACTCTCATGTGTGCTCTTACTGCTGGTAGCCCCTTTCTAATCTTAATGCTCTAGGTCATGATTTCTTCATGCTTGCTTCATCATGCTGTTGTAGGAGTTAAGGTTCCTGTTTATTTTTCAATTAAACATGAACTAGCGTGTCTAAGTGCTAGTTCTGAATGTGATGCAGTGAATGACTTAATGCCTTCTAGTTCTTCCATATGTCTAAAGAATCTGAACTGTTTTTGCTTGCCTATTAATTTCTCATCTTGGGAGTCCCTGTGGAAATAAAGAATAATGATAGAATTTATGTAATAGCAGATTATTTATCTAAAGGATAAATTACCAGTTTTTTTAAAAATGTAAACAATAAGTAGTGTAGAGATTCAAAGACTTATCTTTTGCCAGAATTGTATAATAGTTCTATTGAGCAATACTAGTCATTTTGCTAAATATGGAGAGAAATGCTTTATTATGCCAGAATAGTAAAAATGCATAGAAAATGTCTTTGATGGAATGATTGTTGCAGTTGAATGTGAAATTTAGTTCCACATCACTATCTTTTAGAAGTGGCATGAAAGTGTTACAATTAAAAGTGAATTGTGACACAAGAACTTCCAGTTGAAATTTCACTTCAAATGCCTCAATGTGCAGAAGGCTAATTGATACTTTATGAACAGGAATAAACATTCTTCAAGTTTTTAATCCCTGTAACAAGTCCTTTAACTGATGGATTTAAAGCTACAACTAGGTCCTACTGAGTTGAACCAGAGTAACAGGAACATCGGTATTTGTTGTAGGAAGAGTGCCCAAAACAGTTGGATCACAGATCTGAAAAAAATATACTTTTGATGTAACAAATTGGTGTGGGATCAACGTGTGTACTATTTCTTAAGGAAATAACCATTATTATATTCCTTCTTATAGAAAAAGAAAAATTTAATGGGAGGGGAGAGCAAGATAAAGAATCATGGAGAAGATTTGCAGATACCTTCTGTTCTTGCACTTAAATATTTCCTCTTTTTCTTTCTCCTAAAAGTTTTCTGCTAGAGGAAACACCTCTTGAAATAATTGTAGAATCTCCTGCTGCACTATTTACCTTCTGCTGTTGAAGGGAGGGCACTAGGGTATGTAAGAGCTTAAGGACATGAAAGCCCCTCATGTCCTGTTTGAGATGAAAATGTGTTTTGAGCAAACTCCCAGAACAATGTTGCCCTGGCTGACAAAAGGATTGGCTTTTTCACTGGCAGGAGAAGAATTCCTGTCTTCTCAGCCTGCTACTTGTCACACTGGAGGTGGAAAATGTTATCTAGGGACATGTAATATCCTATGACAAATTGAGTTTCCATAGAGAATGTTCACCCACAATTCCTTTAGGTAATATTTAGTAATTGTTGAAACATATTTTGGAAGGCTATTGACATGATTTCTCATCTGCAAAAGACTAGTATGTCTACTCTGAAAACTGAGTCAGCGTCTATATGACTTTTTGAAGGTCATTCTGAGTCAGTGGCGAGTCCTAACTTCTTATGAGTCGATTGCTTAATAATGATGCTCTAAAAAGCAATGCAATTGAGTCACATAGACTTATCTGCTTTTTCTTTGGGTTCTGTTTTCTCTTGACTGCCAACATAAACTACATGGTACCTTGTATTAAAGGCGAATGACAAATACTAACAAGACACCCCAAAGGCTTGAAACTACCTTGTCCAAATATGCAATCTAATGGGAAGAGCTTTCTCCATTTTCTAGTGTAACTTTACTTGTCAGTGTTTTTCCACCATCTGCTTTTCATTCTGCCTAGTTATATTGCTGTTTTGTTCCCAATATCAAGACATAACTACTATACTCTCAAGCAAGTTGGCATCATAGCAATAAAATTAAACCAGAATCTCGTGTAACCCTATCTTTGGGAATTGAATTGAAAGTTTCCATTTGCCCTAACTTTATCTATATATCCTATTATAAATGACAGCATATAAATTATAAAAGTAAAAAATGGAGGCACAACTCTCTCTTGCTCTGTATGTAGATAGATACTTTTTTGGGTTAATAAATAAAGCAGCAACTTGTTCAGTTTATATCAAAGTACGAATAACGTCTACAATGGGACCCACATTCTCTATAAAACTTCCCTTGGAAGTTCACTATTTTGTTGCTTTGTTATTTCATTACAAAATAACTTTCAGGACTTTTAAGTCTTTCTCAGGCTCTGGAGCATTTGATTTCATGATCCATGCCTCCTCCTATCTCTTCAGATCCCCCCCCCCACTTTTTAATGTTTTATTCTCTTGGTTATGTTGTTCAGAAGTGGTTATTGAAGTTGAAAACGTTTCTGCAATAATGAATTTGAATTGTGTTTGCAAAAGGAGAATGTAGGAGATTTAAAATAGTATATTTATTCCTAGTTTGCATACTTCATGTTCCTGTGCTTGAAGATTGATTTTGGGGTCTCAGATTGTTGTGCCTGAATATGTGGGGCTAGTAGAATGGCAGACTTTTGATTTACTTCTGCAGCTGAAGTCTTTTGCACTATCTTTTGTATTGACCGATATAAACCTGAGCCTGAGTAGCGATAAAACCTGGCTTACAGAAACTTGACAATTTGAGAGTGATGCTACTGTGACTCATAATACCTTGTCCTCTTCATTCATTTACATCTTTATTGAAGTCTTGATTGCCTCCATAACCTTGTATTTCCATCCTTGGTACCATCTCATTGTTACCCTTGTTTTTAAAGCAGACACGCAAAACTTTTAGAGACTAAACCTTTGAATGAAGCCATTATAAAAACGTTGCCAAGTGATAATGGGGCTGCAGTTTGGAACTCAGTAGACTTATTTCTAAGTAAATGTGTATAGGATCTCACAGTAAATAACTTTGGGCAGCGCAGTCTTTTGTATGAGTAAAAATGGAAAATGATTTAGGTTTTCCAGTACTCTTAACCTTTGGCTGTTAAATCACTTTATTTTCTGAAAGCAAAGAATGCCTGGCTTTGAATCTGCATATTTTATGCAAATCATGGATCTCTCCATGGCACTAAAGTACCTACTGAAACTTCCTTAATACCTTCCAGGCTTCATGCCTCATCTGGTTTTTAATTTAAAAAATAGGAAGCCCTTGCCTCGGCCATAACCTGAGGCATTTTGGCAATGCCTTTGAGCCTCACATAAACCACAGACAAGATAATACATTGGTGTGAAACCTAGTGCTTTGTTTGAGGAATATGCACACCTTGTGGGAAACCGAGGGAGGGAAGGGAGGGAGGGAGAGAGGAAGGAAGGAAGAAAGGAAGGAAGGAAGAGAGAAAAATGGTAGATATTAATTTGCTGAGCTAGAGAAATGATAGAGGCAACTTCACCAGTTTGAGTTTTGGGAGAATGTCCATGACTTTTACTCAGAATGCTGAATGGGATGTCCAGCTCCCAAACACTGGGGACTCCTGATATATTGCATGTTGATTGTTTGGCACTTGATGAAGTCAAGATTTTAAACCTGTGGGTTTAAACTTTGGTTTTACAAAATTGGGTGAAACAAAACACAATACAACAATGGAACGTTGAAGCATTAAGACTTGTGGACTTCAACTCCCAGAATTCCCCCTCCAGTCATGTTAGCTCAGGAATTCTGGAAGTTGAAGTCCGCAAGTATTAAACCTGCCAAGTTTGAAGACCCTTGGTACAAAAGGAATAGCTGATAGTATTTTGTAGGTGTTCCAGTTTCATATTTAGCAGAATACTCTTGCTGAACTCATTTATGAACATTTGATTATCTGGAACTAATTGGGAAAAGTAAAAAAGTTACACTTAATGGATAAATACCCGCATCTAAAGAGAAGTTATAATTAATATTCAAACATACCAATTTTATTTTTTACCAAGGGAAAATGCACTTCTTTGCTTGTAACACTGAAATAAAGTTGCTCCTGCTCCAAGGCTCTTTTTTTTTCAGAAAGGGATAGTAGTTATTGCTGTAGAAAAGGTTCTTCCTCTCACTTCTTGCTACATCTGTGGATTTTAAACTCGATAACTTCTTTGTTCACTGTTCGACACTGTTTGCTCTGGAAAGAGTATGCCTTGTTTACAAATCTTGCCCTTATCTACTTTCAAGCAAAAGAACTCTCTGTATGGGGTCAGTGCCTGTCCTTTTATTGTGAGTCATCTGTTATTATTGCAGTTACCTTTTCATGATGATGCACTGATCATCAGACTGACCTTGGATTACTGTGCGGGCTAGCATATTTTGTTTCATTTCTTTTTTTAAATAGCTTCAACATTAAAAAAAAAAGATTGCAGAACCATAACCAGAATTTTTATGCTTTGGACTTTCAAAAGTACCTGGAAGGAAGGAATTCTCGCCATATTGAAGATGTTCTCCGTAGAACTGCTGCGAGCATCCAGAGAGTGGGAGGTGCTCCAGTCTTCACTTCTCACAGGCTGAGCTGAAATTGAGGAACGCCCTCCTCCTCCATGTGACTCCTCCATGCGTTCCCCCCAGTTTTAGCTCAGCCTTCGAGAAGACAGGCAGCTTTCTTTGTTCCTTGGTTTCAGGTGTCGTTAATAATTGATTCAGGTTTGATTTTTCCTTTCCTCTCCCTGCAAGAGTAGTGCGGTCCCAAATTTAGTTTTTGGAGCGATTTCGCTCCCAGGAGGGAAGTAAGGGGTTTGGAGTCTTTCGCCCCCCCTCCTCTTCTATCCTCTGCCGTTCCAAGCACACTGGGCTCAGCCGCTTGGCTCTGCGCTGTACTTTTAAAAAGCGCAATTGCGTCTCCCCCCCTAGAACGCCTCAGAGGAGGCAGCGCTTCCTCTCCCAGCTCCTTTCTTCTCCTGCTTGAAGTTGCGGTGGTACGCTTCTGAGCTGTGCGCTCTGAGCCAGGCGGCCATTTTGGGCGCACCTCGTGGCTGGCGCCATTTTGTTTTCCTGATCAAGTAAGGCCTTATTTTTTTTGGATTTAAGTGTGAGCTGTGAGGCCTTTGTAGGCCCTTTAGTGGGACCATCAGGCCGTGTGGAGCCTTTGATTTTACTGAGAGAGCACTGTGGCCCCGTGCCCTGTTGTCTCTCTTAGATTTAATATTGTTGGCTTTCTTCCTTGGCCCGCAGCTAGTTCAGAAGCGCAGGCACGTACTCTCCATGTTGTTGGGGGCTGCCTACAGAGGCCTCTTTTTTCTTGTCTTGACTTTTGCAAATTGCTTGGCCTCAGCGTTCATTTGGTCTATTTGGAATTAAGTTATTGTTTTTGCTGCACCTTCTTGGGTCTATTTGGTTTTCCTTACTTGAACCTGACCCCTTTTTTTGTAGTTAAATGCCAGTGTATATATTCAGGTTTTTTAATTTAGCTTGCTAGAATTTTTTCTGTTTTTTTATTGCATAAGGTTCAAAAAAAAAAAGAGAAAGGAGATTTTTTTGAATAGATAATAGCTAGCTCTAGAATAAAATTTCTTCAAAAAGGGGGACGTGACCCAATTTTAGGAAAACCGGTTTACCTTTGTAGGCCATTTTTCTTCCAATACCATGGCAGAGGCTAATCCTACTGGCTCTTCTCTGAAGGCCAAGTCTAAGACGCACTACCTTTGCAAAAGGGACAAGGATTCTTCCAGTGCTTCTCAAAGAGATGCCTTATGACGTCATAAGGCCCTAGAAAGGGAGTTTAGCAAGCGGGCTAAAGAGTCACACTCTATAACACCTGCCTTTCCTTCTACCCCCCCCACCCGCTGAGCCATCCCTCTTCCTCTAGGGGTGGTACTTCCACCCGAGGCCGCCAGCCCTCTTGTGTACCAGAGGCGACCTTTACGCCGACCGCTGCAGGCCTACACTCTGAGGATCCTGCTCCAATCATTGTACCTGAGAACATCAGGGAATGGATGCAGTCTGCCATCCGTCAAGGCATAGCTGAAGGAATGCAGCAGCTCGCTAGACCGGATTCCCGAGGGAGGACTCTCGAGGTTGAGTCTTTATCCGGGAGATCTCCTTCTGCACCAGCGTCACAGCGTGGTCAGGTACCTCCTCACATGGATGTTCCATTCCCAGAGGGGGAGGATACCCAAGAAGAAGAGGGAGTGGGCCTTGAACCGTTCGGAGAGTACAAAGGTTCTGAAAGAGGTTCCTTACAGTATTCGGAACCCTTTCTGGAGGGGGACCTAATGGAGGGAGAAATGTCGGAAGATGAGGGTCTTTCTCCTGAACAACCTGCTGTTGTGGGTCTTTTTAAACCCCATTTATTTAAGTCCTTGCTATTTAAGGCAAAGAACATTTCAGGTCTGACCTCTCAGCCTGCTTCTGAACCCCCTCCATCGAGCCCATAAGGTCCTGATGACCTTATGTTCAGACAGCCGACAGTGGCAGCAGACATTATTCTGGCCCCCCCAATCTTCTCAGATCTGGTTGCAAAGCAGTTCGCCTCGGTGGGTCCTTCTCCGGCCCCTTCTAGTCAGGACAAGAGGTTGTTTACCCTGGATTCGGATTTCTCAGCTATGTTAGACACCCCGGAAGTAGATGATCCGATTGTACGGCTTGCTTCCTCTTCCAATTCTACCGATGCACTAGAGGCACTGAAGCCGGAGGATAAGCGAGCGGAGATGGCGCTCCGGCGGGCTCACACCGCTGATGCCTGGGCTATCTGGTCGGCCATGGCCGCTTCCTTTTTCACCCGATCCTCCATCAGGTGGCTCAGACAGCTGAAGCAACACATTTCCCCAGCTGATACCAGAGCCCATCAAGATATTGCAAAGATCACGGCAGTGGCGGAATTTGCAGCCGACGCTACCTTTCATTCGGTTAAGTTCTCATCCCGAGCTATTTCTTCCCATGTTTCTGCCAGACGATTGCTTTGGATTCGACATTGGCAGGCTGATATTAAAAATAAGTCTAAGTTGGCTTCAGCCCCCATAGTAAAAGGGAAATTATTCGGGCCCGCTCTGGAGCCATTGCTCCTGGAAACCCGAAATAAGAAAAAGTTTCTGCCTTCACTTTTTCGTAGGCAGGAAGCCAAGAGTTCCCAGTCCTTTCGGAGGGGCTCCTTTCATCCCTCCTTCCAGTCATCATTCTCTCCTAGATTTCAGGGCTCCCCCTCATTCCGGCCATCCTACCAGGACCGGGGCGACTTGGGAGACAGAGGCAAGAGAGGGGGAAGCTACAGAAGGCCCTTCAGGGGCTCCGGGAGTAGAGCGGCCCGCCGGCCCAGGTAGCGTTGCAGGTTTTTCTTACCATAGGCGGCCGCCTCAGGCATTTTGCCGACAAGTGGGAGGAATCCACCTCTGATACTTGGGTTACAAATTCAGTGCGCTTTGGCTTGACCCTGCAGTTTCTCTCTCCTTCCCCCGAACAGTTCAGGGTTTCACCCATTTCTAGGAATCCTACTAAACGGGCTCTTATGACTTCTGCCATCAAACATCTCTCTGATATTAGGGCTATTCAACCTGTACCCCCCTCCCAAAAGGGAAGGGGTTTCTATTCACTTTTATTCTTGGTGCCTAAACATTCCGAGGGATGGAGACCCATTTTAGATCTTAAGAGGTTAAATCGGTTTATTGTACGCCATAAATTCAAAATGCAGACTCTGCAGTCGATTTTACAGGGCATCAGAGAAGGAGACTGGCTTACGTCAATTGACCTTTCTGAGGCTTATCTCCATATTCCCATTCATTCCTCGTATTCTAAATATCTCAGATTTTGTTATAATAATCAGCATTTCCAGTATGTAGCCCTCCCCTTTGGTCTGGCCTCAGCTCCGAGATCTTTCACTAAGGTGTTGGCAGCTATTGCAGCTCACCTTAGACAAATTCCCATCCGGATCCACTGTTACCTTGACGATATCCTGGTTGTATCCCCTTCCCGACATCAAGCCGAGAGCGATACTAGTGCTACCCTCTCGGTACTTCAGTCCCACGGGTTCTTAGTGAACTGGGAGAAGAGTCAGCTTACCCCCTCCACTCGTATATCCCATCTAGGGGCTGTGATTGACTCTGTTGAAGGAAGGGTCTTTCTCTCTCAGGAGAGACTTATTAGTATCCGCACCACTATCAGGGATATCCGGCGGACCGGGAAAGCATTGTTGCTCAATTTATCCAAACTGCTAGGGAAGCTAGTTTCCTGTATTTCCATTATTCCATGGGCTCACTTGCATTCCAGATCTTTGCAATGGTTCCTCCTGCCGTATCAGCGTTCAGGAAGGAGCACGTCAAGGTTTATAGTGAAGGTCCCGCCGAAAGTTCTCGCCTCCCTCCTGTGGTGGACGCGACCATCTGTCAACAGAGGTCAGCTATTCCAGGAACCTCAAAGGGTTGTTCTCACGACAGACGCAAGTCTTTCCGGATGGGGGGCCCATCTACAATCTCTCTCAGCACAGGGAGTTTGGACTCATGCGGAGCGAAGTCGGACATCAACTGGTTGGAGCTTCGTGCAGTGTACCTGGCTCTGCAAACATTCCTTCATCGGGTAAGGGGGCGCCATGTCCTGGTCCTAATGGACAATACTACAACCAAGGCCCACATCAATCGGCAAGGGGGCACCCATTCCCTCCTTCTCATGAGAGAGGCCGAGCGACTGTGTCGATGGGCAGAAGCGCACCTCTTATCCATCAGAGCGGAGCACATCTCCAGGGCCTCCAACGTCCAAGCGGACTGGCTCAGCAGGGCAACACTGGATCAGGCAGAGTGGCGCCTGCACCCACATCTGTTCAGAGAAGCAGCAGCCAGGTTCGGTCAGCCCCTAGTAGACCTTTTTGCATCTCCGCTCAACGCGCAAACACCAAGGTTCTTCTCCCGTTATCCCTCCAGCGGAGCAGAGAATCACGATGCCTTGCGTTGCCCGTGGCCTCCCGGGCTACTGTACGCCTTCCCTCCGCTTCCATTAATCCCCAGGGTGATTTGAAAATTGATAGCCGAGAAAGCAGAGATCCTCATGGTGGCACCTTATTGGCCCAGGAGGCCGTGGTTTGCGGACCTCTGCAATCTGTCAGTATCTCCGCCATGGAGGATTTCGTTGGATCAAATTTCGCTGTCGCAAGGCCCGCTGCTCCATCCAGAGCCACAGTGGCTACAGTTGGCTGTTTGGAGGTTGAGCGGGAAAGGATGATTGAGGAAGGCTTATCAGCCCAGGTCATTAACACCATTTTGGCGGCTAGAAGGCCTTCTACTACTCGCATTTATGAGGCTACCTGGAAAAGTTTCTGTAACTGGTGCCACAAATCATTCATCAACCCACGCTCTCCTTCAGTTGCACAGATCCTGGCCTTTTTACAAGATGGCCTAGATGGAGGTTTATCACCTAACACCTTAAGGAGGCAGGTAGCGGCGCTCTCAACGGTGGTTGCTGGCAGTCCTTTCGGTCCCCTTTCCCACCATCCTCGAATCAAGGTTTTTCTTAAAGAGGCTTCTAATTTGCGCCCGTCAGTAGTGCACAGGTACCCAACATGGGACCTTAATAAAGTTCTCCTGGCCTTGACTAGATCTCCTTTTGAGCCTCTCAGGGAGGCGTCACTTCAATTTCTTACATTTAAAACAGTTTTTCTGGTGGCTATTACTTCGGCTAGAAGGATATCTGAAATTGCAGCTCTATCCGTGAGAAAAGATCTGTGCATTTTTCATTCAGATCGGGTGGTTCTGAGACCAGACCCAGCATTTATGCCGAAGATTAATTCACCGTTCTACAGGGCGCAGGAGTTGGTCCTGCATAATTTTTGTCCAAAGCCTCTGCGTGAGCAAGAGAGGCAGTGGCACACCCTTGATGTTCAAAGGGCTTTGCGTATTTACATTTCTCGTACGCAGTCCATCAGGAAGGCAGAGTCTCTATTTTTGTCATTTCAGCCAAAGACACTAGGCTGTAAGGTTTCTCCGTCCATGGTAGGCAGATGGATTAGGGCTACCATATCCAAGGCCTATTTATTTCAAGCTATTCCAGTTCCCAGTGGGGTTACCGCTCACTCCACCAGAAGTGCAGCTACCTCGGCAGCCTGGGCTACTCAAGCATCTATTCTTGATATTTGCCAGGCGGCCACCTGGACTTCCCCATCTTCCTTTATAAGACATTATAAGATTGATGTTTACGCCTCAGCTGAAGCATCTTTTGGCAGGCGAGTTTTGCAGCAAGTGGTGAGAGATCCTGGGGAAGTTCCTATCCAGACGGACTCCCACCCGTAGGACACACTTGCTTTGGTATGTCCCACTCTCTGGATGTTCGCAGCAGTTCTACGGAGAATGGGCGTTGGTTCTTACCTGATACGCCTCTTCTCTTGGAACTGCGTAGAGCATCCAGCCCCACCCTGTTGGTCCGTCTGTAAAGGGGGAAAACCTGTTTTGGCCAATGATTTCTAATGTTGTAGTTCATGTTGTTTAATACTTAAGAGTAGAGGGTTGTTTTTGTCCTCTCGTCTTCGATAAAACTGGGGGGAACGCATGGAGGAGTCACGTGGAGGAGGAGGGCGTTCCTCAATTTCAGCTCAGCCTGTGAGAAGTGAAGACTGGAGCACCTCCCACTCTCTGGATGCTCTACGCAGTTCCACGAGAAGAGGCGTATCAGGTAAGAACGAACGCCCAATTTCTTTAAACAAAGTGCTTCTCAACTTTTTGGGTAGCTCTGCTGAGAAGAGGTATAAATCTTAAGGAACATTTGGGTTAAATGTATTTATAGTGCTGGGATTTTTAAAAAGCTGCAGTACATTTCCCAAACATTTGATATTCAGAGCAGTCTTCTTGGTCAACATTGGAGCTGAATTTCAGCTTTATATTTAAAAAGATGTATTACTTGTTTTTTGGTTTTTTTAACAATTTTTATTCAGTTTTTCACATTAAAAACAAAAATCTCTTTTTAGTGGCCAACATATTTCCTGGTCATCACCTTTACATACAAATATGACAGCAATTATACATTCATATATGCATACTTAATTCTATTATTACCTTTTTCATTCCAAATTTTTAGTAAGGAGAGAAACAAACACATTAATTCTAGCCTCTTTCATTAATCTCAACAGAAACATTTTTTTGTTTCATTTCAATTATTTCAAATATAATCCTTTAATATTTATTTTAAAAATAAAGATAATATGGTTTGCCTAATAACAATAACAATATCAATTAATAATAATAATAATAATAATAATAATAATAATAATAATAATAATAATAATAATAATAATAATAATAATAATAAGTTGCCAATGGTCTCACCTTGCTTTTAATAGTCTGTATGACTTATTAATTTAGTTGGTTCTTTAGTCTGTCATATTCCCTTTCCATTACATGTTCTTTTTATAAATTCTAAATTAATACAAGTTTTAACACTAAAGAAAAAAAACAAGTATAGGTTTCCCTCCTTTTACTGCTTTGAGTATGACACCTCAGTGGTTAAAATATACCTTTATTCCCTCATCTTGATTCCCAATGAACCATTATTTTTAAGAAGTTACAATAATAATCATTACATCTTTTCATTTGGATTCCGCAGCATATTTCCCCCTTAATTTTTAATAAGAGATATCAATATCTATATTATCCTATTTTCTAAATATTTTTAATTGCAGAAATATTTTTATTACCCCTTGTCACCCTGCAGAATCCCCCTTTTAATTCATCAACTGTTATCTCTGAAAAAACAATTTCTTTTCAACATTTTACTATTTCTGTATTTCTTTATTTCATGCACCTGTTTCTTACTGCTTCTCCTCCCCCTCTTTTCCCCATACCTTTTCTCATTCCAGTTTATATCCTTCTCTTTCTTAATATCTTCCTTTCCCCTTTTCTGCTGGGTCTTTCTGTCTTTCCCAACTTCACAGGTATTCCCCCCTTTGATTGCCTTCTTAAGTCTCAACTTTTTAACCTTCCTTCTTTCCCCACTTCTTTGTAGCGTTCTTTGTGTTAATTGTCTATTTAAAATGTCTCCTCCTTGAGTCGACTCCTCCTCCTCTGAAGCTCTTTCTTCTTGTTCTTCAATCGCCATTTCCATTTTTTTCTAACACAAAACAAAATGATTCGCCTCTTTCCTGTAGTAATTTTCTCAGATTTTTAATTCCTGAAGAGATATCTTCATTACACACTTTTGTATTTTATGATTATTAAAGTCCACCCCCCCAAAAAATACCACTTTTACTTTCCTTCTTCTTTCAATTTTCTAAAGTTCTCAATTGTTCCAGCCCAGGGCCTATACCAAAAACATCAATCAATCCCACAGTCAGTCTTTCCTTGCTTTTTTCTTTATTCTGGTTCTGCTTTCACTTTCTAAGATTCTTGCTTTGTTTCAATATTTCTTTAATATTATATTCACACAAGTTCATTCAAAAACAGGATGCTTTCCCTTGTTTGAGCTCAAGTTTTTGTCAAAAGGTGGCACTATCCATTATACAAAGTCTTCACCTTTTCCCCCTATTTTTTTATTTAGGGTTTTTTGAACCTCAGTATTCCAACACAGTCCAGTCTCCAATTTGTAAACTTTATTATTATTATTTTTTGACAGTCTTAAGTCCAGCTTTATTTTATGCCTGTTTATTGCCAAAATATTTTAGTCCAATTTAGTTAAGTCTTTAGTTCCGGCTTCTTCCTTTCCCGATTTGAAGCTCCGCTTAGCTGTCAGAAATATTTTCTTATTTTTTTTCCTGTCCCTTCGTAATTTCACCGCTCACTTTTCTTTTCTTAAAAATTCCATGTTACCTTCATCCCGGGGTACTTTTGTTTAGTTGTATTGCCCAGTCGTCCTGGTTCAGATGTTATCCACCTCTTTCTTCCCTCCTGCACAAAGCTTAATCCAGCTGAGTCCTCCTCTTTGGGGTGGCCATTTTGAACCACCACTGCAGTTGTCTTTGGGGGGAAAAAGCCCAAGCCCAAGAGGGGAGATGCGGCTCCCCTCAACCTGGCTTGCGGCTTCCCCTTACTCTGCTGCCCCTCCAAGGCAACTTCAGCCCCTAATCGTAATGATCGGGGCTCTCCAACAAAAGAGCACGGACCATAGCTGCAGAGAGATGCGATCTATGGTCTATCAGCGAGGAGGCTCCGCCTTCTTCCAAAAGATGTATTTCTTGTTTAATTCCTTTAATTGGTAGTGGGATATTTTCCTCATTATGAGAGTCCAGTTATTTTTGTCCTTTGGAATCCTGGCTTTCCTTTGTTCCCAGTCAAGCAGAGTCAGGGATAGAAACTGTAAAGCTGTAGGATTTTACTGACTTTGCCTATCAGAGAGTCTGAGGCTGTCTCTTTTCATTAATTGGTGAACATTTTTCATTCATTGGTATATTGATATATTCATTGGTATATTTCATTCATTGGTATAATGGGGCTGTCTATGGAGATTCTTAGTCATCTAGATCATGATTTGACCCAGAGGTGCTTTTTCTTTGTCTTTCCTTGAAGATGTTTCTGAAGAAGCTGCTTGGATGAGAAGCAAAACATATTCAAGGAAAAACAAACCCAGTTGCCTTTTGAAAAAGCACCTTTGGTAAAATGGGACATTTTTTAAACCGGAGGACATAAAGAAGAATGGGAATGGGGATGGCTGCCTTACATTTTTTTATTACAGCAAACTGGAGTGTTGGTGAATTGGAAATGGATGAACTAGGAATTTTTTGGGGCAACCCCTCTAATTTCCAAGGAATGTTCCAAATGGGATTCCTATTGTAGCTCTACACAATTTGCTTGTAATAATCCCTGATTACCAATCTGCTAGAAGAAAAGCTGTGAAGATAAATAGCATTCACAGTATTGCATATGTATTGCAAACATATAGCATGCTTATTTGCTCCAGCAATTGATCTAAAGAAATTAATTTAGCCTATTGAATTTTTAATGAGTTCAGAATAGGATGCCAAGTTTCAAGAAGAGTATTTGGAATAATCCATCCAGATCTCCACATATTTTACAAAAGGCTTTTTGACAGTTCTCTTCACTTTTAAAATGATAAAAGGATTTTGTTTACATCAAAGCATTGGTTCGGTGAAATATTAAAGCAGAAATAAACATTAAAAAACATTTATGTGCTAGATCATTTATTTTTATCTGAGGTCATAGAGAGATCAGGTTATGGACTTTTAAAAGGGACTCATAAAAGAAACCTGACATAATGGAAACACAAGGGAATTTCCTGCCTCATTGACTACAATGATTTTTTGGGGGGGCCTGTAAACTTCCACTGCATTCAAGCAACCTGCTTTCTCCAGCTTGTATCCCCAGGGGACAGAAACAACACAAGAAGCTGTATATTGCATCTTGTAGGCATTCTATAGTCTTAATGTTGAAACAGCTGGATGGTTCACTGCCTTGAAAAAAGATGTATTTTAATGTAGGAATAATGTCTGCTGCTTTCAACAGCTGGAGCTGTGGGAATTGGATAATTCTATGAATAAAAGCTCTTCTTTACTGTCTCTTGGAGGGTCAGATGTTAAGTGCCAAGACAGATGCAGGAGACAAAAGGTATTTTCTGTTTGCTAGTTTAAAGCTTTCTGTGATCAGTCTGTTGCTTTATCCCAACTGAACCAGTTTGTTGTAGGTTTTCTAGGGAAGGTTTATCAGGATTTTATAGAATTAGGAGCTCAGCCCTACCCTGGAATATACCACCATCTCATTATAAATCTACTTAGATATCAAGAGCTACAAAGGAACCCCTAAGTCTAAAGATTGTGGATAGCAGTTTATCAAGCACAGGAAAAGGGCATTCGTGTGACCGTCCGACTGTGAATCGCATTTCTTTACATTCAGGTTTTGTTTTTATTTTTTTCCAATTAAGTTCCTCTATGTATTATTATTTATAAATAATAGTGTTAATTAAACACAATTTCTCTTTTATGGAAGGAGAAAATATAAACTGAAAACACTGCTAGATAAATATATTTATTCTGAATACATATATGTATTCTGAATACATTTTCCAGCCTTCTGATCTGTCTGCGTGAAGATAGCGACTTGATGACTTAAGAGAGAAAAACAACATCAGCAACACATTTTTGGTGCTATTTTCATGTGTCATTCATCTGTCTTCTCAATCCAATATTGTCAAAATGGCTGTCAGCTGACTGAAAATTACGAGAGTTTCAGTTCAGAATATTGGGAGTAGAGAGGGTTTTTTTTTAAAAAATGAATTATTATGCAAATACTATTGTTTGGCTCAAAGATCTAATAAGCACACTAGTCCAAGCCTTGGGAAAGTATGGGAAGTTTCTGTATATTACTAGTTTCTTTTACAAAAATAATACAAGATAAGCATCCTATACCTTATCAAAATATCTCCTCATCAAGCCAACATTGTCTGTCTACTCTTCAGTATTTGTGTGTCTCTTCATTCATTGTACTGGAAGTGCCAGGGACCAGATAAGAACCTTGTGTATTCAATCCTTGTACTTTAAAAAGAAAAAACAGCTTGAATTGTTAGAGATTTACTTAATACTGTCCAATCTTGAATATTTATAATCATGAATGTTCCTTTTTGTCTCTGATTTTCCCTGTACATTCTTGATTATAGCCCATACTGCTACTGTGACAGTATAGCATTTCAGAAAGTGGGGGAGGGATCAAATAATATGGCCTGGTTTAATATTTGTATTAAAAACAACTGGCAAGTTCTCATCTCTCAATTTTATATTAATGTAGAATAAAAATTCTGCTGTGAGAATAGAAACTACCTTGTTCAGGCAAGGTATTTATTTATTGGATTTTTATTCCACTTTTATTACTTTATAATAACTCAAAGCAGTGATATATTATTCCTTTTTCCTCCTATTTTCCCCCCAACAGTCTAGTGATAAGAGTGACTGGCTTAAAGTCACCCAGTCAGCTTCCATGCCTACAGCGGGGACTAGAATTCGCACTCTCTTGGTTTCTAGGCAGCATCTTAACTACTGCACCAAACTGGCTTATAGTAGGGAGACTGTTTGATTCTCATTTTGAAATCCTCAAGAATCCTTGGTGGAGCTGAGGGACTTTAGACACCTCTATGAGAGGTTTTGATTTAAAGGTTGGGGGCTAAATTTCTGAAATAAAACTGAAATAAAACTGAAAAACTGAAAGTTTTGTTTAGCTTTGAGGGAAAACAGCTGGAATGGGGAAAGGATGTCATGTCTTTGGATTGTAAATGTTTATAAAGAATGTCATATTCTAGAATTCAGGACACACAATAACTTGATATAAATTAAGCGGTTAAATGGTTATATCCATTATTCAGAGGAAGTGTAAGCTCCCCATCATTGAGTATGTTGAAGTTGATAGAGAACATCCACTTGTCTACCATGAGTCTATTATTGAGAGATAGGTTACTATGGTGTAAATAGACTTTTCCAACTTCGTGATAATGTGATAACTATTTTTGAAGTCCTGTCACTTCAGGATTTATATTGATTACTTCCAAGCATCCTTTCTTGCAGAGGAATGTGCAGCTCACATCTTTCAAGTTGCAGAATGCATGCTTTTGCATAATTGTAGAACTCTACCATTATGTTTTCCTTTTCCTTTCCCCGATATCCCATCTTTATAATTTACAAATAGCTCAAAGTGGCAAATATACCCAACATACCTTCTTCCTCCTTTCCCCCCACAACAACAATCCTGTGAGGTGGGTTGGGCTGAGAAAGAATGGCTAACCCAACATCATCCAGCTGGCAGGACTTGAATTCATGGTCTCTTACTTTCTAGCCTGATGCCTTAACCACTAGACTAAATGTTATAATAGTTGGATCCATTTTTCACTGATAACTTTTATCAAAGGAACTTCTCAGGGTCAGGAAACTCCCCACCCAAATACATTACATCTGTCATCATGTTATTCTGCCTTAAATTTATTTTGTTCCCTTATTTAGATGATTGCTTCCTAGTTGCATATAGACCTGGCTGTTAATCCAGGCCTTGGGGTAATCGGGTTTGCCATTTTAGGATCATTTTGTAGGGTTTTTTTTAAATGCCTTTTGGTTAATTTTCTATATTTTTCTATATTTTAATGGTACAGTATTGTTGTAAGCAGCCCAGAGGTGATTGGAGTTGGATGGCATTCAAATGAAATTAAACAAACAAACCTGCTACATGAAGTATTTTATGGAAAGATTAGCCTATCTCTGTCCTTTGGTATCTTTACCATTACCAGCAGGAACCTCTCTGTTCTCTGAATAATAAGTATAGAAACTCTTTGAACCATTGTTCTATTGTGATTCACCTCCTCTCATGGATAGTAGGCTCTGGGAAGAGTCACGCACTCTTTTGTGATCTTACAATAGTCAGACCATGGAAGATATGGAAGAAGCTTGTTGTTCCCTCATGTGTGGGAATCAGAAACTGCCTGTAGTTTTTCTGGTCACAGTCTATAAATTCGTACAACCTGCCCTCATAATGTGTTCAGGGTCAGGTAACTTAAATGTTCCTTCAGTTTTTTATTTTTTTGAAAAACAATATTTTTATCTGAATGTTTAATCGATACAGTTAATTACACAAGTGTCACATAATAAGAAAACTAATAATTTCATTTCATTTAAATCAGGGGTCTCAAACTCAATTTACCTGGGGGCCGCTGGAGGCAGAGACTGGGTGAAGCTGGGCCGCATAAGGGATTCCACAAAAAACGTTGTTAAAAAAATATCCTCAAATGTCATCAACAGTTAATGATTTCTCCAATACATGAACTGTCCTGAACACATGAATGGAACATTGAATGAAGATCATGAACAGTTCCTCACAACATGGCTTCTCCAGCTTACTCCTTGCTGCCAGAGATTTGACAACGCTTCCTCTCACATATCTGAGCCATATTTGACTTGAGAGAGGAGGCACTTGAGACCTTCAGTATGGCTTGAAGATGATCATCAATAGTTCTCCTGAGAACTGCTCGGATCGTCCAGATAATGGGTGGAGCTTCAGTCTCTGCTGTTGTAGGCTGAGCTTAATTTCTGAGGAACGCTCCTCCTTCCATCACGTGGCTCGCCACCGCGTTCCCCAGTTTATGCTCAGCCCTCGTGCAGAGTAGGCAGTTTTTGGATGTGCTCTTGGCCGTTTCAGGAAAGCCCTATTTGATTTGTTAATTCTCCTTCTCAAGTTGTATTTAGTTCATTTAATTGTTTTTTCTCATTTAGCCCTGCGCAGTTGGTTCCCTTCTTTTAATTTCTAGAGTCCCCTGGGAGGCTCTCTCGGCCCCAGGGGCTGCCAGGGGGAAGGCTAGCAAACCTTTACAGCTACCCTCCCATCTCTTTCCATTGCCTTACTGCTGTTTTTTCCTTCCGCGTTATTAAAACGCTCTGTTTTGTTCTGTCCCCCCCCTGAACTCCGTTTTCTTGCCTTTTGGATTCTTTTGATTCCTTTCGCTCTGTCCTTCACCTGGGAACCTTGGATTGCCCCCAGGGAGTCTCCCGGTCGCTGCAACAGGGCCCTGCAAGTCCACGTAGCAGGCGGCCACCATTTTGAGCACTGCCTCGTGGCTGGGCGCCATTTTGATTTTCGCCTCCTTATCTCTCTGATCGCTGCAGCGTGCTAGTGTTAAGCAGCAGGACCGGCAGGCCTGCTCACGATCGTTTTAACCTCTGAATTTAGTGTATTCTGTTAGAGGCTTGTTTTGCTACCTCCGTTTGTTGGCTTCCCTCGCAGCCAGCCGTAGCGGCCGCGGTTACTACCCACCACTCCCACCCGGTTCCACCTGGGAAGGCAGTCTGGTATAAGCTCGGCTTTGCCATTAAGGCCTCTGCCGTGCCTTGATCAACTCAATCAGTCTTGCTGATTCAAAAAAAAAAAAGGAGGCAAACCGACCTTCAACAATACAAGATCAGAGAAAAATTTAAGAGACAGAGAAAGGTGGCTAATTGAATAGGTTACAAAAAAAACAACTATATATATATATATATATATATATATATATATACACACACAAACTAAAAATAAAAGAAATAAACGAATAAGAAACGGGGGGGGGCGTAAAAGATTTTCCCAGGGCTCCTGGCCTTTGTTGTAGGTCGACCCCTAGGCACGCCAACCGCCTCATATCTGATCCTTTATCCTCCTCAATTATCTGAAATGGCAGAAGGCAATCCATCAAGAGGCCTTCTATAAAGGCCAAAGCAAAAACTCACAACCTGCGCAGTCAGGCTAAGGAGACCTCTAAAGCCTCCCAAAGGGACGACCTAAGATGACACAAGGCCCTAGAAAAAGAAATAGACAAATGCACCAGACAGGCAGGTGCCTCCAGCACCAGCCACTCCTTCTACCTCTGCTCTTCCCCCCCTCCTGTAGCTTTTTCCTCCCTATCCAGGCACAGCTTGCCCTCTCAAGGGCACCAGGCCCCTGGAACACCAGCCAGGCGAACTCAAGAGGCTACCTTCACACCCACAGCCGCTGGCCTGTGCCAGGAGGAACCTCTCATTCAGGCAGTTCCGGAACAGCTCAGAGACTGGATGGAGATGGCTATCCGCCAAGGAATTGAGGAAGGACTCCAGCAGATGGCTAGGTCAGGGTTGCCTCCGCAGGCCACCAAATCCGTAAGATCATTCCCACTCATTCTGGAACCATCTCATGGTCAGGTACCTCTTCAAGGGGAGGTTTCCCCCTCAGTCAGGGAGGACGAGGAGGAGGCGGAAGGGGACCTAGTTTTGTGCAGGGAGGAGGAGGAGGAACAATTTGATCTGGGGTCCTTACAATATAACGAACCCCTTCCAGACTCAGAACCATCAGAGGCGGAGATGTCGGAGGACGAAGGGCTCACCCCCGACCAACCCGCCTTTGTAGGGCTCTTCAAGCCCCAGCTATTCAAATCCCTCCTCTTCAAAACCAGGAACAGCTCAGGTCTAACTACTCAGAGCCCCTCTGATCCCACTCCTCTGGCTCCGGAAGGACTAGAGGACTCCATGTTTAAACAACCTGTGGTGGAAGCCGAGGTCATCCCAATCCCCCCATCTTCCTGGACCTGGTGTCCAAGCAACTGGCCTCAGCTGCCCCCCCGGCCCCTTCGGCCCATGATAAAAGGTTCTTCAACCTTGACCCAGAGCTCCCCAACCTCCTGAGCACTCCAGAGGTTGATGAGCCCGTTGTGGGGCTCTTCCTCTGCCCTCAGCGACCCCTTAGAGGCTCTGAGGCCGGAGGAGAAACGGTCGGAGCTGGCCTTACAGTGAGCTCACCAGTCGGACGCATGGGCGATTAGGGCGGCCACGGCCGCTTCCTTCTTCATCAGGTCATCCATTTGCTGGCTTTGCCAGCTTAAGCAACATGTCCCGACTTCCAATACCCGCGCCCATCAGGATATAGCCAAGATTACGGCCGCGGTGGAGTTTGCAGCAGACGCCACCTTTCACTGGGTAAAATTCTCCTCCCGCGCCATTTCCTCCCACGTCTTGACCTGCCGCCTGCTCTGGCTAAGGCGCTGGCAGGCGGATCTCAAGAATAAGGTGAAACTAGCCTCCGCCCCACTCGTAGGAAATAAACTGTTTGGACCTTCCCTGGATCCTCTCCTAGTCGAAGGAAGGAACAAAAAGAAATTCCTCCCATCCCTCACCCATAAGTCAGAACCCAGATCCCTGCAGCCCTTTTGGAGGGCCCCCTTTCGTCCCTATCCCCAAACCCCCTTCCCTCCCAGGTACCAAAGGCCCCCCCCTTTGGTTCGGGACAGCCCCAGGACAGGTCCGACCCCTTTGACAGGCACAGGAGAGGCGGTTACTTCAAGAGGCCTTTCACGGCTCTGGCAGCAGGCCCTTCCGGCGCTTCAGATAAGCCACCTGACTTAATTCCCATTAGCAGGCGACTTGAAACCTTTGCCAGCCAGTGGGACTCTTCCACTTCGGACGCCTGGGTCAGGGACACTGTCAGGCTTGGCCTTGCCCTCGAGTTTCTCTCTACCCCCCCCCCCCGATTTCTTCATGACATGTCCCATCTCCAAGAACCACACCAAACGCAACCTCATGGATTCAGCAATTCAGCACCTACTTGACATACAGGCCATCCAGCCCGTTCCTCCATCCCAAAGGGGACAGGGATTCTACTCACTCTTATTTGTGGTTCCCAAACACTCGGGGGAATGGAGGGCGATTTTGGACTTAAAGCAGCTAAACCGCCATCTTGTATACCGCAAATTCAAAATGAACACGCTGCAATCTATCCTCTTGGGAGTTAGACAGGGAGACTGGTTGTCATCCATTGACCTCTCTGAGGCATACTTACATATCCCAATCAGGCCCTCCCACTCCAAATTTCTGCGTTTCAGTTACAATAACCGCCACTTCCAATACGTGGCCCTGCCATTTGGGTTGGCCTCTGCCCCCAGGACCTTTACCAAGGTCCTGGCTGCTCTGGCTGCCCACCTCAGAACCATCCCGGTGAGACTCCACTGTTACCTGGATGATATCTTTATCCTATCCTCTTCCAGGGAACAAGCCGTCAGGGATACCCAAATTACCCTCACTGCCCTCCATCAATTGGAAGAAAAGCCAATTGGTCCTTTCCACTAGGTTATCCCACCTGGGGACTATAATAGACACGGTCAAAGGGAGGGTGTTCATCTCTCCAGAGAGAATACTCAGCATCCAACACTCAGTCAAACTCATGAGACAACTTAAGAGGGTTTCCCTCCTCGAACTAACCAAGTTGCTAGGTAAAATGATCTCTTGTATCTCCGTTATTCCCTGGGCCCGTTTCCACTCCAGATCTCTCTAGTGGTTTCTGCTCCCGTACCAAAGAGCCGGATCAAGCAACTCAAGGCGCAAGGTCAAGGTCTCGCCGAGGGTTCTCACCTCCCTCCTTTGGTGGAGCAGGGCGTCGATCAACAAGGGCTGCCTCCTCAAGGAGCCCCCGAGACTCACCGTCACCACAGATGCCAGTCTGTCCGGATGGGGTGCCCACCTACAGTCCCTTACAGCTCAGGGCAGATGGTCAGCGTCAGAAAGGCTGTGCAATATAAACTGGTTAGAGCTCCACGCCATCCACCTGGCCCTCCGCAGTTTCCTCCCTCAGGTACAGGGCTGCCACGTTCTCATTCTCACCGACAACATAACAGCCAAAGCTCATGTCAACAGGCAGGGGGGCATTCAGTCATTAAGCCTAATGAGGGAGACTGAGCGCCTCTGTGGGTGGGCAGAGTCTCACCTCCTTTCACTCAGGGCCGACCACATTTCGGGTGTTGACAGCACCCGAGCAGACTGGTTGAGCAGGGCCACCATAGACCAGTCGGAGTGGCGCCTCCATCCAGCCCTATTCAGGGAGGCGACAGCAATATTCGGTCTGCCAGTAGTAGACCTGTTTGCCTCCCTCCTCAATACCCAACTTCCAAGGTTCATTTTGAGATTCCCATCCCTAGGGGCAGAGAACCACAATGCCCTCCGATGTCCGTGGCCCTCGGGCCTCCTCTATGCCTTCCCCCCTCTGGCGCTGGTGCCCAGAGTTCTTCAAAAGGTACTCCTCGAGAGGGCGGAATTGCTTCTTGTAGCTCCTTATTGGTCCTGTCGTCCTTGGTTCGCGGATCTCCGCAGCCTATCTGTAGCCCCTCCTTGGAGGATCCCAGCAGACAGGATTTCCCTGTCGCAAGGCCCCCTCCTTCACCTGGACCCCCAATGGCTCCAACTAGCCGTCTGGAGGTTGAGCGGGAACGTCTGAAGAGGGAAAATTTCTCCACCGAAGTCATTGATACCATTTTAGCAGCCAGGCGTCCCTCCACCAGAAGGATTTACGACGCCACTTGGGTCATTTTCCGCAAATGGTGTGCCAACCTCCTAATTGACCCAACCGACCCATCTATTGCCCAAATTCTCGACTTTCTCCAAGAGGGTCTCAGCAAGGGACTGTCCCCCAACACACTAAGGCGTCAGGTGGCAGCTTTATCCACTATCATTGCCTGCGAGGGGATCAGCTCCCTCTCTCACCATCCCCACATCCAAGCATTTCTGAGAGGGGCCACAAACTTACGGCCACCGTCCCTTCACCGGTATCTGACCTGGGACCTCAACAGAGTCCTGACTTCTCTCACTAAACCACCTTCGAACCCCTAAGAGAGGTCTTGCTCCAGTTCCTATCCTATAAGGTAGTGTTCTTGGTGGCTATCACATCAGCCCGTAGGATTTCAGAGATCGCTGCTCTGTCGGTTAGGAAAGATCTGTGCGTCTTCCATCCCGACCGGGTAGTCCTCCGACTTGACCCTTCCTTTCTACCCAAGATTAACTCAGTTTTCCACAGGGCTCAAGAACTTATCCTCCCCAATTTTTGCCCCAGGCCAACTCATGAAAGGGAGAGACTATGGCACACTTTAGACGTTAGACGTGCCTTGCGGATCTATATCAAATGTACTCAGATCTTCCGTAGGTCCGAGGCCCTGTTTATATCTTTTCAACCAAAGTCACAAGGGCTTAAGTTACCCTCAACTACCATAGGCCATTGGATAAGGGCGACCATTTCCAAGGCATACCAAGCCCAGGCCCTCCAAGTTCCCAGGGGTATCATGGCTCACTCCACTGGGAGTGCGGCAACTTCAGCTGCCTGGGCCTCCCCGTCGCCCTTCATTAGGCATTACAAAATTGACAGGTATGCCGCAGCGGAGGCTTCTTTTGGTAGAAGGGTCCTTCAGAGGGTAATCAGGGGACCCGAGGAGTCTATAGACCAGATGGTGTTCCCCCCGTAGGACAGGCCCCAGCTTTGGTATGTCCCACTATCTGGACGATCCGAGCAGCTCTCAGGAGAATGGGCATTGGTTCTTACCTGACACGCCATTTCTATGAGAGCTGTGAGGATTGTCCAGCCCCTCCCTTTCTGTCTTTCACCATCTGGTGGGGTCTTGTTTCGGCCAATGCACCTTAAGTCTAGTAAGAGGAGGGCACGAATGCCTGTTTTTTCCTCTTGTCTTCGCATAAACTGGGGAACGCGGTGGCGAGCCACGTGATGGAAGGAGGAGCGTTCCTCAGAAATTAAGCTCAGCCTACAACAGCAGAGACTGAAGCTCCACCCACTATCTGGACGATCCTCACAGCTCTCATAGAAATGGCGTGTCAGGTAAGAACCAACGCCCAGTCTGGACCTGTACTTGGACTTGTTAAAGTTCAGGGTGGAGAAGAAGCCACGACGAGGAACGGCAGGCGGGACTTCCTTCAGAGGTCCATTCCCCCTGCGGGCCACACTAATATTATACTTTCATATCATGGTGGGGGCCACAAGATATCGTCCTGTGGGCCGCAATTGGCCCGCGGGGCACGAGTTTGAGACCCCTGATTTAAATTATTAAGTCCTTAAAAGATTATAGCCCCCAATCATAAAAGTAACCAAGTACTTTTCTATAGTATCAATATAATAGTAATTTACAAGTTCAATTACGTTAAACATATTTATATTTTAAACATTAACTGCAAACAGATTGCAAATCTAGTTTTTAAATAATTAGTTAAACTTGGACCGCACAGAATCACATTAAGCAATTTTTGCCTCTTCATTGGCATAAATCCAGCTCAAAGGCTAAGAACTGACAGATTTTGTTGAGCCAGCATTTAGAATTACTTGCAATCATTGTTTGCAATTGTTGATGTACCTGACTTTAAATAAATAGACAAATTCCCAACTTTCATCACATTAATAATATCTCGCCAGGGAGAAACAAATGCATCCAAAACACATGTACTAATGTTCCTTCTATGTTTTTGTATGTCCAGCTTAATGTTCCTTCAGGTTTTGTGTGTCAGTCACAGGAACTGAAGGGGCTTCAGAAGAAATGTGTTTAGCAGCATGGTATGTGTAGGGGTGGAGCTCCTGCTATACATTTCTGTAAGTGAAGGTATCAAATGAGACTGCACATAACCTGTGCATCACATATATATTCACTTAAAGAATTCCAGCTACAAGGGAACTTCCGATGACGAGATATGGACGAATGGAGGTGCTGAAGCTCGCTCTGGGTTTCATGCTATCTCCTCTTGCTGTTGGAGTGACCCTTAGGGGTGCACGCATCTTGTAGAGAAGCATGCCAGTGGAACTTAACAAGAAAACCACCAAATTTATTTGGCAAGGGAAAAAACCAAGGATAAACCTAAAGGCAATGCAAGATATGAAGAACAGGGGGAAGGTATGGCACTCCCAAATTGGGAAATATACTATAGTGCAGCCTCCTTACTTTAGCTGAAAGAGTGGGTTGAATAAAAGAATCCTATTTCTAGAAGACCACGACTTACAAAGGGGGTGGCACGCATTTTATGGGACACTGTAAAAATCAAACAGGATTATTTCCACAGACATATAATTAGAGACTCCTTATTGGCTAATTGGAATAAAAAAAATTTAAAAAATTATTTAAAAATCCCAATCTGGATTCCAACAATGGAGGCGATGATACATCCAAATAATTTAGATCGTAACAAAATGATAAAATACAAAGACCTTCTTGATGCGCAAGGAACTTTAAAATCATGGCAAGATCTCCAAGAACAAGGGCTACAAGTAGACTGGTGGGCTTAACTGCACATTCAAAATAGATACAGTCAGGATAAGAAAATTTTTGGAATTTATGCTAAGCCACATCCTATTAGGCCCAGATAAAAAAAATATAACGAAATTTTATAATTATTTATTAGAGATAGAATTAGAAGAGGAAGTAGTCAAAGGCAACATGATAGCATGGAGTAGAAACATAGGACATAGCATTACATTATTAGAATGGGAAAAGGTCTGGACAAGGAATAATAAAATTGCAAAATCAGCAACATATAAAGAAAATGCCTATAAAATGTTTTATAGATGGCACCTCTTGCCCTCGAGAATAACGAAGATGTCTCCTAACATGAATCCGAATTGCTGGAAATGTAAAAAGAAACACGGAACATTCTTTCACATGTGGTGGTCCTGCACTGAAGTCCAAACATACTGGCACAGAATAAAAAAAATTGGTTAGAAGAAATAAAGGCGGAGCAAATTGAATTAAAACCAGAATTTCTCCTTGGAACTGCTCAGATTGTCCAGAGGATGGGTGGAGCTTCAGTCTCTGCTTATTGTAGGCTGAGTTTGATTTCTGAAGAACGCTCCTCCCTCCATCACGTGGCTTGCCATCTCATTATCCCAGTTTATGCTCAGCCTTCAAGCAGAGTAGGCTGTGTGTTTGTTCTCTTGGCCGTTGCTGGATTCCCCCTTTTTTCTACTTGTTCAGGTTGTATACACCCTTATTCTTTTCTATCTCCTTAGCCCTGCGCAGCTGGTTCCTTCGTTGGCTTGGTTTCCTGGGAGGGTTTCCCCCCCCCAGGGGTTGCCAAGGGGTAGGCTCAAAAGCGTTTCGCTGCCTCCCCCACCCCTTTTTTTCTCAGTTTCTCTGCCTTGTAAAAATTATTTTAAAAGGCTCAGTTTCGTTCCGCCCCCCCCCGAGCTCCGTTTGAATTTTTCCTAGCGTTTTAGGCTTGTTTGCCTTAATTCTCTGTGGGCTTCCCTTGGGGCCCTCTGTTTTGATACTGGGATCCTTCTGGCCTTGCCAGGTTAATTTCCACAGGACCGGTTAGTGGCGTCCGCCATTTTGAAGCTTGCCTCGTGGCCGGGCGCCATTTTGAAGTGCATTTCTTTGCCTTACTGAGGGCCTATTCAATACAGCAGGCCCGTAGGCCTGATTAAAAAAAAATAAAAAATAGATAAATAAAAAAGAATTGTTTTTTTGCTGTTGGAGGTTTTTTTCTCCTCCTCCCCCTGTTGGCTCTCACCGCAACCAGCTGTAGCGGCTGCAGTTCTTTCCACCACTCCCGCCCGGTTGTTGCCTGGGTCGGCAGTTGGTTAGGCCTGGTTGCTCTCAAGGCCCTTAATCTGAGACCTTGCAAGGTCGTTTTTCTTCAGTTCTTTCTAGGCAAATCATAGGCCTTGACTCATAAATTGGAAGAAAAGCCAACTGGCCCCCATCACTAGACTACCCCACCTAGGGACTATAATTGATAGTCATGGGGAGAGTGTTCATCTCCCCAGAAAGGATCCTCAGCATCCAACAATCAGTCAGGTTCATCAGATGACACAGGAAGGTCTCTCTCCTTGATCTATCCAAGTTATTAGGTAAAATGATCTCTTGTATTCCCGTTATTCCCTGGGCCCGTTTCCACTCCAGATCCCTCCAGTGGTTCCTGCTTCCGTATCAAAGAGCTGTGACAAGCAACTCAAGGAGCAAGGTCAAGGTCTCGCCAAGGGTTCTCACCTCCCTCCTCTGGTGGAGCAAGGCATCGATCAACAAGGGCTGCCTCCTCAAGGAGCCTCCAAGACTCATCATCACCACAGACGCCAGTCTGTCCGGATGGGGTGCGCACCTTCTCTCCCTTACAGCTCAGGGCAGATGGTCACCGTCAGAGAGGCTGCGCAACATAAACTGGTTAGAGCTTCACGCCATCCACCTGGCCCTCCGCAGCTTCCTACATCATATTCAGGGCAGCCACGTTCTCATTCTCACCGACAACATAACAGCAAAGGCACATATCAACAGACAGGGGGGCACTCAGTCCTCAAGTCTAATGAGGGAGACCGAGCGCCTCTGTCGGTGGGCAGAGTCTCACTTCCTTTCACTCAGGGCGGACCACATTTCAGGCACCCTCAACACCAGGGCAGATTGGTTGAGCAGGTCCACCATAGACCAGGCGGAATGGCGCCTCCACCCAGACCTGTTCAGGGAGGTGACATCAATATTTGGCCTGCCAGTGGTAGACCTGTTTGCCTCCCCCAGCAATACCCAACTTCCACGGTTCATCTCCAGATTCCCGTCCCTCGGGGCAGAGAACCACAACGCCCTCCGATGCCCGTGGCCCTCGGGCCTTTACGCCTTTCCCCCTCTGGCTCTAGTTCCAAGAGTACTCCAGAAGGTCCTTCAAGAAAGGGCGGAAGTGCTTCTGGTAGCTCCTTATTGGCCCCGTTGCTCCTGGTTTGCGGACCTCCGCAGTCTATCAGTAGCTCCACCTTGGAGGATCCCAGCAGACAGGATCTCTCTTTCTCAAGGCCCCCTTCTTCACCCAGACCCCCAATGGCTACAGTTAGCCGTCTGGAGGTTGAGCGGGAACGTCTAAAAAGGGAGAATTTCTCCACGGAGGTCATCAACACCATCTTAGCAGCTAGGCGTCCTTCTACCAGAAGGATTTATGACGCCACTTGGAACAGTTTCCACAAATGGTGTGCCAATCTCCACATTGACCCTACAAACCCATCGGTAGCAAAAGTCCTCGATTTTCTCCAGGAGGGTCTCGGTAAAGGTCTCTCCCCCAACACTCTAAGGCGTCAGGTTGTAGCCCTATCCACCGTAATTTCCTGCGAGGGGGTTAATTCCCTCTCTCACCATCCCTGCATCCGGGCATTTCTAAAAGGCGCCTCAAACTTACGACCTCCGTCCCTTCACAGATTCCCAACATGGGACCTCAACAAGGTCTTGACCTCCCTCACCAAGCCTCCCTTTGAACCCCTTAGAGAAGTTTCCCTCCAGTTCCTATCCTACAAAGTAGTTTTTCTGGTGGCTATTACTTCAGCCCGAAGGATTTCAGAGATCGCTGCTCTGTCAGTCAGGAAAGACCTGTGCGTCTTCCACTCTGACCGAGTAGTACTTAGACTTGATCCTTCCTTTCTCCCAAAAATTAATTCTATTTTCCACAGGGCTCAGGAACTTATCCTCCCCAATTTTTGCCCCAGGCCATCTCATGATAGGGAACAGCTTTGGCACACCTTAGATGTTAGGCGGGCCTTGCGGATTTATATTAAATGTACTCAGTCTTTCCGCAAATCCGAGGCCCTGTTCATTTCCTTTCAACCAAAGTCACAAGGGCTCAAGGTTACCTCTACTACTATAGGTCGCTGGATAAGGGCGGCCATTTCTAGGGCATACCAGGCTCAGGCACTCCCAGTGCCCAGGGGTATCACGGCTCACTCTACCAGGAGTGCAGCGACATCGGCTGCCTGGGCTACACAGGCCCCTATATTCGACATTTGCCGGGCAGCAATATGGTCCTCCCCGTAGCCTTTTATTAGGCATTACAGGATTGATAAGTATGCCGCGGCGGAGGCGTCTTTCGGTAGAAGGGTCCTCCAGTGGGTGCTCGGGGATCCCGAGGACTCGACAAGCCAGACGGTGTCCCTCCCGTAGGATAAGCCCCAGCTTTGGTATGTCCCATCCTCTGGACAATCCGAGCAGTTCCAAGGAGAATGGGTGTTGGTTCTTACCTGACATGTCGTTTCTCTTGGACTGGGAGGATTGTCCAGTCCCTCCCTTTTTTTCCTTTCACCGTCTGGGGGGGGCTCTCATTTCAGCCAAGGCACCTTAAGTCTAGCAAAAGGGACAGCACGAATGCCTGTTTCTTTCTTCTCTTCTTCGCATAAACTGGGATAATGAGATGGCAAGCCACATGATGGAGGGAGGAGCGTTCTTCAGAAATCAAACTCAGCCTACAATAAGCAGAGACTGAAGCTCCACCCATCCTCTGGACAATCCTCCCAGTCCAAGAGAAACGGCGTGTCAGGTAAGAACCAACGCCCATTTTCTTACTGGGGATATTTAATAGACAATTTTCTAAAAAAGTTAAATATATAATACTGCACATTCTTACTGCAGCCAGAATAACCTTTGCACAGTGTTGGAAACAAGCAGACATTCATAACAGCCTGTGCAGAGATGGATAAATTAACCTTAGCACTTAAGGAAAAAGAAACATCAGAATATTATAGAAGCTGGGAATGCTGGATAGAACAAAAATAGAAAATATATTAATAAATATTGTAAAATATTTATTAAAAGAGGTAGTAATTATATACTCGCAATAAGATGTATTTGTAAATATGTCACCAATATTGATAACAAATAAGGAACCACAGACTGTTGATAATAGAATTGTTAGTTTTTAATCATTTTTTTTCTTTTTCTTTTTTTCTCTGTGTGTTGTGCATGTCTTTGTTTGACATTTTAGTTGTATAATCAATAAAGTTTGTTTAAAAAAAAAAAGAATTCCAGCTACACATAGGTAACTACCTCATTTTCTTCTCAGTTGGAAATTTGGAGTTACAAAAATAAATGTGAAAAAACCCTAGGTTTATGAAAATACATTTTAGTTTTGAAATTCTGTACTAATTTTTCTAAGAGCAACTTGCTTGTGATTGGGCAGTCTTTTGCTAAATTCTTTTGCTGTTAACTATATGATAATTTCTGTTTTGTATTGGGCTTTCTAAATGTGTTGCATTTAATGTAGAGTATTTACATATCTGTGTTAATGTATGTGGTCTTTTTCAGCCAAAGGAAAACACAGCATTAGTGGACAAATACTTTTTCTCACTTTGTGTCTTTTTGAGTATAAGATGTTCTTTTAAAAGTGCAATTTTCAGATCAAGGGGCAAGACCAAATAGCTTTATCTTTATTAGACCAAATACCTTGACTACTTTATTTTGTATATTAATTATGCACTCTCCTTTTCATCCCCTAATTTAAAAATAGCTGGAGGTCATAGAACACCACAGAATGTTGTGAAGCTTCCATTCTTTGTTTGCACAAACCATTGCAATATCAAATGAGAAGTGAAAGTTCCTGCCAACTTTCTTGACATTTTTGTTCATAATATGCTTATGTCAGTAGAAATCTAATTCCTCACTGTAGATTTTTCTACAGAATGCATGGCTATTGGAGCTGCAAAGAATTGAAAAGAAGTAAATATATGGAGGGTGGTAGAGAAGACAATAGAAATGTAAACGTAAAGGTCCTGCATAAGTAAATATGCAGAGTCAGGTTGAATTGCATATCACAATATAGTTATGTTGGAATAAAACTAGAGGTGCTGAATGAGACAACAGTAACACCATTCCCTGATTGTACAAATGTGGAACGTTAACTGTAAACTGGTAGGATAAACTAAAAATTCACAACAAAGGTCTCTTCCACTGCTCCAGGGGTGTCAAACTGGATTTCTTCAAGGGCCACATCAGCATTGTAGTTCTCTGCGGGCCAGTTGGGGGAGGAAGACAGGATGGATGCTTCCTGCAGCACCCTGCTGGCCAAAATGAGGCATTGGGGCACGTATGTTCCCCTGCATCCCATTTTTGGCCTGGACGGCCTCCTGCAGCACTTCGTCAGCTAAAATGAGGGGTGCCCCTCATGCTCCAAAGGCACTGTGGGCCGGTCCTTTGTTATTTCCAGGCCGTCCCCATGGGCCAGATTTAAACCTTGCGGGCTAGTTCCAGGCCACGGTCTTTTGAGTTTGACACCCCTGCACTACTCTTTTTGTAGACTGATCATCCATAAAGTCTTGGGTATTCATGAAAAAGACATAATATGTTTTTGTTGTTTGTTTCAGTATCTATTAATGAAAATATTTGCAATTATAGAGCTGACTTTTACTTTAGCTTATTTTCTCTAGAAATAGCCTTGTCTATTTAATTGTTATTATTTGATTATGATGTTTAAATCTTATAAGAATATAGTGTGCCTTTTAAGTGGCCCAAGTTGCCAGTGATCATTGGTGGTTTTTGGGTTTTTTTTGTAAATTTTATTGGTTTTTAAAAACAAACATAAACAAACAAAACATAAAAACATCAAATTCTCCCTCGAGCCGCTCGGAGCATCCAGAGAGTGGGATGTGCTTCTGAGTCCTCTTCTTGCAGGCTGAGCTTTAGCTGAGGAAATGCTCTGCCCCCTCACGTGACTCCAAGTAGCGTTCCCCCAGTCTTTTGCTCAGCCTCAAAGAGTCAGGCTGCTGTTGGAAAGAGCTCCTTGGCTGATTCAAACTTCGTACTTTATTCTGGCTAATTTCTTTATTTCTCAGGTTTGGTTTTTCCTTTCCTCCTCCTGCGCAAAAGGTTGGGACTTAGGGGAAGTCTCCCCTCGCCCCTAGGGGCCAAGCGGGCGGGTTTGCACCGCTTCGCGCGACCCCCCCATTATTAGATCGCATCGCTGCCTCCGCGCTGCCTCGTGGTGCGCAACTTTTGCTGGATTCCCCCCCATCCTAAACACCGACCGGGAAGAGCACCAGGCGTGCTGAGCTAACCGGACAAGCCCTCCTTGCCATCCCGAAGGAGCCTGACATAGGTCAGCTCGCGGCTGCCATCTTGGTGCCGCATCGTGGTTGGGCGCCATTTTTATTTCTGATTCTTGCTGCTGCGGTGGAAGTAAACATCCCAGAACCCTTGGGTCAAAAGTTAATGGCTTTTAGCGATCCTCCGGGCTAGCTTTCATTGTTTCTGTTGGCCTCCTGCAGCCTCCATCGGGGTGAAGTTGCAGCACCCCCCTCTCCGGCCTGTTGTCTGGAGGCCTGCTGCCAGAGGCCTCTCTCCTTCTAGGCCTCAGGCGTTTATTTGATAAATCCGGCCTGTACTGTGGTACCCCTTTAGTTCCTGTTATTGTTTATATTAAAACAAAACAAAAAAGAGAGAAACATTTACAGAAAAAATAAATATGTTTTTATATGTATATACATAGATAACCTTTACATGCAGATAGCATAAATAAATAAATAAATAAAAATATATAAATAAAAATCAGAAGATTGTATATCTGTATATAAAAAAGATTGTATATCTTTCCTCCTGTTATCACTGTACATATTAAATTCCAAAAGGGCCAGCTCAAACCTCACTCGGCCCCTATCAGGCCAATTCCAGGCGAGCCAACCGCCCTTTGCTATTATTACTATTATTATTACTGTTATTATAATTATCAAAATGGCAGACGACAATCTCTCTAAACGACCTTCCTTGAAGGCTAAGGCAAAGTCCCACTACTTGCGCAGGCAGGACAAGGAACCTTCCAAGGCCTCCCAACGAGATGCCTTAAGGCGCCATAAGGCGTTGGAAAAGGAGTTTGATAGGCGATCAAGGGAGTCCTGCTCGGGGCTTCCAGCCTTTCCTTTTCCCACCCCCTCTACCTCTACTTAACCTCTTCCCCCTCCAGACCCGTCCTCCCTATCTAGGCGCAGCCCACTTCAGGGTCACTTGACCCCGGGACCACCGACCAAACAGACCCCTGAAGCTACCTTTACACCTACGGCTGCTGGTCTGCGTAAGGAAGAATCCTCTACATCTGAGGTTCCAGCCCACATCAAGGCTTGGATGGAATCGGCTATCCGCCAGGGCATTGCAGAAGGCCTGCAGCACATGTCCAGATCAGGCTTCTCTCCATGGGCTCCCGAGCACGACTCTTTATCCATCAGATCCCTTCCACAGCCGGATCCCCTGGTTGGTCAGGTACTCTCTCAGAGGGACAGCCCTCCTCCCGTAGGGGCCCAGGAGGAGGAGGAGGAAGGGGACTTTGGTGACTTCAGGGAAGAGGAAGAGGACTCCCGGATGGGATCATCCCATTATAGTGAGCCCCTCTTAGAGGCGGACCTCATGGAGGGGGAGATGTCGGAGGACGAGGGGGCTTCTCCCGACCAACCCGTATTCGGGGGGCTGTTCAAGCCACACTTGTTTAAATCCCTCCTCTTTAAAGCCAAGAATGTCTCTGGTCTTCTTCTCCAGTCTCCCTCTGACTTCCCCCCTGCCTCAGAGAGACCAGAGGACTCCATTTTCACACAACCAGTGGTGGAAGCTGAGGTCATCCTGACCCCACCCATCTTCGTAGACCTAGTGACGAAGCAACTTGCTTCCACGGGAGCCCCCCCTACACCCTCTAACCAAGACAAGAGATTCTTTAATCTTGATTCGGCAATGTCTAGTCTTCTAAACATCCCGGAGGTTGACGATCCCATTGTGGGCCTTGCTTCCTCCTCTACTCCCAGTGAGGCCTTAGAAGCCTTGAAAGCTGAGGACAAGCGGACGGAACTGGTGTTGTGCCGGGCCCATCGATCCGATGCTTGGGCCAATAAATCGGCTACGGCCGCTTCATTCTTCACAAGGTCCTCTATCCGCTGGCTCCGGCGGCTGAGAGAACACGTCCCCGCGTCCAATGTGAGGGCGCACCAAGACATAGCGAAACTGGTGGCTGCAGCCGAGTTCTCAGCTGACGCCACTTACCAATCGGTAAAGTTCTCTTCCAGAGCAATAATGTCCCATGTCACAGCTCGCCGCCTACTGTGGCTCAAGCACTGGCAGGCGGATGTTAAAAATAAGGTCAAGCTGGCCACTGCTCCCGTCAAGGGAGACAAACTGTTCGGCCCGGCCTTGGAACCCCTGCTAGTCGAGGGCCGCAACAAGAGGAAGTACCTGCCCTCCTTTTTTCGGAGGCTAGAGACAAGAGGCCCTCAGCCCTTTCGGAGGGGCTTCCCCCGCCCCTTCTACCAACCCCCCTTCCTGCCCAGATACCCGAGACCCCCTTCCTTCCGGTCTCAGGACCGCTCGGACTCAGGCGACAGAAGCAGATGGGGCGGAAACTATAAGAGGCCCTTAAGGGGAATCAGGGGGGAGGCCCTACTGCCGACCCAGATAGATTTTTTTCCTCCCTCCCCATCGGCGACCACCTTAGACACTTCGCCGCTCAATGGGACAAATCCACATCTGATGCATGGGTTAGGGACACTGTCAGGTTCGGTCTCGCCCTTGAGTTCCGGTCCGCCCCCGCTGATTTCTTTATGACATCCCCCACCTCAAGAGATCCCGCCAATCGTGCACTAATAGATGCAGCCATCCAACACCTTCTTGACATTCAAGCCATTCAACCTGTTCCACTGGCCCAGAGGGGACGAGGATTCTACTCCCACCGCTTTGTGGTGCCCAAGCATTCTGGGGGATGCAGAGCTATATTAGATTTGAAACGGCTAAACCGCCACCTTATCCAGTGCAAATTCAAAATGCACACCTTGCAATCAATTCTCTTGGGTACCAGGCGGGGTGACTGGTTATCCTCCATAGATCTCTCGGAGGGATACTTACGTATTCCAATCCGGCCCTCTCACCACAAATTCCTCAGGTTGTGTTATAATAACCTTTACTATCAATACGTGGCCCTCCCCTTTGGTCACCAAGGTCCTCACGGCCCTGGCGGCTCACCTCAGGAGCGTTCCCATCCGCCTTCACTGCTATTTGGAAGATATCCTTATCCTCTCCCCGTCTAAGACCCAGGCAGTCAGGGACACCAGAGCCACCCTCTCCGCTCTCCTGGCACATGGGTTCCTCGTTAATTGGCAAAAGAATCAACTGACCCCATCCACCCGAATCACCCACTTGGGAGCCATAATTGATTCGGTTACAGAAAAGGTCTTCCTCTCTTCGGAGAGGTTCCTTAGCATTCAAGCTCTGGTCAAACAGATTAGGTGATCAAGGAGGGTGGCGTTACTTGACCTTTCTAAATTATTGGGTAAGATGGTTTCATGCATCTCAATTATTCCCTGGGCCCGTTTACATAGCAGATCCCTTCAGTGGTTCCTGCTCCCATTCCAAAGATCCGGAAGAAGCAACTCGAAGTCCAGAGTCAAGGTGCCTCCAAGGGTCCTCACGTCTCTCCTCTAGTGGACCAACCTCGCCATCAACAGGCCACCTCTTCTCAGAACCTCAGCGGCTAACCGTCACCACGGACGCCAGCCTATCCGGTTGGGGCGCTTACGTCAACTCGCTCTCGGCACAGGGCAAGTGGTCGCCAATCGAGCAAAGATGCAGCATCAACTGGCTGGAGCTTCACGCCGTCCACCTGGCCCTGCGCAGATTCCTCCCCTTAGTACGCGGGCGTCACGTCCTTATTCTCACGGACAACGTCATGGCCAAAGCCCATATCAACAGGCAAGGAGGCACCCAGTCTATTCAGTTGATGAGGGAGGCCGAGCGTCTCTGCCGTTGGGCAGAATCCAACCTCCTCGCACTAAAAGCCGAGCACATCTCCGGAATCTCCAACATCCAGGCGGATTGGCTGAGCAGGGCCACGGTGGACCAGTCAGAATGGCGCCTCCATCCATCCCTATTCAAGGAGGCGTCCAGAATATTCGGCCTCCCGAGGGTGGATCACTTCGCCTCCCCGTCCAATGCACAGCTTCCATGGTATTTCTCCAGGTACCCATCTCACGGGTCGGGGAACCACAACGCGCTACGCTGCCCATGGCCCCCAGGGCTCTTATATGCCTTCCGTCCGCTGCCGCTAGTTCCCAGAGTCATACAGAAACTCATTCACGAGAAGGCAGACCTGCTCCTGGTGGCTCCTTATTGGCCCAGGCGACCGTGGTTCGCGGACCTCCGCAATCTTTCGGTAGCACCCCCATGGAGGATCCCCCCGGACAGGATTTCCCTCTCTCAGGGGCCCCTTCTGCATCCGGAGCCCCAATGGATCCAGTTAGCCGTCTGGAGGTTGAACGGATCCGTTTGACAAGAGAAAAATTCTCCAGTCAAGTAATCGACACTATTTTAGCTGCTAGGCGACCCTCCACCACACGAATTTATGATGCCACTTGGAAGGGCTTTTGCAAGTGGTGTAGCGGGTTCCAAGTTGACCCCCTCTCTCCCTCTATTGCGCAGGTCTTGGAATTCCTTCAAGAAGGCCTACGTAAAGGGCTTGCCCCCAACACCCTGAGACGGCAGGTCGTTGCCCTCTCAACCATTGTCTCTTGTGATAACTTCATTTCCCTCTCTCATCACTCCCGGGTTAGGGCTTTCCTCAGGGGCGCCACCAACTTGTGCCCTCCAACTGTTGACAGGTTCCCCACATGGGACCTCAACAAGGTCCTCATTTCACTTACAAGGCACCCGTTTGAATCTCTGAGGGAGTCCTCCCTTCAATTTCTAACGTTTAAAGTAGTTTTTCTAGTGGCTATTACTTCTGCTCGTCGAGTCTCGGAAATAGCAGCATTGTCAATCAGAAACGATTTATGCGTGTTCCACGCTGATCAGGTGGTCCTTCGGCCCGACCCCACCTTCTTATCCAAGGTTAACTCACCCTTCCACAGGTCTCAGGAACTGGTCCTCCCAAACTTTTGCCCCAGACCCTCGAGGGACAGGGAAACCCGTTGGCACACCCTGGATGTTAGAAGGGCCTTGCGCATATACATTAAGCGCACACAACCCCTGGGAAGATCAGAATCCCTCTTCCTCTCCTTTCAGCCCAGGACATTGGGGCTCAAAGTCTCTCCCCCAACCATCAGTCACTGAATCAGGACGACTATCACCAGGTGCTACCTATCACAATCTCTGCCCGCTCTTGGTGGAAGAACCGCTCACTCCACCAGGAGTGCAGCTACTTCGGCGGCTTGGGCCACGCAAGCCCCAATCGCTGACATTTGTCGGGCAGCCACTTGGGCCTCTCGTCCCCATTCATCAGACATTACAAAATAGACTTATACGCCTCAGCAGAGGCTTCTTTTGGCCGACGAGTCCTACAGAGGGTCATCAGTGACCCGGAGGGGCTTCCGGCCCAGACGGAGTCCCACCCGTAGGACAGCCAAGCTTTGGTATGTCCCACTCTCTGGATGTTCCGAGTGGCTCGAGGGAGAATGGGCATTGGTTCTTACCTGATATGCCCCTTCTTGGCGAGCCGTGAGGAGCATCCAGCCCCACCCTAACTCCTCCATCTGGTGGGTACTCTGGTTTCAGCCAAGGAGCCAATAGTTGATTAGAAGGATTTCATAACCTTTCTTCTCGTTATCGCAAAAAACTGGGGGAACGCTACGTGGAGTCACGTGAGGGGGCGGAGCGTTTGCTCAGCTAAAGCTCAACCTGCAAGAAGAGGACTCAGAAGCACATCCCACTCTCTGGATGCTCCTTGCGGTTCTCCCAGAAGGGGCGTATCAGGTAAGAACCAACGCCCACTTTCTTCCATGTGCATACAAGCAGTGTGCCAGTTGGTTTACAAATTATTTTGTGCAATCATTGGTGTTGTTTTTATTGTCATAAGTTTCTGAAATTTCTCTCTCAATTTTTGCTTCCATCTTAACAGTATAAGTAGTCCTCAACTTAGGACCACAACTGAGCCCAAAATGTATGTTATTAAATGAGAAATTTGTTACGTGAGTTTTGTCCCATTTTATGATGTTTCTTGGCCACATTTCTTAAGTAAATCACTGCAGTTGTTAAGTTAGTAACATGGTTGTTTAGTGAATCTGGCATCCTCATTGACTTTGCTTGTCAGAAGGTTGCAAAAGGGGGCCACATTGCAACCATCATAGATATGAACCGTCATATACATGAACCCGTTGCATCCAAATGTAAATCACATGACCCTGGAGATGCTGCAACAATCATATGTGTGAAAAACAGTCACAAGTCACTTTTTTTCAATGCTTTGTAACTTTGAACAGTCACTAAATGAACTGTTGTGAGTCAAGGACTTCTATTGTGACCTGTAGGTCTCTCTTGGGGATTTATCAGTTAATTTAGATTAAATTAAGAAAAACCAAAAGTACACATATAGACTGGGTGAAACCAGGCTCAATAGCAGTAACTGTGAGAGGGATCTTGGAGTCTTAGTGGACAACCAGCTAAATATGAGCCAGCAGTACGCAGCAGCAGCCAAAAAAGCTAATGCAATCCTAAACTGTATTAACAGAGGGATACAATCAAGATGAAGGGAAGTACTAATACCACTCTATAAAGCCTTAGTAAGACCACACCTAGAGTACTGCATCCACTTTTGGTCACCACATTATGAAAAAGATGTTGAGGCTCTAGAAAAAGTACAGAGAAGAGCAACCAGGATGATTAGGGGACTGGAGGCTAAAACATACAACAAACGCTTGCAGGAACTGGGCTTGGCTAGTCTAGTAAAGAGAAGGACCAGGGGAGACATGATAGCAGTCTTCCAATATTTGAGGGGCTGCCACAGGGAGGAAGGGGTCAAGCTATTTTCTAAAGCGCCTGTGGGCCAAACAAGGAATAATGGATGGAAACTGAACGAGAGCTTTAACCTGGAAACAAGGAGAAACTTTCGGACAGTGAGAACAATCAACCCATGGAACAGCTTGCCCTCGGAAGTTGTGGGAGTGCCATCAGTTGAGACTTTCAAGAAGAGATTGGACTGCCATTTGTCAAAAATGGTGTAGGGTTTCCCGCTTGGGTGGGGGGTTGGGCTAGATGACCTACAAGGTCCCTTCCAACTCTGATTATCTGTATGTATAAGCACCAGCCTGAAGATGGCGAGTGGGACCTCGTCAAGATGTTCTCAATCTTGCACTCAATCGAACACGCCAAGACCTGCATATATATAATTTGAAAAAATACAGAAAATATGTTGCTGTTTTTCACTGGCACTGTATATTTGAAAATTTATATTTTGAAAAGCAACAGGTGAACTTTCTTGAGATAAAGATTGGACTGCTATGAATTTATTACTATGCATTATATAAAAGGAAACTGTGAAATGTATTTCACTATCTGATCCAATTTGGAATAGTGGATAGATATATTTCAGTTTCTCAGTAAAGGCTGAGAGAAGCTGTGGCAAAATCTTCTGGCAGATTTCCACATGAAAAAGAAGACTAGAACCTGAGATGTCCCATACCAAGTCTATTTTATTAATGTATTCACGTTTGAAGATCCTTGCATATATTATTTTAAAAAACCATTGTCCTTGAAATTGTGTATGTTGTGCATAGTGTCTTTTCAGCAAAAGCTTCTTGCTGAATGAGTTTTCCACAATTAATTGCATATGTTCTAATTAAATATTGTGTGAAACAGATAATTGCTTTTATTTTTATCAGGTAGTACAACATCATGCAAAATGACTCTGACTTTCCTAATAATAGTTTATTATTATAGTTTGAATATAACACTTTGAGGAATTGTATCTAGAGCTATTGCAAAGGCTTTAATAGGGCCTATGTACCACTCCAGTCCAGCAGGGGCCTGGCGTATATATCTTAATGAGCTGAAAGTATAACCTTGAGGAGGGAGAGGAAGAGGTACAGCCAAGGCAACAATCAGATAAATCTAAGTCCAAAGTTTGAAAAAATATATCAGATTGGACCCCCTCTGGTTCTCTTTAGGATAAAGACAGGGAGGGGAGAGGCCCATTCAGGTTTGCAAAGTTCTGTTACTGTAACCCAGTAATAAAAGTAGTTCATTATTCATGATGTTCAAGTCTAATCTACATGAAAACTGGTAATATCCTTTATAATAAGAAGGTTTGAAACAATAATCCTACAAATTAAAGTTATAATTAATGATCCCAGCTGAACAGGAACAACCAAAACGTGATTCTAAATCATCCATCCATCTATCTTACCAAATAATAGAGAACAAACAGCTCATAATTAGTGATAGTATTGCATAAAAAGCTATTCTGTATGAAACATGGAAAAGCAAAGTTCCTTATCTCTTCTTAAATATCTATGTTCGCTTCAACTTTGATGACTCAGAAGCATTAAAATATATGAAATATATGGCTTCATTGGATACACATGGTTAAAACAAAAACATGCTGTATAAAGAGGTTTAAACTATAGTAGAAATTTGGTTCCCTGGGATAGTCATAAGGCAAAAACTACCCCTATACATCACTTATTAAATATAAATAGTTACGTTGAACTTCAGTTCTCTACCACATTTATCAAATTAGGGAGATCCATTCAGTGGAATCATAAATATAGATAGTCCACAATTTATGACCACAATTGAGCCCAAAATTTCTGTTGAGACAGTTTTGCCTCATTTTATGAACTTTCTTGCAACAGTGAATCACTGCAGTTAAGTTAGTAACGTGATTCTTAGGTAAGTCTGTCTTAGTCATTGACTTTGCTTCTGAGAAGTTTGCAAAAGCTGATCACATGACCACAGGACACTGTATCGGTCATAAATACATGCCAGTTGCCAAGCATCCGAATTTTAATCACCTGACCAGGGGGATGGCACAACTGTCAAAAGTATGAAAAATGGTCATGTCACTTTATTAATGCCGTTGTAACTGAATGGTCACTAAATGAATGGCGTAAGTCAAGGATTACCTAGTGCATATTTGAAACTTCATTCACAAATAGTCAAATTGAGTCCTTTTAATTTGTTGCATAATTTTGTTGATCAATATTTCAGCACAATATTCTAGGTGAGATAAACATTTAAACAGAAAACTTGAAGGTGATTGCAATTTATAACTAAGCAAGCTATTGTTTCCTTTAGTAACCGAGAATTTGCAAGGTGATATTTGGATATTTATAAAAACTGGTTTTTGATGGATCAGCTAGGATTTGTCAGGAATTTTTTTTTGAATTAAGATGCAAAATTATTTATTAATAGGGATAGTGATTTAGAAATCATTACATTTGCAGAAGGTACTGTTCTTATAATTTGAGGAAGTATTCTATTTTGAATTATGGCTTTGGTTCATTTTTTTGGCAATCTTTCAAAAATGTATATGCCCAGACCTCTTGATATGTTATCTTGCGCATAGTGAAATAAAGAAAGATATTTGCCAAGTTGGAAATTACGTGTCTGTGCTTGTGTGCACTAATTTGTGATTACCAGTAGAACTGGCTGGCATTTGATTTGAAAGAATTGTGATGTTGGAACAAGATTAAAAGAGGTTCTGAGACTACTCTGAGATACCATGTTTCGCTATGGAATCTAGAGTACATATAAAATGCTTATATTTAATCTCAAGTTTTTTTATAAGTCTAGCTCCTTGCTGAAAGACAGTACTGTAGGGAAAAATACAAATGGTCAGCAAAGGTCAGAGAAAAGATGGAACTATGAGACAAATTGAAAGATGGAAAGCTCCAAAAAGTAATAAACATGGAAGAAGAAGAGAAGATGAACACATTTAAAAAGTTGCATAATTAATATGTTATTAAAAGCAACACCCAAGTATGAAAAGTTTGATAGCCATTGTATTGCTGTTGGCTAACAATATGTGGAACGGCTCCTTCAGTCTGATATAGGAGAAAGTATTGGCTTACAATTCCAGTAATTCCCAGCTGCTATACCAAATGTGGAAAATTGTGGCAATTCCTGATTAAAAACATTTGGAGGTCAGAAGGTTGGGGAAGGCTATAATGAACATTATCAAAAAAAGCACAACAAAGAATGTTCTTTCTGCGCCAACTCAGAAAGCTCAAACTGCCCAAGGAGCTGCTGATACAGTTTTACAGAGGAATTACTGAGTCCATCATCTGCACCTCTATAACTGCCTGGTTTGGTTTTGCAACCCAACAGGACAGACACAGACTTCAGAGGATAATTAGGGCTGCAGAAAAAACAACCTGCCTTCAGTCAAGGACCTGTATACTGCATGAGACAAAAAGAGGGCTGTGAAAATATTTATAGACCCCTCACATTCCGGACATAAACTGTCCTTCAGAACGACACTATAGAGCACTGCACACCAGAACAACTAGACACAAGGACAGTTTTTCCCCGAAAGCCATCACTTTGCTCAACAAATAATTCCCTCAGCACTGTTCAACTATTACAGAGTCTGCACTACTGTTACTGTTAATCTTCTCGTCTCTCTTTATCACCCATCCCCTCCCACTTGTGACTGTATGACTGTAACTTTGTTACTTGTATCCTTATGATGTGTATTGATTGTTTCCTAGTATGATTTGATTGCTTATTGTACCCTATGACTATCATTAAGTGTTGTATCTTATGATTCTTGACTCTTGACGAATGTATCTTTTCTTTTATGTATACTGAGAGTATTTGCACCAAGACAAATTCCTTGTGTGTCCAATCACACTTGGCCAATAAAGAATTCTATCTATCTTCTATCTATCTATGTAGATGCAGACCTGAATTCATCTAATGGCATTTATTTGTATATAATGCTACTTCAGTCATTCAAGTTCTAAGCAGCTGACAATGTAAACTCAACTTCCTAAGCAGCATATAATCAAAACAAAAAGCATATAAAGTTCTCTTAATATTATACAACTAAATTACTGTTCTTTAGCGTGTTTTCTAGTTAGAATTAACTTTTCTTTACTTCTTCAAAGGACTGCACGATTTGTCTCTGACCTAGATTTAATGTAAGTTGGATGCCAGTAAAATTGAATAAATGGAATGGCGTTGTGCCAAACCTAACCCCAGTTATTAGGGTTAACTTTTCCCAGAATTTCAGTCAAATTATAGCTTTTCCAGGTTTGATTCTTTCTTGGCAGGATGTTTTCTTTTTAAATACTGCTGTTAACTCTGTATTTTAAAGAGCTCCTTAAAGTTCCTATATTTTCTCCAGTATTTCAAACTGCTGTAAAAAACAATCATCAGTGAAAAATGTATAGATGAAAGCAAAGTTTATAGCGATAGTTTTCTTATAAGTCTATATAAATCTTTAGCAGAATAGTATGGTATTAAGCTTGGGAGATGGGAGAAAGAAGAGGAGCTGGATGAAGAGCCTGAGAAATGCTGTTGAACTCCTAGGAAAAGCAGACCCAGGGGCCCATCATCTAAGTAAAGTCAGAGCTGAGTCCCACAGTTGTGGAATGTATAGCCTCAGTAGAAGTTGATACATCAGCCTAGTCACCCAGCCCTTAGGAACTAATACTAATTTCAGGTGGAATCAGCCCTGGGGTATTCAAACTAGAGGATGGGAAGGCAAGAAGTAATATGTTTCAAGAGAAAAAGCCTTGAGATAATGTTCAGAGTTGACAACATACCTGATTAGGACAAGAGGTGGTATTCAGCAAGTTCTGACCAGTTCTGGAGAACCGGTAGCAGAAATTTTGAATAGTTCAGAGAACCGGCAAATACCACATCTGACTGGCACTGCCCCCATTTATTTTATGCCTCCTGAGTCCCAGCTGATCGGCTGGGTCGTCTTTTGTTGCCCTGCACAGGAGAATGGAGCTGGAAAGCAGGTTTTAGTGGGGTGGGGAGGGGAGGGGATTTTGCAGTAACCTTCCCCCAGGAGTGGAGAGGGAATGGGAATTTTGCAGTATTCTTCCCCTGCCACGGCCACCAAGCCACGCTACGTCATACCCACCAAGCCATGCTCACAGAACTGGTAGTAAAAAAATATGAATCCCACCACTGATTAGGACATCTGGAAGATTGGATCTTCAAATAGGAAACCCTGTTTCAGAACAGTCAGGAGACTACAACAGTGTTGGTTGAAGCTAACCTGTGTGACCATGGATATTGAATTAGCAGTAATTGCTTACTTTCTAAACAGTCTTCCCTTGTTTTTGAACACTATATTCTTGACTCTGCTTGGTTCCCATATCTTTTATGTCATTCAAAAAGAAATTTTCTATTTTGGAAGGAGATTTATTCATTTGCTCTCCCCCCCCCCCTCAAAAAAAAAAGTATTGAATGTCCTTTTTGCTTAGGCATCCAGTTGGTTACACGGAGGGTATAACTGATCTTCCAGGGATTAGTTAGTGCTCAGGATTTCAGTCTTATCTTTCAACTTTTTCATCTAGGGGTTCTATCTGTAGTTTACCTCAAGGAAATAGTGTGTTTGAAGATACTATGGAGATTAAATGATTCAGAGATAATGGAACATACATTTCTTTTTTTAAGCTATCCTTCTAAGAGATCAATACTGTATAACTGACTCATGTATTTTCAAAGCAGTTTTCCAAGAAAGGTTATGCTGAAACATGATGGTTTTTGACAGTGAATCTCATTATTGTTGCAAACTTTCTAGATTTTTTGGAAGGGTTTTTTAAAATTGATTTTTCTTGAGTTAAATTGTTAGGAAAAGTAACTTGTTTCTTCATCTATTTTCTTTGTTAAACTTACTTGCTGCCTGTCTCGCTGTGGGGCTACTCTAGGCAGCTTACCACAATAAAAGGGAAGAAATTAAAAGAGTGTAAATAGAACAAAAGTAAAATAATAGAACAATCAAATTATCAATGAAAAAGAACACAGTGAAAATACAGCTATATGAATACAGCTATAAAATAAATCTATAGAGAAATACATGTGTGCTTCTGCCAATATATATTCTATTTACAGTTCTTCCAGACATTTATACTTCCTATAATGGACAATAGGAGGGAGAGGAAGACAAAAGGAGAAACTTTTTCTGATCAAAGAAGAATTAAGCTCTTCTTTTGGTTGTGAAAATAAATGTCAGGGTCTCCTAGTGAAAAAGAGGCATTTGGCACCTACACTTTATATGTTAACTTCTGAGTAATCCTGATGGTAGTTTTACATAAAAGTGTCCCATTCCCTCCCCCCCCCCCCCAAATAATATTGAGAAATACTGCTTGAAATCCTTTTTGTGTCATTTAAAAAGAAAATTTCCTCATGAGTGGAACAAATAGGGGGCCTCAGGAACAAAAAAAAATTGTATACCATTATATGAGGAGACTTAGCCATTTGTGTCCCCCCCCCCCCAAAAAAAAGAAAGAGAAGGGGAAAAAAGTACTGAATGTCCTTCTTGCTTAGGAATCCAGTTGGTTACACTAGAGCAAGAAATATTTCTTCATTTTATTTCTGTTTCCAAATGTTTCCACTTTGTTTTTTTCGCCCTCATCATGCTGCCACATTCTGTATCTTGAATTTGAAGTTTCAAATATTATAATCTGGGGTTTGGTCAAAATCTAAGCTGCTGTAAAGACAGACATGGGCCTCTTTTTAAAAAAATAAAAATCTCCAAATGCTAATGTGTACATTCTGTTTTGTAGTTGTAACTCTGATTTGATATTCCCTAAAGTTGATAATACAATTATCTATTGTTAATTTGCTAGGAAGAAATGATGCTGTAGCTTTCCAGTAGGACTCTGTGAAATGGTGGCTTCTCGTCATTCAGAATAGCATTTGTTCTGTTAAAAAAAAAAAATCTGGAAATTGTTTTTTTTTGCTTAGGAGCCGCTTGTACTTCAAACTTATGTATGGTTCAGCTGAAATAAGGTTCCATTGTTCATTTAGAGTTGGTATGCTATAATAAGCATACTGTTGTTCAAGGCCCTTAAACTCATTGGATGGCAATGGAGTAGTCACTATCTTTCAGCATGATTGCCTAAATAAAATGCATAATTCGTATGAATGTTGTCTCAAGTGACAACATTCTTTAGTTGACAATGGAGATGAAAGGATGTATTGGTACCCAGAGAAATCCATTTATTTACCCGAAGGGGTGTGAGTATCCGTTCTTTATGCCTCCACTGATACAATTCTGAATGGTAGGAAGACTCAGGAAAGAGGAAGTTTTGCATTTGTATTTGGAAGAAGATTTCAATGAAGCTTTAGAGCTTATTGTTAGGAGGACCTTTTCTTTTCTGAACAGAAGTACCCATCTTGTTTAACTAGTTTCTTCCTTCCTTCCTACATTAGGGTAAGTCATTTTAGGTTTGATTAAATAAGTTCATTAGAAAATTGTTAGTTTTACTATTTTTTTGCAGTTATCCTCTGTACTTGGATTCCAGGATCGTCAATCTGTTTTTGCTGATGAATGGCTGACCACTTTCTTGGAAATGTATGTTTTAAACTGAATATGTGCAAAACTGAGTAACTGAATATATGCAAAAAGTGCTCTTTTTTTGTTTAGTCAATAGATCCTGTGATCTTGAATTCAAGTCCCAAGAAACACCCAGTACTCAGCAATGAGGCAGGTATTTTTCACATATTCAGAAACCTTCATATTACATTTGTTTCACATGTTTTTCTGTAACATGTACCTAAAACAAGTTGATGAACTGAGTTACTACATGATCAGAAAATTATTGTTTAAACAACTCAGTTGAAAATAAACACCTTTAAGGGCATATCAACGGGTCAGATCCATTCATATTTGATGAAGCGTCATACTGTGATGAAAATATATCAATTACTTGAGAGAAAATGGGCATTGGTTCTTACCTGATATGCCCTTTCTCGGTGAGCCGCGAGGAGCATCCAGAGAGTGGGAGGTGCTTCAGGGTCCTTTCTCATAGGCTGAGCTTTAATTGAGGAACGCTCCTCCTCCTCCACGTGACTCCATGCAGCGTTCCATAGTTTTTGCGAGGACAAGAAGAAATGGTTGTGTACTCATCCTAACGAACTAGTGGATTCTTGGCCGAAACAAGACTCCCCAACAGACAGAGAGACGGTGGGGCTGGATGCTCCTCGTGGCTCGCCGAGAAAGGGCGTATCAGGTAAGAACCAACGCCCATTCTCCCTCGAGCCGCTCGGAGCATCCAGAGAGTGGGACATAACAAAGCTTGGCAGTCCTACGGGAGGGACTCCGTCTGAGTTGGAAGCCCCTCCGGGTCATCGATGACCCTCTGTAGGACTCGTCTGCCAAACGAGGCCTCCGCAGAGGCATATACGTCTATCTTGTAATGTCTAATGAAGGGAGACGGGGAAGCCCAAGTGGCTGCCTGGCATATGTCAGTGATTGGAGCCTGGGTGGCCCAGGCCGCCGAAGTGGCTGCACTCCTGGTGGAATGTGGTGTTATCCCACCGGGAACAGACAAGGATTGTGACAGGTAGCATCTGGAAATAGTTGCTCTGATCCAGCGACTGATAGTTGAAGGGGATACTTTGTGACCCAATGTCTTGGGCTGAAAGGAAAGGAATAGGGATTCCGACCTCCTCAGGGGCTGTGTGCACTTACGTATATGTGTAGAGCCCTCCTCACATCTAAAGTGTGCCAAAGAATCTCCCTGTCCCTCGAGGGTCTGGGGCAGAAGTTTGGAAGAACTGGTTCCTGCACCCTGTGGAAGGTGGAATTGATCTTGGGCAGGAAGGTAGGGTTGGGTCGAAGGACCACCCGGTTGGCATGAAAAACGCAGAGGTCCTTCCTGACTGATAAGTCTGCGATTTCCGATACTCGCCGGGCCGATGTGATGGCCACCAGAAACACCACCTTAAAAGTTAGAAACTGAAGGGAGGACTCCCTCAGAGGTTCAAAAGGGTGCTTTGTAAGTGAAACAAGGACCTTATTGAGGTCCCAGGTAGGATACCTGTGGACAGTCGGGGGGCACAAGTTGGTGGCTCCTCTGAGGAAAGCCCTAACCCGAGGGGGGTGGGAGAGGGAGCCAAAGTTGTCGCAGAAGACAACCGTTGTCAGGACTGCGACCTGTCGCCTCAGGGTGTTAGGGGAAAGCCCTTTGCGCAGGCCTTCTTGGAGGAATTCCAGGACCTGAGCAATGGAGGGGGAGAGGGGGTTAACTTGGGATTTATGACACCACCTGCAGAAGCTATTCCAAGTGGCATTGTAGATCCGCGTGGTTGAGGGCCACCTGGCGGCTAGAATGGTGTCAATCACTTGACTAGAGAAATTCTCTTTCTTCAGGCGGTTCTGCTCAACCTCCAAATGGCTAACTGGAACCATTGGGGGTCCAGATGAAGAAGAGGCCCCTGAGAGAGGGAGATCCTGTCCGGGGGGATTCTCCAGGGGGGCGCTACCGATAGATTGCGGAGGTCCGCAAACCATGGGCACCCAGACCAGAAGCAGATCCGCCTTCTTGTGGATTAGTTTCCGTATCACTCTGGAAAGTAGGGCTAGTGGGGGGAAGGCGTATAGGAGCCCTGGAGGCCAGGGGCAGCATAGCGCGTTGTGGCTCTCCGACCCGTGGGATTGGTATCTGGAGAAAAATCTTGGAAGTTGTGTGTTGGTCGGGGATGCAAAAAGGTCCACCACCGGTAGGCCGAAGATTCTGGACGCCTCCTTGAACAGGGATGGGTGGAGGCACCATTCTGACTGGTCCACCGTGGCCCTGCTCAGCCAGTCCACCTGGATGTTGGAAACTCCGGAGATATGTTCTGCTGTTAGCGAGAGGAGGTTGGACTCTGCCCAATGACAGAGACGTTTGGCCTCCCTCATCAACTGAATAGACTGGGTGCCCCCTTGCCTGTTGATGTGTGCTTTGGCCGTGACGTTCATGAGAATGAGGACATGACGTCCGCGTACCTGAGGGAGGAGGCTGCGCAGGGCCAGATGGATGGCGTGAAGCTCCAGCCAGTTGATGCTACATCTTTGTTCTATCTTTGACCATCTGCCCTGTGCCATGAGCGAGTTGACGTGAGCGCCCCATCTGGATAGGCTGGCATCTGTAGTGAGGGTGAGCCTCTGGGGCTCCTTGAAGTGATGGCTCCTGTTGATGGCAGGGTTGGTCCACCAGAGAAGGGATGTGAGGACCTTTGGAGGTACCTTGACCTTAGATTTCGAATTGCTTCTGCCGGATCTTTGAAATGGAAGCAGGAACCACTGAAGGGATCTGCTGTGTAAACGGGCCCAGGGAATAATGGAAATGCATGAGAACATCTTGCCTAGTAATTTGGAGAGGTCTAATAGAGATGCCCTTTTTGACCTCCTAATCTGTTTGACAGATGTCTGGATACTGAGGAATCTCTCTAGGGAGAGAAAGACCTTTTCTGTGACCGAATCAATTATAGCCCCAAGTGGGTAATTCGAGTGGATGGAGCCAGCTGGCTCTTTTGCCAATTTATAAGGAACCCGTGGGCTTGGAGAGTGGAGAGGGAAGCCCTGGTGTCCCTCTCTGCCTGGGATCTGGAGGGGGGTAGGATGAGGATATCATCCAGGTAACAGTGGAGGCGGAAGGGAAGGTTCCTGAGGTGAGCCGCCAGCACCGCAAGGACCTTGGTAAAGGTCCTCGGGGCCGATGTCAACCCAAAGTGAAGGGCTATGTATTGGAAGTGGTGGTTATTGTAACAAAACCTGAGGAATTTGTGGTGAGAGGGCCGGATTGGGATATGTAGGTATGCTTCCAAAAGGTCTATAAAGAAGAGCCAGTCCCCCTGCCTGGTACCCAAGAGGATAGACTGCAAGGTGTGCATTTTAAACTTGCGCTGGATCAAGTGACGATTAAGACGTTTTAAGTCTAAAATAGCTCTCCATCCCCCAGAATGCTTGGGAACCACGAAGAGGTGGGAGTAAAATCGCCGCCCTCGTTGAGTGGGTGGAACGGTTTGGATGGCCTGAATGTCAAGGAGATGTTGGATAGTGGAGTCCATCAATTTGCGTTTGGTGGGGTCCCTTGAGGGGGGGATGTCATGAAGTCAGAGGGGGCGGAGTGGAACTCAAGTGCGAAACTGAACCTGACAGTGTCCCTAACCCAGGTGTCAGAAGTAGAGGAATCCCATTGGTCGGTGAAATGCCTGAGATGTCCGCCAATGGGGGGCGAGGAGGGGGGTCTATCTGGGGTGATGGAAAGGTCTGCCCCCTGATCCCCTGAAGGGTTTCTTGTAGCTGCCTCCCCTTCTACTCCTGTCACCCGAGTCAGCTCGATCCTGGGGTTGAGATGGTCGGAAAGAGGGGGGGTCTTGGGTACCTAGCCACGAAGGGGGATTGATAGAAGGGCCGGAAGGAACCTCTCCGAAAGGGCTGAGGAGCACTTGGCTCTGACCTCCGAAAAAGAGAGGGGAGAAATTTTTTCTTGCTGTGGCCCTCGACTAGCAGGGGTTCCAGGGATGGGCCAAATAATTTGTCTCCCTTAATAGGGGCGATGGCCAATTTGACTTTATTTTTAACGCCCGCCTGCCGGTGTTTGAGCCAAAGCAGGCAACGGGCTGTGACGTGCGAGGTTATGGCTCTAGTGGAAAACTTCACCGATTGGTAGGTGGCGTCGGCTGAGAATTCTGCTGCAGCCACCAGCTTAGCTATATACTGGTGCGCTCTTACGTTAGAGGTGGGGACGTGTGTCTTAATTGCCAAAGCCACCGGATTGAAGACCTGGTGAAAAAGGAGGCGGCCGTGGCTGATCTAATGGCCCAAGCGTTGGATTGGTGGGCCCGGTGTAAAGCCAGTTCCCCCCGCTTGTCCTTGGGTTTCAGAGCCTCCAGGGCCTCGCTGGGGGTGGAGGAGGGTACTGGACCAACAATGGGCTCGTCAACCTCAGGGATATTTAGGAGACTAGAGAAGTCTGAGTCAAGGTTGGAAAATCTTTTATCCTGGCTGGATGGGGTGGGAGGAGCCCCAGTGGAAGCCAGCAGCTTCACCACCAGGTCGGAAAATATAGGCGGGGCCGGGATGACCTCGGCCTCTACCACCAGCTGCTTAAAGATGGAATCCTCTGGGCTTCCCAATGAGGAGGGGGGGCAGAGTGGGACTGGGTGAGTTGGCCAGAAATGTTTTTTGCCTTGAAGAGGAGGGATTTGTACAGGTGTGGCCTAAACAGGCCCACGGGTGCGGGCTGGTCAGGTGTAAGGCCCTCATCCTTAGACATCTCCTCCATTGGCTCCACTTCCGATAGGGGCTCACTATAATGGGATCCCCCTTTGAATTCCTCCTCCTCCCGCCCGAAATGACCAAAGTCCCCTTCCTCCTCCTGTTTGGGTTCAAAATCTTCGATAAACAGATATGGCAAAAGGAAAAAAATTGGCAAAAAAATAGCAGCAAGGGAGATAGAAGTTAGTGGCCCAAGGTAATATGATTTCAACAGAAAATTGCATATAATTCGATTCATACAACATAATAGAATTGGAATACATGCTGTGTGTCAAGCTTCCAGCTGTGTTCTTTTTTTAATCTTTGAAGACTCTGTTAAAGGTTTGGTTTCAACATATAAATGTTTAGAATATAAATATATTTGACATTATTGTGAGACAAAAGTATGCTCATTTATCTTTGCTGGTGCACGTTTCATTAACTTGCCAAAACAATAAAACAAGTTTGTCAGGCTTGCGTAATTGAGTAGTGCAATTGAGTGAGACTACTGAAATTATCCTAGAACTATTTGTGTTTATTAAGTTGGGTTTGAGGGAGAGAAAAGGAGCATTAGTTCAATAATACATATATTCATTTGATTGGATCAGTAAATCAGTTTTCAATACTTTTGCATGTAACAGATCTAGATTCAATCCTTCATACAATATTTACATACCCTATTTAAAAAGTGTTTGAAAATAAGACACTTCTGCATTATTATGTATCACGTTACCATGGACTAATTAATTGCTTGCCACAGTTAATAAAGGAATTGAATAAGAAATAAATAATTATTAATAAGAATGTATGTTATTACATGTAATTCAGAGCTAGTAATGGGATTGCTTGTTGAGGGAAAGGGGGAGAAAAGGCATCAAACACTGTCTTGGAATTCTGCAGTAATTTTAAGTCACTTCATAGATATTTACCTATTGTATCTTATAAAGTAGTTTCATATGGAACACTTCTTCAGAAGTTTAAGAATTGGAAGCAAAAGCTTCCTGTATGAAGCTAAGCTTCTATAGGTAGCCTTTGGCTTATGTCCATTTGTTCAGTGACTGTTCAGAGTCAAATGAATTTATGAAGCTCTGGCTGTTCATTTGCAAATTCTCTGCTGGTAAAATCAGGTCAATAAGATAATCAACAAGTGGGTTGCAAGTTGCTTTGTAAGTTACTCCTGCCATTTTTTCCTCCCAAGGATCTTGTAGCGCCCGCTGCCCACTAGTACTCCATAGAGTGTGCTTTGAAGTTTAAAGTGACTTTACACATGCTTGGGATAGACACATGTTTGTCATCCGATGAAAATAAAATAAAAAATTAAATATAATAAAAGTAATAATTAAAAATAAAAAATAAAAAGAAAGCAAAAAACAAACTTAAAGGGCAGACTGATGGGCCACTGTGCCCTTTTCTGTAGTCAGTTTTCTAAGTTTCTATGCCAGCCTGCAGACTCCATTGCCCATGGCCTGCACCACCCCATCCAAGGTCTCTGCTGACCCTCCCACAGCACTTGCACATATCCCCCCTTCACTCCTTAGCTGAGACTTCTGGCCCTTCCTACTTAATGACTTGGACATCCTAGAGTTATGAGGATTGGGATTGCCACTGCTAAGCAATGCGGTCTCATGATATCCTGGTTTATGATTGCATTGCCTACTGAGGGCAATCCTAGTTTCAAATGCTGTAACCTAAGGACTACCTCTGTTGCTACCATATAATGCATGCATTTGGTGATACGTAAAAGCATATTCTAGTTTTTTAAAAAAAATATTGGGATGATCTTGCAAATATTTTTTGCAAAATAGTATATTTATGACCTTTTTCCTTAAACAAATCTGAAATTTCCATTGAGATCTCTTCTTATGAAAACACTTATTACATAGAATTTACAACTGAGCAAACTTCTTTTATTAAATTCAAGCAAATTTTTGTCGCCTTTGTCATCTGCTTTGTTAATAGCAATTTGCAAGGGATAAATCATCAAAACAGGACATGATGCACCTTAACCAAACAGTTGTATAAATCAGGGGAACTAACTATGATTGTGCCTTCTGTTGCTCTTTACAGCTTTTTGACAGCATAGATATGTTAATGAAGTAGAATGAAAATACATTCCCAAATGCACTTTTTCGGAGATGTAATGGGGCAGAGGACAGCTGTTGTGATGAAGAATACTGCCATGTTCAGCCTACAATTTTTGGTGAATCCAGATGGCCCTATCTTTAGCATATTAAAAGGGCATGTTGATTCTGTTTGTGAAGCAGCAATATATTTAGAACAATCTATTAAAGTCTGTTTCAGGCATCAGTTAAAAATTATTGCAGCAAATAAAGGATTACTCTTTTTTATTTCCTGTATATCTTGCTTTATTAAAAGCTCTGGGTAATATGCTTTCTGTAAGCAGACGTAACAGATTGGTTACAAAAAGTATGGGAAGAAACGATTTAATATAAGTTGTTTCCAAATGGCATAATTTTGCACATTGTTCTAGTAAATTGGTACATGCAACAACTATAGTTGTGGATATTTGTATTGATTATTAATTATATTGATTGCTACAGATAGGTCTCAAGTTACAACCCCAATTGGGATTGACATTTCTGTCATTCATTGTGGCAGTCATAAACCAAGTTGTCAAGTGACTGCACTGATTTACAATGGCAAACCCTGTTCATCGTTCTTTGGAAAGAAGATAGCTGGGTAGATGAATGCTTCCTTCCTCTGGGTGTGTGTGTGTGTGTGTGTATGTAGCATCTCTGTAGTGTAAGGGCAGGTAAGCTGCTAAGTGCCATAATTTTGATTATGTGAATCGGGGGGAGGGAGAAGTACTGCAACAATTCCAACTTTGTGCATGAGTGGTAAATCCATTTTTTCAGCACAATCATAATTTTGAATGCTCACTGAACAAATGATCATTATCTGTATTTTTCCTCTAAAGATACAAGAGCTTCCTAGGCAGTTTATAGGTGATTTCAAAATGTTTTAAGGCCACAGTAAAATAATACTGATAACATAAAATTTCATCAGGTTCCTTTGCATAAGGTAAATGATATTACTGGGCTAGTTTGGGGAGTGAACTCTGATATTGTCTTCCCCTGTTTCCCTATATTCCTGTTAATTCTGTGACATGGTAGCATGGGTAAATTGTTAGGGCCGTATCCTCAGAGGAAAAAAGAATGAGTTACCTCATTAAAGTACCTTTAAAATTCTAGTTATTGACAATGAAGAATCAGTCAATCTACTTCAAAAATGTGTTTCTCCACACATTTAGCTCTTTGCTATTGCAATAGTCCAAATTCACAAAAGAGCTTGTACCCATGTGCAGGATTTCCTTACGGTTGGCCTATACACAAAGGAATAAGTCATTTTGATTTCATATACTCCCAAGGAAAAATGTTCTAGGTCAACTCTTAGTCTTTTTAAGTGGAAGTATTGGTCACACACAAAAAAAGGAAAAAAGTAGATGAAAGGACTAAGAACTAGAGTATAATGGACTAGTGAAAATAAGCCCATAATGTCATTTCTTGCTTCTACAGAGAGAGAGATAGAACAAAGAAGGGTTCTTGTTTATAAGACTGAAGCAAATACCTGGGGTGAATTTCATGCCTTTATGTTTCTTTCTGGCTGCAATACATTCTGGCAGAAGGTAGTCAGCCTTGTATTTTGGCAGAAGGTAATCAGCCTGGCATTTACTTACAGCAATAAAGTTACTACACAAATCTTTTCAAAATTAATTTCCTCAGCATGGGTCCTTCTTGTCACTAGAGATCATTGGGTTTCACATTAAATTGAGACAGTGTTTGTAGCTTTTTTTCATATTCAGAGTATTTTGAAATCATAACATTTGCGTGATCTTGATCTAAGATGTTATTTTAAACATTTTTCAAGAAATGCTGTGCTTGCCACATCCTGAGCTATTCCATATAAATAGAACATTTTTGAAACTTAGAAAAGCTGATGTAGAAAAAGTTTTGGAGTAGGTTAAAAAAAAAGAAAAGAAAAAGGCTTTTCTGCCTTGATCCTTTTGAAAATGAACGTTATAGTGGAAAGAATAATGGATTTGGCATTTTAGCCATGTTGATTATGTGCCAGTATGGTTTCCTTAGCAATGGAATTCCTCAAGCAATGGTTACTGATGTAAACATAATTGAATGCTAGTTGTGTGTCTTGCATACAGGCTATGAATCTGTGCTTTTTAAAATGTGTGTGTTTGTAGTTTTAATTTCAAGACAGGTTAGAACAGGTTGTTACTTTTCTCTCTTGTCAAACAAGGGGACAAATCAGAGCCGTTTACACTATTGAGAAGTTTGCATTTGATTTAACTGTGATATTTATTCCATCCCACGTTTAACCCTTCCAATCTGTAATTTAAAATAAGTAGAAATCTTAATTCTAGAAAAACTAAGAATACTGGATAGATATTATTCTTTTCAGAATAATTCTTTCATGACCCTGACTACAACAAAGCAAGCAACCGTGAGGCAGGAATCAGCAGTGCTTATGCCAGATCGAATGGTTATGTAAATAGGGAGCTTTCACTGTTGAGGCTGCAAACAGAAGAACCACCAAATGTCTGTTGACTCAGAAGGATGAGAGAAAAGGCCTAAGATTGAAATCCTGGGGTTATGTATAAGGCTTGATTCTTGTGTTTTTGCTTTAGACATTTTTTCCTTTTTGCAGGTCTATATTTTCCCCCTGGGTAATAAAATTCTTAATCTGCCCTTGTGGAATCTGTGAAGCTTCTACTATTAGCTAGTTGCTGAAATCAGGTAGTTTCTGGAATTTTGATCATGGGGACGCTGCAAGGATCATAAGTGTGAAAAATGGTCATAAGTTACTTTTTTCAGGGCCATTGTAACTTTGAACAGTCGTTAAATGAACTGTTGAGGACTACTTCCATTGCCATTGTTAATGTGAAACTTGCACTCACCCAGAACTGGAAGGGAAAGGCTTTTAGCAGGGCTTAAAAGGACTAGTTTATTTGATCCACAAATAAATCATTGGGCTTAGATGGTGGTGGAAAAATTGAAATTATGGGCAGGGGGAATCTGTGATGGATGGCAGTAGGCAGGCCATTACTGGAAACCTCTCTTCACAATTCACAATTGTAGCTATTGTTACTTAGCACCTGGCCTGTTTTTAACGAGACTTTGTTTCTCCACAAGGTAATTGTGGTTGGGTGAGGAAGGAGGGGGTTTATCTGTTCCCAGCCAGTTTTTAGATTCTGCATAAGCCTCAACTTGAAGACTACAGAGGAATTTATTCATTTGTGTAGATAACCTGTGGAGGGACCTAGATGGAAGTATGTGCCCCTCTACAATGAATTTCTTAGATCTTGGACTCATGCATGGTGGCTTGCAAACTACTACAGGGCCAGAACATCTAAACGTTCTTCCCATATCATCAAAGAAAGTAGCAAAATAAATTTGAAACACTTTTTAAATCATAATTCTAACTAAGGATAAATCTTTCACTATTTAGTCAGAAATTAATATTTTTAATCATACTGTGCTGATTGCTGCTAATCATATATAATTAGATTTCAACAATGACCTGTTTTTGAAATGGTATCGGATATTCAGTATGTAAAACCATTTAGTTACATATTAAAAATTCAGTTATGTTTATGATGTTATCATAAACGTTTGTATTTTCTTTGACTTTTTTGCTTCTTCTCTCTCCCTTTTCTTATCTTTTGTTTTCTTTCTTTTCCTTTCCTTCTTATAAATGTGCAATAAAATATATATTTTAAAAAACAGAGAAGTATAGAGAGCTAAAAATTCCAACAAGTTTATTGGTAAATGGAATACTAAATTATACATATCAACTTTCCAAGATTTTGTAATCTAATCTTTCCTCTTTCAATAAATCTGATTAATAAGCTTTGTGAGAATCTAGAGCAGCTGTTAGGGGCTTAATCTCAGAAACTGTATATGTGTAATTAGTATAAGAATATATTATGGAATATTCATACAGAACAATTAATAGGATTCCCATTTCCTCAACAACTATAAACTTAATATGTGCCAATAAAATATAAATATAAAGGTGTACTTATATTTGCATTTGTTTGTGTATATTTATCTACAATTTAAGCATAATCTCTTTTTGTGTATTGAGAAAATTGAAGATTTAATTTTTTTTAAAGATATGAGCAATATTAACATGATATGTCAAAATTTAATGTTTAGCAGAGTTAGTGCAGAGAAAATTATAGTGAAACAATTTCCACTTAAACACAGTGTAGAGAAATTATGAGATATATTTGTAATATTTGTGGGATTTATTAGAAGCATCTTGTAGAGCAAGGGTGTCAAACATGCGGTCCGTGGGCCAGAAATGGCTTGTGTAGGCCACACTCACCCCTGCTCTGCAAGGGCAAGAACAATCCCGATATATCACAATATGGCCCGTGATGCGATTGGGTTTGACACCCCTGTTCTAGAGAAAGGAGATAGCAAGAAAAATTGTGTTGACCAATTCTCCCTCTACCTAGGCAAATTTTCTTGATATCTCTAGCATAAGGCCAGAATAAAGTCTTAGACCTGGGCATTTTCATAATTTTCATAATTCTTAGCTTCTAAGAATATTTGTATTGTATGCAATGTATAATCATCATTATTCATTGCATACAACACAGATAGAATATAGAGTAAGATTATGGGTATTTCTTTTCTTAATTTTGAGATTTCTGACATTCAGGGTGAACATAAAAAGTTTTCATAGGTTTTGTCCTCACATATAATCCAGCCCTGTTCCATATCATTCAGAAATATTCCATAGTTCTTTGCTATAGGAAGAAAATTAGAGCATGGTAGCCTAGTAGTTAAGTCACTGGGTTTGTTGACTGGAAAGTTGGCAGTTTGAGACCCAAGCACCATGTGGTGCAGTGGTGAGTTCCTGTTCTTGTGTTGTAGACTGGAGATAGATGATGTCGTATAACTCCCCCTCTGTTGAGAGAGGGCTGTTCACTTCCAGGAAGGCCATTTGCACTACTCAGGTGATCCTGAGGACACAGGTAAACCTTCAGGCGGCCTCAACAGCTCTCTAAAAAGAATACAAATGACCAAGTGTCTGCACAGAATATAAATTTTTCCATTCCCCACCAACCAGTCAGAGCTGAAGAAGCTTCTTGGATGAGATGCAAAACATCTACTAAGAAAATCAAGAAAGTCCAGTTGACTCTTAGGAAAAAAAAAGCTCCTGTGGTTCAGTTATATAGTTTATTTATTCATATTTATACATAGAAGAGGAACCAATTAAAATGCATGGTTTTATGAGGAAAGAATGAGAGAATTAGTGATGTATCACCACAGTGTAATCGTGGATATATGATTCAGAAAAAGTTTTGCAGCATCTTTTGAAAGTAATCATTTTTAAGACACCAGCTGTCAAAAGCTTCAGCTATTTCATCTATTAGGGATGCATGGTGTGATTTCATTGATGTAGGACTTAAATATGTTGATATGAGGGGGGAGTGAAGATAGGCTAGTTACGCAGATAGGGTTCCTTGAGAGGTAGATTACAGGTAATCTATTAATTAATAGAACTGTTTTGTTAAAAACCCTTTGTGTTAGACCTTCTGAGATAGCCTGAAATCTTTTGATGTAAGCTAGTAGTCTCTCATTTAACTGTGCTGCCTTAAGTTTCTTTGTTCTAAAATCACTACTTTGAAATCTCTGATAAAGTGTCTTGGGTAGTTAAAATACAGTTCTATCTCTTTGTCTCTGTTTTGAGCCCAGATGTCAAATTTGTGTCTATTAATTCTTTTGCATGAAGTCTTGACCTGTTTGTTCTATGTAGAGTCCACTGTGGCATTGCTGGCAGATGATGATATCTATCACATTTTGTTAAGAGTATATGAAGATGCCGTTAATGTTCTTTGTGAAGTGGTTGGGGCACCTAATTATTTTGTTGGTATAGATGTAGAAGCATTCTGCAGATAGTCCTCAACTTATGACCACAAGTGCCATAGTTTGTAAATTGTTGTGGTTGGAAATTGTGGTAACTGGACCTAATTTTATGACCATTTTTATGATGGTGGTGAAGCAAATCACAAGGTCTTTAAGCTGTAAGTCTGAGTCTAGCTTATCCAGTGGGTGTTTTTGTCAGGAAATGGCAATGAGTTGTAAGTACAGGTAATCCTCAACTTATGACCACAATTGGGCCCAACATATCTGTTGCTCAATGAGACAGTTATTAAGTGAATTTTGACCCATTTTATGACTTTTCTTGCCACAATTGTTAAGTGAATCACTGCAGTTGTTACATTAGTAACATAGTTGTTAAGCAAATCTGGCTTCCTCACTGACTTTGCTTGAAGGTCACAAAAGGGGATGACATGATTCCGGAACTTCGAAACCGTCATAAATATGAGTCAGTTGCAAACTTCTAGATTTTGTTCACATGACCATGGGGTTGCTACAAGGCTCATAACTGTGAAAAACAATGATAACTCATTTTTTTAAGTGCAATTGTAATTTCAAACAGTCACTAAATGAATTTTCATAACTCAAGGACTTCTTGTAACGGCTTTTTGAACATGCCATAACTTTGAAATGTTGTTAAGTGATCGATTGTAAGTCAAGGACTTCCTGTTAATATCTGAGTTTGTTGCAGGCTCTGGTTCCCATATTATATTGTTGTACTGTTTCTTATTGCTTGTAAGAATTTGCTTCTAGATGGTGGTTGTCTGTATGCAAGTACGGGCCTACCCTGAGGTGCCTGTAAAATGAGGAATCATTGCCTAGTAGCCTATTAATAATGCATTTATGTGGTTTGAGCTGTGAGCTGTAGGTGACAACTTGTGTTGCTCTGTTGTTTTCTTGTTTGTGGTCTAGGTTTTAATAGATCCTCCCTGTTGATTTCTGTATTGATTTTGCTGGGTAGATAAAATTAAATTAAACATTAGGAGGCTGAACTATCAGTTAAGCATTATGATTGTACCCAGTCCAGAGTCACTTGCTTGAGATGGCCAGGTACAGAAATTGAATAAATAAATATAATCTCTATCAAGTGGGTCGAAACAAAAAAAATTGTAATGTCGATAATAGATTTGGTAATATCTTCTAGAAATGTGTAGGTATGCCTGGTGATGTGTAGTTTCATGAAGAGTGTGGTATTTATGTATGCATTGTGCCATTTTATACCATGACATCAAACAAATAGATTTGTTTTGTAGAGAACTCCAAGCTTAAGTTGATTGTTGGATGGAAATTTTTGTAGTCTTGATGGAATCTGATGTGGAGTTATTTCCATGTCCTCAATAAATCTCAAGTTAAAAAAAATTGGGAGGGGGAATAAGTGTTAAAGAAAATATTCTAGGTAAGCCATGAAGATGTTGTTATATTGCAAAGTCCTATGTATATCCATAGATGTGCCATTAATTTCCAGGTACATATTGTTACCAAAGATTAAGTAGTTCTGGTAAGTACAAAGTAATAAAGTCTGGTGGCAAGAGGTAAATAGAATGAATAGTGACTAGAGAATTGGTTTTCTTTGCTCTCAGCACCCATTCATTGGAAACCTATTTCTCTTTTCTCCTCCAGTCTTTGGGGAATCAAGAGAGGATTGAAGGGGAAATCTTTACCCCAAAATCTTTGGGAATCTGTAGCTCACTTAAGTTGGGGTAGTGCAAAAAAGCAACTAATTTGTCACTCCATGATTTAACCAATAATCAATTTTATCATTTGTGTTGAAAGAATGTCTTTCTTCTAGATTCTACATACAACACAGTTAAAGAGCGAAAATGGTAAATCACTTAACACATTTCTAACTCTACCTAAACAGCTCAATTTTCAACTTTGTTGTCCAGATCTCCAACCATCTCACAAAAGACATCCAACTTGTTCCTACCCAAAATCTGACAGAACCTCTTCTTTTTCTTTATTGACTGTCAGTGGTCAGGTGACTAATTCTGACCATATAAGGCAGTTTGAGAAAGTGTGTATTATATATGTAGATACGTTTGTATTTGATGGGTATTAGATTTGTGGTTAACTTTATCTAAATTTGAAACCCCTTTTCCTGGCAATCACTTTATATAAGAGGTTTATAAGATTTCAAATGATTTCCCTGCCAAGCTAATTAAAAATCACAACTAATTTATGATAAGTTTTAAATGTATGTGTATATATTTCTTTGGAAAGTTTGGAAACTGGTACATATAATATTGACTCATGTTGGGGCTGTATTTTGGAGAAGTGTATTTTGATGTGGAGACCTATTTAAAGGACCATGGTAGATGAATTTACAATTATTATAATCCAATGTAATGTAACTGCTCAATATTATGTGGGAATGAAGATATACGCCCATATTTTATATTGTACTCTTTTGAAAATTGCTTGCATTGTGTTTTAATTTAACCTAGCTTTCAGTTATTGAATTCTAATACATTTAAGATTATTCAATTTCATTGGGTAAAATTTGGACTCCTGTCAAAGTCAAATCTAGACGTAGTTCAAGTTAAATGAATCTTATGATATACAATATACAATTAAATGTTCTGAATGTTACAATGTGATCTGTTTTATTGGTTGCATTATTGTTTTTGCCTAATGTCTGTTTTTTAATAAAACTATTTTTTGGACAACTGTTCCCTATCCCAGCTGTCCTGTCTCGTGGCAAGAGAATGAGTGAAGAATGCCAACAATGTATGCCAAGATTTATACATTCGCAGTAGGCAAACCCAAGGCAAGAAGCTTCTTAATTAAAGCAAGAAGTCATCTTTGTTGGGCCACAGAGGTAGAGGAAGATGCTGGAGATGAATTATCACTTTAATAACACGATAAAGGCATAATTTCATACTCTGTGGGAGAAAACAATGGTAAATCACCTGTATTTTTAGCAAGAAAACTACATAATAGAAAATATAAAATGATTGGTGATACAGTGCTGGATGAAAGCCCTGTCAGATCAGATGGCATACAATACACTACTGAGAAGGAGCTGAGAATCTATCAGTGTACTCATAGTGTTTATGACACTAGATAGATTGATGATTGTCGGACAGGTACTTGCTGATGTTGCCATGCAGCCAAAAAAACCCAAACAAACCAAAAAAACCAACAATCTAAAGCTGCAAAGACAGAATTGCAGTGGGAGCATGGAATTTAACAAGCATGAACACGGGAAAGCTCAGAACAGTTAAAAATAATGAAAGATAAAATAAGTGCAAACGGACATCTTAGGAACTAGCAAGTTGAGATAGACCAGGATATGATACTTTCAGCTAGAATATCACACTGTTTATTTTTGAGGGCATGAAAAGCAAAGGAGTCAGTAGTTCACGAAAGCAAGATGTGCTGTTTGTGATTGGAGACCAGAATGCCAAAGTTGAAAAATATAGTTGTATTGCCTGGCTTAGAAAACCAAAATGAAGCAGGAGCATTTCCACTACTCCAGTTTCTTCATCGCTAACATTACTTCCAAACAATCAAAATGATGCCCATATCTATTGATGTCACCAGATAGAATATATAGAAATCAAACTGACTATTATTGCTTAAAGGAAGTAGTCCTAAGTTCTGGCATCAAATTCATGACTAGGTGTTGACTTGGAACAGATCACAAAGTGATCATGTGCAATTTCTATGTTAAGTTAAAGGAGAAGGAAGCCAAGCAGTTTCCACAAGATGACCTTGAGGATATACCAACTATTTTCAAGGAGAATATCATAAATCATTTTGACATCCTGAACATCAGTGATGGGGAACCAAGGAACTAAGGAACAAACTTTTAAAAAGTTGTTAAGGATGAATTGGAAAAGAGATTGCCAAGGATAAAGAAACAGAAGAAATCAAACAGTGGAAATTGCCCAAAAGCCAAAATCAAGGAAGACTATCCTCCATTTCTCTCTTCCCCCTCCACCCCCAAACAATCAAATGATCCTTTACCAACCTTTGCCATGTAGTGCCCTACTTTAGGCACATTATACAAAGTCCTAACTCTTGAGAAGGTTGTAATGATTGGAAAGATGGAAGGGAAGAGAAAAAGAGGATGATCAGCAGGAAGATAGGTGGACTCTGTTATGGTGTTGGTAGATGCACCATTGGAAAACCTAAAGAACAACTTTAGGGGCAGATTGTTATGGAGAACAATTATCTATGTGATTACTAAGAGCTGAAATTGACTGATGGCACATAATTATGAATCATAATTTGTAAATATTAAATTAGATAAATAAACTGTGGAAATAAGTAGAAGTGGGGTCACAATTACAGTAAGTATTTTCATGACATTTCATCATTTTTTTCCTTAAGGATATTCCTAGTGGTTCACCTGAAACCAAAATTGATGAAATGCATACCCAGGTGAATAGTCTCTGAGATAACAATTACATTATGACAGAGCATTATGGAGTGAACAAAGGACAGATAGTTGGCTGAAATGATTTGACCAGATTAAGATGTTATGACAGTTATTAATAGTTTTTGTTAAGCCTGGGTTCCCCAACCAGGGTTAAGCAGACAAGCTAAACAGAATGTGCAGCGTTAGTCAGATAGGCACACAGATAAATGAGTGAGATAAGCTTGTATGTTTGTTAACATACAGTAAAAATAACAGATACGCTTGTGCTATCAAAAGATAGTTTATTCCATTTAGAGTTTATAGCATAGTCAAAATAACAGTCCATTAGTCATGTATCGTTTTAGTCAGTCCATTCAAGGATATTCAGTTAGCAAAGTCCGTGTAGAATATCCAATGTCAATTCACTTACAATAAATCAGTCCTTTATCTCTCTCCCATTCCAGTAGGGAAAAACGCAGTCTTCATCCAGTAATTAGGGATCATCAAGCCAGAGAGAGCAAGCTGACGTTCCTTGCTTCTTTTATGGTGCTTTCACAACCACTCCCTTAATTACATTCCTAAAGTTGCAGACACTTTAACTAACAAACTATGATTACATATTTATTATTTTACCTAAACCAGTTAGGGTAAACAATGTTATCCCTAACAGTTTTAATTGAAACTTGTATAATTTACTTAGTAAATTTGCTTAAAATGTGCTCCATTAGATAATTTTGTAAATACATTTTTTCTTAACCTGATTTTGCTTTCTTTAACAAACATTTTTAATTCTGTGATTTCAGATGTTTAAACTTGTTTGTATTAAAATGCATTTATTTATCTCTTACCCTATCTTTAACAGGGTGCTCTTATTATATAGGTACTTAAATAAATGTTTTCATAAGGTGAGCCTAAGGGCACATAGCAGTGACTTTGATTTTTTAAAATATACTTGTTTAATAACATTTTAAATACAATATTCAGTGCAGAGGAACCTGGGAAAAACTTTTCCTGCTCTCACTGTAGAGTAGATAGAGATGGAATTCTTAAATAGAGCTTATAGAAGAATAAAAAGAACAAAGGATTTATAAACTCTACTCTGAGAAAAAAAAAAAAGAGAGAGAGGCATAACTATTTTTTTGTTTTTCCAAGCTTAGGCTGTTGCAACAGTATTTGGTTACAACCAGAAAAGTCACATACCCATTGCATAATGCTCTTGTAAAGTGTTCAAGAAGCTTCCAAAATAATTTATTTCCATATTCCTTTTGTGATAATATTAATACTTTTGTTGCTCTACATAAGTATTGGTTCAGAATATTGGGAAAAAAACATTCAATTTCTCCCTGGAAAAAAAAATTGCATTATCACACCAAGAAACAAAATTCCATGTTGGATTTAATTGTGTAAACTTGCTTTTATTACATAAATGGAAAATATATTTGGAACCTGCTCTTCAAGTTTATAATTGTACATATTGTATAGCTTTGTATAGATGCCAATTTTTTTTACCTTTCTTGTGCGTCTTTTTCAAAAGAAGCCCTAACAGTCAGCAAACAAAGGCTTTAAAACAACTTTAGATCTGGTCTAGATGCTTTGTTTTCTGAGATTGTGCTTTCCTGGAAGTTTTGCTTACTTTAGTCTGGCGCTATATACTGTGAAAGAGACCTAAAACAAGACGGATTGATGACACCAGCAACTATTGCAGGCCCAATTGGCAAAAGAAAGCTCAGGGTAATATTGGTTGGAAACGTGCGGAAGAGAACCTTCATCCTGCAGTGGATAGTCAGTGGCTAAAATGGTGATAATACCACTCTTTATGGTTACCAGCAGTTTGTCACAGTTAAGGCAATGGCACAAGATTGCTCAAATGTGAATTTCTAAATTTGTGAAATGCAGCTGTTACAAGTATAAGAGCTGTGGTAGCACAGTGGTTAGGATGCAGTACTGCAGGCTACTTCTGCTGACTGCCAGCTGACTGCAATTTGGCAGTTTGAATCTCACCAGACTCAAGGTTGACTCAGCCTTCCTTCCTTTTGAGGTGGGTAAAATGAGGATCCAGATTGTTGGGGGCAATAGGCTGACTCTGTAAACAGCTTAGAGTGGGGTATAAAGCACTGAGAAGCAATATATACAGTAAGTAAATGCTATTGCTATTGCTATCTTGTCCAGCACATAGATATAATTTTGACCCTTCTGTTCTGGAAACTGCTCTATGTGATCCTTGGGAGAGTGTGTGTGTGATTTGTTTATTGTTGCAGCTATTCATGTGTTACATTGTAAATGATTCCTTGTTCTAATTCCATAAGGATAAGGGAGAGGGGAGAGTTGAAAAGCTCTCATTGTGAAAGTGCAGCATGATTAATTGTGGTTACCACCTAAAAAGGATTGAAAGCACTGTTTAAAAAGGGAATTTTGACTGCAGTTGTGGAAAAGCAACTCTTTTAAGTTGCAGAGAATTTGGTGTTCACCTATAGGCACATGTTAGGCCTGGACATGTAGGTTCCTTTGACTGCAGGGGTTTGGCTCTAATATAATGTTTAATAACTTGTAATTCATTAGTTGCTAGGCAGCAATTACCCTGAGGAAAAAGTGAAAGGTGTAGGTATTTAAGTGATGTCCATTGTAGGGTAATGTGCTTTCTTCTCCCTCCCCCCCCCCCAAGTTAACAGCACTGACTTGCTGGGCTATCCAGTTTTATCACTTTTAAATGAATAAAACACTTGCTAATATCTTCTCATTCACACGGTCTCATCTAGGGCTGTTTGGCGTTCCTTCTTTTACAAATCAGAAACACTGTGAGATTATGAATTGTTCAAAGTCATGCGAGGTCATGGCATTTAGAGATCCCAAATCCAGGACTACTGTGCCGTGCACTGGGCTACATTGACTATATTTAAGCCTGTATTTCGGAAATAATGCTGCTTTGACTATCAGAATTTCCTTGAAATTTTTCACAGGAATCTTAAAGTTCACATTTTTAATTTTTTCAAATTGTATACAGTAGTTCCACATACATTTTAGCAGCTGACCTGGCAATTTTTTTTGCTACTTTTAGCTTTTAGACCGTAATCAATAATAGTCCTGCGATCTTTAAATGTCTGTACCTAAACACACTCTTTGTGAGTAAAAAAACCAAAAACCTTTAATTTACATCAGAATTTTGAGATTGAAAAGAACAAGAATAATTTCTTGAATGCAAGTGAAAAATAAACTTAGACCAATCCTACTAAACAGATTTGCTGTGAACCAACGAAGCAGGTGTGAGTTGCTTTTTTCAGGAAATCCAGTTTGATGTAGTGGTTAAAGGTGGTGGATTAGAAGGAGACTGAGTTCTAGTCCTGCTTTAGGCATAAAAGTCAGCTGGATGACCTTTGGCCAGTCCCTCTTTCTCAGCCCTAGAAAGAAGGCAAGGGAAAACTGTATCTTAAAAACGTTGCCAAGAAAAGTACAGAGACCTGTCCTGTAATCACTAGGAATCAGTGTTGGCTTGGTAGACCATAACACATTCAACTAATAGAGGTTTGTAAAAAGCCCTTTCCAGATTGAGAGATTACAGTATGAACTATTTTGCCTGGTAGATGATGATTAACTGATACTGCCTTGCAGTGAAATCTGTTCAGCCCAATGTACCTGTATTTTTCATAGCTAGATATTTGAAAAGGAAAAAGCATTTAGAGTAAACCTTTTTATTTTTAGTTTCTGAGTAAATTTGCTCTGAAAGAATAGAAAGTAGAGGAAATTGATAGTAAAATAGTCTCCATTCTATTTTGTTTAAGAATTACACACACACACACACATATGAGGGATATGCAGAAAAGGTGCTTCACAGTGAGAGCACTTTCTACCTGTCAACACCTTTTTTTAAGGAAGATACATAATTTCCTCTGCTCACATAGTAGCTGCACAAATCCAAAAAATAGGTGTTTGAGGTAAGAAAGTGTTGAAAGGGTGCAAAAAGGTAGTTCGTGGGTGCTTTTAATGCCTCTCGATTTCAAGCATGTATTTTCTTTGAATTCTGTAACAATCATGTAAACCCAGGAAAAGACCCAGCTTCTTTAAGGAGGCATCAACTAACAAAGTAGGCATGCCTACACTGGCTTTGAAGAAATGCTTGTACCCAATGCAAAGCCATACAAACATACATAGATACCAATTACCCCATTCCCTGGAAGAATATGCAGCATAATGTAGGGTAGAGAAAAGGAGTAAAAAATAGTAGGATATGTAAATTAAAAGCATGAGCTAAGAGGGGGGAAAAGAAAACATAATCAAATCTGGTTTATAAAAATACCATTTCTCCATTTCCTTTTTTGCCATAGGGAAAAATGGCATATGATAACTGGAAAGAAAAAGAGAAGATACTTTGTTTCCCTGTCAGTTGTTCCCTATTTACTTGTTTTGGGTTCCCATTATTGTGAAAAGTAATCACATTCAACAAGATCACTTTGAAGAGGGGGATGAGATTTCCCTCTTCTCATGCAGTAATCCTTTAACAGAGAGGGAAAATACTTCACAGCAGATCTCCAGAAGTTGATTTGGTGAATTGCTCTGGAATATTATCCTTTAACTCAGGGGTATCAAACTCAACTCCTGCAGGCCAGATCCAGCTTGCGAGGTTCTTAGATCTGGCTTGCGGGGCTGCCCCGGAAACAACAAAGGACCAGCCCGCGGTGCCTTTGCCAACAAAAATGGAGCTCAGGAGGAGGCTGCGTACGGCCCTCCTGAGCTCTGTTTTCACTGGCAGAGGGTTGCAGGAGGCCACTGCAGCTGAAAACTGAGCTCGGGAGCCTGTTTTCGCTGGCAGAGGGCTTGGGCTATCACAGGCACCCTGACACAAGTGACGTTAAGCTGGCCACAACCACCTCAGTCCCCTGAAGTTAAACACAATCCTGATATTTGTTAAGGAGTGCTGGTGTACTATTTTGCAGGAGAAGAGAACAATCCTACTAGCCACTCTTGTGCTTACCAGAAGTACATCAACCAGCTGACTAGGAGGTTGGTGGAGAGAGCAGGAAAATGCATGGAAGCCACTACTTGGCTGCAGAAAAGTCTGTCAGGAGCTGTATGAAGATTATGATCTGTGGCTTGCCAAGCCTCCCTCTCAAGGACTGAAAACAAAAGAACCTCTAATTTACACCAGTAATGAGCAAGGTTCCTATTCCCTTATGTCACTCCTCAGCTATGCATCAAGCTCCAACAATACAATATGATAATATTTGCAATATCAACTTCAATGTTCCCATTTTTGTTCTTTCCTTAATCTTAAAAGTGTGAAGTTTAACAATGCAAGGCAAAAATACAGTATTACACACTCAGCAGAATTAATATCATTAAACTGAATTCCATCTCCATGAGCAAACAGCCAGACAAAAACCCAGATAAAGAATTGCCTCCTCCTGCTTTCACTTACATCTTCCTTGAAGAAAATAAACTTACCAGCCGGGGCCCAACCAATGCCAAAGTGTTTCACAGCAGCTGCTATTTTCAGAGTTGCTTCTGGTCTCTCTGAAATTGCCTTGAGTGCACAATAAGATTCTTCTCACTATGGAAATAGATGACACCCCCCCCCCCCCGGGCTCTTCTCTAACTGGATTTTGAAATTTAACATGATTAAGACAAACAAGCTCATATTTCTTCTGGCTGCTTTGACAATTCTTAGTGATATGTGCAATTCATTTTATATAGCCTTAAATAAAAATTAAATGCCTGTTAGGGCTAAAGTTAAAAACAGAAATTCAAGTAGAATGAAAATCCATAGAGGATTGGGAAATGAAAACTAGTATGGTATAATGATAATGTGCTGAGTTTGCAATACAGGCCCAAGTTTGAATTTTTCATTAACCATCAAGGATCATAAGAATATCTCTTAATCCAATCTACATTACAGGATTGCTATTAAACAGAAAAATTGCAGGAGAGAATATCACCATTACATGCTCCTGGATGGAATATAAATGCGATGAATGAATAAATAAGGGAATAAATCTTTATTGGTCTTGAAAAAAAGCCTCTGTACAAAGCATAACCTATTAAAATCCGAATTAGAACAAATACACAATTTAAATTACTTTGTTGTCATTACATTAAAGCTAGAAATAACTTGTAATTGCTGCCAGCAAAAAAAAAAAATCATTGTCTTATTATTCATTGCGTTATTAACATTCTGTTCACATCTTCAAACTTTCAGACACTTAAGAAGAATTAAAAAATTCAATTTATATCTTAGAGTGGGAAGTCAAGCCATGAAAAAATCTGCAGTGCAACTTGAAAATTATAAATAGCATCAAAGGAAGAAAATTTAAAGTTGCCTCAAGAGAAGAAAACACAATTAAGATACTGTTTTAAACAATAGCCAAGCAAGAGGAAAAAAGGAATATAGAGGGTTTGTTGTCAAATTTCAACCTTAGTAAAAAGAAAAAAATGGTTGAATGTATCCATATTGATTTATCATCACTTAGAATAATTTATTTAACGTTTATGTGCAGCCAGCATTCGAGCTAGCATAACTGTTGAAAACAATTCCAAAGAGGCAGGTGACTCTTGCAATAAAAAAACCAATTAAAAAGAATAGCTGCATTAAGTTTATACATGTGACGGCTCTGCCGGATCATTCCTTGATGCCTCATTACATGGCAGCTCAGAAGAAGATGAACCAGTTGCAGAAACATCTGGAGGGGAGTTGGTCAGTGGCTCCAAGCAGCCATCTGAGAGGGATTTGGCTGAAGCATAGCTGCAGCAGGACAGCCCTAAGGCTTCAGATGGAGAAAGCATGCAGGTGCAGCTGATCAGTGATGAGGAAGAGGAACTGCCTTCTGCACTGATCCAATAACCATTTAGGGCAGAGAAAAAGCAGGAGCAGAGAAGGTCAGCCAGATTACGCATGAGGAGAATGAGAAGAAGCCTTTCTAGACAGACAGAAGCAATGCTGGGAGCAGTGTGTTCATTTCCTAGCTGTCTGTTTTCTGGTCATTGTGATTCTTGCCTTGCTTTGGATTGACATCATGCCTTGTGAACCCTCTTGTGTTGTGGATTTAATTTTGCTTGGTGGGTTTATTTTGCTTGGGAAACTTTCAAGTGCTTTGTGGACTCATTGGCCATTGCTTTGTGGACTAGAAGTGGTCTGATTGTGGCTGGACTTAATTGGGACAGTTCTGGATTTGGGTGAGAGGAGTTGCGGGAGAATATTAATAAATCCGCTAAACCACAGTTATGCGTACATGTGAATGGAACAGCACAATACATGACTATGGACCCAGTACATGAATAATGAACTCTCTAAGGGAACGGAAATAAGCCAGGATACTGGAAAACTCAGTAATCTTAGTTTATGTAATGTATTTATAACATGATTTATAAATTGTGATTTGTGAATGGTTTGTATGGTATGTTGTCTGTATTCTGCCATTGAAATATATACTGAAAATCTGAAATTTATCAATATATGAAGAACTTTGGCTATATTAGGTATGGGGCTTATTTATGATTTGTTTCTTATTTTAAAGGCAGTGTCATCATGGACTGATTATATGTTTTTGCTCTCTACTGAAGAATTTCCTTATTGATGTAACAACAGGTTTGGCCAACTTGGTGAGGCTATGTTTAAAAACCAAGCTGCTTTGTGTGTTTCATAATATTTTTTTTGTCTTTTTTCTGGTTTCTGTTTTTATTGATTTGTACTTTTCGTTATTTCTTACATTAAAGTTAAGAGATATAGAAATGTAGATCAGCTGCCTATGCAGGTTAATTTGAAGTATAATAATAATATTGTATATTTTTGATAAAATTGGGAAAAGTTGTATACCAGCTGATAATTTCTGTTGCAGCTGTTTTAAAGTGGTCTTGAGTCTACATCTTCTGTCATTACCTAGGAAAATTGGGTCAGATTCTGAAAAATCCTTGGAGAAATAATAATAGGAAAAATATTGATTTCCAAAACAGGGAAAGGCTTCAGTTATGGCATCTTCAGTTTATCTCTGACCTAAATGACAATTACACATGTGTGGAAAGATGAGATCTCGGATTCTAATACTAGTAGATTTCTGTTGCACAGACCCTTTTTAAAATACTCTGGGGGAAAAATCCTTTCTGTTAAACACATTAGGAATGAAGATGACTATTCTTGAGGATTTTTTAAAAAATAAATTCTCTTTAGTAAATACATTTGTATGATTGCTGATGACCTCATAACAGAAATGGTATTTTAATGCAGTTCGAATATTACTTTTTTTTTTTTTTTTTCAAATTCAGCAACAAAACTCAGTTGACATTTCCAAACAGAATTAAACCAATAGTCTGGCTTTAAATGGCCAAAGCAATCTATTGTCTTCCAGTTTGTATATCATTTTTCCCCAGAGATACATTTAGTGTTTTATATGTGATCTTGCATACTTAAATGTGACTATGATTTTTAAAAGGGACAAAAGGTATCTATCCAACTGTGTTTTATCGTTTGCTTTGCTAAATTCTTCTCATGTACTGCTAGAACTTTTATTCTTTGTGGGTTAGTGATTGTCTTGTAAATGAAGAAACAGTAATGGACAAAAATGTCTGTAGAAATATTGGTGACAAATAGTTCACGTGTTACATATCTTATTTTGTGAGGATTGTTGATGAGTCTTTTGCTTTTATGTGAAATGAAATTATTGTTCTGATATTCCCATTTGGATTTGAGAGCTGATTGACAAAGTACTGTGGGATGTTGTGTGTGTGTGTAAAGAAGTCCCTGTGGTTTCCTTTTCTGCTAGTCATTGCTGACTATAGGGGATGGTGCTCATCTCCATTTCAAGGCCATTGAGCCAGCACTGTCCAAAAATATTTAGATATGTGACCATGGAGCACTGTTACCTTCCCACCAAGTGGTACCTACTTATCTACCCGCATTTGCATGCTTTCAAACTACTAGGGTGGCAGGAGCCAAGGCAATGATGGGAGTTCACCCTGTTAAGTGGTACTCAGATCTCGAACCTGGGCTGCTAGCATAAATAAATAAATGGAAGCTAAAACACCATAGTAGAAAATGATTTTCATTATGGAAAATATTCTGTTGGTAACTGCTTTGAGCTAAACAATATGGAAATTACCCAAAGTAGTTACAAAAAATATTATTTTGAAATGCATTTGGAAAGAATTCAAGAAGTATGACCTAATAGAGTGATGGCATAGCTCATAAGCCTCCCTATCTCTCTACCTTCTAGGGGAGGCATTTTACTAATAACACAGCGGAGTACTGTTATTATTTTCATAATTGAAAAAATAAAGTTATGAAGATGAATGGATGGCTAAGCAAACAGATGAAACAACATAGCAATGTTTTGTAGTTATTTAAATTCTAGAGGAGAAAGTAAATTTTAAAATGGAAATTAACAAAAGCAATACAATTAGATGTGGTTCACTTGGGTTTTTTGACACAGCCTTCAACATAATAGATACAGCCTTCAACATCCTATACTATACAGGGGTGGACTTCGAAAATATCAGCAACCGGTTTTCTGCCCAGTTGTTGGGTAGGTGTGGCCTAGTTGGCTTCCTGCACCATGATGTGTGTGGGGGGGGTATTTTCACCCTCCCCAGCTTTTGGAGGCTTTCCTCAGGCCTCCGGGAGGGTGAAAACGGCCTCCCCGGGCTCCAGAGGCCCTCCTTCCAGAGCCTTCAGGAGGCCCATTTTTCACTCTCCCTGAGCCTCCCTGCGGGCCCTGCACTTACCTGGCATCCCAAATGGGGCACGTGGGGACTCCTGGGAGGGGTGGGGAAGGGTGGGCAGGGCCAGCCAGGGATGGGATTTGCCGGTTTATCGAACTGGCCATAAAAGTAGTTACAGGTTTGCCCGAACCGGGGAGAACCCAGAGCAGCCCACCCCTGATACTATAATGGCTTGACCTCAAAGTGTAAAATCATAATAATCAGACTCTGTATTCTGAACATTGTAGTTCAATAGATCTGGAGGAAGATTAAAGATAACTTCTGAGTTCTGCTGCCTTGATTTATGTTATGCTTGTTAGCCTCCCCAAGGATACAGATGTGGCCTCAAGCCCTGTCCTTGAAGATGACTTCAAAAGAGTACTAAATGCTGCCTTGAGGTTGCTATCTAGAATATGTAACACTAAGGCTAGAGGAATTGCAGTGACTGCACCAAGTAAATTAAGTTTTAAGAATTACAGGAGATAATGATTAGAAGGGTCTTTAAAAGATAATTCCTGTGGTGGAGTTCACTAGTTTTGCCATTTAAGGCCTTAAACTGTTTAAGCCTCCAATGCAACAACATTTCTATCAGTAATGTATTTTCCCCTTAGCTTGGAAGTGTATTATATGCTTACATAGGAACAAGGCCCTCCCTATTAAGGTGTTTAACATCAGAATGCCCTTATCCTGGAGACCAGGGTGTTTACTGCTCAGTCCCAGGTGAAGTCATATTTTTACTATTTCATGTGTCAACAACTACATTTTGTTTTTTTTCTCTAGTGTCCCTTGAGAAAATTAGTACATTATGACTTATTACGGGAATTGTTTTAAAATATTTTAATAGTATGTCCTTGTTTTCTTCTATTTTATGGATCATAATGTTTCCAAAGATCTTCAATAAATAAAAAAGTCACCTGTGAAAAGTAGTATAAAATCAGGGAATAACATTTATGTAGGTTTACATAACAGCAGGAAGACTTGCTGGCTGTGGTGGTGTTTTGGCATGGTACGAGGCAGGCCCATCCCAAAGTTTTGGTTTTTTTTTTGCAACAAACCACAAGTCAAAGGCAAAGTTCATTCATCTATGAATTTTGCTCTGTTATGTCTTAGACTAGAATCCTAATTTATTACTGATTTGTACTGTGCTCCTGTTTGGAACTTGGGTTTTTATTCAGCACTATCAATATAGTTACACCAAAAAGACTATTGAAGGGTTAGGGTATCTTTGCCATAAATTTAGGTATTTAGATTCAGTTTCCGTTAGACTGATGACCATGCTTAAGTCTCTCCTTTATAGTGGATGGTTCACAAATAATCTTTTGGTGGTACAGTTACAAAATGGTGATGACAAATCTACAAAGGCAGTTCAGTTGTTTCTGGACTTAATGTTTTTTGTTCCATCTTAATTCTTTCATGTTTCAACATTTTTTCCTGCCATTCTGTAAAGGAATGGAAAGATGACCCTGAAGAAAGTATCCAACAGCCATTAAGTAAACTGTCAGGATTCCAGCGATCGCCCTAATTAAATCATGAGCCTGTTTCAGAGTTGCCATAAACATTGTTAGGGATAACATTGTTTACCCTGACTGGTTTAGGTAAAATAATAACTATGTAATCATGGTTTATAAGTTAAAGTGTCTGCAACTTTAAATATAGGAATGTAATTAAGGGAGTGGTTGTGAAAGCACTTTAAAAGAAGCAAGAGGACAGCTTGCTCTCTCTCTGGCTTTGATGATCCCTAATTACTGCATGGACTCAAGACTGCGTTACTCTAACGGGAGAGAGACAAAGGACTGTTCTCCGTAGAACTGCTGCGAGCATCCAGAGAGTGGGAGGTGCTCCAGTCTTCACTTCTCACAGGCTAAGCTGAAATTGAGGAACGCCCTCCTCCTCCACGTGACTCCTCCATGCGTTCCCCCCAGTTTTAGCTCAGCCTTCGAGAAGCAGGCAGTTTTCTTTGTTACTTGGCCGTTTCAGGTGTCGTTAATAATGATTCAGGTTTGATTTTTTCTTTCCTCTCCCTGCAAGAGTAGTGCGGTCCCAAATTTAGTTTTTGGAGTGATTGCGCTCCCAGGAGGGAAGTGAGGGGTTTGGAGTCTTTCACCCCCCCCCTCTTCTATCCTCTGCCGTTCCAAGCGCGCTGGGCTCAGCCGCTTGGCTCTGCGCTGTACTTTTAAAAAGCGCAATTGCGTCTTCCCCCCTAGAACGCCTCAAAGGAGGCAGCGCTTCCTCTCCCAGCTCCTTTCTTCTCCTGCTTGAAGTTGCGGTGGGCTGGTACGCTTCTGAGCTGTGCGCTCTGAGCCGGGTGGCCATTTTGGGCGCGCCTCGTGGCCGGCACCATTTTGTTTTCTGATCAAGTAAGGCCTTATCTTTTGGGATTTAAGTGTGAGCTGTGAGGCCTTTGTAGGCCCTTTAGCGGGACCGTCAGGCCGCGTGGAGCCTTTGATTTCTGAGAGAGCACTGTGACCCTGTTGTCTCTCTTAGATTTAATATTGTTGGCTTTTTCCGTGGCCCGCAGCTAGTTCAGAAGCGCAGGCACGTACTCTCCATGTTGTTGGGGGGCTGCCTACAGAGGCCCCTTTTTTCTTGTCTTGCTTTTTGCAAATTGCTTGGCCTCAGCGTTCATTTGGTCTATTTGGAATTAAATTATTGTTTTTGCTGTACCTTCTTGGGTCTATTTGCTTTTCCTCACTTGAACCTGACCCCTTTTTTTGTAGTTAAATGCCAGTGTATATCTTCAGGTTTTTTAATTTAGCTTACTGGATTTTTTTCTGTTTTTTATTGCATAGGGGTTCAAAAAAAAAAAAAAAAAAAAAGAGAAAGGAGATTTTTTTGAATAGATAATAGCTAGCTCTAGAATAAAATTTCTTCAAAAAGGGGGACGTGACCCAATTTTAGGAAAACCGGTTTACGTTTGTAGGCCGAACTCCTAGGCGTGCCAACCGCCATTTTTCTTCCAATACCATGGCAGAGGCTAATCCTACTGGCTCTTCTCTGAAGGCCAAGTCTAAGACACACTACCTTCGCAAAGGGACAAGGATTCTTCCAGTGCTTCTCAAAGAGATGCCTTACGACGTCATAAGGCCCTAGAAAGGGAGTTTAGCAAGCAGGCTAAAGAGTCACACTCTATAACACCTGCCTTTTCCTTCTACCCCCCCCCCGCCGAGCCAATCCTCTTCCTCTAGGGGCGGTACTTCCACCCGAGGCCTCCAGCCCTCTCGTGTACCAGAGGCGGCCTTTACGCCAACCGCTGCAGGCCTACGCTCTGAGGATCCAGCTCCAATCATTGTACCTGAGAACATCAGGTAATGGATGCAGTCTGCCATCCGTCAAGGCATAGCTGAAGGAATGCAGCAGCTCGCTAGACCAGATCCCCGAGGGAGGACTCCCGAGGCTGAGTCTTTATCCGGGAGATCTCCTTCTGCACCAGCGTCACAGCATGGTCAGGTACCTCCTCACGTGGATGGTCCATTCCCAGAGGGTGAGGATACCCAAGAAGAAGAGGGAGTGGGCCTTGAACTGTTCGGAAAGTACGAAGGTTCTGATAGAGGTTCCTTACAGTATTCGGAACCCTTTCTGGAGGGGGACCTAATGGAGGGAGAAATGTCAGAAGATGAGGGTCTTTCTCCTGAACAACCTGCTCTTGTGGGTCTTTTTAAACCCCATTTATTTAAATCCTTGCTATTTAAGGCAAAGAACATTTCAGGTCTAGCCTCTCAGCCTCCTTCTGAACCCCCTCCATCGAGTCCAGAAGGTCCTGATGACCTTATGTTCAGACAGCCAACAGTGGCAGCAGACATTCTTCCGCCCCCCCCCCAATCTTCTCAGATCTGGTTGCAAGGCAGTTTGCCTCGGTGGGTCCCTCTCCGGCCCCTTCTAGTCGGGACAAGAGGTTGTTTACCCTGGATTCGGATTTCTCAGCTATGTTAGACAAAGCGAGCGAAGATGGCACTCCGGCGGGCTCACACCGCTGATGCCTGGGCTATCCAGTCGGCCATGGCCGCTTCCTTTTTCACCCGATCCTCCATCAGGTGGCTCAGACAGCTGAAGCAACACATTTCCCCAGCTGATACCAGAGCCCATCAAGATATTGCAAAGATCACGGCAGCGGCGGAATTTGCAGCCGACGCTACCTTTTATTCGGTTAAGTTCTCATCCCAAGCTATTTCTTCCCATGTTTCTGCCAGACGATTGCTTTGGCTTCAACACTGGCAGGCTGATATTAAAAATAAGTCTAAGTTGGCTTCAGCCCCCATAGTAAAAGGGAAATTATTCGGGCCCGCTCTGGAGCCATTGCTCCTGGAAACCCGAAATAAGAAAGAGTTTCTGCCTTCACTTTTTCGTAGGCAGGAAGCCAAGAGTTCCCGGTCTTTTTGGAGGGGCTCCTTTCGTCCCTCCTTCCAGTCATCATTCTCTCCTAGATTTCAGGGCTCCCCCTCATTCCGGCCGTCCTATCAGGACCGGGGCGACTCAGGAGACAGAGGCAAGAGAGGGGGCAGCTACAGAAGGCCCTTCAGGGGTTCCAGGAGTAGAGCGGCCCGCCGGCCCAGGTAGCATTGCAGGTTTTTTCTTACCACAGGCGGCCGCCTCAGGCATTTTGCCGACAAGTGGGAGGAATCCACCTCTGATACCTGGGTTACAAATTCAGTGCGCTTTGGCTTGACCCTGATGTTTCTCTCTCCTCCCCCCGAACATTTCAGGGTTTCACCCATTTTTCGGATTCCTACTCAACGGGCTCTTATGGCTTCTGCCATCAAACATCTCTCTGATATTAGGGCTATTCAACTTGTACCCCAATCCCAATAGGGGAGGGGTTTCTATTCACTTTTATTCTTGGTGCCTAAACATTCCGGGGGATGGAGACCCATAAATTCAAAATGCAGACTCTGCAGTCAATTTTACAGGGCATCAGAGAAGGAGACTGGCTTACATCAATTGACCTTTCCGAGGCTTATCTCCATATTCCCATTCATTCCTCGTATTCTAAATATCTCAGATTTTGTTATAATAATCAGCATTTCCAGAATGTAGCCTTCCCCTTTGGTCTAGCCTCAGCTCCGAGATCTTTCACTAGGGTGTTGGCGGCTATTGCAGCTCACCTCAGACAAATTCCCATCTGGATCCACTGTTACCTTGATGATATCCTGGTTGTATCCCCTTCCTGACATCAAGTCGAGAGCGATATTAGCGCTACCCTCTCGGTACTTCAGTCCCACGGATTCTTAGTGAACTGGGACAAGAGTCAGCTTACCCCCTCCACTAGTATATCCCATCTAGGGGCTGTGATTGACTCTGTTGAAGGAAGGGTCTTTCTCTCTCAGGAGAGACTTATTAGTATCCGCACCACTATCAAGGATATCTGGCGGACCGGGAAAGCATCGTTGCTCAATTTATCCAAACTGCTAGGGAAGCTAGTTTTCTGTATTTCCATTATTCCATGGGCTCGCTTGCATTCCAGATCTTTGCAATGGTTCCTCCTGCCGTATCAGCGTTCAGGAAGGAGCACATCAAGGTTTATGGTGGGGGTCCCGCCGAGAGTTCTCGCCTCCCTCCTGTGGTGGATGCGACCATCTGTCAACAGAGGTCAGTTATTCCAGGAACCTCGAAGGGTTGTTTTCACGACAGACGCAGGTCTTTCCGGATGGGGGCCCATCTACAATCTCTCTCAGCACAGGGAGTTTGGACTCATGCGGAGCGAAGTCGGAGCATCAACTGGTTGGAGCTTCATGCAGTGTACCTGGCTCTGCAAGCATTCCTTCATCGGGTAAGGGGGCGCCATGTCCTGGTCCTAACGGACAATACTACAACCAAGGCCCACATCAATCGGCAAGGGGGCACCCATTCCCTCCTTCTCATGAGAGAGGCCGAGCGACTGTGTCAATGGGCAGAAGCGCACCTCTTATCCATCAGAGCGGAGCACATCTCCGCGGCCTCCAACGTCCAGGCGGACTGGCTCAGCAGGGCAACACTGGATCAGGCAGAGTGGTGCCTGCACCCATATCTGTTCGGAGAAGCAACAGCCAAGTTCGGTCAGTCCCTAGTAGATCTTTTTGCGTCTCTGCTCAGCGCGCAAACACCGAGGTTCTTCTCCCATTATCCCTCCAGCGGAGCAGAAAATCACGATGCCTTGCGTTGCCCGTGGCCTCCCGGGCTACTGTGCGCCTTCCCTCCGTTTCCATTGATCCTCAGGGTAATTCGAAAATTGATAGCAGAGAAAGCAGAGATCCTCATGGTGGCACCTTATTAGCCCAGGAGGCTGTGGTTTGCGGACCTCCGCAATCTGTCAGTATCTCCGCCATGGAGGATTCCGTGGGATCAGATTTCGCTGTCGCAAGGCCCACTGCTCCAGAGCCACAGTGGCTCCAGTTGGCTGTTTGGAGGTTGAGCAGGAAAGGATGATTGAGGAAGGCTTATCAGCCCAGGTCATTAATACCATTTTGGCGGTTAGAAGGCCTTCTACTACTCGCATTTATGAGGCTACCTGGAAAAGTTTCTGTAACTGGTGCCACAAATCATTCATCGACCCACGCTCTCCTTCAGTTGCACAGATCCTGGCCTTTTTACAAGATGGCCTAGATGGAGGTTTATCACCTAACACCTTAAGGAGGCAGGTAGCGGTGCTCTCAATGGTGGTTGCTGGCAGTCCTTTTGCTCCCCTTTCCCACCATCCTCAAATCAAGGCTTTTCTTAAAGGGGCTTCAAATTTGCGCCCGTCAGTAGTGCACAGGTACCCGACATGGAACCTTGATAAAGTTCTCCTGGCCTTGACTAGATCTCCTTTTGAACCTCTCAGGGAGGCGTCACTTCAATTTCATACATTTAAAACAGTTTTTCTGTTGGCTATTACTTCGGCTTGAAGGATATCTGAAATTGCAGCTCTATCCATGAGAAAAGATCTGTGCATTTTTCATTCAGATCGGGTGGTTCTGAGACCAGACCCAGCATTTATGCCGAACATTAATTCACCGTTCCACAGGGCACAGGAGTTGGTCCTGCCTAATTTTTGTCCGAAGCCTCTGCGCAAGCAAGAGAGGCAGTGGCATACCCTTGATGTTCAAAGGGCTTTGCGTATTTACATTTCTCGTACCCAGTCCATCAGGAAGGCAGAGTCTCTATTTTTGTCATTTCAGCCAAAGACACTAGGCTGTAAATTTCTCCGTCCACGGTAGGCAGATGGATTAGGGCTACCATATCCAAGGCCTATTTAGTTCAAGCTATTCCAGTTCCCAGTGGGGTTACCGCTCACTCCACCAGAAGTGCAGCTACCTCGGCAGCCTGGGCTACTCAGGCGTCTATTCTTGATATTTGCCGGGCGGCCACCTGGACTTCCCCATCTCCCTTTATAAGACATTATAAGATTGATGTTTACGCCTCAGCTGAAGCATCTTTTGGCAGGCGAGTTTTGCAGTAAGTGGTTAGGGATCCTGGGGAAGTTCCAATCCAGACGGACTCCCACCCGTAGGACACACTGGCTTTGGTATGTCCCACTCTCTGGATGCTCGCAGCAGTTCTACGGAGAATGGGCGTTGGTTCTTACCTGATACGCCTCTTCTCGTGGAACTGCGTAGAGCATCCAGCCCCACCCTGTTGGTCCGTCTGTAAAGGGGGCAAAACCTGTTTCGGCCAATGATTTCTAATGTTGTAGTTCATGTTGTTTAATACTTAAGAGTAGAGGGTTGTTTTTGTCCTCTCGTCTTCGATAAAACTGGGGGGAACGCATGGAGGAGTCACGTGGAGGAGGAGGGCGTTCCTCAATTTCAGCTCAGCCTGTGAGAAGTGAAGACTGGAGCACCTCCCACTCTCTGGATGCTCTACGCAGTTCCACGAAAGAGGCGTATCAGGTAAGAACCAACGCCCAATTTGTAAGTGAACTGACAATTGGATATTCTACACGGACTTTGCTAACTGAATATCCTTGAATGGACTGACTAAATGATACATAACTAATGGACTGTTATTTTGACTATGCTATAAATTTAATAAACTATATTTTTGATAGCACAAGCGTATCTGTTATTTTTACTGTATGTTAATAAACATACAAACTTATCTCACTCATTTATCTGTGTGCCTATCTGACTAATGCTGCACATTCTGTTTTAGCTTGTCTCCTTAACCCTGGTTGGGGAACCCAGGCTTAACAAACATCAGCATGGTTCTGAAGGGAAGGAGGGAGTTCAGGAAGAAGCTCAAAATTTATCTGTCTCGATTCTTTTGTTAAGGGAGGGAGGGAGAGAGAGAGAATGAGAATGAGAATGAATCTCTGTCACGCTGTTTGCATATGTTGTAGTAATAATGTAGCCTTGTGTAGGATTTGGCCTTCCTTAAAGAACTGATACATTCAGATAAAATATAAATTTAAAATGAAAAAAGAACAGCCATGTTTTTTTCTGCATATCAAACAGATCAGTATCATAGAGCTTTATTTAATAAATTAATCATCGTGTAGCCTATTTTCAATATTACTTTGTCTTTAGTTCTATTATATAATGACTCCCAATGCTTGTTACTGCCATCCAGCTTGCTTTGAATAAATTAATAGTCATGAGCAATGTTAAAAATAGATCACATCAAAACGGATAAAAATATGTAAAGGTTATGATACATTAAATGGTATGGAATACCAATAATCGTTTTTAGAAGGGTTTGTAATCATTCAATTTTTATATAATGGCTTGAATAATACTGTTTGGTAGTAGATCATAAATCTGGTTCAGTTGACCATAGCTGCATATGTAGATATATTAACTGTAAATATCCTGTCCTGCATTTATGATGTTACATCTGACATTTTGCTACCTTATATTTTGTAGGAGACATTACCCAGAAGGGCTATGAGAAGAAAAGGGCAAAATTGTTGGCTCCATATTTCCCACAGACTCAAGGTAGGCCTTTTGTGATGCTTGAGATACTGTTAAGAACATTATTAGTCAGGAATTTTTGACATCAACACACAGTGGTAAGTCAAATGGGCTGCTGAACGCCCAGATACAGGCAGCTAGCTACGTAGATGCTCCTACACAAAAGGTGCCAGGTTTTGACCTTCCTCGCCAGCATTGGTAAACTTTGAACAGGATTGAACATGGTGTCTGCCAGGATTCATTGTATATAACTGGAGTTTTGTCTCTATCAGTCAGTGTGACTGTGGTGCTCCTCGACAAAATATCCATTCCATTGTGTCCAAATGTCCATCAAGAGCTTACACCAGCCCTATGTCTGATATTTTTCAACATAGATCACCCTGTCCTTGAATGGCTGGGTGGATTGGACATTAACATTTGAACCATTATAAGTCCATGTATTTGCCATAGGTTAAATAAATAAATAAAGTCAGGATTAAGGCCATAGGCATCCATTATAAGTCATAAGGATGTTAAAAAATGGTGTGTTATGACATCACTGCATACTTGATTATTTAGGTATTTATTTTATTAAATTTACATGCCTGCCCAACTCTATGATAACCCTGGATAGTGTACAAAGAAAACAGTAAGAAAATACGGATTTAAAAGCCAAAAATGTCTGGGAAACACCATTCTAAAGAGTAAAATACAGTCAACCCGTCACTCACTCCAATCCAATGACTAGGGGAAGACATAACTTTTCAGGGCTCTTTTAAGTACAGTAAGAATGGGAGCCAGACAAATCTTGGGAGTTGGTGTTCCATAGGGCATATTCTGCAAAGAAAAGTCACACTTCCTAGGTCCCATAAGATAATAATAACCTTGGAACATTCCCATTCTGTCTAGTTATACTGACGAGGAAGATACTTTAGAAAACAGGCTGCCTTTGAAATAATCACACACTCTATATTATGGATAATAAACAGAATTATACCATTAATTGCATCTCTTAAGGTCTAGTTTATTGCAGCTCACAAATCAAGGCTGCTACATGGATATGCTATGATATGCCAATAATTAATTATGCAGCTGCATTCTGGACTAGCTGCAGCTTTATTCAAGGACAGCTTCAGAAAGAAAGCATTGCAAAAATCCATGCATAAGGTGACCAAACCACAAGTGAATGTCTGAAAATCTTTCTGATTCAGATAGAAGTAAAATTGATTCACAAGAATGAAGCTTTACAAAGACTTTGTTAGCCACAGTTGCCATTGATCCTCACATCTGTGTGTTCCAAGTAGACTCTCACACTGTGCAGCCCTAAAGGGGGAAATGCTATGCCCGTGATGGCTAACCTATGGCACGCATGCTGGAAGTAGCATGCAGAGCCACTTCTGCCATCACACGAGAGATTGCCCGGAAGAGCCCCACTGCGCATGCACGCCCTCTACCAGCCAGCTGATTGTCGGGTATCTGCTGTGCATGCATGGGAGAGATGCATGCATGGGAGATGCATGTGCAGAGGCATGCAGCATGCAGGTGTGCTTGTATGCGCAGAGGTGTGCGGGGGGAGGTATAAGGTGCGGGTGGTCGCGCACGCATGCACAGGGGGCGGGGGAGTCATGCGTGGATTGCATCATGGATGCAGGCATGCAAGTACATGTACGTGAGCACATGCATGCTCATGTGCTTTTGGCACGCAACGTGGAAAAGGTTAGCCATCACTCTGCTATCCTATTTAGGATGAAAGATGAAGTGTCCCTGATTCCCGGGAGCGTCTAAAAGTACTATTCACTCTTGTCAAATTTGAGCTTGAATCTGTTTTTCTAGGGCCCCATAGCGTCCAAATACTCAAACAAGACCTTGAGAGCATTGTCTGGGTAGTCTGGAGTTCAGATGGGTATTATCTGCATATTGATAATGCCTGTTCTCAAACTGGCCACAACTAGTATTAAACAGAAGAGCATGAGGTAAATCCTTGATGCTTTAGGGCATCAGACTTAATCTGTCTCCTCCTGTGAACAGTAACTGACTCAACCACAGAAAAAGGAGAACAACCACAACACTTTGCTGCCCATTCCTAATCGCCAGTGCTGGCCAGAAAAAAACTATTGTACTATGTGTGTTATAGTTCCTCCAAAGATCATCAATAAGTGCGGTTATTGCTGACTTGGTGCTATGTCTAGGTCTGAAACCTGACTGAAAGGACTGCAGATAATCAGTTTCCTCCAGGGCCCTCTGTACTCACAGCCTAACCATCTCATCAGCCATCTTTCCTAAAAAGGAAAGACTGGAGACCAGTGGTGGGATTCGAAATTTTTTACTGCTGGTTCTGTGGTCGTGGCTTGTTGGGCATGGTGTGGCTTGGTGAGTGTGGCAGGGGAAAGATACTCTAAAATCTCCATTCCCACCCCTCTCCAGGGGGAAGAATACTGTAAAATCCCCATTCTCTCCCCACCCTGTTAACCTGCTTTCCAGCTCTGTTCTCCTGTGCAGGGCAACAAAGGAAGACCCAGCCAATCAGCTGGGACTCGGGAGGCAGAGAATAGATCGGGGTGGGGCCAATCAGAGGTGGTATTCTGAACTACTCAAAATTTCCTCTAACGGTTCTCCGAACTACTCAAAATTTCTGCTACTAGTTCTCCAGAACTGATCAGAACCTGTTAAATGCCACCTCTGCTGGAGACAGGATAAAAATTGTCCAGCATCTTGGGTCCAACAAAGGCCTCTTGAGGAGAGGATGCATCACTGCTTCCTTCAAGACTTCAGGGGACTGTTCCCTTCCACAACAAAACAAATACAATAGTATGGACCAATCACATCAGATAGATAGATAGTTAACTCTTCTCATTGTCTTTCAGCCTAATCTATAATATGGGCTAAGATTATAAAATAAAGAATACAATGTATGCTAAAATACCCTCTTAGAAAAACTTGTATAGAAATGTATGCATGATGTAGCTTTTAAAACAACTACAGTATATAAATTAAAATATAAAAGAAATAAAACCAGTGAGAAATAAAGAAGTATTCTATTCATAGTATTCTAGATGTAATGAAAGATTATTGGTTCTGTTGTCATAACAATAACTATTATAGCTATCAAAAATGAGAAAAAAATAGCAAAAGACCATTTAATAAAAATACTTGAAGTGTTGATACTTTAAAAAAAAGTCGCAAGAATGTACTGAGGCTATTTGATTTGGAAGGGAATTGGATATACCATACCAGTGTTATACTGCAATTAGCTGTTGGAGATATTTAAATGAAGGAGAGGAAGAGTTGAAGGGACTGAGTGTCAGTACCTTCGAAAAATTAATTTTGCTTTGTTGGCATATATTTGAGTTGGCAAGCATCATCATTACTTTCATCAACAGAAGAAAGAGCTTTGCGATTTTCATGTTATTTTATGACACAAGGATGTATTTTCAAAATATCTTAGCAAATATATTTCAGATTAAAAAAAACACCAAACAATAATCCAATTTCTTAAGTTGCTGTCGTGTATGACATTAACAATCTGGGAAATAGCATTAAATTGGACGTTAGCTTGAAAGTAGCCCTTTTTGCTGACTCTAAATAATGACAGAGTTCCTTAAAAAAGGAAATTTAAGGTTTATGCTTCTTGATGCTGAGTCAGTTTGATTCTGAAACTTGTAAAAGAAAAAAAAAGAGGTTACATGGAAGATTCCTCATTAAAATAATTGGGGCAGATACAATGAAACCCAAAATTTTAGGGATATATGCATAGAAGTAAGGATTGCATGTTGCTTTCGGTGGGAATTGGATGTGTCTGACCTACTCCCATTAGTGCCTGAAGGTACTGAGAATAATCTTTTTAAAAACAAAAAAAACAAAAACAAGTTTTATTGGTTTTTAAATGACAAAGAAACATATAGACTTGAAACCAGAGATATTTTTATTGGGAATTTTACCTGATACATACGGTAAAGATTTAAAATATTTGATTGTAAATGTATTAACAGCGGCTAGGATTGTATTTGCTAAAAATTGGAAAAATGAGAAAATACCATTACAGGAGGAAATTATTAAGAAAATATTGGAATGTGCTGAAATGAGTAGATTGACATTTGAAATTAGAGAACAAGAGGATAAACAGTTTTATAAAATTTGGGACCTTTTCTATCAATGGTTAGATAATAAAATACAATAATAGAATATTTAGAATTTTAGAAAATAATGAATATGTAAAGATGTATTTCTCTTTTTGTTATCATATCTATAAAATATTTTTAGGATAGATTTTGGGAGGATTATATGAATTGTTATAAACTAAGTAAATTATACCGTGTTTCTCACATAATAAGGCCGGGCCTTATTTTTTTTTGATCCCTGAAAAACCTGCTAGGCCGTCTTTTCGGGGATGACTTAATTTTCCCCCCCTTGCATCCTCGGGTGGGCGGGCGGGCGGCGACAGCTTGGATGTTCGGGAGACCTTCCATCACCGTTGCTTTTCCTTCTCCCTTGCTGTTGCGGCATTACAGCAATGCCGTGGAATTTGGCGCAGCCATGTGCGGCCAGTCAGGGCTCCACCCTGCAACCGGAGCCCTGAGGAGACACTTGGCTTCAGGTGCTCCTGTGGCCGCCTTCCCTTTGCCTTCGAAGGTAAAGCGAATTATTTTAAAAACCTCCGCTCATCCCATCAGGGCCGCACCGGAGCTGCGCGAGCTGGGCAGAAAGCGAGCCGTGGGGGTTTCCTGGTTCTGCCCAGCCCGCATGGCTCTGCCGCGACCCTGGCGGGATGAGCGGAGGTTTTTAAAATAATTCACTTTACCTTCGAAGGCAAAGGGAAGGTGGCCACAGGAGCGCCTGAAGCCAAGTATAACAACAACAAAAGGCAAATCCTCAAGGTGGGCTGGAGGGAGGTGGCTATGTGCCCCCCGGGCTGCTTCAATGCTAGGTCCTGACTTGCAGCATCCTGCCGTTGCTGCCGCGTCCTTTTCACCGCTGCCTCCCTCTCTGACTGCGAAGCTCGTGTGCTTTGCCAAACTCTCCAAGTAAGGCGAGCTCTTTCATACATAGAGAGAGGGAAAGAGGCCACCCGCTTTTTATCACGCCGCCACCGCCACACCACCGGCTCTAGGCCAAACCCCGGGCCTCGCTTGGAAAGCAAATACCACGCATTAGAGGAAAAGAGGTGCAAACCCCGCTTGTTGACATGGGAAGGGAGGGGGTGGGTGAGGCAACCCTGCTGCCGCGGAACTCCTTTGAACCCGCCCCGCCATGAGCTCCAACCAATCTACAACTTCCAAAGCTTCGGTGCCTCCCAATGGGGATGTTTGCCAGGAAATGGCTTCAACTCCTCCACTCGTTCGTGCATTTCATTGCCCACCCCTTTGCCCGGAGCTGGAGGGTTCTGGCCATCATGCCTTTCAGCCCATCATGCCTTTCAGCTTCAGGAGCCCGCGCGTTCTTTTTTTGCCCCCGCCTAGAGTTATGATCTCGCCTTTCTGGAGAGGGGGAGGGGGCAGCACCATCTCAACCCAGCTCGTCCAGCGTCCCATCTGTCTCTTCTCCCCCCCCCGCGCTCCTCACGTGCTGAGCAGTAACCCGGAGTTAGAAGGGAAAGCAGTCCCCGCCCCTTCTCCCTCCCTTCCTCCCCTTCTGCCTCGCTGCTGCTCAGGGTGGCTTCGGGGGGGGGGCTGCAGCGAGGCGCGTTTTGTGCGCCTACCCCGAAAGGCTGCAGAAGCAGTGCCTCTAGTTTCTAGGCAGTGGGGGATGGCGGCTGCTTTGGAGTTGCTCTTGTGGGACGAGGTGACAGCCGGCGCGGTGGTGCGGTGGCTGAAGTCAAGCCAGAGCTGTGCCAAAGAGTTAAAACGCACAACCCGTTTTGGCAACAGTGACGCTTCTTGAAGTTAGACCTCCTTGGGGTGGAAAGTTGGCGGGGTGGTGGTGAAGTTTCTTCTCGCCTTCAAAAACCTCAAAAAGGAAGGTGGGAAAAAAGCAGGAATAGTCGCCTCGCATTGCCTGTTAGGTGCTCCTCCTCTGCGGCCCTGGAGGTTACGGAACAGGGAGCCTCTGGGGCCTCCATGATTGTGTGCGAATCTGGTCTTTATCTTGGGGGACCGCGTAATCCTGACCCCGAGATCCTGTGCACGCCTTCCCGCAATTTCACTGACCTGTACATGCTTGCAGGTCAGGCTTGGCTGAGGGTCAGTGTTTTTGCAACCCATTCCTTGGGGAAGGGTACATTCCCCCCTTGAAGGCAAAGGGAAGGCGTCCACAGGAGCATCTGAAGCCAAGTGTCTTCTCAGGGCTCTGGTTGCAGGGAGGAGTCCTGACTGGCTGCACGTGGTTGCGCCAAACGTGGTTGCTGTAACGCCACGGCAGCAAGGGAGAAGGGAAAGCAACTGTGGCGGAAGGTCTCCCAATATGAAGTGCTCCACCAACGCAGGCAGCACCATATCCGGACATGCAACAAAGTACTTCCTAATGGCAAGCCCCCTTCTTCCCCCCCCTTTCCCCCTCATTTCGCATGTTTAGTATGGGGCTTAATTTGGGGGGAGGGGCTTAATTTGATTTTATGCCAATAAATCATGCTGAGGCTTCCTATTGGTGGAGGCCGTATTGTTGGAGAAACACGGTAGTTATCTTGCAAAATGAATGAACAAAATTATAGTCAAATGATTGATCAATAGTGATACTAGGGCATTCAATTTTTGATTGATAATATGAGTTATTATGCAATGTAACAAATTGAGACAATGAAATTGATGCACAAAAAATTTGTAAACCAACCGACACACTGCTAGTACATTTATGAAAGAAAGTTGGATGTTTTTATGTTTTGTTTGTTTTTGAGAATAAATTTATTTTGATGAAGCCAGGCTTAAAAAAAAAACCACATGGGGAAAACGAATATATTTATACAGGAATATTATAGTGTCTTAATTCAAATAAATGGAATTATTTTTTTTCTTGTGAAATAAGAAACATCTTTGCTAAATTATGCATACTTGATAGCTTGGGACCTCCTTACACAGGAGGATTGTTCACTTTTCTAACCTGTACTGTACCTTACTAGCTCAGTTGGTTTTTTTGCAGGAACATCTGATGGTAAATTTGTTTATTTCAATTGGAACAGATGAAGAATGTAATTCTTAGTTTAGCTTTCAAATCTGTGGTGTTGCTCCTGTCGTCAATAGCTTAAAATAACAAAACATCCATGTTTTTTTTTTAAATATGGATGATGCTTGTGTTCACTTTATTAGAAGAGAGGGCTTTACAGTTTTCAGATAATGCCCAGAAAATGTGTGATGATGATAATTCTTGATTATTTCTACATTCTGTCTTCAAAATTGGGTCAATAAAAATAATATCCAATCCTTTAAGACATAATGCTATATCTTTAGGACTGGAATCCTCAAAGATAACTTGGCCTTCTTTAGAGTTAAATTAATATAGCATATTCTGTAAATAATAGTTTTTATTAATCAGTATGTTAAAAATACTGAATTTTCTGTTATTAATTTATACAAAAATGTATTGTAATTTGATATATGTTTTTGATTTGAAAATTTTAGTAACATGGATTTGATTTACAACTGATCAATTTAAATTATAATATACTCACTAGACAGGTAGATTGTATAACCATTTCTAATAAAAGTATGTTCATTATTGAAATGGTATATGCTATAAAAGCAATAGGTGGGACTTTTTTCAAACTAATTTTAATAAAACAATAGATTAATAGAACTGTACTAGACTTACGTAGAAATAAATGGATGGATGGGCAGGCTCCCAATTCCAGGTCCGCTAGTTGTTTCTGTTTGGAAAATATTTCTACTATAAAAATGTTAAGCGTTTAGACTATATTAAATCTATTTAATTACACTTTAGCTTTCTTCAACAAATAATAATTTTAAAAATTGAAATCAGGCATATGCATTTTAAAATTATTTTGTATATAAACAATATTCTAGGAGTAAAAATAGGCAATTCAGAAATCAGCAGAATAAATTTAAATTGATCTAACAACCAAACCTTTTTCTGAAATTGCAAAGGAGGCAAATGAATAGAAAAAGTGATGGAGGAAGAAGGAAGAGTTTCAGAAATGAAAAGATAAATATTGTCTCTTTTCCAGATTCTGAATAAAAAGAAAAACACGGATGAACTAAATTCAGTACCCAGCAATATTTTAAATTTATTTTGCCTTTTCGATTTCTTCTAAATTCCTTCACAACTTGGGTTTCTGTAGCATCATCTATGATAAATCTGTACATTAACATTTAATTTGACAGTTATAACTTTTACTGCTGTACTGTAATTATTCAGAATACTGTTGCATACTTAAAACTAGCAGCAAATGTACTTCCTATTGCTGTGATGGCGAACCTATGGCACGCATGTCACAGGTGGCATGCAGAGCCATTTGTGCCGGCATGCAAGCTGCAGGCAAACTTACCTCACTGCACATGTGTGTGCCTCACAGCTGATTTTTGACTGTTTTGAGGCCTTTTTTGGCCTCCCAAAGGCTTGTGGAAGGCTTCCGCAGGCTTTGCAGGATGAAAACTAGGCCTGTTTCATCAGTTCCTATTTTTCGAAAATACCAGGAGTAACGAAACGGACCTAGTTTTTGGCCTGCAAAGTTTGCAGAAGCCTTCCTCAAGCCTTTGGGAGGCCGAAAAAGGCCTCAAACTGGCTGAAAATCATATGTGAGGCGCAGTGCAGGTAAGGGGGTGGCGTGGGTGAGTGGGCATTATGCATATATGCATAGGGAATGTGGGGGGGGCAGGCATTGCCTTCTGGGTGCTGGCACGCGAGTGCAATCGTGCAAGCGTGCACACAGTTTTTGGCATAGGAGCCCAAAAAGGTTAGCCACCACTGTCCTGTTGTATCAGTCTGATATAGAATGCACTTCTTCCTTTTGCAGACATGCAGGCATATATGAATATTTGTTCATGTTGTTTTGCCCATCAAAACTCAGGGTAACTCTTTCCCCCTTCTAACTATTTGTACATCCAACAATTTCCTTGCAGTATAAAATGTATGACACCATGCATACATGTAGTGAGACAGTTATTAGTGAATTTTACCCCATTTTTACAGTATTTCTTGCCACAGTTGTCAAGCGAATCACTGCAGTTGTTAAGTTAGTAACATAGTTGTTAAGTGAATTTGGCTTCCTCATTGACTTTGCTTGTCAGAAGGTTGCAGTCACATGATCCTGAGACACTGCAATCTTCATAAATACAAATCAGTTATCAATTGATTTTTATTACAATCACAGACTAGCAAAAATCAGTTGCCAAGCATCTGAATTTTGATCACATGACCATGGGGATGCTGCAGTGGTCACAAGTATAAAAAACTGTGATAAAACACTTTTTTTCAGTGCCATACCGTAGTAACTTCAAATGGTCACTGAATGAAGTATTGTAAGTCAAGATCTACCTGTATTTGCTATAATGGAGATCCTGTATGTTAAGACATACTTCCTTCAGCATTTTCAAAACAAATGCAATTGTCATAGTAAAGTTTCTTTCTGGCCATCAAAAGTTGAACTTGTATGTACTTGTTAGGGATAACATTGTTTACCCTAACTGGTTTAGGTAAAATAATAAATATGTTATCATGGTTTGTTAGTTAAAGTGTCTGTAACTTTAACTGTAAGAATGTAATTAAGGGAGTGGTTGTAAAAGCATCATAAAAGCAGCAAGGCACGGCAGCTTGCTCTCTCTGGCTTGATGATACCCTAATTACTTGATAGACTGAAGACTGCGTTTTTCCCTACTGGAACGGGAGAGAGAAAGGACTGTTGATTTATCAACGGTGAGAGGACTGATTTATTGTAAGTGAACTGACATTGGATAGTCTACACGGACTTTGCTAATTGAATATCCTTGAATGGACTGACTAAAATGATACATGACTAATGGACTGTTATTTTTGACTATGCTATAAAACTCTAAATGGAATAAACTATATTTTTGATAACACAAGCGTATCTGTTATTTTTACTGTATGTTAACTAATATACAAACTTATCTCACACATTTATCTGTATGCCTATCTGACTAACGCTGCACATTCTGTTTAGCTTGTCTCCTTAACACTGGTTGGGGAACCCAGGCTTAACAGTACTGTGTTTACTTGTTTTACCCATAAGCATAAAAATTACATAACAAATGGCATATCTTTTACATAGTGCTGCGTAAACTAATCTTTTGTGAAGAAATGATACATTTTTTATAAATATGGTATACCAGAAACATTTTTGGGACTGTAGGAAATTGTTCTGGTCATTTTCTGTTCTTTACTTTTAATTCTGTTTTGTTTTTTACTATTCTGATTGCTTTCCTCTCTGTGTTACATTTATATCTAAACTCTTCCTTCTTGCTCAGATTTATTCCACCACTTCAGATTTTCTATTCATGTGCTCATTTGCAATTTTAGGGGAAAAAAGTTCAGTTATTAGGTCAACTTCATCTCTACTACCAGTAGAATATTCTTTGAAATTGCCCATGACTATATATATAAGATTCTTCATATCATGTACAGCTTCTTTTCAAATCTTTCTCTGCAATTTGCAAGATAATTTGTTTTCTTTTATTCTCATAAAAACAACCAATTTCCTTTTATTGTTACATAGGTCTCTGCTCCCATCTCTGCGGTAAATAATAAATCTGAGTATCTGTTTTCACTTAAACCAGTGCAGGTTAAACATGTTCAATTACATTGCCATTGTATTACTTTCTCCAATTCTCAGCACCTATTTTAATTTCTACTTTTATTTGCTTTCATTTTTGTATATATACCACAGGCAGTCATTGACTTACGATCAATAATTGGGCAAGAATTTCCATTGCAAAATGAAACTATCATAAATCAAGTTATCATGTGACTGGACCTGATTTTACAACCATTTTTATCCCAGTCATTTAAGCAAATCGTAGAACTGTTAAGCAAATCACATGGTCATTAAGCAAATCCAGCTTTCCCAGTTGATGTTTTGCTGGAAACCATCTGGAAAGATTGCAAACAGCGTTCATGTGAATGCAGAGTGATGCAACCAGTTGTAAATATAAGCTGGTAGTCAAGCACCTGAGTTGTGATCATGTGACTGCGGGGATGGTACAAAACAGTGACAGTTGTGAGGACAGCTTGTAAATCATTTTTTCTGAGGCCATCGGGACTTTGAACTATCATTCAATGAATGGATATAAGTTGAGAACTAACTGTAGTTGCAGATGTTTTTCTTCTTCACTGTTTGCTTGTAGTAACCATCCTATTTCACCTGGGAGAATGTAGTTGATACTGTAGATTACCTTCCCTTTCATATTCAACTTCCTTTCTTTAAATTATTTTTTTTCCTAAACCCAATGTTTCCAGTTTCCTTATATTTCCTTTCCTCTGCTATTAATTAATGCCACTGATGTTTACCATTTCCTTGGTTAATAGCAGATGTCCTGGATTCAGATTTATGCTCACCGCAGCTTATTTGCCTTCTTTCTTATTTGTGAAAATGAGAATATTAATAGTTTAGTTAATGTTTTATTAATATAAAAAATCTTAATGTTTTATGCCAGAAACCATTTTTTTTTAAAAAAAAGGTTAGCGACCAGCAAAGTAAAAAAAAATATCTCAGAAGCAATGAACAAAAGCAACGAAGTGCAAACCATGTGGAAGCTAAAAAATAAATAAATTAAAACACACAGAAAAGAGGAACATTCAGTGAAATGTAGTAAAACAGCACAAAATAATATAAAAGAAAAATTCAATAAGATAAAAGGGAAAGCCACTGCTGTGCCATCCTAGGGAAATTGTGACAGAGAGAAATGGAGCAAGTAGGAAACTAACTGTTCTCCTGGGGATTTGTTAGGAGGGGGCTAAAGGAACGGCTGCCTTTAAATTGGTGTAGAAAAGGCAGTGGAAAAAGGCACACAATAAAGTCTGGTTCTTTCTGACCAGGGGGATAACCTCTCTGGACAAATGAGGTCCTACTGGCCCTCCCAACCAGTGCTGCTGAGGGCAAGGCATTCAAAAAAGCCAAAGAAACATCTCCACAGGAAAATGTAGCTTGTGGCTTGTGGTTTCCAGTTCAGGACCTCCCCCCCTCAAAAAGTTGGCTTCAGTATTCAAACCTGTCTGGGGTGTTGTTAGGAATAAGGTTACCTAACTTAGTTTGGGTAAAATAATATATATAAACTATGATAGTAAGTTTATGTGTGTGTCATTTTAAACAGCAAAGCATGTAATTTTGGGTGCGGCTCTAAAACCGCCATAAGAGGGAGCAAGAGAACTTGATTGATTGCTGGCTTACTGTATTGCTGGCTTGCTGACGATGATGGATTGATGGTTTGCTAACTGCGTGTTTCCTGCTGTTGCTGTTGAAGGAAGAAAGGAGGTTTGACTTCTTTATATCTCTACTGCAAGGAGATATATTACTGGACTGATATTTGTAAGTTTACTGACCTTTTTTTTGACACTGGACTTTGCAACTGAATAATCCCCGGATGGACTGAACTAGTGAATGATATATGGACTGTTTTGACTATGCTAAAACTCTAACTGGAATAAACTATTTAACTAGCACAGTGTATCTGTTTTACTGAGTGTAAGCCAAAAAAAACGTTTACTCATATATTTGCCTGCCTGCCTGCCTGCCGTGCAGATTCTGCTAGGGTGTATCCCTAACAGGTGTGATGTCAAAGACACTTGAAATGTTTCAGCTGCAGGCTTAGGAGCAGCAGAAAGTAGGTAAAAAGGCCACAATAACGGAAGTCAGTGAATATTTTTTCCCCTTTCATCTTGATGGGAAGTTACCAAGGAGAATTAATGGGGCCAATGAACGTTTGGAAAACAGGAGTTTAAGCTGGAGAGTTGGCAAATGCAGACATGCTGATTAAAGCATTCAAAACATAGTATGTGAAGCAGAAGAATACTATCTAGATTGAAAAACAGCTAAGGGTTTTGAATCATAGGAGGCACATGTTATATACCTTACAGTATTTCGGAAGTACTGTTACCTTTGAAAAACTTGGTGGTGGCAGGTATGTACCTGCCCCTTTTGAAATGAAAAAAAAAAGTCCAAATTGTCTTTGCACTGTTGTTGGCTTTGGCAAGCTCTGTGATTTGAAAAATTATGCTATTTTTTAAAAACAATAATTTTATTATTTCAATTTGCCACTGATGTTTGCGGTGACCAGATCTTCCTCAGAGAAGCATAATTTTGGTCTTAAGAGTAATTGACTGTAAGCCCTTCTTTCTTAGAATTCTTCTAAGGCCCGCAGACAACTCCTGAAAATACACCTGTGTGAGCAAAAGAAATACTTCATCGTTGACATACAACAGAACTGCCAAATACTTGTCACTGGGTTTAGAAGGGTAGAATTCCATTCTGGCTAAGGTAGCTACTATGAATTCACATAGATATTAAACAGTAAGGAAGCTAAAATACAACCCTTTTTTTTCACTCCATGGCAGATTGGAATGTCTCCAGTAGAGTGAACCATTTTATAGCATTTAATTTGAATGACTTTATCTTGATTTTGTTATAATTTATTGATTATGTGTCATCAAGTCAGTGTTGACTCTCAGCAGTCACAGCTATAGATTTTCTTCAGAATCCTTAAGCTGGTTGTTCAGATCTTCCAAAGGTATAGCAGTCTAATTAAAAAGAGTAATCCTTGGTAAGTAGAAGTGAGGAACAGTTTCTCCTGGAGGCACTATCTTGGAATAGAATTGACAATTTAATTCATTGAAGACAATCTATATCTATAATCTATAAAAGGCAGTATTGCTCGTGTGTGTATTTCTCTCTTGGGAATTATAAAATGGCACATTGATCCATTGTAGATCCATCTGCCCTCCCTAAATTTTGCTTATTCATCAGCCAGGCCATTCTGATGATCCTACCAATCTAATAGCTTAGGATACCAAAAACAAAGTATTGTTTTTAATTCTTGTTAGCTGCCCAGAATAATGAATTTCAGAATGCTATTTATTAAGTAGTAAAAATACGGTGAAATAGTAAATAAATAAGGAATAATATATGGAACTTAAGAGCTTTATTTATATAAGAGTTCCCTTTGGTACAAGCAGATCTTTATATTTTTATGAATGAAATATTAATTGTGGGTTTCTACTTAAAAAGTGGCTGGATGTTAAGATAAAACTGAATCATTGTAAACTAGGAAAAAGGGTTAAATGCAAAGGGAGTAAAAAAAACCCCACATGGTTAGGCAGACTTGCAGCAAACAAAACAAACAAGAGGCATTCATTAAGCTTTATGGCTGTTTGAAAGATATTTGTTCTAGACAAAGGACATTGTCATCCTTCAAATGCTACATTTAAAAGCATGCACTGTTGCTAGCTGGATGTGTTTGTTGGTGATTGAGAACAATAAACACAGCAAATATTTTATTTATTTTATTTAATTTATTTGATTTGTCAATTGCTCACAAGGTAATAAGTATAAGTACATATATAGTTATGAATACATGAAATGGGTACATATAAGAAAAATAAAAGAAACAATAGGACAGGGACGGTAGGCACATTGGTGCGCTTATGCATGCCCCTTACAGACCTCTTAGGAAAGGGGTGAGGTCAATAGTAGACAGTCTAAGGTTAAATTTTTGGGGGTTTGGGGAAGAAACCACAGAATCAGGTAGAGTATTCCAGACATTTACCTGTTGCTGAAGTCGTATTTCCTACAATCAAGTTTGGTGCGGTTAACCTTGAGTTTGTATCTATTGTGTGGTCTTGTGTTGTTATGGTTGAAGCTGAAGTATTCATTGACAGGTAGGACATTACAATGTATGGTTTTATATACCATACTTAGATCAGACTGAAGATGGTGTAATTCAAGGTTTTCTAGGTCTAGAATTTCAAGTCTGGTGGCATAAGGTATTCTACAACGAGTAGAGGAGTGGAGAACTCTTCTTGTGAAATATTTCTGGACTTTCTCAACTGTGCTAATATCAGATACATAATGTAGGTTCCAGACTGATGAGCTGTATTTGAGTATTGGTCTTGCAAATGTTTTGTATGCTCTAGTTAGTAGTGTGATATTACCAGAGAAAAAGC